>OY293313.1:20561625-21805326 GCA_958502075.1 Orchestes rusci | reverse complement strand
TACTTATATTTGATGCAAACTTGCTCACATGAATAGCGGTTGCTGAATGTATGGTTACACATATGGTGTCCTCTATCGATAATATCCAATAAACTAAGCATCGTGAATCGTGAATGAACTACAGCGCCATCGATAGGTGCATTGAACAAGTAACAGGCTATAGCCTGTGCATTTCAAGATTCTTTACGCTCTCTTTACTGTCCTACGGCACCATGTGATACTGTCCTCAATTTTGTTGACAGCGCTTTACACTGATTTCGCGCCACGTATAAATTAGGGTTTTTTATTTATTGATCCAGATGGAGTACTGTCAATTTTTTGTATTCAAAATATGTACAGGGTGTTTCGTCATTGAAGTAATTCATCAGGATTCTGGATCTCAAGTCGAAATGAAACAAAAACGCTTCGGAAATAGAACATTTAGAAAGATGTTCATATTTTTTTAATGAGTCATAAGAGGCTTTAAAAATCCGTCATAAAAAATCCAGGACCGTATTTAAAAAACAATAAATCGAAATCGCAATATTTCGGTTTTTATCGGATATTTCCGGAACGGCTTGGAATTTTCAAATTTGTAAAACGGGATCTTGTTGGGTATCAAAATGCGCAATTTTTGTCCAATTTAACCGACACTGTATAGTTTCCGAGATCCCCATGCTGTGCATCCTTATCTTGGACACACTGTATAGTTGTATATGGGTATAGTTATAGGGAAAAGGTCTAGAATCAATCAATCAATCAGTTAGTTTTGAATAAATAGTCTACAAGAAGTTAAGAATCAGTCGATGTGTAATGCAGTCTACAGAATAAAAGTTCGCAATCCTACGTGTACGAGCAGTGAAGGTTCTTTTTGTTGAGTAACAGACCCTGAGAGAAAGGATCATCACACTTGAACCGATCTTTTGGAAATTTGGCATATTTATTCTTAGTGATAAATGCCAACTTTAGCCCTAGCTCAGTTGAAACTATATACACTGTGGGCCAAATTAAATTAGAACCTAGTTTGATCCTTAATAATTTTTTTGTTTGTTTATGGATTTAGATGAATTTTGGATATGATATTGGTCAATATGTTCTGAATGTTCCTCCAAAATTGAGTTTTCGAATTTTGGACAGGACCGGACTTACCACGTTTTTATAAAATTGGTGCGTACAGACCAACTGATATATTTTTTGAGAAGGACATTAGTGGGAAAAGGTATCCTGATAATATCAATATTTTGGAACCATAACCTAAGAAACTATGATTTTTTCTATATGATGGTGCTTGTCGGCATAAAAACTATTTCACTTCGCTTTGATCAAAGTTTCTTAAAATTTCATAGCAACGTGGACATTTCAGATTTTTTAATTTGGAAAAAAAATAATACCCAATTATAATTTTTTTTTTTTGTTTCTAAACTTTGTTAAATTTCACTCGATAATTTGAAAGGGGTTGCAACATTGCCGTGCATAAATGTTTTTTTCCATTAATCGTTTGATCGAGATTTTATCTTTCATATAGAACCATGTCTACGTATTCAAAATCAAACAAGCAAACTCTGGAATCTCAAAAATGTTAACAATTTTCAACAAACAATCCACGTTGCAATGGAATTTCAAGAAATTTTGATCAAAACGAAGTGAAATAGTTTTAATGCCTACAAGCACCATCATATAGAAAAAATCATAGTTTCTTAGGTTATGTTTCTAAAATATTGATATTATCAGGATACCTTTTCCCACTAATGTCCTTCTCAAAAAATATATCAGTTGGTTTGTACGTAGCGCAGTTCGTTTTTGCTTAAATGCACCAATTTTATAAAAACGTCGTAAGTCCGGTCCTGTCCAAAATTCGAAAACTCAATTTTGGAGGAACATTCAGAACATATTGACCAATATCATATCCAAAATTCATCTAAATCCATAAACAAACAAAAAAGTAATTAAGAATCAAACTAGGTTCTAATCTGATTTGGCCCACAGAGTAGATCAGTGCTGTTCCGATGGGCATCTCACTGAATATTTTTATTGAATAAATGTACGCCACATTGCCTCTTAGTTTTTTTTTATATCTGGCTTCATTTTTGAAAAAAAAAATCATTTATGTTCCTTATTACTGTACAGGGTGTTTAAAAAACATTGGACAAAAATGGGAATATGCTATGAACATGACACGACAATTTTTCAAAAGGATTTTTTTTCGGGAGCATTTTGAACATAATACACGAATATGCTTGTACTGGTATGTGGGTTGCTGATGGGTAATATTTTTGATGCGATTAGCACCTTTTCCCAGGTAAACCTATAAAAAAAATATTGATTTCTTTAAAACATTTTAGAGAAACTTTTGTCAGGAAATGCATTATTCATGCACATCAATAAAAACAGAATTATCGGTTTGACTAGTTTAATTAAATTAAGCATATGACTCACTTTATGTGTTTATATTTGCTGATAAGTAGTTGATTAACAGGAAGTATCAAACACAACGTAATTTATCAATGATAGTTACGAGCAATAATTATTTTGATAATGTGACACAATATTTCCAAAATCAATCAAAACTGCGAAAAAATTGGTATAATTAATAGGTATATATATAGACCAAACAAAACATGCAAACCTTGCTTGAATATGATTAAACTGCCTATATCAGCGAAAATAAAGCATATTATTTGATATTTCACCCTGTAGTTGACCGCTAACCATAATCAACATCTTCGTTTCTGCTTACAAAAACATAATATTCAAATTTAAATAGTCAGATCAATTTTAACATTTGAAATGAAACTTATTATCCTTTTCACTCTTCTTTCGCCATCAATGACTATAACCCTCATAGAACGAATGCAAATTAAAGAAACCTTCCATGACCCTCCATGGGATCCCGATATGGACTTGAACGTGCCGCAGATAATCCGCAGACATGGTTACCCCTCGGAGAGTCACGTGGTCGAGACCGAGGATGGTTATTTGCTAAACGTGCATCGACTGGCTGGCAATAAAGGGGGACAACCGGTACTACTGCAACATGGACTAATGGCAAGCAGCGCCGATTGGGTACTCAATGGGGAAAACAGTTTGGGTAAGTCCTCTACCATTGTGTATAGTTTCCTCAATTAATTGGATCAACAGCATTTTACTTGGCGGACAATGGGTACGACGTGTGGCTGGGCAACGCACGTGGCAACATCTACTCCAAAGCCCACACAACCTTCCCAGTGCACTCGATTCAGTTCTGGAACTTCAGCTGGCATGAAATGGGCACCAAGGACCTCCCCGCTGTCATCAACTACATATCAAACCAAACCAACAAGGCAGGGGAGATAATCTTTATAGGCCACTCCATGGGGACTACCATGTCCTATGTACTAGCAGCGACATTACCATCTGTGGCTGAGCAACTCAAATTAATCGTATCCTTGGCCCCCACTGTTTACATGACGCACCTGCGTAGCCCCCTGAGGTACTTGGCCCCATTTTCCAATAACATTGCGTGGATTACCAAATTCTTTGGCATGTACAACTTTGCCCCCACAAATAAAATTCTCCGCAAATTGTCCTATGGGTGTCAACGTAAATTCGTCAAGACAATCTGCAGCAAAATTCTATCTATGACTGCAGGATTTAACATGAGCATGCTACCGAAAGTAGTTGCGCATGACCCTGCAGGTACCTCAGTGAAAACCTTGATCCACTATGCGCAGGAGATCAAGAATGGGGGTAACTTCCAACAATTTGACCTTGGCCCCCAAATCAATATGCTTAAGTATAACTCAAGGGCTCCGCCGCAGTACAACATATCCAACATAAAGGCCCCATTTTATTTGATGTACTCTTTAAATGACATTCTGACAAGTCCTCTGGATGTGATACATTTATCCAAGCAACTCCCCAATTTGAGGGGTTTGTATGAAGTTCCCGATAAAACTTTTGGCCATGTGGATTTTATTTTCGGCTTGAATGCCTACAAATACATTTATGAGCCTCTACTTAAGTTTATTAAGGGTTATCCTTGAATAAAGATCTCACTCCGCTAAAAAAAATAAATTTACTCAATTACATTGACATAAACTGCTGTGTCTTTCATTTTTTTGAATCAGAGGCGCCCTCTCCAACATTCCCTTTAATATTTTTAAATGGAAAATGATGCGCCTATGCTTTTTTTCACAATGCAAATTTCCTTATCTCTGGTTATTTTTTAATAACCTCTTTACCTCTTGACCTTATTGTATCTTAAAAATTACCAGGATTAATGATTATCGACTGATATTTGCTACACTTTCCTTAAGTTTTTCTAGATAATTTTCCAAATAGACATGGTGAAATTTGTTATGGTATATTAATGGCTCACCCTTATAAGTGTCGGCACACAATTAATAAACACCCTGTATTTATAGTAGTCTATTGAGTGCGGGTTAGAAATATGCGTGAATAACGTTCAACAATAATGATTATATTGTTGCTTATTTCACGTGAGAAATGAGACTCGATCATTAGTTGTGAATTAGTTTGTTTGTTGATGAGTGATGAAAAATGTCATCAATAATATGTATATTGATATGTATGCAAAAATTATTGATATCTTTATGATTTATACAGGGTGTCCGGGAAAATGTGGGAGATCTCTCGGATTCAGATAGAACATTAAAAAATAAGATGACAAGTTCCCATAAATTTTTTTCCTAACGTTAGGTTCACAATTTCGTCAAGAGCACCACTTCGTCATGGCTTTTTTCGAGGTTTTGTTTAATAGAAATTGTTTTTTCTCGAAAATGGTTCATTTTATCGACAATGAACAAGAGTACCTTCTCTTTAGCTTAATGTTCAAGGTATCCAAATTTATTTTTTTCAACTCCTTATCATACAGGGTGTTAAAAATTTGAGCGTTAAAATGTACAATCTAGTCCGTCCCTGGTAAACTAAACAAGCTAATTATGTTTTAAGGGAAGTATTTTGAGAGGTCCTTACTACTGTTTATCATATTAAATTTTCATTGAATTATATTGAGTCGTTTAAAAGTTATTCAAGAAAAACCGATTTCCAGTGGGGTCCTTTAGGGGGCCGTATCTCCGTAGGGAGGGCCGCTAGGAAAAAAAATTATGGGAACTTGTCATCTTATTTTTTAATGTTCTATCTGAATCCGAGAGATCTCCCACATTTTCCCGGACACCCTGTATAGTCCGAGGATTGAAGATAATTTTTGATTTCTTATGTTATAACATTTGATTCCTTTGCGTTTATTTGAATTCCAAATTAATAAATATTTGTTAATTTGCTATTAATAATGTAAATATGTAAATGATAATAATAATTTGAAACTTTTCCAGTTTTCATTCTTGAACCCAAACACATCACGTGGCCCGACCCATTATCAATGCACCAACATGGATGAGGAATTCGTGAATGTCAAAGACGATGAGTTAATCGCAAAATTGATGAAACAAAATAATTTTCCTGCTGAATCAAATAGAGGTTTGAAAATTCTACGTAAATCTAAAGTTGCCAAGAATAGGTTCAACATGATCCTGGAATTGGACGATATCAGCTACTGTAAAATTATGGAGGACCAGAGGATCAACTTAGGTTGGAGTAGATGCATAGTTTTCAATGACTATAATGTTGTGCGTTGCTTTAAATGTTGTCGTTACGGTCATGTCGTCAAGGATTGCAAAGACGATAAAATATGTCCCAAGTGTAGTGGTGCCCATGATGTAAGTGAATGCTCTAGTAGCATCTTTAAATGTTCAAATTGTGTATTCAACAACAATAAATATGGTCTAAATCTGAAGGTAGATCATGTTGTTTGGGACATTAAACAATGTCAGTCTTTTAAACGAGTCGAGCAAATTCAGCGAAATAAATTCATTAAATAGCAATTAGATTCGGATATTGCTACTACTTGTAATGTAACATATCTAAACTGTCAGGGATACTTACATAATAAGGACCAAATTGTTACCCTGACGTGCGAGTGGAAACCAATAGTGCTTCTGTTATCAGAGACCCACGTGTGTGATGATATCAACCTTAAAGAGCTGACCATCGAAGGATACCAAATGGAACAATGCACATCCAACAACAGAAGGACGGGGGGAATATCAGCGTTTATAAGGAATGGTATGAAGTACAAACGTAGGACTGTGAAATGTGTCGAAAATTATGTCTGGTTATTGTCTGTTGAATTTTCTTTGCAATCTGTCAAATATTTGTGCACTGTGTTATATCACCCGCCAAAAAAAGAAGACACTAAATTTGTGGAATTCTTTTCTGATTATTTAGATGAAATAAGTGAATTCCAAGGTGTTAATGTAATTGTCGGCGACTTCAATTTTGATCTCTTGAAAGAAACTTTTTACGGTCATAAACTGTTAAATCATATATATGCAAATAGTTTCCATCAAATTGTAAAAAGTCCAACAAGAGTGACGCAAAACAGTCAAACACTCATTGACTATATAGTATCTAATGATAAGAATTTGTTACACAAAATCCACATCACACCAAAGATTAGTGATCATTCTATTTTATCTGTGATACTATCAAAACTAACCAAAGAAACGCCTGTGATAAAACACCAAAGAGCCATGAAAAACTACAATTTAGTGCAATTTCAAGATAAGCTTCTAGTCACAGAATGGAACAATAATATATCTGATGTAAATGTTTTAGCAGACTCGTTCGTTAACTGTCTTTCTGGTATTTTAAACTGTATGTGTCCACTTATACAAGTACATGTCAATCAATTCAATAACAACAAGAAATGGATAACACATCAGATCAAGCAGATGATGGAGGAAAGAGATGTTTTGTACAGGAGGGCTGTTTTCACTGGTGATGATGAGGTTTGGAATCAATTCAAAATACTACGTAATATCATAGTAACGAAAATCAGGGAGAAAAAGGAGACATTTTACCAACGTGAAATTGATTTCAACAAGTCCAATCCTAGAAAGCTTTGGAAAAGTCTAAAAACTCTACTACCTGAGAAGAATCGGAACATTCCTGATGAGATAGTGTTTGCAGCTGAACTGGTAACGGACCAACTTCTAATAGCTGAAAAGTTTAATGATTATTTCGTGGACAGTATTGAACATATTGTTGCTAATATTCCCGTTATCAAGACCTCATCTGCTTTCACCCATAGCTCAAGACATCAGAATCGGAAGACCTTTTCAAAATTTGCTGAAGTAACCATGCCTCAAATGAAACAGTATCTGAGGGATATGAAGAATGTTGGTGGAGGAGAGAGTGGAATTAGCAAGCAAATTCTATCAGATGATTGTTCTGTTGTTGGTGATAGACTCCTTGACGCCTGAACTCTTCACTTCATTATGGTGTTTTTCCTGATAGTTGGAAGATGGCAACTGTCATCCCAGTACCAAATAAGGTTCCCAACACAAAACAGCATGCTAACTTCAGGCCGATCAATACAGTTCCCGTTCCTGAGAAGCTCCTGGAGATGTGTGTGAAGAACCAATTAATGCAGTACTGTATTGCAGAAAAGATTATTTTTCCTAATCAGTCAGGTTTTTTACCTTCCCATTCATGTGAGTCAGTTATTGTAAATATCTGTGATGAATTCTTTAAAGCTATTGACTGTGATAATCTGGTGTTAGCCGTATTTTTGGATTTCAAAAGAGCTTTTGAGACGGTAGATAGAGACATTTTATTGAAAAAACTTGAAAATTATGGTTTTGAGCATATAGTCCTAAAGTGGTTTAGATCATATTTATCTAATAGATGTCAAAAAGTTAAATACAGGGATAGTGTATCGTCATGTAATCTTGTTAAATATGGTGTTCCGCAAGGAACGGTTTTGGGCCCAATTTTATTTCTGTTATATATTAACGATATTGTAACAGTGACAAATGATAATTGTAAAATCGTGCTGTTCGCAGATGATACCATGATGTATGTTGTAGGTAAAGATATAACCGTAATGAAAAATGTAATGAACAAAGAGTTGGAGAACCTGTTTATTTGGTTATGTAGCAATAAGTTAAGCCTGAATACTGATAAATCTAAATGTTGTTTATTTGGTTCAAAATCTAAGTTGAATAATATTAATATGAAAGAACTAGTGATAAAAGTGAATGATGTGAGATTAGCCATTGTTTCAGAAATAAAATATTTAGGGACTGTTCTGGATAAAAATTTAAACCTCATGGCTCATTGTGATTAGATTATGAGAAAATTTTCCCAAAAGGTGGATTTTATAGCTAGAATAGGACAGGAACTTTCCATATACACCAAAATACTTATGTATAATACTATCGCAGCACCTCATCTACAATACTGCTCCACACTATTATGTAATTTGCCAAAATACAAGACCGATCAAATTCAAAAAATACAAAATAGGGCCATGCGTATCATTTTAAAATGTGATAAATACACACCGATAAGACTGATGTTATCTGTATTGAATTTTTTATCCGTAAAACAAAAGGTCATGTTGAATGTATATATTTTTATATTTAAAATCAATAAGGGTATGCTTCCACCATATATATGTGATAGAGTTAGTTACTTTGGTGATGTCCATAGTTACGATACAAGACATCGACATGATTTTATTTTAGTGAATAAGTGTAATACTAATCTATTGTTTAACTCAATTTTATATAAGGGCTTGCAGGAGTACAATGTTTTACCTTCTGACATCAAATGCTGTGATACATTATCCCAATTCAAAAGACTGATCAGAGAACATGCATGTTTTATCAAAGTTTTAGTCTGTCGAGTTGATGTACCATATACACCCATTTTTCTTTTATCTTACATTTTTATCACTTTTATTATTTTTATGTATTTATAATAGTATGTAGTAGATATTTTTAATTCTATATTTACCTAAGTTCCATTTTCGTTTTTATTTTACCATTATTTCTTTACACCGACTACTGTTATTATTATTGTAAGCTTTGCTTAATAAACGATTATTATTATTATTATAACACAGAAGCAAATCTGCTCACCTTCTATTTATTGGGTTAACATGTGCGGGTTGGAAATGTGCGTGAATGGTTTGAAAAGAAGATGTAGAAAAAGTGAATTGTGTGAATGGATATATTAATTTATCCAGACATTTGACAGTATATTTAACCAAAAAAATGCATCAATTAATAATAATTCATGCACACTAACAAAAATAAAATGCAATTCGGTTGATTTGATTAAATTATAAATGACTTTTGAATCACTTATGGGTTTATATTAACTAATAAGTGGGCGATTTATGTCTACAGGAAGTAGCAAACAAAACGTGATTTATCAATAATACACACTTAAAACTGTGATTTTGATAATAACATCACGTTTGGATTAATGGTATAAATATACCAAACAATCCATAAAACCACCAACACGGTTGATGAAATATATTCGACACTACACCCTGTATAGTTGACCGCTAACCATAATATATTATATCTTCGTTTGTATATAAAAACACATTCAAATTTCCAATTTAATCAAATTGACAATGAAACTTTTAATCCTCTTCACTCTACTGTCGCCATCAATGACTAAAACCATCACTAACCCTACCGTACAAGCACCTTTCCCTCCATGGGACCCCGATATGGACTTGGACGTGCCGCAGATAATCCGCAGACATGGTTACCCCTCGGAGAGTCACGTGGTCGAGACTGAGGATGGTTATTTGTTGAGCTTACATCGAGTGGCTGGCAATAAACAGGAGGTTAAAGGGGGACAACCGGTGCTTCTGCAACATGGACTTATGGGGAGCAGCGCTGATTGGGTGCTCAATGGGGAGAACAGTTTGAGTAAGTGCTACTGTGTCATTTCCTGAGAAACACTCTTTACTAGATTTAATAATATATCCACACAGCTTGTCTTGTGGATAAGTTTTTTAGCTAGGCTTGGATCGTTCAATGGTGCAAAATTCAAATTTAAAAGGATTCAACCATCTGCATGGATGGAGCACAATTAGGCGTGCGCCCATTGAGTTCTATATAAAGTCAATGCGTGAGCCATACATATATTATCAAATATTGCACTTCGATTTAACGAACGTTATTAATATAAACTTGATGGTCAAAATTCTTATGCTAAAAGTTACGCAGAATTAAATAGGAATATTATCTCAATATATTTGTAAGTAAACATATGTCACAGTGAAACCTGGTAATCAGTAAAAGCTAACTGTTACTAGGAAAAGTAAGCTTTTCCTGATTTGGAAACATTCAGCTAGTGAAAGTTGAATTCGATCGACTCCATCATACTTTTACTAGTAATTGTTAGCATTCACGTAACTTTTCTAGTGAAAGCTGTTAAACTGAAGATTATTATCGTAATTATAAATATCCTTTTTGGTCCGAGTTGGAATTCTTCGACAGATTAGACGCTCTGGAAAATACGAGAGTTATGAATCGCAGGTGTACAATGTGAACATTGTTCAGATACCGTATTATAGAAAATACTTAAGTATTCTCAGTATATAGGGGTTAGTCTGGGTTAATTTGGGTTAGTTTGGGTTTGGCAAAAATTTTGATGTCGCGCGAGCGACATCATTTAGTGCCCCGTGCACCTTGGGTTAGTTAAATGGCGGAAATAAGTGTTAAAAATAACTTTTCCCAACTGCTTTCAGTAAAAGTTGATTTGATAAAGTTTCTCCAACATTCACTAGTAAAAGTGTACAATATTCTTCAAAATTTAACATTTCCTAACGGATCAAGTAATTGCTAGCATCAATTATAGTAAAAGCTAGCTTTCACTGAATTCCTAACATTCACTGTAGCATATATGATATATAGAGAGAACTAGCAGAGGTTAGGTCTCTTAACTAGCCAGTCGTGCTACCCTTCTGCTTATATGAGTTATATATATATATATATATATATATATATATAGCTGAAGGACAGTATATATATATGTTACGGTTACGGCTAAAGCCCGTAATTGGATAGATCTAGTATTGACCGGATACTTCGCGTTTTATCCAAATCTGCTGGATAAAGCGCGAAGAACTGAATGACTTCGGGCATTATCCGGGTGGTTCTAGATTTAGCCAGGAAGCAATGGCTAAATCACGAAAAGAAAAAGAACTCATTCCACAATAAGTTAAGTATTCTGTAATATTCTCGAAATAACTTATAGACTCTGATAAAGTCAATTTTTATTATTCACTGAAACAAACATAAGGTGGCAATTCTAACAGAAAAATATTTCGAGACACATATCGGTATAATTGTACTTATAAGTAATGGAGAAGATTGAAAAAACATCGGTTCCTAACCCATATTAACCCAAACCAACCCAAACTAACCCAAATTGCGAGTACCAAATGCGGACCATTTCATATTTCGGGTTTTATCCAAGGGAGGTTGTATAATTCTAGTATGAACCGGTTAATGCCCAAAAAGCAACGTGCTTCCTTTGAATAACTGGCTTTATCCACTCTGTATGGATAATTCTAACATTATCCGGATAATTCGCGAATTACCCAATATTAGGGCTTTAGCCGTGACATATGTATATATATATATATATATATATACGCAGTTAGAGTTAACTATTGGGTTAGTTTGGGTTAGTCCTTCAGCAGATATACAGGGTGTTTCCTAACCTCTGTGACAAAATGAAAGGGGTGATTTTTCGCTTAATTTTAAGACGAAAATGTGGTATAGCTTTTTTTCGAATTTCGCTTTGTTTCCAAAATACAAGGTGTTCAATTTTTTTTTTTTGATTAGTTAGACATTTTCAGCAGTTTATTTAACATTTTTTTATTTATTTAGTGTTTTTGAATTCTCCATTGAAATGATTATAGTTGATTGCTGTATTTATTAGAAAATTCAACATCAGCGATAAAATTACTTTTCGCGTCAAAACTCACTCAACTAGATTTAATTTTTTATCTCAAAAAATAGGCAAGATACGATAAAAATTCAAGAGATAAAAAAGTTGCGTTTTCAGTTGAATAACCTGAGAAAAAAATGAAAATGACACAAAAAGTCAGTGGCGTACATTTTTTTCCCAATAATATTGGTTGAAGTGCCGCTCGGGACGCCACTGTATTCGATAATTTTTATTTGTTCATGGCAAAATGAGCCCGTTATCACTATAAATACCGTTACCAAACTTCAACAAAATCGAGTAAACGATAAATTAATTAAAAATAAAAAACCAATCAAAAAAACACCCTGTATTTTGGAAACAAAGCGAAATTCGAAAAAAGTTTCATTTTGTCACAGAGGTTAGGAAACACCCTGTATACAGGGTGTTTCATTAATATTGCGAAAAAATTCAAGGTGACTTTCCCCACTCAAAAATAATTAGAAAACTTCATATTAAGTTGTTTCCGGAAATGCTTCGTTACAGAGCTACAGGGTGTTGAAGTTTTATTTTTATTTTCGTTTTTTCTAAATAATATTTGAACCAATGTCTATATTTTCATAAAAATCGGTATTTGAGGGTTTCTTTTTATGCGCAATTCGAATTTTATCTCAGTTTGGCTCTAACCTGTAGAGGGCGCCACCTACACTCATTTGTGCTGACATGTACATCCATAACTTTTTTGGACGTAACCGTATGACATATTCGAGTAAAAAAACATATTTCTCCTTTATTTTTATGCAAAAAAGGCATACTTGTTGGAAGTCGCTAAGTGCCACCATTTTCGAGATATTTGGATTTGAAATAATTAATACATGGGATTTTGAAATTATGGCGAAGGTAACCTGCCAGAAGTTATAACATATTACGCATTAATGCTTCATATTTTCAGTGAAAAAGATAAAAGTCGACTTCTGTGTAATATTATCGACAACGCTTATTCAAATATTATTTAAACAAAAACAAATAAAAAAACTGAAAAAAAAAAAATTAAATAATAACTTTAACACCCTGTTGCTCTGTAACGAAGCATTTCCGGACACATCTTTATATGAAATTTTCTTTTTATTTTTAAGTGAGGAAACTTATCCTGTATTTTTGGCACTATCAATGAAACACAATGCTCGGCCATAATTTCATTATCATATGTATTCATTATTTCAAATCTAAATATCTCGAAAATGGTTCCACGTAGCGACTTCTAACAGATATGCCTTTTTTGCATAAAAATAAAGGAGAAATATGTTTTTTCACTCAAATATGTCATACGGGTACGTCCAAAAAAGTTATGGCTGTACATGTCAGGACAAGTGAGTGTAGGTGGCGCCCTCTACAAGTTAGAGCCAAATTGAGATAAAATTCGAATTCCGCATAAAAAGAAACCCCCAAATACCGATTTTTATAGAAATATAGACATTGGTTCAAATATTATTTAGAAAAAACAAAAATAAAAATAAAACTTCAACACCCTGTAGCTCTGTAACGAAGCATTTCCGGACACACCTTTATATGAAGTTTTCTTATTATTTTTAAGTGGGGAAACTCACCCTGAATTTTTTCGCAATATTTATGAAACACCCTGTATATAAATATACAGGGTGTCCCAGCAAGGGTGGCCACCGGCCATATCTCAGAAACTACTGGACCTAAAAGTTCAGGAAAAAAAAAATTTCCACTAAAGTGGCCACCAGAAAATGCTGGGAAATATTTATAACTTCGAAATTTTTCCGCTAGGGGGCGCAATCAAAGCTTAAATTTTAAAATTCGAAATTTCTCCGGAAATTCTCAGATTGAGATATATCTTTATCAACATGGTTAGAAAACCTAGACAATTTCACGTCTTTTTGGTACAGGGCTCATTGGCGTACCGATCTTCGTGTGAGTAGGGCAGTAGGGGAAGGTAGTGAAAGTGTAATTGTTCAAGTGGCTGTAACTTATAAACGACTTGTCCGATTTTGTTGCGTATAGGCTTGTTTGGAAGATAAATGTGAGTACTTTCCTATATCGTATCCAGTGATGCGTGATTGTCTCCAGAAAAGTTGCTAGAAGGCGTAATTTGAATTAAAAACTGTTATTTTCGTTTCACCTCAAAAATTTAAATGGTACGGTATAATTCTGATAACAGAATCGAAATGAAGATTAAATTTACAAGAAAAAACCTCCAAACCGCAGGTTGATATCTTTTCTCGTTTTCGAGTTATGGCCGAGAAAATAATTTTTGACACCCGAAAAGTTGTTTGTTGTGTAGTTTTATTTAACTTTATAAATGTTCGAATTGTCCTCCATCTTGTAAAATACATTTCTCAATTCTGTGCCTACAAATATAAACAACTGTTTCTATTTCAATTGGTGCAATGGAATGTATAGCATTCTCAAACCGCTCAATCATATTTTCTCTTGTGGTGGGACAAGTTTTGTAAACGATGTCCTTGATTCGTCCCCACAAGTAATAGTCCAACACAGTTAAATCGGGGGATCTCGGTGGCCATGGGAACAAACTGCCCCTTCCAATCCAGCGATCTGGATAACGGTTGTTTAAAAAATCACGAACTCTCCGTGCATAATGAGCTGGGCAACCGTCATGTTGGTACCACATGGACATCCTAAGACCAATGGGAACATCTTCTAAAAGTATTTGCAAGTCATTTTCTAAAAAGTTTAAATATGATTCACCATTTAAATGGCCATCAATAATATACGGCCCAATAATTTTGTTTCCTAACACTCCGCACCAGACGTTTACACTCCACCTGTTTTGATGATCCACTTCCCGCATCCAGTGTGGGTTTTCCCGCGACCAAAAGTGCATGTTATGCAAATTAACATTTCCAGAACTAGAGAAACGGGCTTCATCGGTCCATAAAATTTGGGAGAGGAATTGAGGATGTTCGTTGATTCGTTGCACATTTCTCGAAGCCAATAGCAATGGTCTAGTCGCCTGTTGAAATCATTTTCAGA
Organism: Orchestes rusci; assembly: GCA_958502075.1. Taxonomy (NCBI): domain Eukaryota; kingdom Metazoa; phylum Arthropoda; class Insecta; order Coleoptera; family Curculionidae; genus Orchestes; species Orchestes rusci. Next base: position 21,790,527 of record OY293313.1, on the reverse strand, counting down.
TAGAGCAAAATGGTATGGACGAAGTTTGAAGTCTCTTAAAATTCGGAGCACTGGAGAACGACTTAATCCTAGATGGTGGGAAATTTCTCTTGTGCTCAAATGCGGTGAAGCTTCCACGTAAGCGAGAACGTTTATAATATTGTCTTCATGGTTTCTTACCGGACGTCTTCTGATTGGAACTGGATTGAGCTGTACACTTTCCGTTGTTCTTAAACGTATTGCCATTCGCCGAAATACCTTTCTGCTGTAGTGCCTTCGTTCAGGATACCTTGCAGCGTATTCACGTGCCGCAATCGGAGCATTTCCAAAACATTGAAAATATACGGCGAGCATATCAAAAGCCTCGGCATTGGTGTAAGACATTTTAACAGAGAATGTTAAAATGATAATTAAGAATTGTTATAATTGCAATATCTGTTTCAATTATCTCCATGACAACCCGCCGATGTTTTTCCACAGCTACCTAGATTTTTTTTCAACCCATCATTGCAATATTTAATACATAATTAGATTGGGATTTATGCTCATCAAAATATTTTTCATTTATTATGAGTTTTGTTCTATTGAAATAACAAATGAAAACAATAAATTTTACATAATTTGGACTAGTTATTATTATTGAAGCCAAAAAAAAAAGCAGGTTGCAATAGAACTACACAACAAACAACTTTTCGAGTGTCAAAAACTCTTTTCTCGGCAATAACTCGAAAACGAAAAAAGATATCCACCTGCGTTTCAAAGGTTTTTTCTTGTAAATTTAATGTACCTTTCGATGCTCTTATCAGAATTATACCATACCAATAAATTATACCATACCATAAATTTTTGCGGTAAAATGGAAAACACTGTTTTTAATTCAAGTTACCCCTTCTAGCAATTTTGCTGGAGACAATCACGCACTACTGGATACGATGTTCGAAAGTACTCACATTTATCTTCTAAACAAGCCTATACGCAACAAAATCGGACAAGTCGTTAATAGGTTACAGCTACTTGAACAATTACACTTTCACTACCTTCCCCTACTCACACGAAGATCGGTACGCCAATGAGCCCTGTACCAAAAAGACGTGAAATTGTCTAGGTTTTCTAACCATGTTGATAAAGATATACCTCAATCTGAGAATTTCCGGAGAAATTTCGAATTTTAATATTTAAGCTTTGATTGCGCCCCCTAGCGGAAAAATTTCGAAGTTATAAATATTTCCCAGCATTTTCTCGTGGCCACTTTAGTGATATTTTTTTTTTCCTGAACTTTTAGGTCCAGTAGTTTCTGAGATATGGCCGGTGGCCACCCTTGCTGGGACACCCTGTATATGCAGGGTGTTAATTAAGTATCTGGCCAAACTTCAGAGGGTGATTCTTTGAGTGATTTTAAGGTAAAAAGTTCATGTAAACAGGTGTCCGGAAATGCATAGTTTTCAAGATACAGGGTGTCAAAAAAATATATTTTTTTACATTTATTTATTAATATATCTCAAACACCTACCGACCGATTTTGTTGAAATTTGGCAGTATTATGGACTATGATAAGACGCTAAGTTAGAACCAATTGATTGTTGATTATGACTTCCAGTGGCGTCGTGAGGGGCAGTTTGACGAATAAAAATAACAAAAAAAATGTGCGGAAATGGACACCTGTTTATATGAACTTTTTACCTTAAAATCACTCAAAGAATCACCCTCCGAAGTTTGGCCAGATACTTAATTAACACCCTGTATATAGGCTGTACAATTGCCAACACCAGTGGCAAGATCTGCCAATTCATTAAAATTAATTAAATAAAACTTTTCTTTTTTCCTTTTTTTTAGTTATAACTAAATATTTATTAATTGAACAACAGCGTTCTACCTGGCGGACAATGGATACGACGTGTGGCTGGGCAACGCACGTGGCAACATCTACTCCAAAGCCCACACCACCTTCCCAGTGCACTCGATTCAGTTCTGGAACTTCAGCTGGCATGAAATGGGCACCAAAGACCTCCCCGCTGTCATCAACTACATATCACACCAAACCAACAAGGCAGGGGAGATAATCTATATAGGCCACTCCATGGGGACTACCATGTCCTAAGTACTAGCAGCAACATTACCCTCTGTGACTGAGCAACTTAAATTAATCGTATCCTTAGCCCCCACTGTTTACATGACGCACCTGCGTAGCCCCCTAAGGTACTTGGCCCCATTTTCCTACGACATTGCGTGGATTACCAAATTCATTGGCTTGTACGACTTTGCCCCCACAAATTGGCTTCTCCGCTGGTTGTCCTATGAATGTCTACATAGATTCGTCGAGGCTGTCTGCAGCAAATTTCTATTTATGACTGCAGGCTTCACCAAAAATGAGTTCAACATGACCAGGCTACCGGAAATAGTTGCGCATGACCCTGCAGGTACTTCAGTAAGAACCGTATTCCACTATGCGCAGGAGATCAAGATTGGGGGTATGTTCCAGCAGTTTGACCACGGCCCCGAAATCAATATGGCCATATACAACTCGAGAACTCCGCCGCAGTATAATATATCCAACATAAAGGCCCCATTTTATTTGATGTACTCTTTAAATGACATTCTAACGAGCCCCATCGATGTGATACATTTGTCCAACAAACTGCCCAATTTGGCTGGTTTGTATGAAGTTCCTGAAGAAACTTTTGGCCATTGTGATTTTATTTTCGGCATGAATGCCTTCAAGTACGTTTATAAGCCTCTACTTGAAAAATTATCCACCGTTAATATTAAAAAATAAACACTCTAAGAGCTGTCTAATAGACGATTTCCCCACGGATATCCCTCGCTCCCTCCCATTCCAGGAAATCCCGGGGGATGCGCCCACAACCCTGCGCGTTAAGAGCCTCTGTTTTCGATTTGGGGAACTAGGGGTAGGTGTTTCTCGTTTCGGCCTAGTTCAATGTTTACATTGGAGGTGTTGGAGAATTAGTTGGTTGGTTTCAGGTGAGTTTTTGGTTTTATTCTGTTACAAGTTGAGGAGGTTTGAGGGTTGTTTAACGTGTGGATGAATAATCAATTTTCTATTGGGTGGGCGAAGTTGATTAATTCAAGTTTGGAGGTCGTTTACACGTTTCTGCTGAGTTGTCAAATATGATGATTTTTACGTAATTTGTTTGAGGATTTAATGTGTTTTCGTGCTGCAAGGTGTATTTGGAATGAAGATGAGTAATCTTGAAGAAAATCGATCAAATTTCTTACAAAATCACGCAAGATTCTTTGAAAATTTGTTAGAGCACCAATTTTGAGGCTGATTTTGTTAATTAAAAAATCTTTTCGTAATCAAATGCTGACTTGATCACCCTGTACATACAAATCCACGTTGGCCTTCTCAGAAACTTTCTACATACTTTTACTCAAAAAGATGATGTTTAAAAATTCGTTAAAGCTCTATAATTTAGAGCCGATTTTTCAAATTGGATGATCATGCCATGGTTAAATATTAAATCCATCACCCTGTATATAAAAATCCACGTAGTACCTCGTCAGAAATTTTCTAAAGGGTGATAAGTGTAGTTTTGTCGCATTTTTGCTCCAAAAGTTGATTTAAAAAAAAATATTTCAGTTCTTCTTTGGGGCCGATTTTGAAAATTAAATAAATGTTACATAGTTAAATGTTAATTATTTGATCATCCTGTATATGAAAATCCACGTGGCGCCTTGTTAGACATTTTCTACAGGGTGATAAGTGACATTTTGACACATTTTCACTCAAAAAGATGTTTTTTAAAATTCGTTACAGCTCTAATTTTTAGAGCCGATTTTTCAAATTAGATGATCATGCCATAGTTAAATATTAACTCCATCACCCTGTATATAAAAATCCACGTAGTACCTCGCCAGAAATTTTTTAAATGGTGATAAGTGGAGTTTTGTCGCAATTTTACTCCAAAAGTTGATTTAAAAAAAAATATTTCAGTTCTTATTTGGGGCCGATTTTGAAAATTAAATAAATGTTACATAGTTAAATGTTAATTATTTGATCATCCTGTATATGAAAATCCACGTGGCGCCTTGTTAGACATTTTCTACAGGGTGATAAGTGACATTTTGATACATTTTCACTCAAAAAGATGATTTTTAAGAATTTGTTCGAGCTCTTATTTAGGGCCGATTTTGAAATCTTGCCACTTGTCAGAAATTCTTTATAGGTTGATAGAAGGAATTTTGTCACATTTTTACTCAAAAAGATGATTTTTTAAAATAAGTTAGAGCTCTGATTTGGAGCCGATTTTGATAATAAAATGATCATGCTATAGTTTAACATGAAAATTTATGAAAATTTATGTGGCGCCTCAAAAGAAATTTTCTACAGGGTAATATGTGAAACTTTAACACGTTTTCACTCCAAAATTTGTTTTTCAAAAATTTGTTGGAGCTCTAATTTGAGGCTGATTTTGGGATTTGAACAATATCTTGCCATAGTCTAATGTTTACTTGATCACCTTGTATACAAAAATCCAAGTGGTGTCTTCACAGAAATTTTCTACAGGGTGATAAGTAGAGTTTTGTCACATTTTTAATAGAAATAAGGAATTTTACAAATTTGTTAAAGCTCTAATTCGAGACCAATTTTAAAAATTAAATAATCTTGTCATAGCTGGATGTTCACTTGATCACCCTGTATATGAAAATCCACGTCGCGCACTGTTGGGAATTTTCTACAGGGTAAAAAGTGAAATTTCAACACATTTCTACTCTAAAATTTGTTTTTTAAAAATTTGTTGGAGCTCTAATTTGAAGCTAATTTTGAAAATTAAACAATTTTGTCATAGTTAAATGTTCACTTGATCATCCTATGGATGAAAATCCACGTGGCGCCTCGTCAGAAATTTTGTACAGGGTGATAAGTGAAATGTTTACACATTTTTACTCCAAAATATGCTTTGAAAAATTTGTTGGAGCTCTAATTTGAGGCTGATTTTGAAAATTAATTTTGCCATAGTTAAATGTTTACTTGATCACCCTATTCATAAAAATCCACGTGGTGTCTTCACAGAAATTTTCTACAGGGTGATAAGTGGAATTTTGTCACATTTTTACTCAAAAAAAAAAAATGTTTCTTTAATTTAGGGCCGTTTTTATAAATTGGATAATCTTGCCATAGTTGAATGTTAACATGATCACCCTGTATATAAAAAACCAAGTGGCGCCTTGTCTAAAATTTTCCACAGGGTGATAAGTGGAATTTTGTCACATTTTACTCAAAAAAATGATTTTTAAAAAATTGTCAGAGCTCTGATTTTGGTGATAATTAAATAATATTGCCATGGTTGAATGTTAACTTGATCACCCTGTGTATTAAAATCCACGTGGCGCCTTCACAATTTTTTCTTATAGGGTGACGAATCGAATTTTGTCATATTTTTACTCCATAAGTGGATTTTCAAAAATTACTACGAATTTTAATTTGAGGCCGATTTTTTAAATAAAGAAAGTCGATCAAATCCCCAACAGAATCAATCAATCCACCAAGCCATTTCAAAAAATATTTTGCAATCATATCTCTTTATATTTTTGAACCCAAAAACCCTCGAAATCGATCCAGTAAAAAAATTTAAAAAACCAGAGATCGTCGGCCCTTGCATCGATTTTCCATGACACTCGAGATCAGCCAGCCAAGCAAAAATATCTCATTTAGCCGATCTAATCGCTCGCGTTCATTACAGACTGCGTTTAATTAAGCCCATCCTTAATTAGAACCTAATTGGTCGTCAATTACCATTGTTTACAGGACACTTTGGTGTCCAAACTATGAAATTGGACAGTTACAATTAATCGGGACAAGCTGGCGCCGTTCAAGATCAAATTCAACAGGATGTCCAAGTCCAATTCCTTGAACAGAAAGTAAGTTCCTCTTGTTTTTATTAAGAGACATAGATTAATGTAAATTGAAGCAATTCGAGTGAGGAGGACCCCATTGCGGCTATTATTATGTCAGAAAACCGCACCCATGATAACTCAAACAACGCCCCTTTGGACAACGCAACCAATCACGACCCCAACGACAACGAGGCCGGGGGAGGGACACAGGTAATACCAGCCAGCCCTCCTCCGTCGTACGACTTCGTATTGGAAGAGGTGGGGATATTTTTGTATTTTTTCTCAACTGATCATGCGCATTGCAGACACGTTTGAAGCAACAGACCCCAACCACGCCCCCCAAGGCCCAAGAGATCATGCACAAGTCCAGCAAGGAGTTTTACAAGTGAGTGGCAACCGTGTACTGTTGGTACTATTATAAACGTGTTGCAGGGCTGTGGCCAAGCAATTTGGCATCACCTGCAAAATGTCCGACCACTGTCGCTGTTACGATTGTCAAAGTCACTACTTTGACTGCGAGTACGAGCAGAACGAGCAGGAGAAGACTGATGGGGGCCTGGGAGCAGGAACGCCGGCTTTTCTTAATGAAGTCATGCACGGAACGGCCTGTAGTATACTGTAGATCCATGTCTGTTTAAACTATTTTATTGACTGAATAAGCTTTAAAAGGCCGTTGAGTACTAACAGGGCGTGGCCTAGTCAATCTACTCTGGGTTCTTGAACCATCAGACCGACGCACATTCAAATTGAGGAATTGAACGTTTAGGAAAATTCGTCTAAATCACGGTGTAATGAGGAAATGGTATTTTTTTATCGGCATATTTTATCACTGGTGTACATAGATGTTTAGGATAAGATGTAAATTTGCGGCGCTTTCGTAAAGATCTCATTATGGACTGTTGGAGAACGAGCTTTGGGGTTTTTATAAAATTTTAAATTTGGTCCGTTTAGGAAAGAGGACCAGTATACTCAATCCACTCTTAATTGTAATTAAACTAGGGAAATGTATTTTGGGTATAACCAAACGCACCAAAAACCCATCCTGAGCACTATATAAATACTATATTGTGTGATATGTATTTGTGAATCGATAAATATAGTAATAATATATGTGGAAATTAAGTTAGAACCAATATAGCATTATTTATCTTGATACAAATACGCCACTAGCATGGATCGTTCGGAGTTGAACCAAAAGAATACGGTCTGCTGTCCAATATTTTATCGATTCCTAAAAATAAAAACTACCAAGATCTCGAAGTAAAACTCAAAAGAAAACGGTCTCCTGTCAATGCAATTTCATAGATTATGATATCTTCTTACAGCAGAATAATTTAAAATAACCACCATCAAGCAGGATCAAAACAACTCCGACTGTATCAGTGTATTGGTAGCTAACGCCAGTGAAACTTAAGTCAAGAAGATTACCCCGCTTCATGCAGAGTGGTTCCGGACAAGTATGACGGATAAAATGGCCGTTTGAGCTGAAGATTGACATGTTGCCAACATTTGCTTATTCTACTCCTTTTTCTGATTTTCCAAAGTTCACCGCGTTTCAGCTCTTCACAATGGAAAGGGGTTAAGCTACTTCTATCAAAGACATCAACCGACTTTTTTATGTAGGTGAATAAGGCACCTTTTTTGCTTTGGGGTAGGACATTCTTTGTGGAGAGTTGCTTCCTGATTCGTTTCTATTTCCTCCACTGTACTTAGGAAACATTACAGCCTTTGCAGAGTAGTGGACCTGCTATGCTCACGCTGGAACAGACCATTACAGGTGAAAATAACCGGGAGAAATTCATGACAAATGCTTAGGAGAGTCCAGAAAATGCTTTCGAAAAGTTCTGGTGACATATCGCTTTGTTTTGCACATCTCGCCACTAATCCTTGAACGTACGCTGCGTGCGCTTTACCGCAACCGCTGAATTTTCATAAACTATCACGGTCGTAGGTATATCAAAGACAATCGACGGAATCGCATTGACAGCAGACCGTATTCTTTTGGTTCTACTCTGAATTCTTTTCGATCTGCATAAGATCCGATAAAATATTGAAAACAATTAATCGACGAGATTGCACTAACAGCAGATCGTATTCTTTTGGTGCGACTCCGAATTGGAATGGAATATAATATCAAAAACAATCAACGAAATCGCAATGACAGCAGACCGCATTCTTTTGGTTCTATCAAAATCTTGGTAATTGACCAGTTAAGCCAATAATTATCAAAATTGAAAATCTTCAACTTTTTTTTTTATTGTTTCAGGTTTTCTTGAGCATGAGGTCACTTCTGGTGACAGGAGTCAGATTTCATGCACAACAGTATACCGTGTGTAACTATGTGTTTTGATCGGTTATAGTATCATGATACCATTCCAGTTCCAGTCTGTCATCAACGTCACTTGTAGCCAATCGGCGAGCTACAGTTGATCCCAAACTAATACCAGATATGATGATACCATACTTCATTAAAATGCTTCCTGTTTATGTCAAAAATTCGCGAATATTGCCATATTCTGTGAATCTGTCCTAAGCCTAGCAGGAAAATTTAAAGAACTACAAGATAGTTCATGGAAACTTACCGGGTACTTCAAAAGCACCGTTAGAAAGCATTTCCGGACTTTTCCAAGCGTGAATTTTTAACAAAACCCAGTAATTTTCACCGATAATGCGTTAACCCAAGATGGTAAAACCAAAAGAATACGGTCTGTTGTCAATGCGATATCGTCGATTGTTTTATTTTTTATGAAAATTTAGCGGGTAAAGTAGAGCATGCGTGCAGTGATAAGTACACATTCTGGGATCGATAGTACCTTCATATGGAGAAAAGTATATGGAGGTGATTGTCCACTTCTCTTGGTTTGAAAGTTCTATCGGTCCCAGAATATCGGCACCCACGAGCCCAAATTCTTGACCGGGAAACGAGTGAAAATCTAAGCGAACGATCAAAAACTGTATTTTAGTACCGGGGATTGATCCCTTCTCCCAAGAAAACGTTCATTCTCCTGCAATTCAAGAATTAGCGTCCTGAAGCATTCGACGGTCAATCCTCAGCATAAATGCCTTAACAAAACTCGGTTATATTCAATAATAGCCTAGTTTACACCGATGACTCGTTTAGTTCGGTCCGATAGGACCAAGTGGGTGGGGATAGTACGGTAGGGCCAATGCTTGCTTCTCGCCCGTTTACACCGTCTTGCAACGCGTGAACTAAATGAGTACTCACGCAATTCGTCAAAAGTCAAAAGTCGAAACTATTTATCAACACAACGTAAGTACGCTAAGATTGCCTTAAAATAGAACCAAACAAAATCACAACACATCAACAGACAACATAGCGTCATAATTTTGATTGAGAACGCATCAAATCCGGACCAAATTTAATTCGGTACACCTGCTGGCGAATACCGAACCAAGAGCGTACCAGCTTAGTTAGTTTACACCGTTCGAACCAAATATTTGGTTCTGATATAGTTCGAATTTAGTACTTGGTCTGCGCACCAAGTTGTTGGTGTAAACTAGGCTATTGAGCCCGTAATGGTAGGACCAAAAGAATACGGTCTGCTGTCAATGGTTTTATTATTTCGTAGAAGAATAGCCTAGTTTACACCGATAACTCGTTTAGTTCGGTCCGATAGGAACAAGGGGTGGGGATAGTACGGTAGAACCAATGCTTGCTTCTCGTCCGTTTACAACGCGTGAACTAAATGAGTACGCGCGCAATTCGTCAAACGTCAAAAACAAGTCGAAATTATCAACACAATTCGTAATAAAAAAAAACATAAGTGAGTACGCTCGGATTGCCTTGAGAAACTCAGAACCAACACAGTTCACAATAATAACAATCAACATAACCTCATAATTTTGATCCAGATCGAACCAAATTTAGTTCGGTACACCTGCTGTCAAGTACCGAACCAAGAGCGGACCAGCTTAGTTCGCAAGTGTTTACACCATTCGAACCAAATATTTGGTTCTGATATAGTTCGAATTTAGCGCTTGGTCCGCGGACCAAGTTGTCGGTGTAAACTAGGCTAATGTCAACATAATATTCTAGTTGGAAGTTGCCTATTTTAAAGATAAACAGCGCAAGATATTTGAAAATCACCCAAAAATGTTTGAATAAGTACGGCAACATTGTTATCATATGGTAGGTACATCCCATATACTTAAGTATATGGTACATCCAGTGTTTATTGTAATGTGATGCGGTTTCCATTTAATCCAATTTTGAAGTCAAATTTTCCAAATGGGAATCCTATGGTACCATCCACAATTAATTGGACGTAAGCGTGACTTTGAACACAAATTCATTGTAGATGGTAGCATATGATTAATGTTTGGCAAGCAAAAATCTGTCACCTCCACTTCGAGGGTAAATTGGATGTGACCTTACATTACACTTGTAATAGCCGCGCTTCATTTCACGTGGTAGGACATGTGATGATCTCATCAATGGAAGATAGACGATCACGTGATACATTTATAGCGCTATTCCGTTTATTGACCTAACCCTACTTTTCCGCATGTTTTGTAAATATTGGAATATTGCTGTTCTTGATTAAAATAAAATGACTGTAAAAACGAAACATGCCAGGGTTGTTATTGAGGGTGAGGCTATAAAAAAGCACAGCGAGGTTTATTGAGGTTTATTTTTCCAGACGACTTGGACTCTGAGCAATCCAGCTCAGGCTCAGAACAAGAATCAGAATCCGAACAAATCGACGAAGAAAGCCTGGCCCTGCTGAACGAAGGCTGGGCCGATTCGATTGCAAAAATCCTCCGAACCAACAAGCCCAAAAAGAAGAAAACCCTTGTGTTGTCCAAAGCGAAAAAAATCACAGATCCCATTAAAAAAGTGCACAAAGAGTCGTATCAAGTGGCAACAGAGGATGGAGGAGTTAAAACTGAGCAGACTGTTGTTGAAGAGCGGTTGGTGGACATCAGCGGCCCTCCTAGAAAGAAACGAAAGGAAGTGAAGAGTTTACGTGTAAAGCCCAATGTGTTGGAGAGGGATCGAGAGAGAACGATGCAGAAAATCGCCACCAAGGGCGTGGTTCAACTTTTCAACGCTGTGAAGAACCAGCAGAAGGACATAAGCAGGAAACTGGACGAGGCAGGGCCTTTGGAGGTGCGCAAGGAAAAGGTGTTGAAAAACATAGACAAACGTGCCTTTTTGGACGTTTTAATGGGAGAAAAAAGCGGCAAAGTTGAGGAAATTTCTAATAAACCCAAACAAGAGTGGAGTGTTTTACGGGACGATTTTTTGATGAGCGCCAAAATGAAGGACTGGGACAAGGAACTAGAACAAGAACTAGAAGTAGAGTCTGAATAAACAATTTAATAAATACAAAAGTTATATTATTATCACACTACAAATCGGTTTTAGGCCCTAAAGATAGGGGGATAGCTGCCAATTCTGTCCTTAAACAAAAAAATTCCGCACAAACACACATTATGGTGGCACAGGCCACGTTTAAGATCCACCAGGAGAATGTAGTAGGGAAGGTACCGTTGTAGAACCAACAAACAACAAGGTGGATCAGGTGCCAAGTGCAACTGAAGTCCATGCATTGCTTGGTGCGTTCTACAATAAACCACAACGCCACTGACCCCACCAGAGCATTAACAACAAACCCTGCAATCACTATCCTGCCGCCTGCATCTCGTACTTGAATTTCCTATAATGTCAAACACACATTAACTGTCTGTTTGCTAATGGGGGCAACGTACATGGTACTCGAAAATATGGTCCATAGTCCTGGTGTCCCCCACAAGGGTTCCCATAATTACCAACAGTACTCCCAAGGTGAAGTACAACATGCATTGCACGGATATTATTTGAGATATAATAAGCCATGGGTCCCACTGGGTGTAACGGAACGAGCCTGTTAATTTCATCATTTTTCGCATTAAATTAGTGACATGTTAAAAATGACGAATTGTTTGTTTACTTATTGTAGAGACAACTTAGTGTAGACTGGATTTGGACAATTGGACATTGGACAAGTATGACAGATTGATTGAACTGTGCGCACTGTTGCCAAGTTCTATAATACAGCGTTAAATTAAGTACTTGTAAACATTTCAGCCTGAATCTGACCAATCTTTGACCAATTTTATTAGACAAAAAGTTCATATGAACATGGGTCCGCAACGGCTTGATTTCTAAGATACAGAGCGCCAAAAAAAAAACTATGGTAATTTTATTTGGTTTTTTATTTATATTTTTGTTAATTAACATGGCAATTGAACGAAATTCGGGATACTTACTGAGTATATTAATGTCGAGAAACTCTGATTTCAAAAACATATAGTTTGATGCTTTTCTGATAAGCAGTTTGGGAAATATTTCAGTTAGAAATGTACCGGAAAATAAGGGAAATCTCTTGAATATAGGTGGAACATGAGAAAATATGATAAAAAGTCAGGGTAGGTTAGGTTGCGAAGGGTATGCTCTGCCCCACAGTTTCCTGCTTGGTCCATTGTGTTCCCTTTTTTGAAGAGGTATCCTTTCTCTTTCATCGTTCTAAACCATCCCATGGTTTTTACGAAGTTGAGAATTAGCACGATGTCTACATTTGCCGCTTCCTCCAAGTCTTCAAGGTAGTATTGTCCCATATTTCTGAGGCGTCCTTTCTTCAGAGTTGGGCAGTGGCACAGTAGATGTTCTATCGTCTCATCCTTCTCGATGCAGTCCTTGCAGAGCTCATTCCCTAGGCCCCATTTTCAGAGCATGATTCCGATTTCACAGTGTCCCCTACTCCCACAATTAAGGGTGCTCACAGAGGATTTGCTCTGCTCTAGTAATTTCTCTGTTCTTCCCATATCCAAGTTTGGCCACAGAGCTCCCTCTTTTGTTCTGTTGTCCGGTCTTCCCTAATGACAATGATTTCTGCATGAAATGCCACAACCTTTATCAAGCTCGATAGACTCTTGGATGTTTAGTTCCTTTGAGTATATTCCTGCTCCTGTCCCTGTATTTGTCTTGGCTGCGTCTGTAACGATGGACATCTCTCCCTCTCTTATAATTAAGTCTTGATTCCAGTCTTCTCTGATAGGTATTTTAACCACTACCTTATTCAAAAGAGCTTTTGGTCGCCATGTAGTCTGTTGCCGTCTGTAGCAGCTTCGCTCCTTGGTTATCCATTGCCTTTGAGATTTCCCTTGGCACCGTTGAGTGCTCACTTGTTGCCTGTTTCTAGAATTTGGCCTCCCTCAGTCTGAGAGCTCCCTTTGCGTCAGTGCTTTTAATGAACAAGTCAATGGGCAGGAGGTTTAGAATGACCTCTAAAGCTGCCTGCGGTGTGCTCTGTTCTTTGCTCCCGTTGTACTTAGTGTTGCCAGCCGTTGTACTTTCGCGAGCATCTTGACGTTCGAGTTCGTGTTTTTACTCGAACACGGTTCATTCTATCGATAATGAATACCAGTATTTTTTTTTATAGTGTACAAATTTATTTTTTTCAAGTCTTTATCATACATGGTGTTGGAAATTTAAGGAATAAAATGTAGAACTTGGTCCGCCCCTGGTAAACTAAATAAGGTAGATGTGTTTTGAAGACTCTTTTTTAACAAGTCCTCAGAGGTGTTCATTATATAAAAATTTCATTAAATTAAAGTGATCGAAAGAAGTTAAGGATATTGAGATTACTCTAATTACACCTTTTTGCTTTTTATTGGTAACTTGTTTCACTGTAACCGGTACAATGAAAATGTTGATACGCAAAATTTGCCATTTCCAAAAATATAAAGAAACATATTATATATATAACTTTTTGTGCTTTTATTTTTTTTATGATAAACCAAATTATCCTGATAACTTGATTCGATCAGTTTATATTGAGTACCTATAATGAGTACCTAATTAAAAAGTTATTTGCAAAATAAATTTTCCACCGGCGCACTTAAGGGGGTCATATTTCCGTAGGAAGGGCACTAAGGAAAAGAATTACAGGAACCTATTATGATCTTTTCTTATGTTCTCCCTGTATGCGAAAGATTTCCCACATTTTCCGGGACACCATGTATAAATTTCCAATCGTAATATTTCCTGAGCGGCTTATAAGAAAGGCATCAAATGAGCTCTTTCTGAATAAACATATAACATATAATAACCCTGTATCTATACCTTTAATTTTAATTTGATACAGGCAATCATGGTATGTCAACAGTCATACAAAAACTGTACAATGTAACATTAGGTTTATATTTTTAGTGTTCTTTAGTTGAAAACACAGTACAATTATTATCATCATATTCACTATTCATCTTGGATTTATGATTAATAACGAAATCAATACACGAAACAAAGCTATTTTATTTATGATAATTCTCGATTATGATGGGATACAAGACTCAAAGTTTGAAATATCAAAATAAACAGACAACCTCCCCACTCATCCCAATAATCCTAACATTCAACAGACAAAGAGGCGGCAACGTTGTGATGCTAATTGTAGCTACATTCAACCGCGGCTATATTTAGGCAAGGCTTTCATTCAATTTCATTTTAAAGTGTTGTAGATGGTGGCGTATGATTCCCATTTGGCAAGTGCAAATCTGTCACTCCCACTTCAAAGTAAAATCGAATGTAGACCTTACAATCCTTACATGCGGAAAAGTAAGGTTAGGTGAAACGAGGTGAAGCTAGGAGCGAAAATAACAACAAACATCAACAAGACAAGAACATAAAATTGGTCATCTTTTTTGTTTCTGCTGTCGCTGGGCTGGCTTGGAAGAAACGCTATAAACTATAAATAAAGTTTTTGCAGTTGTGGAGGGAATTGGTAAGCGTCAGTAAATTGTGATTAAACAGTTTATTATTCCCTTGCAGCTCACAATGCACGCCCTTTTGGCAAAAATGGCCAAAAAGCCCACCTATGCTGTTAGCCACGTTAACATCCCCGTGCCCACTTACGCAGATGATGACTTTTCCGATGAAGAAGAAGTGATCAATGATCCAAATTACGAACAAGACTTTGTGCAAAAAGAACTAAACAGCTACTACGACGCTGCCGGCGGTGCTACACAGGCCAGCTTCGACTATGTCAGTACCATTGGTGATGGAGAATCCGTGCAAACATCAGACGCCTACACTAGACACTCGTTTTTGGTACGAAACAAAATGTACTTGCCCATTGAAAAAGTACGCGAGAACATCATAGATACGATCCTGTACAACCCAGTCACCGTCATTGAGGGCCCCACAGGTTGTGGCAAGTCTACGCAGGTGCCCCAAATGATTTTAGACAAACAAAGAGAAAGGAATTTGTATTGCAACATTGTTGTTACACAACCCAGACGTATAGCAACAATTAATGTAGCAAAGCGGGTTTGTGAGGAACGAGGCTGGGCTTTGGGGACAGTCTGTGGGTATCAGATCGGGTTGGAGCGGAAGTCGTCGCCGGATCAGATGATTACGTTTATGACTCTTGGAGTGTTGCTTCAGAAGATTATCAGGGCAAAGAGTTTGAATGAGTTTACGCATGTGGTTATCGATGAGGTGCACGAGCATAGTCAGGATTTGGACTTTTTGCTGATTTTGGTGAGGAAATATCTGTTTTCCAATTCGACACATGTTAAGGTGAGTTTTTTTTTTTGGGTTTATTTTGATTGGGGTCAAAATTCGTTCAGTTGAAATCATTTTGTTAACTTAATTAGAAGGTATTTGTTTTTTATATTTAACGACTTCAGCATCCATTCTTCTGTTGAAATCATCAAAAAAATATACAGGGTGTATCAGCAAAACTTCTAGGAAAATTGGAAAAAAGAATCCTTAACGAAAATAATCCATAACTCGAACACTTAAAGTGACAGAGGTTTGCGCATGTCACCGAAATAATAATATTCGTACATTGTTGCTAAATGTATAAAATTTTCGGATTTTCCTAGAAAGAAGAACAAATGCGTCGAAATGATCGTATTTATCAAGATTGAGCGTATTGATTCTATTATTTTGGGAAATTTGGCAATAGTGGATTCAAAAGAAAATAAATCCCGAAATCATAACATTTATTGAGACACTGTTGTCAAATTGAGCGTACCAGTTAATGAAAAAATCAATAATAACAGAGTTGCCAGATTTTTCGCTCAAGATTAAAAATTTTGGAAAAATATTTGCGGTATTGTTTTAGTCAGACAAGACTAGCCTTGCTTGATGTGCCGCACCATGATGAAAAAACCAATAATATCCGAGTTGCCACATTTTTCGCTTTAGATTGAAATTTTTAAAAAAATGTTTGCGGCATTGTTTTAGTCAGACAAGACTAGCGTTCTTTGATGTGCCGCACCATGATGAAAAAATCAATAATAACAGAGTTGCCAGATTTTTTCCTTTAGATTGAAAATTTTGGAGAAATATTTGCGGCATTGTTTTAGTTAGACAAAACTAGCCTTGTTAGATGTGTCGCACCATAATGAAAAACTCAATAAAAACAGAGTTGCCAGATTTTTTGCTTTAGATTGAAAATTTCGGAAAAATATTTGCGGCATTGTTTTAGTCAGACAAGACTAGCCTTGCTTGATGTGCCGCACCATGATGAAAAAACCAATAATAACCGAGTTGCCACATTTTTCGCTTTAGATTGAGAATTTTTAAAAAATGTTTGCGGCATTGTTTTAGTCAGACAAGACTAGCCTTGTTAGATGTGTCGCACCATAATCAAAAAATCAATATCAACAGAGTTGCCAGATTTCTCGCTTTACATTGAAAATTTTGAAAAAATGTTTGCGGCATTGTTTTAGTCAGACAAAACTAGCCTTGTTAGATGTGTCGCACCATAATCAAAAAATCAATATCAACAGAGTTGCCAGATTTCTCGCTTTACATTGACAATTTTGAAAAAATGTTTGCGGCATTGTTTTAGTCAGACAAGACTAGCCTTATTTGATGTGTCGCACCATAATGAAAAAATCAATAATAACAGAGTTGCCAGATTTCTCGCTTTAGATTAAAAATTTTGGAAAAATATTTGCGGCATTGTTTTAGTCAGACAAAACTAGCCTTGTTTGATGTGCTGCACCATAATCAAAAAATCAATAATAACAGAGTTGCCAGATTTCTCGCTTTAGATTGAAAATTTGTAAAAAATGTTTGCGGCATTGTTTAAGTCAGACAAGACTAGCCTTTCTTGATGTGCCGCACCATGATGAAAAAATCAATAATAACAGAGTTACCAGATTTTTTGCTCTATATTGAAAATTTTGGAGAAATATTTGCGGCATTGTTTTAGTTAGACAAAACTAGCCTTGTTAGATGTGTCGCACCATAATCAAAAAATCAATAATAACAGAGTTGCCAGATTTCTCGCTTTAGATTGAAGATTTTGGAAAAATATTTGCGGCATTGTGTCAGTTAGACAAAACTAGCCTTGTTTGACGTGTCGCACTATAATGAAAAAATCAATAATAACAGAGAGCGGCCACATTTTTCGCTTTAGATTAAATTTTTTTTTTTTTGAACATCAACGGAAATGCGAACAAATGTACTAAAATCATCAACTGGAAAGGAAACCATCGTTTCGAAATGATCCTTATCATTGATACACTGTTGCCGGGTTAACATTGAAATCTTAGATAACGGTAGTTTCAAACCTTACTAGAAATACGAACAAATCTACCAAATTTGAAAAAAGCCAACAAATTTGTCAGGTAACGTAAGTTTTGATTCAGCAATGATTTTTATTCAGTTTGGAGGAAAATCGAGTGATTTCGGCTGAACGAAACTTCACTTGAATTTTTCACCCATAAACCCTCCCTCCAGGTAATCCTAATGTCAGCCACAATAAACGCCCAAGATTTCGCGTACTATTTCCGCAAAAAAGCCATCGGCCAAGACATCATAACTGCCCCTGTAGTAAAAATAACCGAACTCCAGTTGTACAAAAAACAACTACACTATTTGGACACATTCGCGCGCATGTGCCCGCACATTCCGGACCTGGACATAAGCAAACCGGAAATCCACCCGGACATTTGGAAAATGTTCATCTTCCTTATGCAAGTGCTCGATAAAATGGACGAGAAAAACATCATGGACCATCTGCCTGAAGTCCACTCAGGCAGTGTTTTGGTGTTTTTGCCTGGTATTAATGAGATTGAGGAGGCCCACAATATTTTAGTGGCTGAGGAGAAGAAGCTGATGGAGGAGGCTAAGGGGAGGTTGAAGTGGGAGATAATCCCGTTGCACTCCAGTTTACCAAGTGATGAGCAGGGTTTGGTGTTTAAGCCTGCCAGGGATGGGTTTAGGAAGATTATTTTGTCCACCAACATTGCGGAAAGTTCGATTACAGTACCGGACTCTGTGTATGTTGTGGACTTTTGCCTGACCAAAGTGCTAACCGTGGATCCGATAAGCAAATATATGTGTCTCAAGCTGGAGTGGGCTTCGCATGTTAACTGCGAGCAAAGGGCAGGCCGTGTAGGTCGTACCTGCGACGGACGTGTATATCGTCTAGTCAAAAAGGACTTCTACGACAACTACATGGATAAAATCAGCACTCCTGAAATCCTGCGAGCTCCGCTAGAGCAAGTTGTTTTACACACCAAACGCTTGGGTTTAGACGAAACACCTGCGCAGATCTTGGCGTTGTCGATGAACAAACCCCAGTTGAAGAATATCGAGAATACAATCTGTCATCTCAAGGAAATAGGAGGGTTGCAGGTTACATCTAGAGGCCAGAAAACAATAATTGACGGCGATATTACGTTTTTGGGCGAAGTAATGGCAGCATTACCCGTCAGCGTTAATCTGTCCAAGTTAATTGTCCTAGGACAATTATTTAGTTGTCTAGAGGACGCCATTATAATTGCCGCTGGAGCCTCAATACAGAATATTTTTGCTGTCCCCTTCCAAAGACGCTATGAGGCCTACAAAAAGCTGCTGACGTGGGCCGATGGCAGCGGTAGCGACCTCTTGGCCCTCCTCAATTTGTACAATGTGTGGCAGACGATGCATCGTGAGAATAACTTTGCCAATCCGCAAGGGGAGCGGGAGTGGTGCAGGCGGCACTTGGTCAACATCAAAGGACTGTGGGAGTGGAAGTTGTTGATTAATGAGTTGAAGGAGCGTTTGAAAAGGATGAAAATCGAAGAGACAGTGGGGCAGGGTAAAGTAAGACTGAGTGGAACTGATAAGTCGCTTGTGTTGAAGGTAGGTGTATGTTCAGTTTTGCTTGAATTATGTCAAAGTTGCGCATTTTGGTATTAATCTGATAGTGAGTATATAAAGAGAATTTTAAATCGTCGTTGTGGAGAATTCAATAGTGCAAAAATCACCTTGATGTCTTCAATAGTTTCTGAAAAATTCGGTTTTATATGGAGTCATGTCCTCGAACAGCTGTCTCTTGATTACATCCAAATAATAGCAAAGTTGCTTGTGGAATATTAAGCCCACAATTTTCAAAAATTCGTCAAAATTTCCATTATCAACTTATGAACTTGAACTTGACATTTTTCTATAAACAAATGTTCAAACTCCTTGTGAATAGATTTTCAAGCCAATATTTCAAGCGGTTTGAAAATAATAGCTTGTCAAAAATAATTTTCAAACATAAAATTAACAATTTTCAAAAATTCGTCAAAATCTCCATAATCAACTTATGAACTTGAACTTGACATTTTTCTATAAACAAATGTTCAAACTCCTCGTGACTAAATTTTGAAGCCAATATTTCAAGCGGTTTGAAAATAATAGCTTGTCAAAAATAATTTTCAAACATAAAATTAACAATTTTCAAAAATTCGTCAAAATTTCCATTATCAACTTATGAACTTGAACTTGACATTTTTCTATAAACAAATGTTCAAACTCCTTGTGAATAGATTTTCAAGCCAATATTTCAAGCGGTTTGAAAATAATAGCTTGTCAAAAATAATTTTCAAACATAAAATTAACAATTTTCAAAAATTCGTCAAAATCTCCATAATCAACTTATGAACTTGAACTTGACATTTTTCTATAAACAAATGTTCAAACTCCTCGTGACTAAATTTTGAAGCCAATATTTCAAGCGGTTTGAAAATAATAGCTTGTCAAAAATAATTTTCAAACATAAAATTAACAATTTTCAAAAATTCGTCAAAATTTCCATTATCAACTTATGAACTTGAACTTGACATTTTTCTATAAACAAATGTTCAAACTCCTTGTGAATAGATTTTCAAGCCAATATTTCAAGCGGTTTGAAAATAATAGCTTGTCAAAAATAATTTTCAAACATAAAATTAACAATTTTCAAAAATTCGTCAAAATCTCCATAATCAACTTATGAACTTGAACTTGACATTTTTCTATAAACAAATGTTCAAACTCCTCGTGACTAAATTTTGAAGCCAATATTTCAAGCGGTTTGAAAATAATAGCTTGTCAAAAATAATTTTCAAACATAAAATTAACAATTTTCAAAAATTCGTCAAAATCTCCATAATCAACTTATGAACTTGAACTTGACATTTTTCTATAAACAAATGTTCAAACTCCTCGTGACTAAATTTTGAAGCCAATATTTCAAGCGGTTTGAAAATAATAGCTTGTCAAAAATAATTTTCAAACATAAAATTAACAATTTTCAAAAATTCGTCAAAATCTCCATAATCAACTTATGAACTTGAACTTGACATTTTTCTATAAACAAATGTTCAAACTCCTCGTGACTAAATTTTGAAGCCAATATTTCAAGCGGTTTGAAAATAATAGCTTGTCAAAAATAATTTTCAAACATAAAATTAACAATTTTCAAAAATTCTTAAAAATTTTCATTATCAACTTGTGAACTTGAACTTGACATTTTTCTATAAACAAATGTTCAAACTCCTCGTGACTAAATTTTGAAGCCAATATTTCAAGCGGTTTGAAAATAATAGCTTGTCAAAAATAATTTTCAAACATAAAATTAACAATTTTCAAAAATTCTTAAAAATTTTCATTATCAACTTGTGAACTTGAACTTGACATTTTTCTATAAACAAATGTTCAAACTCCTCGTGACTAAATTTTGAAGCCAATATTTCAAGCGGTTTGAAAATAATAGCTTGTCAAAAATAATTTTCAAACATAAAATTAACAATTTTCAAAAATTCTTAAAAATTTTCATTATCAACTTGTGAACTTGAACTTGACATTTTTCTATAAACAAATGTTCAAACTCCTCGTGACTAAATTTTGAAGCCAATATTTCAAGCGGTTTGAAAATAATAGCTTGTCAAAAATAATTTTCAAACATAAAATTAACAATTTTCAAAAATTCTTAAAAATTTTCATTATCAACTTGTGAACTTGAACTTGACATTTTTCTATAAACAAATGTTCAAACTCCTCGTGACTAAATTTTGAAGCCAATATTTCAAGCGGTTTGAAAATAATAGCTTGTCAAAGTTACTTGTCAAATATAAAATCAACAATTTTCAAAAATTCGTCAAAATTTCCATTATCAACTTATGAACTTGAACTTTGAATTTTTCTATAGACAAATGTTCAAACTCCTCGTGACTAAATTTTGAAGCCAATATTTCAAGCGGTTTGAAAATAATAGCTTGTAAAAAATAATTTTCAAACATAAAATCAACAATTTTCAAAAATTCGTCAAAATTTTCATTATCAACTTATGAACTTGAACTTGACATTTTTCTATAAACAAATGTTCAATCTCCTTGTGAATAAATTTTCAAGACAATATTTCAAGCGGTTTGAGAATAATAGCTTGTCGAAGTTACTTTTCAAATATAAAATCAACAATTTTCAAAAATTCGTCAAAATTTCCATTATCAACTTATGAACTTGAACTTGACATTTTTCTATAAACAAATGTTCAAACTCCTTGTGAATAAATTTTCAAGACAATATTTCAAGCGGTTTGAGAATAATAGCTTGTCGAAGTTACTTTTCAAATATAAAATCAACAATTTTCAAAAATTCGTCAAAATTTTCATTATCAACTTATGAACTTGAACTTGACATTTTTCTATAAACAAATGTTCAAACTCCCTGTGAATAAATTTTCAATAAGACAATATTTCAAGCGGTTTGAAAATAATAGCTTGTCAAAGTTACTTTTCAAATATAAAATCAACAATTTTCAAAAATTCGTCAAAATTTTCTTTATCAACTTATGAACTTGAACGTGACATTTTTCTATAGACAAATGTTCAATCTCCTTGTGAATAAATTTTCAAGACAATATTTCAAGCGGTTTGAAAATAATAGCTTGTCAAAGTTACTTGTCAAATATAAAATCAACAATTTTCAAAAATTCGTCAAAATTTCCATTATCAACTTATGAACTTGAACTTGACATTTTTCTATAAACAAATGCTCAAACTCCTCGTGAATAAATTTTGAAGCCAATGTTTCAAGTTGTTTGAAAATAATAGATTGTCAAAGTTACTTGTGCAATAAGCAGACAATTTTCTCATAATCTTCCCATATAACCATTGTGATATTTTATATGGTGGTTGTGGATAATTTAATGGAAAATTGGACGGTGCAAAAATGGAAAAAACCATTTCACAAAAAAATTATTTGAAGATTTCGAATCTTACATGTCATTTTATTGTATTCCAAAATGGGCAACTTTGTGAATATCAAATTTGAACATCCTGTATATTCTTAATAATTTTTGAGGTGGTGATGGCCGGAGCGTTTTATCCGAACTACTTCGTCAAAAATCCCGAACCCAATTATGACGACCGCGAACTTGTTAGAAGTGTCGGAGGAAGAAACCCTTTTTTATCCATTTACTTCATGGGCCTGAACAACACTCAACCAGGACCAGTTTATGTAAGACAAATTAAAAACATGATCAAAGACCAGGACGAAGGCGAGCCAGATGTGCAGATTGGCTTTGATGGAAGCACGTAAGTGGATACT
Organism: Orchestes rusci; assembly: GCA_958502075.1. Taxonomy (NCBI): domain Eukaryota; kingdom Metazoa; phylum Arthropoda; class Insecta; order Coleoptera; family Curculionidae; genus Orchestes; species Orchestes rusci. Next base: position 21,767,828 of record OY293313.1, on the reverse strand, counting down.
TTGCTGTCATTCGTTTCAGAAGATTTTTTTGAAAAATATGTGTTCCATTGTTTTAGTTAGACAAAACTAGCCTTGTTTGATATGTCGCACTATAATGAAAAAAGCATGAATAACAGAGTTGCCAGATTTCTCGCTTAAAGAGAATTTTTCCGGAAAAATATTTATTTCATTGTTTTAGTTACACAAAACTACCCTTGTTTGATATGTCGCAATATAATGAAAAAAGCATTAATAACAGAGTTGCCAGATTTCTCGCTTAAAGAGAATTTTTTCGGAAAAATATTTATTTAATTGTTTTAGTTACACAAAACTAGCCTTGTTTGATATGTCGCACTATAATGAAAAAAGCATGAATAACAGAGTTGCCAGATTTCTCGCTTAAAGAGAATTTTTCCGGAAAAATATTTATTTCATTGTTTTAGTTACACAAAACTACCCTTGTTTGATATGTCGCAATATAATGAAAAAAGCATTAATAACAGAGTTGCCAGATTTCTCGCTTAAAGAGAATTTTTTCGGAAAAATATTTATTTAATTGTTTTAGTTACACAAAACTACCCTTGTTTGATATGTCACACTATAATGAAAAAAACATTAATAACAGAGTTGCCAGATTTCTCGCTTAAAGAGAATTTTTTCGGAAAAATATTTATTTAATTGTTTTAGTTACACAAAACTACCCTTGTTTGATATGTCGCACTATAATGAAAAAAACATCAATAACAGAGTTGCCAGATTTCTCGCTTGAAGAGAATTTATTCGAAAAAATATTTATTTAATTGTTTTAGTTACACAAAACTACCCTTGTTTGATATGTCGCACCATAATGAAAAAATCATCAATAAAAGAGTTGCCAAATTTCTCGATCCAGATTATTTTTTTTGTAAAAACTTTTGTTTTATTGTTCCTGTTAGATAAAACTACCCTTGTTTGATATGTCGCACTATAATGAAAAAAACATCAATAACAGAGTTGCCAGATTTATCGCTTGAAGAGATTTTTTTCGGAAAAATATTTATTTCATTGTTTTAGTTACACAAAACTACCCTTGTTTGATATGTCGCAATATAATGAAAAAAGCATTAATAACAGAGTTGCCAGATTTCTCGCTTAAAGAGAATTTTTTTGGAAAAATATCTATTCCATTGTTTTAGTTGGACAAAACTACCCTTGTTTGATATGTCACGCCATTATAAAAAAAGCATTGATAACAGAGTTGTCAGTAAAAAAAACCGTGACAATTTCAGCAAAATCTACTTGGAATTCAAACACAACACCAGCACGCCCGGCATAGACGGTCTAAAAAGCCAAAACATCAAATCGCGAATTCCGCGCCAAATCTACCAAGTGTTGCGTAAACGTCAACTGAAAGTCAACTTCGAGTTGAAGTTGTACCGGGAGGCTGAGGCGTGGGAGTTTGTCAATAAGCTGGGCGGAGTTGAGAGTAACTCTTCGATGAAACTCGCCATGAGCATGTCGAGCTCGAGCGAAATGGATGGGTACAATCCGCTGCCCGATATGCAAACATCAGCTGTGTTTTTGATCGTGTCCAATGTGAGTACTTATAAATAAAAATGGACACGATTTTAAACATTGATCCAGACCATCAATGCTGGCCATTTATGGGCTCAAATAGCAGACAAACGGTCCAATCAGTTGCTTCAGGAAATTGAGGTAGTTCTAAACAACGCCCCCTTGAAAAAAGTTACAGATGATCTGAAACATGGACAAATCTACGCGGCTAAATTCAAAGATGACGGGAATTTTTACCGTTGCAAACTCCTCAATATGGCTGGACGAATCAACAGCGTAAGCTACAGCCTAACTAAACAAACAGCGTCAAAACAGCCCTCTGTTTCAACAGATCATATTCGTAGACTACGGCAACACGCAGGATGTGACTCCTGACGACCTCTTTTGTCTCCCGAACGATCCTTGTTGCTCCTCTCCTCCGTTGGCCATCGAGTGTATCTTGCACGGTGTGAGGCCGGCTTATCGCTACAACCCACTGGGCGTGTGGTGTGAAATGGTCAACAGTGAGTTTTCAAAATGGACCTCTGGAATAAAATTGCGTGCTGAGGTAAGTTGACAAAACAATATGTCCGATGTACGTCATTGTTTACTACAGATATACTCCGTGGTAAACGACGTGGTCGAAGTGGAACTCTTCAGACATCACAGTGGTGACCTCTCAATTAATCGTCACATGATCCATCTTGGCTATGCCGACCCGTGCAACCCTGGCTTCCTGTCAAAGGTAACCAACGTGACTTAATCGCCCTAGTCTATAGTAACGCCCTCTAGCAAAACCACGAGGCACGTCAGTCGTCCCGCCCCTCCCCCTTTAACCTTAACCAACGCAGCACTGCCACGTCAATGGGCAAAGTGATCAGCTACAGCGACTTTTCCGAGCCGTTAAACCTGCCCCAATGCGAAGTGCTCAAACTAAAAGGCCCCTCCAGTCCTCTGGAGATGAAAGTGACTGGTTGCACACGAAGCGGCGCTGCCAAACAAGTGACCATAGAGGGCAGCTCGGTGAATGCGGTGTTGCTCGATGTGGAGCCCGAGGCGCTGTACTCGAGAATGATGGTGGCAGGGTACGTGGGGCAGTCAATGAGTGGTGAAAAGTTGATGTTGAGGCAGACAACGTTGATGCCCACTTTCCCAGGGTTGCCGATGTTGATGGCAACGTTGTTTTGTCCGACGGTGGAGTTGAAAACTACAGCTGACAACACCACGATTGCTGCTATGTTGTGTGGGTTGGGGTATAATGAGCAAACTATGCGTGCTTTGTATCCGGCGCATGATCTGGAAATGACGTTGGACACTCAGTTGACCATGGCCGAGCTGCAGCTAGTAAGTTACTTCTAACTTTTATAGTAAAATGTACGAACCTGTATAACTCCAGATTGAGTTGTGCGCATCGAGTGAAATTTTGATACGTTAACTTTTAGTACGACCTCAACCATTGTTGCCGATCTCAACCTTGTTACGAAATTATTAAGGGAATTATAAAAGGGTTGGGATGAGGAATATTTGGAATACCAAAATGTACAACCCCTGTATAATTCTGGATTGAGTTGAGCGAATTGAGTGAAATTTTGATACGTTAACTTTTAGTAGGACCTCAATCACTGTTGCCAATCTCAACCTTGTTTCATAATTTTTAAGGGAATTACGAGAGGGCCGGTATGAGAAATATTTGGAATACTGAAATATACGACCCTGTATAACTCCGGATTGAGTTGTGCGAATTGAGTGAAATTTTGATACGGTGACTTCTAGTACGACATCAACCATTGTTGCCGATCTTAACCTTGTTACAAAATTATTAAGGGAATTATAAAAGGGCCGGGATGATGAATATTTGGAATACCAAAATGTACAACCCCTGTATAATTCTGGATTGAGTTGAGCGAATTGAGTCAAATTTTGATACGTTAACTTTTAGTAGGACCTCAACCACTGTTGCCAATCTCAACCTTGTTTCATAATTTTTAAGGGAATTACGAGAGGGCCGGTATGAGAAATATTTGGAATACTGAAATATACGACCCTGTATAACTCCGGATTGAGTTGTGCGGATTGAGTGAAATTTTGATACGGTGACTTCTAGTACGACCTCAACCATTGTTGCCGATCTTAACCTTGTTACGAAATTATTAAGGGAATTATAAAAGGGCCGGGATGAGTAATATTTGGAATACCAAAATGTACAACCCCTGTATAATTCTGGATTGAGTTGAGCGAATTGAGTCAAATTTTGATACGTTAACTTTTAGTAGGACCTCAACCACTGTTGCCAATCTCAACCTTGTTTTATAACTATTAAGGGAATTACGAGAGGGCCGGTATGGGAAATATTTGGAATACTGAAATGTACGACCCTGTATAACTCCGGATTGAGTTGTGCGGATTGAGTGAAATTTTGATACGGTGACTTCTAGTACGACCTCAACCATTGTTGCCGATCTTAACCTTGTTACGAAATTATTAAGGGAATTATAAAAGGGCCGGGATGAGTAATATTTGGAATACCAAAATGTACAACCCCTGTATAATTCTGGATTGAGTTGAGCGAATTGAGTCAAATTTTGATACGTTAACTTTTAGTAGGACCTCAACCACTGTTGCCAATCTCAACCTTGTTTTATAACTATTAAGGGAATTACGAGAGGGCCGGTATGGGAAATATTTGGAATACTGAAATGTACGACCCTGTATAACTCCGGTTTGAGTTATGCGAATTGAGTGAATTTTTGATACGGTGACTTTTAGTACGATCTCAACCAATGTTGCCAATCTTGACCTTTTCACGAAACTATCAAGGAAATTATAAAAGGGCCGGGGTGAGAAATATCTACGTGTTCTTAAGGAATTCTCATTTTTTTTCCGAAGGATTTACATTTTTTTGCGGAATTTCGTCAATTTTTACTAAATCACCACGATTCTCATTCAATTCCCTGAATTCTTACGAAATTATGCTTTGGGGAATTCTAAGATTTTTTTTATGAAATTTGCTTATCATTTTCTACGGAATCACTCAACTGTTTCGCTTCAATTATTAAATAATCATAGATAAAGCATAGTATTTCACCTGCGAGAAATGGCTATTACTCACTCAGACGATTACGCGAAATTCATCCGCGTGATTAATGGTCACCATTTCCCACTCGTTGAATAATATACTATTACTCGTAAAAAAAAAAAAAAAAAAATGTGGAGTTTGGATGAGGCAAACATTTTTCAACAAAAATATTTCGGGATGTCACTGGTCTTCTTCCTCACGAGCCGCTCTTGACAACAACACAAACAACATGAAAATTACAAAAACAACGAAATGGTACAGTGAAAACAGAAAATCGACATATTTTCGAAATCTTTCCCATTAAATTACCAAAAAAAAAGAGCAACATTACTCCCCGCAACTTCTCTCTAAATTGTCAAAAATATGACAGCTCGTCAAACTTAAAAAAATTGCAGATTAACCGGCTAAGGTACTTGATAAACAACGCAGTTAAAATTCTGCAAGGGCTGGACGCTAATCAAACCACCCAAGAGGAGTTGTTGCACAGTCAAATAAAAATCAAAGACCATCTAATGAGTTTGGTCAATTTCGAACGAAGCCCCATACAGGTCAGGAATGCCAATCCTGCTAATATGGACTGGGGCAACGAAACCGGGTTGGGGGTGTTGAAGCCGTCCCTGCAGGATGACGGCGATGACATTTGGCCGTTGTTGGCTGGAGTGCGTACTGTTGCGATGAACACTCGCCAGAGGGAGATAGCCAAGAATCTGGAAGAGATCCAGAGTATGGCTACAGGGTAACTTGTCAAAATGACAGGTGGGTATAATTAGAATTTTAATTTTTCAGACAAATCCCATTTGCTGAGGGGCAGTGTATGTTGTGCGACATTGAACTGTTGTTTTTGAGCCACCTGCGTTGTCACATGTGCGATAACGCCCATATGCGGCGAGTGGAAGAGTTCGAGGACGACTTGCATGTGTCAGAAGGCAGTTCGGATGAACAAGAATAAATTTTTGTGTTTTGACTGTTTCATTTATGTTTGACTGAGTTGAGTTTCCGTTATTATAATTTCTAGAAATAAAGATTTATTTTAAAGTAACAGACTTTTATTTGGGGTGGTGATGGAGTTCAAGTTCATCGTGAGATATTGAAAAAAAAAATTGACTTGAAAATCTTCATGTTTCAAGTGACATTTTTTGTGGAGAATTTGAAAATTTCAAAATCTTGTTTTTTTCACACGTTTAGTGAAGAGCGTCGACAGGAGGCAAATTACAAAACAAACTACATTTTTATCAGAATTCAGTGCAAAAACTCCCTTGGTTGACTGCTCCGTCACAAGCTTCACCATGGGCGAAGTGGCCGCGTTTTGACATTTTAAGCGTATGGACATACCCGTTTTAATTGGTTGTATAGTTTTGAATCATGAAGGCGGGAATATCACGAACCAATCCTAGCGCAAGACGCGAAAAGGCCGTCCTTGAAATACGCACATGACCTACCATGGAACTTTAATGCAATGTTGTCAAAATTACCCAAACTTCTTGAAAATCATGATCATTTTTGTGTTTACTTATAAACCTTCTGTAAGATATAAAACGCTAAGTACCAGAAATACATACGTGAGGATGAGAGTTTCAAAAACTCTACTGCAATGTTAACTTAAACTGACCCAGATCAACACATCAAAACTAACCAAAACTCACCTAAATCAATCAATTGACCAAATAACTAGCCGAAACAAACTCAAACTAACCAAAATTTACCCAATCTAACCAAAAATGAAGAAAATATACCTTACGCAAATCAACCCAAGCTAATCAAAACTAACTTAATGTAATATAACAAAAACATCCAAACCAACAAAAACGAAGCCTTCGAGAAGTACAAAATACGTGTATACCTAATAGCCTAGTTTACACCGGAAGCTCGTTTAGTTCGGTCCGATAGGACTAAGTGGGTGGAGATAGTACGGTACGACCAATGCTTGCTTCTCGTCCGTTTACACCGCCTTGCAACGCGTGAACTAGATGAGTACGCGCGCAATTCGTGAAACGTCAAAAACAAGTTGAAATTATTCATCAACACAATTCGTTATCAAAAAAAAACATAAGTGAGTACGCTCAGATTGCCTTGAGAAACTCAGAACCAACACTATTCCCAATAATGACAATCAACATAACCTCATAATTTTGATCCAGATCGAACCAAATTTAGTTCGGTACACCTGCTGGCAAGTACCGAACCAAGAGCGGACCAGCTTAGTTCACAACTGTTTACACCATTCGAACCAGATATTTGGGTCTGATATAATTCGGATTTAGTTCTTGGTCCGCGGACCAAGTTGTCGGTGTACACTAGGCTAATGTTAACAAGAACCAAAACGGTAATTTTGTAAGTTACAGCTTGGCAACGGTGTAACAAAAACGCGTCTCATCAGTCATGTTTTCTAGATGCTAAGACGACAACACTGTCACAAATGACACCTACGTCAAAAATCTAAGGTTATATTATTATTGTCCCCTTTTATAAACAATAAGCCCTCAAAATGTCTGAAAAAGACCAAGAAAAAAGCCCCGATATGGTCACCGACGTGGAAAAGGACCTGGCAATAGCAGCCCTTGCCGATTTCGAAAAGTACGCCCTGCCCTGAAGTTCCCATTTAACACTGTTTATTGCAGGAAAAACTATTTAGGATGTTTGCAGAACATCAACAAACTAGAGGCCACCCGTCCTGGGGACTTCAAAGTGGTTCACAACAAAGCTGTTGTGGAATTTTTCAAAAGCGAATTGAAGAAAACCGAGCAATTTCAGAAGAATTTAACGGCAATTTGTAGCCAGGTAAAGGATATTTTTTCAATATAATTGATAATTTGGGGTTTTTAGTTCAAAATCAAGGTGGACAAACTGGAGGAGATAGACTATTGCATTGCTCAGTTCAACCAAGCGATTATTTTTTTTCATCAAAAACAATATACAGCATCTCAACGGATAATGGACCGGGTTTACAAGTTTATAGAGCCAATGGGTTAGTAATCTTTATAATAATAATCTATTATTACTTTTTCTATGATTATTCAATAATTGAAGCCAAATTTGCAATATTTAATTTTAATTTGACTGCTTTTTTTGACAACGACTGTACTTGAAGTGAGGTTAGGTTGTTAACACAATGTGACAATGACTATAAAACAAGTATGGACGGTGGACGGTCGAATGTTCTGATTGGCTCTAAAACAGTGGAATAATGACATTAGATCATTCCATTGGTTAAAACCAATTGAGTATGTCATTTTAAGCATTGACCAAGACAACTCTCACATCGGCACGGGGTTGATTCGCGACCTACGCTCCCCTTTTCGAACGTCTTCCTTCTTCGTCACACATTTTGAGGGGTTGTCGAGTAGCTGATGCTGATAGATTTCTATTGATTTTATTTTTCGTGCTTATTGTTAAGTCAATTTCATCAATGTTTGATTCTTCTATAATGAGAAATGACTCGAGGAATGATTCTAGGTTACATTTTATGAATAGGTAAGTTTTTAAAAATTGCCGAGTCTTTATACTGGTGCTTTTTTTGACCTTTCCAAAACAAAAAAGGTAAGTATACTCTCAACAACACCAGGTAACCGTTTTCAAAACCCTGTAACCCTTTACCCTGTAACTATTGCAATCGCAATAAAAAAAAAATTCAACTCAGTGAATGGATCTTCAATGAGCATCAAAAACGGAAACTTTTCTCTCATTCAACCGACCTCGTAGCACTTACTGTTTCAAAGATAGCAAAAAAGATACCTATCTATAACTTAAAACGGACACCCTGTATTTATGGATGAAAAAAAGCATTTCAGGACCTAAATTATTGTTCATATCTATGAAAAAAAAATTGTGTGCGCATATATGAAGATAATCATCGAACAGCTAGATTAAAAGAACCCCAAGGAACAAAAGAACCCAAAGAACCCGAAGCACCCCAATGAACCAAAATAAAATGAAAACCCCAGAAGAACTCTGAAAAACCTGAAAGAATCCCGAAAAAGAAAACCCATTCATAAAATGTAGTCAAGAATCATTTCTCATTATAGAATTTTTGATAAATTTCACGTCTGTTAGGGCACTTTTCTGTTTCACTACTAAAATTTGATCGTTGTTTTCTTGGCTACAGATGAATAAGATCTATTTGTTCCAAATTCGGGATTTCTAAATTGCTTTAAAGCACGTAACTCACGTAAACTTACAGAAGAAAGCCTGGCAAAGCAAGTCAGTCTTTTATCCATTGAACTCCAACTGTGCCTGAGACGTCCTGATAAAGCCCTAACCCTGATAACTTACCTGGAGAATAACTTGATGTACGGGGGCAGCATTCCTCTAAACAAGCTGGGCAAAGACAAAAAGCCTTTGCCAGCCCCAAAGCCGATTTCAGAAGAATTCCAGAAAAAGTTATCAAAATATAGGTTAAGGTGCTATTTGATGAACCACTCTCTTACATTGGCCGCTAGGGAATTGGGGCCCATGACGAATGAAAACGTAAGTGTTTTAAGGGGGTTTTGAGTTTATTGAGTTGATTGCAGACGTTTATGGCGGCCAATTTGGAGTATTTAAAGGGGAATTTGAGTGAGTCGATGAAATTGTTGAGTGGTGTATCGGAGGAGGATTTGATTTATAGGTTAGTTTATATTATTTCAGTGTGGTGAATAAAAATGGTTTGTTATAGCGATACAGGAGAATCCTCCAAGATAATGTATAACAACAACATGGGGATTATCCACCATGCACTGGGTAAACCCAATTTGGCTTGTCATTATTTCCAGACGGCACTTAAAGAAGAAATCAGTATTTCCCAGAATTTGCAGTTGAAAGACAACAGTACGTAATTGTGTGAAATGACTAAAATGTATGGTTTTTGTGTTGAATTGTTTTTTTTCTGAAAGTGGGGTTATGGTGATGGTAGTCTTAGAGATTATGTTTCATCCAACTTGACAACAAAAGCGTGTTTTTCGTTGGCAACTACTAATTGGCATCTAAATATGTATTTTGGCACGATTTATTTAACAATAACTTATGTTCTTCAAAAACGCCTTGAAAATCTGGCTACAAGATTAGGTTTCTTGTACTTGCGATCTGCCAGTCGCTTTTACTACGTATCGATTTCACATTCAAACGTATAAAGATTCATTCATGTTTTTTCGTCTATGTTCTTATTGGTTGCGTCTTGTCAAGCTAATGCGGTGTTGCTTTCATATTGTGTTGTGCTCAATATGCCTTGTTTTTGTGTGATTTTTACACTATTTGATATTATTTGAACTTTAATATGGTGCGAAAGTTTGTGGTAAATTGGACCATAAAAACCAGGACTTTTTGTTCCATCAGTAAATATACTGCCATCTTGATTTTGAAATAGATTCCAGGACCTTCTTCCTTCTCACTTCAGTGGCGTATTATGTATTTTTGGAAATGTTTGCATTTCATACAGACCCTTTTATATTAGTAATTTTCTAAAAAAAGTGTGGGGGAACCAATATTTTTTGAGAAAACACTTTTTGAATAAGACATGCTTTCATGACATAAGTTAGTGTTTTTTGTCAATGCATACAATATTATAGGTAGTTACTTACCTACTTAGTTGTCATATACATTCTCTAACAAATATACCAATAACTTCATATTTACTTATAACCAAAAACTTTTGTGGGATATAATTTTTTTTCGATGAAAATCAACCCTGTAACTCTCATTAAAGATAAACACAATAGCCTAGTTTATACCGACAACTTGGTCCGCGGACCAAGTACTATTTTCGGACAATATCCGAACGAAATATTTGGTTCGAATGGTGTAAACAGTTGCGGACTAAGCCGGTCCGCTCTTGGTTCGGTACTCGCCAGCAAGTGTACCGAACTAAATTTGGTTCGATCTGGATCAAAGTTTTGAGGTTATATTGATTGTTATTATTGTGAATTGTGTTGGTTCTGAGTTGATGAATAATTTCGACTTGTTTTTGACATTTGACGAATTGCGGGCGTACACATTTAGTTCACGCGTTGCAAGACGGTGTAAACGGGCAGGAAGCAAGCATTGGTCCTACCGTACTATTCCCACCAGCTTGGACCTATCGGACCGAACTAAACGAGTGATCGATGTAAACTAGGCTAATGAATTAAAAAAAATCAAATAATTTTAAACATTCCCAACCTCCCGGACCGCCGCCCATGAACATCATTAATCGATTCGCCTGGTTCCGCCTATTCTATCCTCGCGCTAGCGCTGTTGCCTTGGCCATGTATGTAGAAAGAGATGGAATAGAGGTCTTTGTCCCACTCGTCAGCTTTTTCAAATGTGTTTTGGATCGCAAAACATAGGAGTCTATGAATGAACAGGTTGCTTATGTTCTGTCTATTTTTTTTTATAGTCATTAGCCTAGTTTATACCGACAACTTGGTCCGCGGACCAAGTACCAAATTCGCACTATATCCGAACCAAATATTTGGTTCGAATGGTGTAAACAGTTGATGACTAAGCTGGTCCGCTCTTGGTTCGGTACTCGCCAGCAAGTGTACCCATCTAAATTTGGTTCGATCTGGATCAAAATTTTGAGGTTATATTGATTGTTATTATTGTGAATTGTGTTGGTTCTGAGTTTCTAAGGCAATCTGAGCGTACTTAATCATGTTCTTTTTGGTTACGAATTGTGTTGATGAATAATTTCGACTTGTTTTTGACATTTGACGAATTGCGGGCGTACACATTTAGTTCACGCGTTGCAAGGCGGTGTAAACGGGCAGGAAGCAAGCATTGGTCCTACCGTACTATCCCCACCAGCTTGGTCCTATCGGACCGAACTAAACGAGTTATCGATGTAAACTAGGCTAATGATTGTGACAGATGGTTTGACAATGAGTTATACAAAAATGGACAGGCTATCGTACTCTTTCCTATAGAATATGGCGGGTTGTAGACCAGTTTCATCTGTCATGCGTTTATCACGGTTTTGCAATAGATATGAATGAATGGGTTGACAATAATATAAAATATAGACAGCCACATCCAAACTCAATGTGGTATTTTTGCAGATGACAAACCCCTGTACACAATGGGCGGCTCAAAGTACCACGAGCTAATGTACAATTTAGGAATTTCGCACTTGTACGCAGGACGACCGAATCAAGCTTTCGACTGTCTAATCATCTGCGTCCGGCGGTACCACCGCAACTCGCGCTTGTGGCTGCGCATTGCCGAATGTTGCATCGCCGTCCACAAAGAGTCCAACGAACCTGATTTCGACATGTCGAAAAAACAAAAGGAAATGATTGTCGATGTGGTTGGTACGAGGGAGAAGCAAAAAGTTATTTTAACCACCAGCTTGAGCAAGGACAAGAAGTACAAGTAAGTAACAATATGTGTTGACGCAATTTACATAGGAGTGTAGTGCAGAGAGTGAATCGTTCGCTATACCGGTGCCAACGTTGGAATTTGCGTTTTTGTGTTTGAGTAACGCCAAGCTTCTTCTACCTTCTGCGTCAGCCGATGTGGCGCCCGAGCCGCTGTTTTTGGTGCCAGGGGTGACGCCCCCGGCACCCCCACCCAGTCCTAGTTTGTGCCCGTCTAGTCCTTCGTCGGCCAATGAGATTCAAGCTCTGAAGAACACAATTCTGGCTGCAACGGCGTATGTTTGTATTTGTTTGGGGGACCACATGAGTGCGCTGAGGCACGGCAAGGAGCTGTTGGAGCAGGATAATATCAGTGGCATACATAAGTGAGTTTATTTACCAATGTGAACGCGGCTTTATGTTATGAACATGCCTCAACGTCAAATTAATATGATGAATAAAACCATGCCCTTTTATAAACTAATAAATCTGCAAATTTCCATTCAATCTTGATAAACTCAAGAACCGCATATAGATTTTAATTTTTATATAGAAGATTAGATTATGATTGTGGTGTTGCCAGACTTCTAGGGCATCTATACGTGGCGGAATGTCTGGTGATTTTGGACCAAATCCAGGAGGCAGTCGAGTTTTTGCACCCCAGCCATGTAAGCGACATTAGCTTTACGTTTACGTGCGAATATGTCGCTGATGAGGCTATGGTTAAAACTAATCCTCCAGCAAGTGAGTTGATTATTATTTACTATTCAAATAACCCTCGTATTTACCATAGAATGGTTCCCGAATCACCTGACCAGCGCCCACGCGGTGATGCACTACAACATGGCAGTGGCCAAGACAATAAGGGGGCAACTAGACCAGGCCAATACGATTTTAAAGCAGATTTGGCAGCAGCGCACGCCGCAAAGCCCCGTTCCTGCGCACATGTTTATGCTTGTCATTTATATAGAGCTGCAGTTGGGTAAGTCGACAGATGGCGTTGATTGGTTACTTAAGGTGGCGTTGCAGGACAAGCCGAAGTGGCCCGAAATCTGATTCGCCAGTACGTGATGCCCCCCACCACCACCCCCACTAATAAAAACAATGTTTCTGTTACTTTAAAATAAAGGTTTATTCATAGAAATTATATTTTTATTTTATTAGTCCAGTTACAACACCTCAAATATCTCGTGAACGGTCAATCCTAGCGCTAAAGTGACCAGTTTTTTTGAAAATCAATACAAAAAGTTTTCCCTGTAGACGTTTTTCACTAAAATGAAATGTTGAAATTCTCCGCAAAAAGTGAAAAGTAAGAATTTTCTAGTAACAACAAAAAAACTCGAATTTTTAGTTTTTCTCGAATTTCTCATGAACGGTAATCGCGTTTTTGTTACACCGTTGCCAAGTTATCACAGTTGCACTAAAACAAAATCATAACTTACAAAATTACCGTTTATTTCTTAGCCTACATTCAACAACAATAAAAACGACTAGACAAATCCATCATAAAAATATCGTGATTCTAGAAAAGTGTCCATTTGGGGCAGTGAGTCCGATTAAAAAATTACATCTAACCTAAAAGTGTATACAAATTTGGAATAAGTCAGTTCGGTTTGTTGTTCAGTTCTTGAATTTTCTGCTTCATGTACATATCTAGCTGTGAATAGTCTAGAAGGGTGTTTTGGACGAATTCGTGCATCATTTGCGGCCAATCTAGATCGAGCATGCGCAGTTTATGCATGGCGCTTGCCATTTCGTCCAATAGTGTTGAAATATGTTGGCGCGCTTTTTGCCGCATGGCTTGATCATCCTAAAAACAAAAATTGGCAACCTAGCCGTCATGGGCGGAGCCTAACCTGACTGACAGCGCCCTTTTTCCACTGCAACGCCTCCTTGCTTACTACTCTTCTTAGTTCGGGATCTGCCTTTAACAGCCACCTTTTGGCGTCCATACTTTGATTGACATCAATGCGCAGCCGCACTAGTAAAGGTTGCAACAGCGCATCGGGCAGCGACCACAATACTAAGTCGCTCAAACTCTGATACTCGGCGTTTGACGTTCTGACGTCATCATCACTCACTTCCTTGTCATTGACCACTTTCAAGCCCCAATGCGACAGCCGGTAGATGGCGTAGCTTTGCCATTGCTTGTCACATATTGGGTTGCCCTCAGCGTCTATGAGCAAGGAAACGAGCCCTTGCACCTCAGAGATGGCGTTGAGCTGGCCCAGATGGGTTATGTTGGTTTCTTTGAAGACAAAGTGGTCGGCGTTGGGGAATCTACACTTAAAAGTTAATCCTGCAATGAATAAATAATTATAAACTCACCGGTTCTTTACTCGGCCCAAAAACCCCACAATCGTGTTGAAATTCACGTAGTTGAACTTAATAGTGGTCACATCATTAGCCTTGGTTACATTCCAGGGCTTATCAATGAACCTCAAAGCCCCTTGTCCGTATATGTTCAAATGTCTGCCGCATATTTCAATAAGATAATCGCCGCCTTGTTCCCTGTCCTTGGGCGCCTGTGGCGACACCTTCTTGACCTTGGCAGTGGCGGCTCTTCCATTACACTTCATTGGCAGGCTCCGCCCATTCATGGCGCTCTTGACATTCCTCAATGACTTATTGGAACTCCCTTCTGACAAATTGGACGCACTGTTTGTGGACAAGTTACTGGCAGAGTCCTCTGACGGCTTGGAGTCCAGTGACGGCTCTGGGTCTTGGAGCGGCAAGGTTTCCACCTGCACCACCTCCTCATCGCTGTCCGAACTACTACTAGGCGCATGCTCGCTACCACTAGCCATCGAACTGCTACTATCAACATTCGGCCCTACACTGGACAAGCTACCATCCTCCATTTTACTGATAATAGGCACCAAAATGGGAGGCAACTTTAGTAGCTCATTGCTACTACTAGAGCCATCAGCGTCCTGACTGGCAGTTTTTACAAGCTTCTTGTCAGGCAACAACGGCACTTTAGATGGGATTTTAACAAAAGTCTTGGACTTTAGAGGGCGAGGTTTGATGTGAGGCTTGGCCAAGGAAGTTAGGATGAAGTCCGAGTCCGGCTTGAGGTTTTTGGTTTTGTCGACAGATGTCACGTTGTTTGTCAGGCATTTGGTTTGCGATCTGAGCAACTCCCAGTTGGTACGGGCATTGGATATTACTTCTTCGCGGCGGTAGTTTAGGGTGGTTTCGCTGGTTAGATCCATGAAGGCGGCGTTGGTTGCCTCTTTGTTGCGCCGCCATGCCATTGCAGCTTTTCTTACCTGTTAACATTATTGGAAAATGGTTTTTGAAGACAGTTTAAAAATTCCCTTTGAATGATCTAAGATTACCAAATCCTATTGACCCCAGAATAAAAAACATCTAATTATGTCAGGGAACTATCGAGGAAAATGGAAAAAGAAAAAAACATATGGATTAATCTTTCAAGCACTGTTAAATCCCTTAAAATGGATTGAAGACTTTTAAATCGTTTTAAATGAATGAAAAGTCCATTGAAAAAAACTAAAAGCTGGAAAAGATATCTTAAATCATTTTAAACACTGTCAAATCCTTTAAGCAGTATTCAAGACTTTAAATAGTTGTTGAAAAAAAGAGAAATGTTTAAGGTTTTTTTAAAGTCCATGAAAAAGAGCAAGAGTAGAAAAAAAACATTTTAAACACTGCTAAAACCTTTTAAATAGATTATGAAGGACTTTCAAAAGTTATTGATCATCTGGAAGGACTTAAAACACATTTTTCATAAAATGTTCAAGATTTTTAAAAGTCAATAAAAGAACTAAGAGTAAAAAGAAACATTTTAAAGACTGTTAAGACCTCCGAATTGAACTATAAAGGACTTTTAAACTTTGATAAATATAAAAGAAGACTAGAAAAAACTTCCCATGGTATGTTCAAGGTTTCTAAAAGTCCATAAAAAGAGTAAAAGTAGGAAAAAACATTTTAAATCATCAAGAACACTGTTGAATCCTTTAAAATAAACAATGAAACGGTTAATCGTAGGGCAAAAAATTTCAATAAGAAAAAATTAGAGTGTTGTCAAATTATTTTTTGTTTCCATTGTTGTCGGTTACCATTCAATCGATCTAGTACAGTGTTGTAAAATTATATCATTCCGAGCCCTTCATATTCCTTTTCGTTGTTGCCTGATCTCAACAGCTTGAATGGAAACAGCGTTGTCAAGTCATAACTCATGTTGTCTTTCTTTCAAGACTATAATATCAAGAATCACTCAATATTTCCATTGTTGCCAGGTAAAATCATGATTTTCAATAGTTGCCAGATTTCAACGATTGTCAAAAAAATGTTGTCATGTTTTTCAGTTCAGTTGATCCACTGTTGCCAAATCATCCGTCGTAGCGGTTTTTAGAATAAACGCATTTTTTGGCAAAAGTTGCAGTTTTGTCATTTTTAAATGAAGTAGCTTTCAATATTCCATCACGCCCTTAAACAAAACAGTGTTGCCAGAGGCATTGTCGCCATTGAATCTGTCAATCGTGTGTTTATTAGAATGACTATTTTCGTTGTTGTCAGATGTCAGATGAAACTTGGAGGTAGATGCAATGTTGTCAAATATTTTTTTTTTCCGTCCATTGGTGACTTATTGCATTGTTGTCAGATGTTGACAATTTGACAACACAGAACGTGACAGTTGCTAAGTTGCCAGCTTGTGCGAATTAAACAACGTTTTTGACAAATTATCAGTAACTGGTTGCTAGGTTCACAGCATGGTTAAGAAGAAAATAGCGTTCTTTCTTTTTTTTTAATTGTCAACTTTAAAGTGAAAATTATGTGAATTTGGTAACAAAGGACGTGGCAGTTTTGACATTTTGATCACTTACTGATGTTTGCTACGTTGCCAGCGTGTGCAAATTGAACCACGCTTTTGCTAAAGAAGAAAACAGCGTGCGTATCCTTTTTTGAATTGTCAACTTTGAAGTTGACGCAAGGGAAAATTGTGTAAATTTGGCAACATAGGTCGTGACATTTTTAACAATTCATGACTCACTGGTTGCTACGTTGCCAACATGTGCAAATTGGTCCACGCTTTCGGTGAGTCGGTCTTGACGTTTTTCGCTAAATGTGAGGGTTTGCGAGTCACGACAAAAAAACAATAATTTTTATAGTTCTTTTCAAATATCTCAGCAACGGTTGATCGTAGGGCAATAGCGAAAATAACAAAATTTATAGATTCTAAAATTCTCTACAAAAAGTGCCTCATGACGTTTTTCGCTAAATGTCAAGATTTTCGAGTTACGACAAAAAAACGATAATTTCTAGTTTTTCCCAAATATCTCATGAACGGTTAATTGTAGGCAAAAAGTGGAAAAGACAAAAGTTATAGTTTTTTAAATTCTCTACAAAAAGTTTCTCTTGACATTTTGTGCAAAATGTGAGGGTTTTCGAGCTACGACAAAAAAACTTTCAGTTTCTCTCAAATATCTCATCGTAGAGCAAAAGTGAAAGGAACAAAATCATGTGGAAATCAATAAATTTACCTGCTCAGTAATCTGTATGGCATTCAACCGCACCAAATGTGGCAAATAGGACACCAAAAACGACACACAATCCCCGGCCAAAAACACCGGGTTACTATCGATGGTAACCTCCTTGACATTGGGCGACTTGGCAATGCTGCTTATATCCTCCACACTAACAACTTTCAATAAGAAATTACAAAACCCATCCACCTTACCATTGCAAATCATTGTTGCTCAAAAACAACTTGGCCAAACTGTTCAAATCGCCACAACCCAACAACTTTCTTAACCTGTTTCTCCTCAAATTCAACTCCTGCAACCCGTCCAACCCCTGCAAATCTTTCACGCCAATAGTCCGGATCTGATTTCCTGCTAAATTCAACACTTTGAGCTCGGCAAGGCTTGCCAGACCCGATACTTGGGCGATTTGGTTGCCGTGCAAATCCAACACTTCTAGTTTTTTTAAGGTGTCCAGACCTTCGATGGTTTTGATGCGGTTTTTGCCCATCAGCAGGACTCGCAGGTTTTCCAGCGCTTCCAGCGAGCGGATTTGCTCGATTTGGTTGTCGTACACGTCCAGGAATACGAGGGTGGGGAATTTTTGTTTGCACAAGGTTTCCAGGTCGGTGACTAGGTTGTGTTGCAGGGACAGGAGTCTTAGTCTAGAAAACCTATAAATACAGCCACAACCCTCCAACAAAGTTGAAACTATTTCAGACTTAATTGAATCAAGAATAATTACATCGAGCACGCGATGCGAAATTTTCTATTAATTTATAGTAGACCTACATAAAGACATTTTTGTCACCCGGTGACGTCATGCGAATGTCGGTTCTAATAATTTAGTTCAACAAATGATCATATCGTGTGTTTTATGGTGGGTCATCATGTGCGTATTTTGAGGACCGCGTTTCCGCGTTTTGCGATATGATTGGTTCGTGATATTCCCGCCAACATGATTCAAAATTATACAACCAATCAGAACGGGTATGCCAGTAGGCTTAAAATGTCAAAACGCAGCACCATTAGTATCAGTATGGCGCACCGGGCAACGTTGCCAATTGTATATGAAAACAATTTTATTGAGGTTTTTCGATTATATTCAATTTAATGATAGGTGTTAAAATTCAAGTTGATATCTCTAAATCAAAGGGAGGTAATGACCGTCAAAAGAAAATACATAAAATTTTTTCCATGCTGAATTTTTTCGTGAAATTCATCACATTCATCCCTAATATGCTGCCTATTTAATAGCCAAACTTTAAGTTGATATCTCTAACAACGGGAGATAATGGCCGTCAAATTTGAATTGTATGAAATCTATCACAAAAATATCGTTGACAAAAAAATCCATAAAATTTTTTCATTGATGAATTTTCTCGTGAAATTCACCACACTGATTCCTTATATGTTGCCCTATTTAATGACCAAATTTCAAGTTGATATCTCCAATACAACGGGAGATAATGGCCGTCAAAGTTGACATGTATGAAGTCTATCACAAAAATATCGTTGACAAAAAAATCCATAAAATTTTTTCCTTGAAAGATTCTCGTGAAATTTACCACACAAATTCTTAATATTATGTTGCCCTATTTAATGGCCAAATTTCAAGTTGATATCTCTAAAACAACAGGAGATAATGGCCGTCAAATTTAAATTGTATGAAATCAATGGAAAAAATATCGTTGACAAGAATAATTACATCGGGCACACGATGCTACATTTTCTATAAATTGATAGTAGACACAATAAGTAATTTTTGTCACCCAGTGACGTCATGCTAATAATTTCGTCCAGCAATACGTGTATCAGTCAGTTGACAGTTGACGTGCTGCGACGTTGCCAATTAACTTTCACCTGATGATTAATTAAATCCAGACTTACCGGGACTCTCCCTCGATAACAGGCACTCTAGTCAGACCACGTCGATCCAGACTAATTCGATCTGGATGTTTTTCTTTCTCGTTTTGTGTACGTGAAACGCGAACGAGCCCCTCAGGCCCCGAATGCAGGATGACCGCATCGTATAGGGGCTCCTGGACTTTGGAAATGGGCGCATTTAAGGTGGAGTGGGAGCGGACATAGAGGGCGCGTTTGTTGAATGGGAGGGCGGGGGCTATTTTGAGGAGGTGACCTTTGGGCGGGTCATTGATGGACTTTTGCGTGAGCAGGGGAAGGGGCTTTTTTTTGTCCTGCAAGAGGATAACATAACTTCATTAAAAAAAATGTATGTAGGATAAACAGACAATACAGCCACAAAACATTGAATTTTCATAAAATCTTTAAAATTCCACTTACGACAGTAGCAGCAGAGCTACTAGTTGGCATCTAGATTCCATAAAGGCTTATTTTAGGGCTGTTCTCCATTTATTTAATCATTTTTTTGTGATTATTGGATTTTTCGTTGACATTTATAACCCAATTTTGAAACATTGTTGATTGAGGTTAGAGGTTTTGTTGCTTGGCAACTAGAATGAAAAAATTATTAATGTCAGACAATCATAGTTAATCAAATCAATTTGGTCAACAATCTGAAGATCCACAAAATTCTTGATAAAACAACCAAAACGCTATATTTTTTATGCCTGGTTAACATTCAATTTGATTTCGAAGTGGAACTGTCAGATTTTCGCTTGCCAAAAAATAATCATATGATACCATCTACAATTAATTTGGCGTAAGCGTGACTTTGAACAAAAATTGAATGTGAGTGGTAATATTTGATTTCCCTTTGTCAAGGAGAACTTTGACAGTTCAATTGAAATTCAATGTAAACCTTACATTAACCTTGGCGCCTTGTTTGTTTATAAGTAGTTCAAATGAATCGCTTACACGAAGCTCACTTCAATGGTTTGTGCAGTGTTGTCATGTTTCCTTTTATGTTGTTTTCCATGATAATTTCGTGCGAAAACCTACATTTTAACCATTGTCCAATAAAAAATACAGTCAGCTCACCAATGAATTGCCATTGTTTCAAAAAACCTATGTCGCAAACATTATCACATGACAACCACCAAATTCGCTTTCTAGCCTTACTTTTATATTGTTGTCGATTTTTTGAGCAGTTTTGTGTTATTGAGTTTCTGTGCCTTTCTATAAATCAAAATTAGATCTTTTCAGAACTTGACAAGTTTTATCGCTTTATTTTTGCACACTGCTTCAAAATGTGGCCAATGGGATGGGTATTGAAATGTATGGAATAAAGTGGTGGCAATGTTCAACATCTTTTGTAATAAAATGTATTCATTTACCCACCATTTCGTTGATTTTGAGTTCAAAACAGGCACGAGGAGAGGTAAAGGACAAGCCACATTCGTCCAAAAATTCACAGCGCCATAACTCATCACTCGAAGACAAGTTCATTGCCCACGTGTCGGTAACAGGAATGGAAAGTGACAATAACCTTGGCTAGCATTTCCGTAAAAGATGCGACTAATTTGGAGGCTCACATGAGGCTCCACCCTTTCTATGAGTCATACCCCCAATTGCCTTTGTCTTGAGATAAGATTGGCCAATCACAGGTACATTGGTTCGTCTTCCTTCCCCTACCAGATCATCTGGACAAAGATGCAAAGATTTTCAATCAGGTGGAAGCCATCAATTAAAAGCATTACTTAGTCAATGATGTAGACGGTCAGCACACCTATGGATTGCAATTGTTTCTAAAAACGTATGTCTTGGCCAACATCGCAACCATTGTTACATAACCAATCCTCCAAATCCACTTTCATCTAACTTTTGTATTGTTGTCGACATTTTAAGTTTTAGGTTTTTGAGTTTTTGTGCTTTTTATGGATCAAAATTAAATTCACGAAAAATACTGTCAACAAATTATAACATTCACTGGCAGTTGACATTAAACCACACGAACTTAGCCACGACCTACATTCATGATAGAAAAAGAAAACCACAGCCACTTACGACCGTATTTTATATTGAACATCCTTTATTAGAAAAAATGTCCTATTTCATGAGACGAATAACACAATCCGACATCGTTGTTGTCGAACTGCGCTTCATCATAGACAGAATCAGGTGCGTTTTTTATCGATGTGCTCGTTCCATAGGTATGTAAGGTTTACATTCAATTTCACTTCGAAGTCAAATGGGAATCATATGCCACCACTACATTGTATTTGTACTCAAAATCATGGTATGGTAGCAAATGATTCTCTTTTGCCAAGGTGATATTTGACAGTTCCACTTCGAAATGAAATTGAATGTAGACCGGGCAATGATCTGTCACTTGTTCTAGAGGATTGATGAAATTATGTCGAAAGCAGAGTTGCCGCTGTTATCAGAAAATTGAGGTTCACGGGAGACTTCCCATCTAATGTGATGATTTTAATTAAAAACCTTAATAATTTTAATACTTTTAATTCCATCAATAAAGTACATTAAATGCACAATCATCGTTAAACCTAAATAAATTACGTAAAAAAATCACTGGAAATTAAAATGTATCCTCCCCTTGCACGTAGTTATCCTTCATATGTGTCAACTTCTCTATCAACCCATCTACAGAGATTTCTCCATGAACCACATTGTCCCTCGTACGGACATTGACGGTGTTGCTACATTTCTCCTTTTCCCCCACAACTATAGCAAAAAAAATCAAAAATTGTCACCCTGAAAAATAAACTCACCTAAAATGTAGTTGAACTGCGACAACTGCGCATTCCTGATCTTCTTATTCAACGTGTCTCCATGGTCAACGTCAACTTCAGACATAAACCCTGCTTCGTACAGCTTCTGCTTCACTTCCTCAGCATATTGGTCATAGTTGGGGCCTACTGGTACTACCATTACTTGCCTGGGCGACAACCAAAATGGCCACTTTCCCCCGTACGATTCAGTCAAAATGGCAACCATGCGTTCCACCGACCCCAAGATGGCTCTGTGTATGATAACTGGGCGTTTTTTTTCGCCACTTTCACTGACAAAGTTCAAATTAAACCGAATGGGGAGTTGGAAGTCGAGTTGAATTGTCGCACATTGATGAGCCCGATTTAAAGCGTCCTTGATGGTAATGTCGATTTTAGGCCCATAAAAGGCGCCATCACCTGGGTTCTCTTTCCATGGTTGTCCAAAGTCATCCAGCGACTCACTCAAAGCCTTTTCAGCTTCGTTCCACATTTCAATTTCGCCTAGAAACTTATCCGGACGTGTACTGAGCACTAGGTCAAAAGTAAATCCGAAAATGCCGTATATGTGCTTGAGAAAATCTAGACAGCCCTGCATTTCTTGCTTGATTTGTTCCTGTGCGCAGAAAATGTGCGCATCGTCTTGCTGGAAGCGCCGCACTCGCGTCAGCCCAGTCAACGCGCCGCTTAGCTCGTTACGGTGTAAAACCCCAAAGTCAGCCAGGCGCAGCGGTAGCTCCCTCCAGCTGCGGTTTCTGTTATCAAAAATCAAACAGTGTCCAGGACAGTTCATGGGTTTCAGTGCAAACTTTTCCTTTTCCACGTCAAAAGTGAACATATTATCGGCATAGTGGGCCCAATGTCCTGACGTTTGCCATAATTTAGCATTGTAAATATTGGGAGAAACCACCTCCTGGAACCCCCGTTTTCTATACTCCTTTTTCATCAAATCTACAAGGGTGTTATAAATATGGGCCCCGCGTGGTTGGAAGAAGCACGACCCTGGCGACAGCTCGTGGAAGAAAAACAACTCCTGTTCCTTGCCAATTTTTCTATGATCTCTTTTAGCAGCCTCCTCCTGGAACTTTTCCCATTCCTTCAGTTGTTTGTTGTCGGGGAAGCTAATTCCATAGACGCGCTGCAGGGTTTCGGCATCGGCCTTGCCCTCCCAATAAGTTGAAGAGTTTTTCGTAACTTTTAACGCCTTAATTTTGCCGGTGTGTCGTACGTGGGGGCCGCGGCATAAGTCTATTAGGGGCCCGCAACGGTACACTGTTGTAGTTTCGGTGTTGACTTTTTCGTTTAAAATCCGCACTTTGAACTGGTTGTATTTGAACATCTCCAGCAGATCCGATTTTTTTAGTTCGAGACGTTCAAACGGTTGTTTTTCTTTTGATATGTTTTTCATTAAACTTTCCACTTGAGGGAAGTCCGTTTGCGATATCTAAACAAAATGGGTCTTTTAAAGGCATTGATCAATTTTGAAGCAGTTTCAGGTTTTATAGAACAATTCGAACTCAAAAAAATGCTGAATGAACCACTATCAACCCAAAAAATAATTCCAAAACAAACTAGATTTTCATCAGATTTCAGTGCAAAAACTCCCTTGGGTGACAGTTCTCTCACATTGACTCACATGCGATGTTGTCAAACGAACCCAAACTACAGAGCAAATCTACTTGAACCCAAACTTCTTAAAAACAATGATAATTTTTGTGTGTACTTAAATTTTAAAGAAAAAAAAATATAAGATGCCACCAGGCTTATTGAGCCTTGAGGAGTGTTTGAATAAGTTTGTCCATTACATTCCATTTTTTTTTTTTTTTTTTTTTTTTTTTTTTTTTTTTTTTTGGAATGATGAGAACTTACCCCTTTGTCATCCAACCACATATCGTAGTAAAACCCGCTCTCGATAGGGGGCCCATAACACAAACACCCCCCATAAATTCGCTCCAGGGCTTCGCCCAATACATGCGCAGTCGAGTGCCAAAACACACTCTGCGCTTCAGGGTCGTCAAACTTCAACAGCTGTACCTTACAATCTGCCTCCAGGGGGCGATCCAGATCCCACAAAACTCCATTGACTTTGGATATAACCGCATTATCGGCCAATCCCTGACTGATTGAAAATAGGTTATTTTCCATGGTAGCACCCATAGACAAATATTCTTAACCCAAACATCCCTCATATAAATATTAACTGTTTTGAATCTTGATGAAAAAATACCCGGAAAAATAAATTAATTCAACTGTCTTCTATATCACCAATCCAAAACAACAATAATTTCATGTATCTTCAGTTTTTCGTCTCAAACCACTTCCCTGTTATCAAAAAAAAATTGTATTGATGTTTACGTTTTGTATTGAAATTTGGCAACATCTGGCCGCAAACTTAAGGCCACTTTCTCTGACGCTATTGTTTACAAACACCCTTTTGTGAGGTTAGGAAGTTAGTAGTGAGTTTATTCCTCAATTTCTCAGAAGAAAACCTAGCTCTGTGATTTATTTTCTATTCTAAATTGCACTATTGAGTGTTTTATTGATAAAACAATGACTGGAAACTTTGTAGTGTGGCCAGAAAATAAAATCAGGCAGACATTTTGTCATTTCACCGGTAAGTAAACAAACACAAAAGTAAAGTGTCTTATAATTGTCTATGGACTCACCTTATTTGTTTGGCAACATCGTAAACAGTAGTCTTCCACGAAACCCCATCAATAACCTTGCCATCTGGTAGAGTTATTTTGATGGGAGTTTGAGGTTTAGAGGCCAACTCTGCGTCGTACTGGGCCTTGAGTTTGTCCCACAACTGGAGGCGGTCTTGGATGAATGACGGCGGAGGTTTGAGTTCAGCAGCTGACGATTTATCACCGGCAGGTTTGACTTTTTCTTTTTTCATTTTAGCGGCCTGAAATCGAAAAAAATTACAACACCAAACCCACTATTGCATCATAAACTCAATTTTCCAGCAAAATCAATGACTAAATGCACACATACAGGGTGATTTATATTTCATTCAATATGCTACACACCAATGTGGCAAAACTACGCCGGTTTAGCGGCAGTGCAGCTCTTGAATAGCACAATACTTTCAGCATTTTAACGTTAATTAATTATAATAGGTTCATGCCTTTTGTTGGTCGTTTATTTCGATGTTTTTCACGTTTTCGACTAATTTTTCACTCATATTTGCTCACTTTGGCCACATGTGAATGACAGATTGAATGACGCATGGGTTGACGGGTTGGTTTGAACTACTTGTGTTTTATGTAGCTATGCATGGATTGATGTTTCACAATGTTGCCAGAGTTATTTTACTGTTCCACTACGAGGGTTTCATGAAACAAAGGGGCAGCTCAGCTAAAGATTACAATTGTTTCAAAAAACGTATGTCTTTGCTTACATTACTACATGACAGCCACCAAATCACTTTCTAACCTGACTTTTGTATTGTTGTCGACTTTTTGTGTTTCTGTGCCTACATATTAATCAAAATTAGTTTTTCTCAAAAACTTGACAGGTGATGTAGCTGTCGTATCTTTGCTCACTCAACAATACTCAAATGCTTCAAAATGTGTCCAATTCTGTAAGAAGAAGGGTTTTAAAATGTATTGAAGAAGGTAGTGAACATGCTCAACATCTTTTATTGTAATAAAATGTTTTGATTTACCTATCATTTTGATAATTTTGAGTTTAAAAAAGGCACGGGAAAAGATAAAGAACAAGCCACATTCGAAAAACCACCCAGAAATTTACAGGTTCTACCGAGATACCGCTTGTGAGTGCTAATTGTGTGGGGGCGCAATCATTTTTATCAAGAATTAAATTATATTCACAAAAAATAATTTCAACAAATAATAGCCTAGTTTACACCGACAACTTGGTCCGCGGACCAAGTACTAAATTCGGACTATATCAGAATCAAATATTTGGTTCGAATGGTGTAAATAGTTGCGAGCTAAACTGGTTCGGTACTTGCCAGCAGGTGTACCGGACTAAATTTGGTTCGATCTGGACCAAAATTATGAGGTTATGTTGATTGTTATTATTGTGAATTGTGTTGGTTCTGAGTTTCTCAAGGCAATCTGAGCGTACTTACTTATGTTTTTATTGGTTACGAGTTGTGTTGACAGATAATTTCGACTTGTTTTTGACATTCGACGAATTGTGCGTGTACTTATTTAGTTGACGCGTTGCAAGACGGTGTAAACGGGCGAGAAGCAAGCATTGGTCCTACCGTTCTATCCTCACCCACTTGGTCCTATCGGACTAAACGAGTTATCGGTGTAAACTAGGCTAATGTCAGTCGATGACATTTAGTGATAATTGTGACAGTTGCCACCAAACCAAACGAACTGAGCCACGACCCACGTTTATGATGGAAAAAGAAAACCACAGCCACCAACAACCCAATTTTGATTGAACACCTTCTTTATTAGTGAGGCCTGCATGGATATCCTGTGCGTACTACGTGCTATGGTTCCAGATATGAACAACCCAATTCTATATTTTGTCCAAGTAGTCCATCTTTCATTTTCTTTATTCCTTATTGCAAAATATCGCCGTAGTCTGTAGCTTCAAGTATAAATATCCACTGACAACTGGAGTCGAGACCGGAATTTCTAAACGGGTAGCTTGATGACATTTAACGTCCGTGTATCGTACATTTTTTTGTTTTATACTGTGACAATCTTTTTTTAACGAGAAAGAGTGCTTTCTTATTATCAAAGCACACATTGAGAGGGCAGTGGATGCAGCCCGCCAGTCAAATTTCATTTTTATTGAATTATTGTGCTTCCATAAGAAAACTTCAATCAAAAACATTCGATAACATGATCTAGAGATTGAAATTCTATTTATCTCAACTAGGCTTGTGCGCCTTATAAAAACTTTTATACCGCTATTCGGTATTGAAAAATACCGGTATTTCTTTCATTATGCCTATATTTATACAGAGTGACATGAGGTCGAATTTTGAAGATAAGTTGGGTCAAAGTCAACAAAGACAGAAAACTGTAATTTATGCAGGACTCATCAAGAAAAAAATTTATAACTCCTAAATCATAAGAGATATCGGCTTGATTTTTGCACAGGTGAATTCCTCATCAATTTCCTATGAATACTGAAACAAATATACAGGGTGTTATGAGGAATTTTTTAGATAAGTTGGATCAAACTGGTCTAAAACTATGATTTATCCAGGACTCGATAAAAAAAATATCTCCTAAACCATAAGAGATATCGACTTGATTTTTGCACAGGTGGATTCCCCAATAAATTTCCCATAAGAATCATCGAAAAAATATACAGGGTGTGATGAAGAATTCTGGAGATAAGTTGGGTCAAAGTCAACAAAGTCTAAGACTACAATTTATGCAGGGCTTGAGAAAGAAAAAATATCTTCAAAACTGTAAGAGATATCGTCTGGAATTTTTGCACGGGTGGATTGTCCATTGAATTTTCATATAAAAATAATTGAATAAATATACAGGGAGTTATGAGGACTAGCATTAAGACTTCTATTTAAGCGGCACAAATACTGATTTCAACGAAAACACCAATATACTACCGGTATATCGACATACGAGGTAATACCGTTTTTCTGTTAATATCGTATTGATCGAAAAAAATACCAAATATGTATATCACACAAGTTTAGACTAAACTCCTTGAGCGTAATGACGGCAACATGGCAAAGGGTGCGCCATTTCACGCCCCAGACAACTGACAACTGACACTAATGACAGCATGACTAGCCGAAACGTTTGATTTGTTTTCCAATTTTCCAATCACACAGCGAATTTAACAAAAGCCCCAAAAATGACTACCTTGGACGACAAAGCCCTATGGGACGACGGCGAAGAGTCCCTTGGCGAAGAAGTGCTGCGAATGTCCAACGACGAAATAATCAGCAGAACGCGGCTTTTGGACAATGAAATTAAAATAATGAAGAGTGAGGTGATGAGAATCAACCACGAACTTCAAGCCCAAAATGAGAAAATCAAGGAAAATACTGAGAAAATCAAAGTGAATAAAACCTTGCCCTATTTGGTGAGCAATGTGATTGAGTTGCTGGATGTGGACGCCCAGGAGGAGGAGGAGGATGGGGCTGTTGTTGACTTGGATTCACAGAGAAAAGGTGAGTTAACTCTGATTAACACATATATTTGACTAAAATTAAAGGCAAGTGCGCTGTTGTTAAAACCTCAACCCGTCAAACCTACTTCCTCCCTGTAATCGGCCTGGTTGATGAGGAGAAACTCAAACCTGGCGACCTAGTAGGAGTGAACAAAGACTCCTACCTCATTCTGGAAACCCTCCCTGCCGAGTACGACGCCCGAGTCAAAGCCATGGAGGTGGACG
Source organism: Orchestes rusci (assembly GCA_958502075.1). Lineage (NCBI taxonomy): Eukaryota > Metazoa > Arthropoda > Insecta > Coleoptera > Curculionidae > Orchestes > Orchestes rusci. Next base: position 21,739,438 of record OY293313.1, on the reverse strand, counting down.
AACGTCCTACGGAACAATATTCCGACATTGGCGGCCTCGACAAGCAAATCCAGGAGCTAATCGAGGCTGTTGTACTGCCAATGACGCACAAAGCCAAGTTTGTCAATTTGGGAATACAACCCCCGAAAGGCGTATTATTGTATGGTCCTCCTGGTACGGGCAAGACTTTGTTGGCCCGAGCCTGCGCCGCCCAGACCAAAAGTACATTCCTCAAACTGGCAGGGCCGCAATTGGTGCAGATGTTTATCGGCGATGGTGCCAAGTTGGTCAGAGACGCTTTTGCTTTGGCCAAAGAAAAGGCACCTGCTATTATTTTTATTGACGAGTTGGACGCCATTGGAACCAAGAGGTTTGACTCGGAAAAGGCGGGAGATCGCGAAGTTCAACGGACCATGTTGGAGTTGTTGAACCAACTAGATGGATTTAGTTCAACGGCTGACATCAAAGTCATTGCCGCCACCAATAGAGTGGACATTTTGGACCCCGCCCTATTAAGATCGGGACGTTTGGACCGGAAAATTGAGTTTCCACATCCCAACGAAGAAGCCCGAGCTAGGATAATGCAAATTCATTCTAGAAAAATGACAGTTAATCCTGATGTCAACTTTGAGGAGTTGGCCAGGAGTACTGATGATTTCAACGGGGCTCAGGTGAGTATACTGAAGAAAGTGTTGATGTGGCAACTCTGTTTTATAGTGCAAAGCAGTATGTGTGGAGGCAGGTATGATTGCTCTGAGGAGAAACGCCACAGCTGTCACTCACGAGGACTATATGGATGCTATAATGGAGGTTCAAGCCAAGAAGAAGACCAATTTGAACTACTATGCTTAATTTAATTTTTGTGATTATAATACTTTTGTAACTTGTTTCGGGTTTTATTAGCCTAGTTTACACCGATAACTCGTTTAGTTCGGTTCGATAGGACCAAGTGGGTGGGGATAGTACGGTGGGACCAATGCTTGCTTCTCGTCCGTTTACACCGTAATGAAACGCGTGAACTAAATGAGTACGCGCGCAATCCGTCAAACGTCAAAAACAAGTCAAAATTATTTATCAACACAATTCGTAACCAAAAAAAACATGAGTGAGTACGCTCAGATTGCCTTGAGAAACTCAGAACCAACACAATTCACAATAATAACAATCAACATAACCTCATAATTTTGATCCAGATCGAAGATCGAACCAAATTTAGTTCGGTACACTTGCTGGCAAGTACCGGACCAGTTTAGCTCGCAACTGTTTACACCATTCGAACCAAATATTTGGTTCTGATATAGTTCGAATTTAGTACCTGGTCTGCGGACCAAGTTGTCGGTGTAAACTAGGCTATTGTTTTAAAGTTTGTGACAGATGAGTTTGACATAGAGGTATAAAATATGGACAGGCTTTGTTCATTTTCTTATGCAAAATGGCGGACAATAATAGGCTGCTTTATCTGTCATTGTTCCATTGACGTTCAAGCTGATAGTGGGGTTATGGTAGAATTGCAATTGATAATGACAATGAGGTATAAAATATGGACAGGCTTTGTTCAGAATCCGTTTTAGCCATTGAACTCCATACTACGGTGATGAGCCAGAAGACTCATTCATTTAATAACCCCTAGAGGATAAAAACCAAATCTCCAAAAAACTTAAAATCTCTAGGTGTACGCTGTCCCCATAAATTCCTCATTATCTAAAATAAAATCGGAATCTCAAATCAAAGTCATCAAGAATCTAATCCTCTAAAATACCGAAAGTCAAAACTCATCTCCCGACAAGAAGCAACATTGGCCACGTGCGGTTAACCAAAATGGAATTGGGGTCATTTCCTGGAGCTTCAAAAACCTTGTCCAGGTATTTCCGTAAAGGGTGACTAAACTAGGAAACACGCGCAAAAAACTGGAGCTTGGCAACGCTTTTCTATGAGTCGAAGTCTTAAAATAAGTCTGGCCAATCGCAGGAGCTTTATTTGGCCCCTTCTTCTAGCTTACCTTCTGGACAAAAACTTTAAATAAAGGAAGAGTCACTAATTTGGAGGAATGCTTAATTTAATTGTCGAAGTTGATACCACGAGTGCGGGTGTCCGGGAAAATGTGGGAGATCTCTCGGATTCAGATAGAACATTAAAAAATAAGATGACAAGTTCCCATAAATTTTTTTCCTAGCGTTAGGTTCACAATTTCGTCAAGAGCACCACTTCGTCATGGCTTTTTTCGAGGTTTTGTTTAATAAAAATTGTTTTTTCTCGAAAATGGTTCATTTTATCGACAATGAACAAGAGTACCTTTTCTTTAGCTTAATGTTCAAGGTATCCAAATTAGTTTTTTTAACTCCTTATCATACAGGGTGTTAAAAGTTTGAGCGTTAAAATGTACAATCTAGTCCGTCCCTGGTAAACTAAACAAGCAAATTATGTTTTAAGGGAAGTATTTTGAGAGGTCCTTACTACTGTTTATCATATTAAATTTTCATTGAATTATATTGAGTCGTTTAAAAGTTATTCAAGAAAAACCGATTTCCAGTGGGGTCCTTTAGGGGGACGTATCTCCGTAGGGAGGGCCGCTAGGAAAAAAATTTATGGGAACTTGTCATCTTATTTTTTAATGTTCTATCTGAATCCGAGAGATCTTCCACATTTTCCTGGACACCCTGTATATAGTTTCAACTGAGCTAGGGCTAAAGTTGGCATTTATCACTAAGAATAAATCTGCCAAATTTCAAAAAGATCGGTTCAAGTGTGATGAACCTTACTCTCAGGGTCTGTTACTCAACAAAAAGAACCTTCACTGCTCGTACACGTATATTGCAAACTTTTATTCTGTAGACTGCATTACACATCGACTGATTCTTAACTTCTTGTAGACTATTTATTCAAAACTAACTGATTGATTGATTGATTCTAGACCTTTTCCCTATAACTATACCTATACAACTATACAGTGTGTCCAAGATAAGGATGCACAGCATGGGGATCTCGGAAACTATACAGTGTCGGTTAAATTGGACAAAAATTGCGCATTTTGATACCCAACAAGATCCCGTTTTACAAATTTGAAAATTCCAAGCCTTTTCGGAAATATCCGATAAAAACCGAAATATTGCGATTTCGTTTTTATTTTTTTTAAAGCTATTTTGAAAGATATGGAAAAACCGAAAACACTTTTTCATTTTCACTTTTTAAGCTCTACAAAACAGCCTTGAGAGATTTTCCGTACGACGTTCCGTTTCGGAGAAACCATCATCAACTTTGTTTTTTTAAATACGGTCCTGGATTTTTTATGAAGGATTTTAAGAGCCTCTTATGACTCATTAAAAAAATATGAACATCTTTCTAATCTATTTCCAAAGCGTTTTTGTTTCATTTCGACTTAAGATCCAGAATCTTAATGAATTACTTCAATGACGGAACACCCTGTACATATTTTGAATACAAATAATTGACAGTACTCCATCTGGATCAATAAATAAAAAACCCTAATTTATACGTGGCGCGAAATCAGTGTAAAGCGCTGTCAACAAAATTGAGGACGGTATCACATGGTGCCGTAGGACAGTAAAGAGAGTGTAAGGAATCTTGAAATGCACAGGCTATATCCTGTTACTTGTTCAATGCACCTATCGATGGCGCTGTAGTTCAATCACGATTCACGATGCTTAGTTTATTGGATATTATCGATAGAGGACACCATATGTGTAACCATACATTCAGCAACCGCTATTCATGTAAGCAAGTTTGCAACAAATATAAGTATTTTTCAATTATAAGCACACATTGACGGAGTGTCCGCACTGTCAGGGGTTAATGTATTTCAGAATCAATTCCGAATTCAGAAACCACAAAACTTTGAAACCCAACCGATACTACTCGGGCAGGAATTTGGCACTCCTTTTTTGATTTTTAACATTATACATTAAAACATCATTAAAATGAAATAATTCTGCAATTGGAATGATTCAATCAAATTGTATGACTCATGTTGCTGATAAGTGGTTTACGATTTACAGGAACCAGACATAACGTGACTTATCAAAAATAGTTACAACTATAATTTTGATGACTACGCGTTGATACATGGACGATATAAAATACAACAAGCGAGGTACATACAAGCTTTGGAAGACAAACCTTGTACTTTTTAGAGCCACCCCGTAGTACCCTGTAGTTGACCGTCAACCGTAATCAATACCCTCGTTTGTGCATGCAGTTCAATTTCAACTTTTATCAAACACACACACAATGAAGTTTTTTATCCTATTCACTCTACTTTCGTCTTCAATTGGTGAAACCCTGATAGAACGGGTGTATATAAAAGAAAACATCCCTAACCCTACTTTGAAACACACCCCTCCATGGGACCCCGATATGGACTTGGATGTCCCGCAGATAATCCGCAGACATGGTTACCCCTCGGAGAGTCACGTGGTCGAGACTGAGGATGGTTATTTGCTAAACGTGCATCGAGTGGCTGGCAATAAACAGGGGGTTAAAGGGGGACAACCTGTGCTTTTGCAACATGGACTTATGGGGAGCAGCGCTGATTGGGTGCTCAATGGGGAGAACACTTTAGGTGAGTGCTACTGGGTGAATTCTGTATTTTTATATCTTATATATCAAACACAGCTTATGGTTTTCTTGTCTATTTCGACCTTTTACAGGCTCTTACTAACTGTCTACTGACATATGTACTCACATCACCAAGACAACAACAACTCTTAGGCAAGGTTACCAAACTTTCTAATTCTAACAGAACATCTTCCTCTTTGGAAGAACTAGATGATATTTATAGTCTTCAAGATATAAGGGTCTCTTCAGTCTTAACATTACGATGAGGACAAGAGCGAACATTAACATCAGCAGTAAAAGTACGACTATAGAAACATGTGTCCAACTTTAACTAATTTATTTCCTGACAATTATTTATGTACAGTCACTTATTTAACACTGACCATTCACAATTAATGCAACGATCGCTAAATGACCACTGAACTCCTTTTCCCAAATGACGGACTTATATCTTCTCGCCAGGATTGAAAGAATATTCTAGTAACACACAGAACAGCGTAGAAGGTTCGACGCCATATAGTTTCGCTAGAATGTACCAGCAGTATCCGGCGCCTCCACCAGCTGTCAGAACACATGCTTCGTCTCAATTCAAATTCTATCATGATGATCAGAAAACACAACACAGTAAGCAATATACAACATTCTTTCTTCTTTCTCCCTCAGCTTATACTGACATAATCTTGGAGATATGAAGGTGGTCTCCAATTATGCATCTTTTCAAAATCATGAAAGGATTCATTGCTTTCATGAAGTGTTTTAGTTGCAGGGGAATTTTTTTGGGAGATTGTTCTTCAAAATCGGTTGATGGAGAGATCTTTTCAGGTATGGTTGTTTTGCCACTGTAACATCTCTTCTCCTTGATACCGTGATTTCCCTGCCATTCAATAATTGTACTAATATGGTGGTTCAGGAGTGCTCAACCATGTAGGCGAAATTGAGTGACATACAAATTTTAACGAGTGAGCATGATCAGAATACACACTGAGCAATATAAATACAACAACATCTAATTGTACTTACATCACCCAGACAAAACAACTCTAAGACAAGGTTGCCAAACTTTTTAATCCTAACAGAACAATTTTCTAAGTTGATCGGAAATTTACAGCGTTCTACTTGGCGGATAATGGATACGACGTGTGGCTGGGCAACGCACGTGGCAACATCTACTCCAAAGCCCACACCACCTTCCCAGTGCACTCGATTCAGTTCTGGAACTTCAGCTGGCATGAAATGGGCACCAAGGACCTCCCCGCTGTCATCAACTACATATCAAACCAAACCAACAAGGCAGGGGAGATAATCTACATAGGCCACTCCATGGGGACTACCATGTCCTATGTACTAGCAGCAACATTACCCTCCGTGGCTCAGCAACTTAAATTGATCGTATCCTTGGCCCCCACTGTTTACATGACAAACCTCAAAAGCCCCATACGATATTTGGCCCCTTTTTCTTACGACCTGTCCTGGATAGCGAAGTTCATTGGAATTTATGACTTTGCCCCCACGAATAAGGTCTTACAATTGTTGTCTTATGAGTGTCTACGTGAATACGGCAAGGAGATCTGCGACAACCTGCTGTTTTTAATTGCAGGGTTTAACACTAATGAGTTCAACATGACGATGCTACCTAAAGTAGTTGCGCATGACCCTGCAGGTGCCTCAGTGAAAACCTTAATCCACTATGCGCAGGAGATCCAGACGGGGGGCAAGTTCCAGCAGTTTGATTATGGCCCACAAATCAATATGGTTAAATACAATTCGACGACTCCGCCGCAGTATAATATATCCAACATAAAGGCCCCATTTTATTTGATGTACTCTTTAAATGACGTTATGACGAGCTACATAGATGTGAGACGTTTGTCCAAGCAACTTCCCAATTTGAAGGGTTTGTATGAAGTTCCTGACAAAACTTTTGGCCATGTGGATTTTATTTTCGGCATGAATGCCTCCAGATTTGTTTATAAGCCTTTACTTAAGTTTATTAAAAGCTATCCTTGAATAAATTGTATTTGAAAAAAAAGGGAAGCCAAAGATTCCCCCCAGGGTGAAGGTTACTGGTAGTTTAAGGTAATTATGTGGTTAGTGTTATTATCGTCACCCCCTGAGAGAGCGGACTTCCCACTACATTGATAAACCACCCCTATTTCATTAAAGGGGCTGAACATGAATAGCGGTGAGATGGTTTTATTGATCCAAGTATTTATATAATGTAACTACTAGATGGCATAGCACAAAAATATTGAACAAGAAACTGTCTGCATGTAGTATTAGTTCTATGGAGGAAAGTGAACTTCTCTGCTTGTAGACTTTTTAGTTGTCATGCCTTGTACGTTCCAATAGAACATGCCTCAACTTTAAATGAAAACATCACAGTCATGGTGCGTCACAATGGATAATCGTTGACAATGGGCGTTGACATTTTAAGCGTATTGACATACCTGTTCTGATTGGTTGTATAATTTTGAATCGGGACTGCGGGAATATCACGAGGCAATCATATCGCAAAATTCGAAAACGACGTCCTTGAAATACGCACATGAGGACCCACCATCATTGTCAATAAATGAAAAAAAATGGCGAACGCTGCAAATGTCATTTTTTATCAAAAATTTGAATATAAATCTTGATTTTCCAAAATCAGCTATGAGTTGACGCATGAAACCATGTCCTTGATTAAATTGATAAATTTTCATCAAATTTCTTTCTGCGGTTCTTGAGTTATAAATCGATTTTCATTTTTATATTATAGAAGATTATCCATTATTCATATATACGGGGTGTTTATCAATTGAATGCCGATACTTGATGATAATCCTTGGATGATTTTAAGACAAAAAGTTCATATGAACATCGGTCCGCAAGAGCTTAATATTCAAGATACACAGGGTGTTGAAATATTAAAAAATAAATGATTTTTTTATAATTACTTTGATACTATTCCAGATATCTTTATGACATTTGGTACACGTCTTCTAGGCTTCAATATACATTTTGTGATGTACAAACAATTTTATTATTTTTACACGTGGCGTCCGTACGGGCTTTGCACTCACTATTTTTGGAGAAAAAACTTGTACGTCACTGCTTCCTTCCAAAATAAAAAACATTTTTGAAATCTCTATTTATTTCTGAGCCAATTTGTTCTCCTGATTTTTTCCGTCCGGCGCATGGTTTTCGCTTTAAAAAATAAAATCTACTCAATTACATTGACACCCTGCTGTGCCTTCCAATATTTTCAAATCAGTGGCGCCCTCTCTAACATTCCCAAGCATTTTGATGCATAGAAGACGTGTACCAAATTTTAAAAAGATATCTAGAATAGTATCAAAGTGATGATAAAAAAAAGATTTTTTTTTTAAATTTCAACACCCTGTATCTTAAAATCTATGCTCTTGCGGACCTATGTCCATATGAACTTTTTGTCTTAAAATCATCCAAGGATTATCACCCTTGAGTATCGGCATTCAATTAATAAACACCCTGTATATATATACAGGGTGTTTCAGAATAACATGCTAATAATAAAGGGGGTGATTCTTGGGCTCATTTTAAGAAAAAAAATTCATATGAACGTATGTCCTAAACGCCTTAACTTTTGAGATACAGGGTGTTAAAGTTTTAAAAAATAGATACTTTTTTTACAATAACTTTGTCATCACTGTAGATATCTTTATGAAATTTGAGTCATGTATTTTAGGCATTAATACTCATTCTTTGATGCACCAACAATTTAATTATTCTGACCAGTGCCGTCCATGCGGGTTTTGGTTTGCATATTTTTTGGGAAAAAAGTTAAGGCGTTTAGGACATACGTTCATATGAATTTTTTTTCTTAAAATGAGCCCAAGAATCAACTCCTTTATTATTAGCATGTTATTCTGAAACACCCTGTATACAGGGTGTCCGGAAATTACGCGTCAGGATTTTGGTGGGCGATTCTACATGAAAAATTAATGCAACAAACTTCTATACAATTTTTTCAAAAACTTCAAAAATTTTTTCAAAGTACGAATTTTTAATTATTTAAGGTACGGTTAATGTTTAAAGTCGTTTTTCTCGGAAACAATTAATTCTACGATGATGCAACACGAGCACCTTTTTAAAAAATATTTTGATGCTCTTTACTAATTTGACATCCAAATTTATAAAAAGATTAAAACAAAAAAGTTCTAAGTAATTTTCCTAAGGTGAAGGACAGCTTCAGCCTTTTGTCATTGACGACTAGCGTCAAATTAATAGGGTGAATACAAAGGAACACTAGTGACATGCATGCAAAATTTGGCAAAAATCATTACACTAGAAAAAAAGTTATTAAAAAAAATAAGAAAAAAAAATATTTTTTAACACCCTGTATCTTCCTTAATTTTGAGTTTTTGAAAAAATTGTATAGAAGTTTGTTGCATTAATTTTTCATGTAGAATCGCCCACCAAAATCCTGACGCGTAATTTCCGGACACCCTGTATAAATAAAAATAAAATGCTCTAATCTAGCAAATCAGTTGATTCTAGTTATCTGACTCAATTGTAATATAGTTGCTGATATACAGTGTGTTTCATGATAATATAAGTGAATTAAAAAAAAAAAAATACCAATTAATGTGGATTCGCAATCTGTTAATTTTATATAAATAGAAAGTTGAAAATTTCTTCGACATTTTGTAATTGGGACCACCCCGTACTTAGAACCCTGTAGTTGACCGCCAAACCACAATCAACACCCTTGTTTGTGCATAAAAATAAGATTAAATTGAATATATATAGTCAGTTTAATATAAACTTTCATCAAACCCACACTGAAAACTAAAAATAATCTTCGTCCACACAATGAGACTTTTTATAATTTTCCCTTTTCTTTCGCCATCAAAAACCATGTACACCAACCCTATGAATCACGTGGTCAAGATTAAGGATCGTTATTTGCTAAAAGTGCATCCTGTGGCCGACAACAAACTTTTGCAAACTATCCTGCAATATAGGAGCGGTGCCGATTGGCTCAATGGCAATGGGGACACTTTGGGTGAGTAACTGGTGTTATTTGCTTACAAACTAAACCGGACATCTACTATAGTGTTCTACCTGGCGGACAACAACAGCAACAACATGTGTCTCGGAAAACGTGGCAACATCTACCCCACTCTGCCAGTACATTTGTCCCAATACTGGAACTTCAGTTGGCCTAATATGGGCACCAAAGACTTCCCCATCAACTACAAATCAGTAAACCACGTGACTGTTGTAGGTCCAATACGACATGGATTAATCAATGACTGTGAAGAAATATGAAATAATCTTTGAAAAAATTCAAAAACTTTTATGATCTTTGGAGATTCATCGATGGTTAACTAAAAACTGATCCTCTTTAATTCTAATTTTTTCTTTATTTGGAGTGTGTCGAAATTTCAAGATATTTTTTCTTTTTTTCTTTAAAGCTTGTACAATGTCCAAGGTTTGCTTAGGCCTCTTGAGCCTGTTGCAACTCACAAGTGATAGAAAGGAGATTATTGAAGGAATTGCTCTTTCCAAGACAGTTTCTGGTCAAGGGTTACTCCTAGGTAGTTGACCTTTTTTCTAAATTCTAGGACTCTTCTTCTTTTTGATCATTTGAAATTTTAAAGTTACCACCCACCTTTCTTGGGAGGGTTAAGGGACAAATGTGAAAAATATCGTTAAATGCGTGTCCTCCCGTGAAATTATCATGTCACCAAAATGTAAGAAAAAATTGAAGCCGCTTTTGACACTTCAAAAAAGTCACCCTGTAGATGTCCTAATAGGTGCATGATGACTAGAAAGAGATGCTAAAAACAACAATTTAGAAGTGATTTATTCAAGAGTATCTCCTAATAAACTTAAGTAAAGGCTCATAAATGAACTTGAAGGCATTTATGCCAAAAATAAAATCCGCATGTCCAAAAGTGTCATCAGGAACTTCATACAAACCCTTCAAATTGGGCAGTTGCTTGGACAAACGTCTCACATCTATGTAGCTCGTCATAACGTCATTTAAAGAGTACATCAAATAAAATAATAATAATAATAATAATAATCTTTATTTTTGCAATAGGCAAGATACAGTGTAATACTTAATCTACTTTATATATATATAGTATATGCTTGGCCGGATTGCAAAAAAAGGAGCTGAAAGCAATTAAAAATTGATCAAAGTTCAGCTCCCTTGAAATATGAACTAACAAAAAAAAAAAACCCATTTTAATACAAAATTCGCTCAAACTTAAAACAAAAAATTAATAACAAAATAGTACCTATCGTGAGTATACCTACATAATAACATTTCAAAGGACCACAGAAGGATGACGCTGCAAGAAATTTCTTCTAACAATAGATTTGAAAATTGACGGCTCGATTGACTTGAGACTTTCTGACACAGTATTATAGACTTTATAAACATTATAAGTGAAGCTTCTCTGAAATAGTGAGGTTTTATGAGGAGGAGGTGTGATAAGTCCCCTAAATCGGAGATTTAAGTTGTGCACGTCCGTTCTAAAATGTATTTTGTTAGTTAGGTATGGAGGACCCCTTTTATAAATTATGTTGTGGAATAGTACTAGAGAGTGTAGTTTTCGCCTGCTTTCCATATTCAGCCATCTAGCATCCTTCAACTTATGAGACACTGGATCAAACTTTCTTATACCGTATATGAACCGCAAACAATTTTTTTGGACTTTCTCTATTTTAAGCTTATCAATTCCGTTCAAACAAGGCCCATATAAAACATCGCAATAATTAAAATGGCTTAGTACGAGTGAGTCAGTTAATCTAATTTTTTGGTCCTGAGTTAATAGGTGTCTGTGAGTATAAAGCATTTTCAAAGAAAAATATGCGCGTTGCAGATAAGTAGCAATCTGCTCTCTAAAACGCAGATCCGCGTCCAATTTTACTCCTAAATTTTTTGCACTGTTTGCAAACTGCAATGACCTATTACCTATTTTGATATTGAGCTGCTTAACCAGATTAGATCTGTTTTTTCCAAAAACTACCATAGACGACTTCTCGGGATTGATAAAATGGGGCCTTTATGTTGGATATATTATACTGCGGCGGAGTCGTCGAGTTGTATTTAACCATATTGATTTGAGGACCAAAGTCAAACTGCTGGAACCTACCCCCAATCTTGATCTCCTGCGCATAGTGGATCAAGGCTTTCACTGAGGAACCTGCAGGATCATGCGCGACTACTTTAGGTAGCATGGTCATGTTAAATTCATTGTTGCTAAACCCTCCAATCACAAACAACAAGTTGTCGCAGATTTCCTTGCCGTATTCACGTAGACACTCATAAGACAGCATTTCTAAGACCTTATCCGTGGGGGCAAAGTCATAAATTCCAATGAATTTGGCTATCCACGCTAGGTCGTAGGAAAATGGGGCCAAGTACCTCAGGGGGCTACGCAGGTGCGTCATGTTAACTGTGGGGGCCAAGGATACGATTAATTTGAGTTGCTCAGCCACAGATGGTGATGTCGCTGCTAGTACATAGGACATGGTAGTCCTCATGGAGTGGCCTATGTAGATTATCTCCCCTGCCTTGTTGGTTTGGTTTGATATATAGTTGATGACAGCGGGGAGGTCCTTGGTGCCCATTTCATGCCAGCTGAAGTTCCAGAACTGAATCGAGTGCACTGGGAAGGTGGTGTGGGCTTTGGAGTAGATGTTGCCACGTGCGTTGCCCAGCCACACGTCCTATCCATTATCCGCCAAGTAAAACGCTGTTAATTCCCGATTAAGTTAGGAAATCACCCAGTAGCACTCACCCAAAGTGTTGTCTCCATTCAACACCCAATCGGCGCTGCTCCCCATCAGTCCATGTTGCAAAAGCACCGGTTGTCCCCCTTTAACCCCCTCTTTATTGCCGGCTACTCGATGCACGTTTAGCAAATAACTATCCTCAGTCTCGACCACGTGACTCTCCGAGGGGTAACCATGTCTGCGGATTATCTGCGGGACATCCAAGTCCAAATCGGGGTCCCATGGAGGGGTGTGTTGTTTTACAGTAGGATTCGGTATGGTTTCTTTTATATAAACTTTTTCTATTAGAATTTCAGTCATTGATGACGGAAGTAAAGTGAAGAGGATAAAAAACTTCATTGTGTGTTTGTTTGCTAAAAGTTGAAATCAAACTGGTTATTTGAACGTGTTTTTATACACAAACGAGGATTTTGATTGTGGTTGACAGTCAACTACAGGGTGGCCCTGAAAAGTACAAGCTTTGCCGTTCCAAAGCTTGTTATATTTTAAATCGTCCATGTATCAACGCGGGGTCATTATCAAAATTATAGTTGTAACTATTATTGATAAGTCACGTTGTGTTTGGTACTTCCTGTAAGTACAGCACTTATCAGCGACTATACAGGGTGATCAAACTTAAGTCTGCACTATTGCTAACTGTTTGGATTAGCGAACTAGTACTATTTTTTCTATTGATTAACAGAAAAACAATTGAACATCGCGTTCTCGATTTATTTGAAAAAATGTACTTTTTTCAATAGAACACCGTGTATATTATTATTATTATCGATTGCTCTTTCCTGAACATGAAAGGTTTGGTACCATCAATTTTGTCTTAATACCATAAATGACAGAGATATGCTTTTTCAACAAATTTTGCAATGAAATTGAAAATTTTGAGAAAATTATAAATATCGGTTGACATATTTGCTATTTAACTTATTATATCGTTCCTAACGTATTTTGTCAGATCAAAGAGACTGATGGTTACTAAGACGTTTACAACATAGTAGAGGAAAATAAGTGTTGAAAATTCAAAGTCCGTGGAAAGTTTGATAAATATATTGTTCATCATTCAAGTACAGAAAGAAGACTGAAACTAAAAATCAATTTGCAGAACTTGCATCAGCCCTCGAAAAATAAATCTATTCTTAGACTGGAAACCGAACCAATCGTAAACAAGAACTGGTCTCAGAAAATCAATATTCGGTTTTGATACAGGGGTACAGCGATTTAAACTAATGCATAGTATAAATTCAAATATTAATAATATATAAGCCTTATATTTTAACACTCCTACTTATTTGAATTTATAAAAGAAATGTCCTTTCAGATTACAATGCTAAGTGATGCGAATCCAACTCAAAAATTCAATTTCTTAACTAGGTTTTCAAGAACCGTTTTAGTCAATGGCTTTGTAAGCATATCCGCAATTTGGTCACTTGATTTCACGTAACTCACTCGAATATTGCCCTTTTCACTTTCATCGCGAACAAAATGCACTTTAATGTCTATATGCTTCGTTTTGGGATGAAACTGATGTGCCTGCGCTAGTTTGATTGTCGACTGATTATCCAGCAGCGGTGACTCTTCTACGCCTAGCTCTCGTAGAAAGGATTGAAGCCATAAAGCTTCTCTCGTTCCAAGGGCCAGAGCCAAATATTCCGCCTCCGTTGTAGATTGGGCGACAACATTTTGTCTTTGGCTTTTCCATGTAACTGGTCCATTCCCCATAATGAAGATATAACCACTGGTGGATTTCCTGGTCTCCCTGCACCCTGCAAAATCTGCGTCTGTAAATCCCTGTATTTTGGTTTCTATGTAGCCATTCGATTTTTTGTATGATATTTCATAGTTGATGGTTCCCTTTAGATAACGGAAAATTCTTTTAACAGCTGTCCAATGATCGTTGGTCCAGTTGTTAAGGAAACGGCTCACTTGATTGACTGCGTAACTGATGTCAGGGCGGCTAACTGTCGCTAGGAAGATCAGCGATCCCACAGCTTCTCTGTAAGGTTGTTTCTTGTTACAATTAGAGTTGTCCTCGGGAGTTTGCAGATATATTCCTGGTTCAGCAGGAACAGCGACTGCATTTGCTTCTTGGAGGTGAAACTTTTCCAATAATTTTCGAATGTATGGTTTCTGATGCATAATCACTGTATTTGTCTCATTATTGTGTGTGATTTGCATACCGACGAACTGTTTTATATCACTCTCGATGTCATATGTCACATTGAACTTATCTTGCAGGTGCTTCATAAGTACGTTTATTGCATACTTTGATTTAGATAACACAAGTCCGTCATCAACATATAAAGCAATGTAAACGACATTGTCCTCTAGTACACCAATAAAAACGCACTGGTCACCTTTCAGTTGTTCAAAGTTGTAGCTCCTTAAAAATTCCACAAACTTTTTATTCCAGCATCTAGGTGATTGCTTCAAACCATATAGACTTCTCTTCAATTTACAAACAGAATCGGGCTGATCTGGTTGTTCAAATCCGACGGGTTGCCTCATGTATACCTCTTCTGTTAAATCTCCATACAGGAAGGCGGTTTTCACGTCAAATTGTGCTATTTTAAGGTGTTCTTCGGCTGCTAAGGCTAATAAAATCCGGATTGAATCATATCGTACCACTGGTGCGAACGTTTCACTATAGTCTATGTCCTTTTGTTGCGTGTAACCTTTTGCAACTAATCTTGCTTTAAAACGTGTTCTTTGACCACTGAGATCTGTTTTTAAACGAAACACCCACTTATTGTCAACAAGTTTCACATTTTCTGGCTTTTGAACTAATTCCCAAGTACCATTGTCTTTGAGTGCAGATATTTCTTCGTTCATTGCTTCTTTCCAATTTTCTCGATCTTCGCTTTCCATTGCTTGCTCAAACGACAAGGGCTCAATCATGGAACAGTACGAGACGGCTGGTCCATAAAAATCTGGTGGTCTTAGTTCATCTCTATTTCGTAACACTCTCCCTTCGTCTTGAAAGTCTGGTTCTGGTGGCTCGTTTGGATTTTCCTCGGCATCTGCGTCGAAGAATTCATCATTTTCTGGCACTGGAAGTGGAACAGTACATAATTGTTTTTGGATTTCAAGTTCATCTTCTTCGTTGAAAACTACATTGCAACTGGTTTCGATTCTCTTTTTCTCGGGATCCCATAGGCGATAATTTTTCGAATGTCCCTCGTATCCAACAAAAATTAGCTTTCGACTTTTCTTGTCCCATTTCTTTCGTAATTGGGAAGGCACTGACATGTATGCAGTGCATCCAAAAACTCTGAGATGTTTCACTTCAGGCTTTCTTCCAAACCAACCCTCGAATGACGTCATATTTCCACACAAGGTAGAGACAGTTCTGTTTAGTATGTAGACGGCGGTGCTAACTGCCTCTGCCCACAATTCTTCACTTAAATTTTTGTTTATGAGCATAGATCGTGCACTCTCTACAATCGTACGCATTTCCCTTTCGGATCTGCCATTTTGTTGTGGTGTATATGGCGCGGACACTTCGTGCAAAATCCCCTCAAATTTGAGAAAATCTTGAAAAGCTGAGTTTATGTACTCACCCTTTCCTTGGTCACTTCTGATCACTTTTAATTTATGTCCAGTTTGCAATTCGGACATAGCCTTATATTCTTTAAACTTACTCAATACTTCAGACTTATGCCGTAAAAAATACACAACTCGATATCCAGTCTTTTCGTCTTTAAATAACACGAAGTATCTTGAACCACGCGGTGATTCGACACTCATTGGTCCGCAAACGTCTGTATGAACCATTTCACCGGATTCGTACACTTTTTCACGGATAAGGCTTTTATGAGGTTTGACTGTTTGCTTGCCAAACTTGCAGGTCTCACAGAAAAAGTCTTCACTATCACTGATATCCAAACCAATTGCTGCATTATTTTTCACGGTGCTCATTATCGATTTGAAGTTTATATGGCCTAGACGGTCATGCCACAGTTTCAGTGATTCACTTTTCGTTAAATTGCACTGGACTTTCGTTTTGGTTCTGAATTTCATGATCCATAAATTACCCTTGCGGACACCAACACAAACAATTTCACCTTGTCTGTCACGGAATTCACAATTTTTCTGGAATGCGTGATGCGTAAATCCACGATCGGTCATAACTCCTACTGAAAATAAGCTCCTCTTCAAGTCAGGAATGTATAACACGTTCTGAATGGCTTTATCGATCCACTTCCCCTCCACTTCAGCTTGAATTTCGATGTCTCCTATGCCGGTAGCTTGAATTACCTTGTCATTGGCCACTTTTACATTGAACTGCTTATCCAACGGTTTTAGCACTTTGAACCAGTTGAGCTGATTGGTCATGTGGACACTCGCTCCAGAGTCGCATATCCATTCGCACTGCGAGTCATCACTGGTAGTGTTGTATAGAGCGGAAATATCACAAACAAAGGCTGAGTTTGTTTTATTTCTTGATTCATCGCTCATCAAGCGTTTTCGGCATTCACGAGCCCAGTGCCCCTTCTTTTTACAGAAGTTGCATGTAGTTCGCCTTTTTAACTCGTTTATATCGGGTTTTCCAGGTGTTTTTCTTGCCGACTGCCCATTCAACTGTATGCTTTCCAATTTGGCCTGTAATGCTTGCACCTCCAGGGCAAGTTTGCTGGTTTCAGTTTCAGCAGAATCCATCCTTGATTCTTCTTTCAATAAACGTGCAGTTAAATTTTCGGTATTCTGACTATCCTGAGCAACTGAGTCCCAAGCAGTCCTGAACGCGTTGAACTTCATCGGCAAACTGTTCAGTATTCTGGAACACACGGCACTTTCACTCAAGTTTTCTTGAACATCTTTGAGCTGCTTCACTAGGGATTCGATTTTTGATAAGTGGTCTGCAATTCTGTCATTGTCGGCCATCCTATAGTCATAGAAGCGCTGCCAAAGTAATTCTCTGGATACATCGGTCCTTTGTTCGTGTATTGACACAAGCTTTGCCCACATCTGCGATGCATCCTCACAGTTAACCAAATACTGCACTTGATCCTGTGTTATCGACGTTAAGAGGATTACTTGGGCCTTGGCGTTGCGTTCCTCCCATGCTTTGAGTTTAACTTCCTCTGTACTTGGTGGACGTAACTCACTACCATCGACAATAGGTAGGAGCCTCTCTGCTTTCAGTATTATGCTAATACTAAATTTCCACAACTGGAAATTGGTTCCGTCAAATTTGGCAATTTGACCACCATAATCTGTTCTTGCGGCCATCTCGCGTAACCGGAACTTATACTGTTACGACGAACGAACTCGCGAAAAACGTATTCAAATATCTCAGCACAACTAACACGACTTTTTGATAGGTATTCAGTGACCTGGGCCCATAACCTGTTGAAAATTCAAAGTCCGTGGAAAGTTTGATAAATATATTGTTCATCATTCAAGTACAGAAAGAAGACTGAAACTAAAAATCAATTTGCAGAACTTGCATCAGCCCTCGAAAAATAAATCTATTCTTAGACTGGAAACCGAACCAATCGTAAACAAGAACTGGTCTCAGAAAATCAATATTCGGTTTTGATACAGGGGTACAGCGATTTAAACTAATGCATAGTATAAATTCAAATATTAATAATATATAAGCCTTATATTTTAACAATAAGCATAACTCCGTAATTTCGGTTTTCTGGAAAAAAATCGTAATAATAGCTAATCGATTTATGATAAAGATATTCATGGTGTCCCATTTAGAGAAAATACATTTTTTTAATTGAATCAAGAACGCGATGTTCAATTTTTTTTTGTCAGCATCATGTTACTTATTCAATGAGAAAAGTTAGCAATAGTGCAGACTCAAAGTTTGATCACCCTGTGAAAACAGTTTGGCATAATACAGGGTGTCCCGAAATTAGGTTGAAATAATTTGAACAGTATATTCTATATTGAAAACAAATATTAGTTTGCTATAAAAATTCTTTTTTTGAAAACGCCTTGTTTTCGAGATACAGAGTGTCAAAGTTTCATTCCTATTTTTGTTTTATCTACATCAATAAATCCCATAATAATTCTGATAATTAAACATAAATCGGTATCTAAAGTGTTTTTGACATAGGAAATTCAAATTTGATATTATTATGACTCTATTTTGTAAGTGGCGTCATCTACAAGTATATTTACTGTCTCAACTGGTCATAACTTTTTTGCTAAACCCTGTATTTCTGTTTTGAGGGTAAGTTGATACAAACTTTCTTTCATATTTTTTAAAGAGCTATCACTTCCTGAAGTTCTGCGCATATAATTAAATCATCCAAATTTCACATATTGTATTGATGTTTCAATGCATAAATAATTTAAAAATCAAAAAAAGAGTGCCAAATTCCTGCCCGAGTAGTACGGGTTGGGTTTTAATGACTTATATAAGTTCTCATGAATTCGGAAGATTCCTGTTTTTCATTAACCACAAACCCCTGACAGTGCGGACACTCCATCAATGTGTACTTATAATTGAAAAATACTTGTATTTGATGCAAACTTGCTTAAATGAATAGCGGTTGCTGAATATCTGTTAACACATATAGTGTCCTCTACCGATAATTGATTGTATTAGTCAATGAACGAAGAAAATTGAATGAGCCACAGCGCCATCTATAAGTGTATTAAACAAGTGGCGCATTTTGAGATCCTTTACGCTCTTTACAGTCTCACGGCACCATGTGACAACGGTCCAATTATTGGTGGAAGCGCTTTTCACAGTTTTCGCGCAACTTATATGGTCGAAGAATAAGTCACATGTGCATTCAAAACTAAGTTTTTCGCTTTGTGACGGAAGATGGCAGTTGAGGGGGGCTAAAGCCATGAAAGAAACTGTTCGCTCTCGGAAACAAACAGAATGACCCAGGACCCGTATTCTTGAATATCTGGGAGGAGAACTTTTGCAGGAAGTTTGCGTGATCACCATAATACGGCGAATGTCATATTCTTGAAAATTCGACGGGTGATTTGGAGGTTCCCGGGAAGTTCAAGATCACCACCTCATACCCAGGGGAAAATGAGTTCTCTATATACAGGGTGTCCACTCTGAAGTGTCCCACCCCTGTAACATTTTCGTTTATTAACCGATTTTCATTTTTTTTGTTTGTTAGGTCTCGTCAAACACTTTTTGAACATTATACCAAATCAGTTCCAGCGACGTACTTTTGGGTGATTATGGGGGTTCAAAGTGGGTCAAATTTCAGAAAATAATATTAGGGGATTTTTTAGGAAAAAACTGACAACGGAATCTCAATCAGAATGACCAAAAACCTCCCTGTTCACATTTTCAAAAAAACAAAATTGTTACTGTTTTGGTTATTTTTTTTTGTTAATTTGTTAATTTAATACTTATACTGCTAATTGAGTCTTCCTGTACGTTCTAATGAATAAGATGTTAATGAATTCCCAGAATGTGTGTTTTAAACAAAAAATCATCGATACCTAATACAGGGTGGGCGACTTCAGAGTGGACAAACCGCATACATATACCTATAATATGGAGTTCTCAGAAGTCTCGCAAAGCGCCTTAACTCTATTATTTATTGAAGGATTTTGATGAGGAAAAAAGCGTTTTCAAAATAACCTTAACCTCTATTCGAATCAAAATAGCAAACTATTGTGAAGAAACATGCTCAGTGGAACGAACTTCCAAGGCGGTCGACAGCGGACACGACGTTATAACCATTGCATCTCGCCATCGAAAAACTCGGCTTTTGTCCCGTTTGTCACAAGCCCAAACCACTGTTAAGTTCTAGAATAATAAGGTTTATTCGGTTGCCTACACCTGGAATATTGGAGAACTTTCGCCATCTATCGAGGCATTGAAGAGGATCTATATAATAAGCTCCGCCATTCGGACAGGGAGTTAGCTGATATCGATTAGCCGCCGATTATAAATCGTTACAACATAAATATACGCTGCGGTTGTGAACATAAATATTTGTGGTTGTGTCAGTGACTTTAAAAATAAATTAATTAAAACTGGACAAGTGTTTTCTATAGCGAAACTAGTTACAATAGCATATTCCCATTTTTGTCCAATGTTTTTTTAAACACCCTGTATAGTAAGAAACATAAAAGTTTTTTTTTTTCAAAAATGAAGAGGCAAAAAAGTTGGATTTTCATTTAAGAAAAAAATCACGTCAGTGACGTACATTTATTCAATAAAAATATTCATTATAATACTTTTGTAACGTGTTTTGTGTATTATTGACAATGAGGTATAAAATATGGACATGCTTGGGAGACTTTTTTATTCAAAATGACGGGATAGGCAGCTTTCCAGCTTCAGTTTTATCTGTCATGATACTAACAAGGTATGATCACGCGTATCTTCTGGTGACCACATAGGGTGTTCGGTGACCCATTTCTACGACGAAAATAAAGTTCAGATAAGAGGGATCTCCACCGTGTCAAATTTCTTTGTTTTACCTATACGTTACTATTTGTGAAATAAAACTCAAAAAATGTGAAAAATTATATTGAACTAATTAAAACACTACGTTTGCGGCGGTGCCAGACTTTGATACAACTTCGTCACCGCCGTCTGGACAATTTGCTGAAACGTCTCATCATTGGGACATGTTACTTCCTACAATCATTTTACTACATAACCTCAAATTGTCATAAAAAAAATACCCACCAAATTAGCCAAATCTATATCAGCCCTTTTATCATTGACACTAACGTACAGCTTCTCTCCTTTGAACATTTTAGGGACAGAGTCCTCTCCGAACATGTCTTGCAGCATCTCGATGAGACACTCCTGCGAAGCATGCGTAAAACAGGGGTGGATATACAGGGTGATTACCTTAAAGTGCATTCTGTCCACTTTGACGCTGGACGTCATGCTTTTCAGGGGCGTGTCTAGCAGGTCGGCTTGCAGGATTGCTGCCACTATTGCGTCTGCGTACATATCGTTTATGGCGTTGGCTACCCACTAGATTGATTATGAAGTTAGCGTTTAGAAAGCAGTGACAATTCTAGCTTTATAGTCGATTTATTTGGAAACCCCTGAATCAATTATTGATGATTTTTTTTTGAAATTGTAGCTTGACAAATATTTTTCCAAAAAATTTCGTCTGGAACGATAATCCGGCAACTATGTTATTGATTTTTTTTTTCATTTGGTGCGACATATCAAACAAGAGTAGTTTTGTCTTACTAAAACAATGTAACAGAAATTTTTCCAAACAAATCAGGCTGAAACGAGAAATCTGGCAAATCTGTTATTGATTATTTTTTCATTATGGTGCGACATATCAAACAATACTAGTTTTGTCTAACTAAAACAATGGAATAAAAAATTTTCTAAACAAATTAATCTGACACGAGAAATTTGGCAACTCTGTTATTGTTGTTTTTTTCATTATGGTGCGACATATCAAACAAGGGTAGTTTTGTCTAACTAAAACAATGAAACAAAACTTTTTCTAAAAAAATCAGGCTGAAACGAGTAATCTGGCAACTCTGTTATTGATGCTTTTTTCATTATAGTGCGACATATCAAACAAGACTAGTTTTGTCTAACTAAAACAATGGAACAAAAATTTTTCCAAAAAAATTAATCTGACACAAGAAATTTGGCAACTCTGTTATTATTGATTTTTTCATTATTGTGCGACACATCAAACAAGACTAGTTTTGTCTAACAAAAACATTGGAACAAAAACTTTTCAAAAAAAAATAATCTGAAACGAGAAATCTGGCAACTCTGTTATTGATGCTTTTTTCATTATAGTGCGACATATCAAACAAGACTAGTTTTGTCGAACCAGAACAATGGAACAAAAATTTTTCCAAAAAAATTAATCTGACACAAGAAATTTGGCAACTCTGTCATTATTGATTTTTTCATTATGGTGCGACACATCAAACAAGACTAGTTTTGTCTAACTAAAACATTGGAACAAAAATTTTTCTTAAAAAAATTAATCTGAAACGAGTAATCTGGCAACTCTGTTATTGATGCTTTTTTCATTATAGTGCGACACATCAAACAAGACTAGTTTTGTCTAACTAAAACATTGGAACAAAAATTTTTTTAAAAAAAATAATCTGGAACGAGAAATCTGGCAACGCTGTTATTGATGCTTTTTTCATTATGGTGCGACATATCAAACAAGACTAGTTTTGTCTAACTAAAACAATGGAACAAAAATTTTTCCAAAAAAATTAATCTGACACAAGAAATTTGGCAACTCTGTTATTATTGATTTTTTCATTATGGTGCGACACATCAAACAAGACTGGTTTTGTCTAACTAAAACAATTAAACACACATTTTTCCAAAAAAATCAGACTGAAACGAGAAATCTGGCAACTCTGTTATTGATGCTTTTTTCATTATAGTGCGACATATCAAACAAGACTAGTTTTGTCTGACCAAAACAATGGAACAAAAATTTTTCCAAAAAAAATTATCTGACACGAGAAATTTGGCAACTCTGCTTTTTTCACTATGGCGCGACATATCAAAGAAGGCTAATCTTGTCTGACTAAAATAATGAAACGAGTTATTTTTCGAAAAAAACCATTCATATAAGAAATATGGCAATCCTGTAAATAACTGTCACCTCCAAAGTGATCATCTTCGGTTCAATAACAATCTCCACAGCATTAAACGCCTTCATCCTCTTATCCCCCTCCAAGTTCTCCATTAACCCGCAAACCTGCGCCAACAAATGCCGCAAAACCCCCGGATTGCCCGAATAACTCAAACTCTGCCTTTGAGTGATCTCACTCAAACTCAAATCGGTGTAATCTGCAAAAATTCAATTAACTCCTCACCCCACCCACAGAGGACGTACTAGACAAATCATCAGCACTCAAAACGTGGTAATTAAAATTTCTCTTCACCAACACTCCTTGGACCACTTTGCCAGGCTTTGGTTCCTCCATGGCCAAAGAACCCATAACCTTGGCCGTTTTTTCACCGCGAAAATACAAATCCACCGTGTGGGTGTTTCTTGGGTTGTGCAGCTGTATGGGCGTGTTCTCCTCCTCAAACTCCCGCTGCAGCGCCGCCTTGAGGCGGGACATTTCGTTTTGTTCGCCATGCACAAGGACCACGTGGGGCGGTTTGAGGATTTTGATGAATTCGCTTGTTTGTTGATAGTCGGTGTGCGCAGAAAACGAAATGTAGTCTACGGACATTTTTAGCGGTAGTTTCTGGCCAGTCATTGTGGTGATTTCCTCGGGTTCGGACAGGATTTGTTTGGCTAGAGTTCCTTCGACGCAGTAGCCTGGAAAGCAGGGTTTATGGGGGGTTTGGTGTGTTGCAGGTTTATACCGGCGATGATGACGCCATTTTTGGGTTCGGTGCACCAGGATTCGAATAGTTCACGAGAGAGGCCGCTTTGCATCATGCCAGGTGAGGCCATTATGACGCATGGGCCGATGTCTTCGAAATGGTCGATGCCCTGAAAAGTTTGGTTTATTGCACAAGGGAGGAAATGTTGTGAATTTTAATTCAACGTTTATGAGTTCACTGAAAAGGTGCGAGAACGATTTCTGGAATTCTGTAGCTTCTGACGTCATAAACTAGGTATAAGGAATCCGAAACTAATCGGCGTATTTTTCTTGATAAAAGACTTGATGAAAAAAGTGAAGGCGGATTCGAATTCCTTGACCCCGAAAACCATGAAAACGATATGTCACTCTTAATTTGTGACAGCGAAGATATTTCCTCCTCTTTTGCCCTCTTTGAGGAGTAGCAGGTGGCTCAACAACTACAATTAAGAGTGACACCTCATTTTCAAGGTTTTTGAGCATGGAGAATCCGAATTTCACATCATTTTCTTCGTAGCTCTTTTCCTTGCGACAAATATTTTTCCAACCTGAAGCGAGCAATCTGGCAACTCTGTTATTATTGATTTTGTTCTTAATTATAGTGCGACA
Source organism: Orchestes rusci (assembly GCA_958502075.1). Lineage (NCBI taxonomy): Eukaryota > Metazoa > Arthropoda > Insecta > Coleoptera > Curculionidae > Orchestes > Orchestes rusci. Next base: position 21,715,231 of record OY293313.1, on the reverse strand, counting down.
CATCAAATAAGGGTAGTTTTGACTGACTAAAGCCATGTGATACATTTTTTCAAAAAATTTAATCTAGAGCGAGAAATCTGGCAACTCTTTTATGAATGCTTTTTTCATCATAGTGCGACATATCACACAAAGGTAGTTTTGTCTGAATAAAACAATGCGACAAAGAAATTTTCAAAACATTCGTTCTGAAACGATTAATCCGGCAACTCTGTAATTGATGATTTTTTCATTATAGCGCGACACATCAAACAAGGGTAGTTTTCTCTAACTAGAACAATGAAATAATTCATTTTCCTGAAAAAATTATCTGAAGCGAGAAATTTGGCAACTCTGTTATTGATGGTTTTTTCATTATAGTGCGACATATCAAACAAGGGTAGTTTTCTCTAACTAGAACAATAAAACAATTTTTTTTCAAAAAAAAATAATCTGAAGCGAGAAATTTGGCAACTCTGTTATTGATGGTTTTTTCATTATAGTGCGACATTTCAAACAAGGGTAGTTTTCTCTAACTAGAACAATAAAACATTTTTTTTTCAAAAAAAAATAATCTGAAGCGAGAAATTTGGCAACTCTGTTATTGATGGTTTTTTCATTATAGTGCGACATTTCAAACAAGGGTAGTTTTCTCTAACTAGAACAATAAAACAATTTTTTTTCAAAAAAAAATAATCTGGAGCGAGAAATTTGGCAACTCTGTTATTGATGGTTTTTTCATTATAGTGCGACACATCAAACAAGGGTAGTTTTCTCTAACTAGAACAATGAAATAATTTATTTTCCTAAAAAAATGATCTGAAGCGAGAAATTTGACAACTCTGTTATCGATGTTTTTTTCATTATAGTGCGACATATCAAACAGGGGTAGTTTTGTCTGACTAAAACAATGCGACAAAAAAAATTTCAAAACATTTGTTCTGAAACGAATAATCCGGCAACTCTGTAATTGATGATTTTTTCATTATAGTGCGATACATCAAACAAGTATAGTTCTGTCTGACAAAAAGAATGCGACATTTTTTTTTCCAAAAAGCTTGTTCTGAAACGGACAATCTGGCAACTCTGTAATTATTGATTTTTTTATTATAGTGCGACATATCAAACAGGGGTAGTTTTTTCTAACTAAAACAATGCAACAATTGTTTTTTCAAAAGAAATAATTGGAAACGATAAATTTGGCAACAATGTAATTTATAAGTTTTTCATTATAGTGCGACACATCAAACAATGTTAATTTTGTCCAACTAAAACAACCGAACAAATATTTATCCAAAAAGTTTCACCTGAAAGAAGAAACCTGGCAACTCTGTTATTACCAATTTTTTTCATTATGGTGCGACAGTTTCATCTACTTACCTTCAAATTTGATATGTGCCGAAAAACAAACGGGTTATTAACGGCAATTTGCCGCTTTATTCTGTCATTCATAGCATTTATGTAGGTTTGATAGACTGCCATGCATTTTTTCGCTAAACTAGAGGCATAGTATATTGGGATATCGTGCAGTTCAGGGTGCTGACTCCAGTATTCATCTGAGAAAATGAAAAAAAAAATCATTTTTAACAATTTAAAACTAAAACAAAACTCACCAAGAATAAGCAGCAACTCCTGGGCCCGGCCCAAGGCAAAAACAGGAATCAAACACCTGCCCCCCCTATTGACAATATCATTAACCAAACTTGTGAACCTTGACTCACGATCCTCACGATTTTCGTGAATGTGAGTACCATACGTTGATTCCTATTCAAATCAAAACACAGATAATAAATTAAATAGAAAGCGCAATAACATACAGTGATAAGAACATCAGGCCTCACTGTGGGAATTTCCGCAGCCATCAAATGCCGATCTTCCTGCCGCGAAAAATCCCCTGTATATAAAACCTTAACCCCTGCAATCTCAATCATAAACATCGCCGCCCCCAACACATGTCCTGCATTATAAGCCCAGAACCGGATCCCCAAGATTTCCTTTTCCTCGTGGAAATTTATCGTTTCGATTTTATCCATACTCGCTTCCAGGTCCGCTTCTGTGTACAACATTTGCTCTGTTGCTATGTTACTTTACCTTTTATTAGTAAATGTAGCAACAAAGTCTTAACTTACCTGACTTTGATGAAATCTGACAACAACCACCGATAAATAGCTTTGGTGGCATGTGTCATGAAACACCGGCCTTTAAAGCTGGTTTTAAGTAAAAACCACGGCAGCGCCCCCGAGTGGTCCAGATGAAAGCTACATAAAAGGTATATTGAAGACAAGACAATTAACCAAACAAATATTCCTAACCCAAACATCCCTCATATGAATATTTACTTTTTTTTAGCTATCACCAATCCCAAACAACCAGAATTCTATTTATCATCAGTTTTTCCTCGAAAATCACTTCCCCGTCATCAAAAAACATTTTTGATAGTGAAAGTTTGTAATAAGGTTTACGTTTTGTTTTAAAACTTGGCAACACTGGCCGCAAAGTTACGGCCAGTTTCTCTGACGCTATTGTTTTATTGTTTACAAACACCGTTTTGTGAGGTTAGGAAGTTATAAGGGAGTTTATTTGTTTATTTGTCAGGAGGAAACCAAGCTCTGTGAATTATTTTCTATTCTAAATTGCGCTATCTAGTGTTTTATTGATAAAACAATGACTAGAGTCAGTGGTGTGTGAGTGAAATCAGGCATACATTTTGTCATTTTACCGGTAAGTAAACAAAGACAAATATGGCCTCTTTTATGATTGTGTGTCTTGTTATTGTAAGCCTATGGTTTGATTATTCTCACGTGTACTTACTGGGAAATCAGCAATAAGTCGATTTCATCAGCTTCAATTAGATCAACGAATGGTAGAGCATCCATGCCCGATAGGCCTGGATGGATGCCGCAATCCAGCTGGAAATTCATCGTTCAATTGTATTTAATTGGTGTTGAAGTATTACCATTATTTTTTTGCCTTTAAACTCCATCATTATGCATGATCGGCCCACTTCTTGACCCGCTCCTCTGTAATTCAATCAATTATTTCCATTTTTAACCCCTTAAAACAGGGAAAAACTCACAAGGGCCGTATAGTCAATTGGTCACTTTCCTCAGCGGGCACCTGAGAATCAGGTTTCCGTTTATTGGACATCATTTTGTTTTAAATGCAGAAAAAAGACGATTATAAACAATATAAACACACAAACACACGAAAACCGGAATTGGTAGAATGTAGACTAAATCCTGACATTGATGACAGATGGTGAAGGAACTGAGTGCACCGTTGCCAGATGTTGATGGATATTAATTAATTTTATGTAGTACAAAAGTAGTGACATTAATGTCCGATTGCACCATTCTATTTGGAGGATACTTAACGCTACTTACTAACTTAGTCAAAGTAAGGGACCCTTTACTTTGACTTCAACGCAATAAAATGGCCTGTAGCCTCGTTATCAGTATAATTAAATACGGCAACACTGTCTCGAGTTGATCCGATGACATCTGCCAATAATCTGTCTGGGACAATTGGACCTTAATCACACACGAGATGGACTGGCGTTTGTGTGTCAGGCAACATTGCTTATAGTCATACAAGGTTTTGATTCAAAATTGAAAATGTCAGATTGTTTGCTCATTTTTCCATTAAAAGTCAACCAGGCATTTAATAATCAACAACCGTCCTTCTATTAAATAAACCCAATACGCCAATTTTCAAAACCAAATCGATTAAACCCACAATTTATGCAAAGATGCACTGCAATCAGATTCTAATGTCGATATTATGCTAATTATAATCGCCTTCATAAAAGCGAATTTAAGCCGGCTTGCCTCATTCTGCCGCTCAGTCTCGTGATAAGAAAGTGTGACATTTTGATCAGATTTGTGAATATTATTCAAGGTGAGAAAAAATTGTATCCTAGAAATAGATCCACCTCTATAATATGGACAATTTGCACAAATGGGGCGTAAAATTGCAATAAACGTTCAAAAAATTAACTTGCTGCTCCAAATAATCTGATTATTGAAAATTACGCACCTGGCTCCGCCCACCAGAAACGCTCGTATCTAGTCGTGACGTCACAGTAGAAGTACAATATTTTTAGCCCTTATCCTTCAAGTTGGTTGTCCTCATTAATTATATTTATAAATTGTTAATATCTCCTCGAAATGGGTATACGGACTGGAAACAAAACATGTGACGTAAATGCAAATTGTCCATCTGATTACCCATAAAAAGCAATTAATCAAAAAAAACCGTGACTTAACTCAGTCACGATTGCGGATCCAACTAATTCCATTCATTACAGATGTCTGTGATTTTCCGGCTCATCCTCCTTATTTTCCTCATCACCGCAATCAAGGCCAATTCAATATTTGAACCTGAATCATGGGAGGCCAAATTCAGCCCCTCAAACCCTCAACAAGCCCGACAAGCCTTGGGCTACGACCATTTCCAGCGAGTTCCTGTTAAACCCGTTAAAAAATTCGCATGGGAATAAACAACATAAACATATAAGACTTATTTTTTTTATTTAACAGCCCCAGCGTAAACTCACTGGCCCCCCCATGGACAATACGGGCACTCCCCAAACACTCTTCCTCCTTGTAGAATACGGCATATTGCCCACCAGTCAAGGCCCTTTTGTGTTTGTCCAACTTAACCACCAACCCATCGTCTAGTTTGCAAACTTGGGCCTTTTCCCAGCCTTGTGTGTGTTGGAATTTGAAGTCACACGTCAAAATGGCCCCCCTTTGGAGCTCGGGGGGCTCGGAGTGGATCCAGTGCGGCTGGGAGGTGATGAACAGGTCGGAGTAGAGGGCGGGGTGATCCGTACCTCTGGCCTAGAATGGACAGTAGACTGGCTAAGTCTGACGTCACAAAGTGGGTGGAGCTTATATTTTTGCGTTAGACAGTATTTTTCCAAAAAAAAAACCTATAACTTTGGGAAGCTATAAAAAGTAAAATGGGAGGTTTGGAGGAATGAAATTCTGAGGAGACATTCAGCACATCTCACTCAATTTGCAAGAAGCATTTTCTTATGAGATTTTAACATAGGATACGAATTTGTTTGGAAAAATATACAAGCTCCACCCCTTTGTAACGTTAGACTTAGGCAAACCGGAATGACTAGGTGTGTTCGTTATTTCGGTGTAGGATAATGTAGTGCTGGTGTAACTTTATGGCTATCAGTGTGAACGAAATTTACCAAACGCGTTAGTACATTTAGTGCCGATATTCTAACCTAAAAAATAAACAAAAATTTTACAATCAGATCCACACTGATTTTTTACTTCAAATTTTATTTATCTTTACTTTGGGTTAGGTTAAGAGAATCTTTGTCAACAAAATAGGCTCCTCATCGTATACTACACCTGGTGTAACGAGTGCAGTAATGTGCATCCTGCACTGATATAAGAAACACGCAGCACGCTACACTGGTTACACTAACCGGGCAAGAAACGCCGCGGAGTAGAAAAGTTTAGATTTGTGTACACTGGTGCAATATCACAAACACACCTATATAAATATTTCCGTCCACCGGTAACATGCTAACGTCACATTAAGGAAGAGAGCTTGTTTTGGTAGTTTGACGTTGACGTCTTGCACATTGTCTATTTCTATTTGATTTTTGATTAAATTTGAGGTTATGTACTCACAACATAAATAACATTATCCTCGGGGCTTTTCCTGCAAGCAAAATAGGCCTGAGGCAACCCTTGTAGCCGGCAACGTTGCCCCAATGTCCACTGATGCACCCCCTTATGTTGCCCCACCACTGCACCTGTGTCTATATCAACGAAACACCCCGGTTTGTCTGGAATATACTTTTTGGACAATGCAGACGTGGATTAGAGCGCTTTCGTACCTCCTCAATGAACTCCTGGAAGTTTCTTCTGCCAATAAAGCAAATCCCCATGCTTTCGTCCTTGAGAGCGAACTTTTCCAGCCCTTGTTCCAGCGCCATTTGTTTAACCTGCCATTTTAGCAAACCTCCCAGAGGAAACATCGTTCTTTTAAGGGGCTCCTGTTTTATTTGGCACAGGAAAAAGGTCTGATCTTTTTTGTGGTCGAGGGCCCTTAGAAGTCGTACCGCTAAAATTTTGTCTGTAATTACCGGGATTTTTATCGGGATTAGGGACCTTTGCTTTGATCAAAATGGTCCAGATAAGGTCCGAATGACGTATTGGCATAATGCCCAGTAGCTATGGCGTCAGCTTTCAAGGTTTCACGAGCGTATTTGTAAAAATGATGGAACTTTACGTTACGATTGCACAAAATATCTGGATTAGGAGTATAGCCGTTTTCATAATCTCTAACTAAATGGCAAAAAACCTCATTCCAATACTCCTTAACGAAATTAGAGTAGTGTAACTCAATCCCCAACTTATCACACAAATAACTGGCATCTCTGTAGTCGTCGTCAGCCCTGCAGCTGCCCTGTTCATCAGCAATGTCCCAGTTTTTCATGAAAACACCCTGAACATCGAAACCTAAAAATGGGGAGAGTTACGTTAATTCCTGTACTAAAGGTTGGTTTACCGCGTTTTTTTAATAGGAGGGCTGCAACGGCACTGTCAACTCCTCCTGATATACCTACGGCCACTCTTTTTATCATTTCAGGGGGAAATTTGGAAAAAAGGGCTTGTTTGAGGGAAAGTGAGGTTAAGTAAAAGTAGGGTTAGTTATGTTTGTCCGGGATTTGTAGGTTTTGTGATAAAAAACGCACCCCATGTCCATGTTAAAGTCAGTTGGGCGGCGTTGCCATGTTTTGCACAGTGGCGCTTTTAATTATCTTGAAAGGTTGAAAATAGTCATAATTAAAAAAAAAAAACAAGTAAATAAGTATCTTACCATCCATATCGGGCTTTGTGCTTTAAACAATCTTGGACTTCAGATCCGTTTTTTTCTCCAAAATAAATTCAACTCAAACAGTTCAGATACGGACCATACAAATTCATTCATAACAAAAAACACAAAAACGCAGTAAGTATAAAAAATCAATTCTCAGAGTTCCGACAAAAAAACGATAATTCCGAGTTTTTCTCAGATACTGGCGTCAGTGAGTGAAGTTTGGGTTAGTTTAGGTAAGTTTGGGTAAAATTGATTTTTGGCAGTTTTTTCAATTTAATTTTTGAACTTATTTTTCGACCACCCTATATTAATAGTTATTAAAATGTTCTAAGAAATCTATTAAAGGATGTCCATTTCAATAAGGCATCCAACACAAAACTCAATGAAAACGCTTTCTGATACGAAAAATTTACATTTAAATCAGATCCTAAAAACGTCAGTCTTGACATAGAATCCTAAATATTTCAAAAACCCCTATACTTAGGTATAGGCGTGTGGTACATAAAATCTGCCTAGAATTTGACGAAGAATCCAAAAATGCAATAATATTCAGGGTGTTCTATTCAAAATAACCAAGTTGACATCAACTTCCGGTATAACCGGAAGTGCCACTATCTTGAAAATATTTAAGCTAGAGTGCCCCCATAGACTTTGATATACTGTCAAATTTTCAAAATTTTCCTACGTATATTTTTCCATATATAGATCGAGCTTGTTCCTGGAGGGACACCCTGTATATACAGTCTTAGCTTTGCTTGAGGGAAAATCTGTTTTTAATTTCAGGCAGTTGAGATATTACTTATGAGGGAAACTGGTTCTCAATTCCTTTCAGTAAATACTTAAGGGGAAATTACTTAAGAGGAAACTAGTTTTCAATTCTCGGCAGTCACTTTAGGAAATCTTTTTTAATTCGCGTCAGTTACTCAGGGTTTTTTTTTTGTTAAATATCAATTGAACTGTGTTCATTTTTACGTTCAAACCCAAACAAGTAACTCGAAACTCACTCCAATCAATTAATTCAAAATTTAATGCAAGCTAACATAAAACGTCATTCACACATGCCCACTGAATGCACCTTCAATTTACGAATTCTGGCAACTATGGATTGGGTGCGCTGTTTGACGTCTTCAATCAAATCAATTCATGTCAGAATTGTCAGTTGACAGCTGTCGACGTTTGTTTTTCTTGTCACCAAAACAACTTCGAGCAAACTAATCAATTTTTCACTAAAACTACCCCAAATACACCACCGCAAGAACAATAATCAGCAACCAACAGGCAAGAACAACAAAAAAATCACCATCAAACCCTTAAATAACCACAACCAACCCTATTACAGCCCTCCACAAATGCAATAAGGACACGTACATGATAACAAACCACTTAGTAGCCCTGGAACATGAGACACAAACATATCCTCATCCTAATCGTGTTGATTTGCTGCGAGTATTCTGAGGAAACGGCTCAGGGGCCTCAGAAGAAGAAAAATGACGAGTCTGAGCAGAAGTTGCCCAGTGACCCGCATTACATACAGTTTGAACCTTCAGATGCAGTGGAGGCTGAAGAAGTCCAAACGGGGGACGTTGAGGAGTTGGAGGGCAAAAGAGGTGAGTTGGGATGGTATTTTTGGCTTGATTTATGCATTTTGGGGTTTCAAATTGAATATAAATAGGCATTCTTGTGGCTTGTTGTATACGTTTTTGACAGTTCTGCGTGAAAATAACATGATAATATAATTGACATTCTGAGACGGAAAAATGACATGTTGGGGAAGAAAAGTGACAAGTAGTGTGTTTGCAACAAATTGGTTGATTTTCAGAATTACGTTCTGTCGCGGCGACATGCGGTTCATTCCTTTAAGTTCTTATTGGTCTATATCAAGAAAAATGACATTATTAATAGTTTATCGACCAATGGGAATAATAGTTTTCGCAATATGAAGTAAGGTTAAATCGTTTATTTTTTCAAGTAAATTCATCCAAAATGGCCGATTCAAACCCGATTTTGGCGTCGTATAAAAAATTTTAGTGTAAGTTTTGTTAACCTAAAGTCAAACTCCATAAATCAAAATGGCAAAAATCCCCAAAATACGAGAAAAAGTTAGGCTATGTTGGTAATAAAATCATCAGCTGACAAAAAACGTTTTGAAGCACTTGTATCCGGGTTTAGACCGTGTGTCGCTTGCGACAAAACGGGTCTCTCAGGGGCCCGATCATCGAGTTGGGGAACAACGCTCCCTTGGATTAAAGTAGGCGTGGTTCTCTTAAAAATATGCCTATTCCTTAAAGTGAGATTAAAAATGTTCTCCTGATTATTGATAGAAGTCTATAGAAATATGCCCTCAATTTCATCTCGAAGTGGAACTGTCAAATTTCCGCTTGGCAAACGGAAATAATTAGGTACCATCCACAATATATTTGGCGGAAGCGTCACTTTGAACACAAATTCGATATAGATGGTATTATATGATTCCCGTTTGCCATGCGGACATTTGACAGTTCCACTTAACGTGCAGCCTCCCACGTTTCAAGTATAGCGAAAGTCTGGGAAAGGGAGGGATGAGAGAAAATCGATGTGACATCGTCTGATCCCACGAAAATATTTTCCCTTCTATCAAGTTCGGGGGAGCGTATGTGTGTCTTTATGTGGTTGACAAGTGACAGTTGGCAATGTTGCCATTTCTAACCCAGCTTACCCGGCATTTTTGTGTTTTGTCAGCTTCTAACCAAATGGTGTCGTTGATCTCAACCTTCTCTTTTCTAACCACATCTTTTTCCCTAGTCATAGAGTTAGATAGCGAGTCACTGTCACTTTTAGAGCTGCTCCAATCGAACCAGGACTTGAAACTGATCATTCTGGATCAGGCGCAAGTTTTGGACACCATAACCAAAGAAATCGACAAACTAGAGACGACTGAGCCCGAGGTGGAGGTGGAAGAGGAACTCATTCCTCCCAGTGGTTTGCATAAGGAATTGACTGCTGAGGAGGAGGAGGCTAAGAGAATGTTCGACACTGCTGCAGGTGAGTTGAAGGTTTAATAACTTGATTGATGTTTGTGTAGCTCTTTTGAATAAAACCAGACCGGATAAGCCCAAGGTTTATGAAATGCTTATCGAGGCCTCTAATAGGGGCAACTTAGAGGCCAAGGCCCTGGTGGCTTGGGCCAAACTATTTGGCAACACCCTCAAACAAGATATTTACGTTGCCAAGGAAATGTTCCAGGAACTGGCGGAAAGTGGCAACCCTGATGGGCACATGGGCATGGGTTAGTTTGGGTTAACGCTCTTGTGTCTTATAGCTATCCACGCGTTTTATGTAATTCTTTCTATAGAATGATAAGACCTTCTTAAACGCATTGAAACAAAAAAAAATTGTTTGGGTTGGTTTGGGACTTAAAGGGCCGGTTGCATAAACACTTTGATCTGCAGTTCAGCGTCAAAATGTCCATGTAATTTTTGACGTTGAACTGCAGATTAACAACTCACATACCTAATTTCAACAAAATCCTTTGGAAAATGACAAAATTATGCAAACTTAACCTCACTTGGTCAATTTTTGTTAAATTTCTTGATCAAACCTCAAATTAGAACGTACATACCTAAGTTGTACAAAATCCTTTGGAAAATGACAAAAGTATGCAAACATAACCTCACTATATCATTTTTTTTTAAATTTGATCTGAAATCGTTATACGTTTCATGCGTTTCATTTTTTCCAAACTACTACCCATTGTCGAAAAATCATCACAACTCCGCAAAAGAAGTTTCACTTCCAAAATAGTGAGATGCGTGGGTTGCTTAATGACACAAGTTAGTGTTGGGGGTTTAATTGATCAATTCCAGGCTTCCTGTACGCATCGGGATTGGCCGTAAATGTCAGCCAGGCCAAGGCGCTGATTCATTACACATTCGGTGCCATCGGGGGCAACATATGGGCGCAAATGGCCATCGGCTTTCGGTACTTTTCAGGCGCCGGTGTTGCCAGCAGCTGCGAAAAAGCCTTAGACTTCTATCGACAAGTGGCTGATAAAGTAAGCCAGGGCGTGTCGTTTGGGGGCGGGGCCGCCATCCAACGCATCCGCCTATTGGACGAACTTGAAAACGGCTACACCAGTGGGATTTTGGATAATGACTTGTTCGAATATTATCAACTATTAGCGGAAAAAGGCGATGTACAAGCACAGGTGGGCCTGGGCCAGTTGCACTACCAAGGAGGCCGGGGCGTGGATTTGAATTATCAAAAAGCCATGCACTATTTTACGCAGGCCGCTAATGCGGGCAACCCCATGGCCATGGCCTATTTGGGCAAAATTTATTTGGATGGTAGTGACGATATTGAGGCCAGCAACGATACTGCGTTTAAGTACTTCAAGAAGGCCTCAGAGTTGAACAATCCTGTAGGCCTTAGTGGCCTAGGCCTGATGTACTTGTACGGCAAAGGCGTGGAAAAGGACTACGAAATGGCCTTTAAATATTTCCTATCAGCAGCTGAACAGGGCTGGGTCGATGGACAACTGCAACTTGGCAACATGTACTTGACCGGCCTAGGCGTCAAGGCTGACTATAAACTAGCCAACAAGTACTTTAGCTTGGCCTCCCAATCAGGCCACGTCTTAGCCTACTATAACCTAGGCCAAATGCACTCCAAGGGCACAGGAGTGTTGAGATCTTGCTCCACTGCAGTGGAGTTTTTCAAAAATGTTGCCGAAAGAGGGCGATGGGGTGAACTATTGATGCAGGCCCACGCAGACTACAGAGACGGTCGTCTCAATCAGGCCTTCGTCCAATATGCCTTATTGGGCGAGTTGGGGTATGAAGTGGCCCAAAGCAACGCTGGTTTTATGTTGGATCGCGAGGAGGTACCCATGTTGGACAAGGACGAGTCCCTAGTGCGCGCGCTGATGTACTGGACCAGGGCCGCGTCCCAGGGATATTCATCAGCCCAGGTTAAAGTGGGGGACTATTATTATTACGGCCTAGGCACTTCGGTTGATTATGAAACAGCGGCTAGTCAGTATAGAGTGGCCGCTGAGGGGCAACATAATGCGCAGGCCATGTTTAACCTTGGTTATATGCACGAGCAAGGCCTAGGCATGGCCAAGGACATCCACTTGGCCAAGCGGTGTTATGACTTGGCAGCTGAATCTAGCGTTGATGCCAAAGTTCCTGTGGCCTTGGCTCTGTTCAAGTTGAATTTTGTTTTTACCATGGAAAAATTAGGAGAGGTGATTTTTTTTAGTTAAAACTGCAGTTGTATGAAAATTGTTTACAGAGTCCATTTTCTAATTTGCTGGAGGTGGCCGATACCATGGACTCGGATTGGGATTTGTACTTGATTTCCACGTTGATGGCGCTGTTGGTGGTTATAATTTTCTTCAGGAGGCCCCAGAATCAGCCCGCGCAAGCTTGACCTTTGATTTTTCCCTTTTTGTTGCGGTAGACAATGTACTGATGTAGCTGTGACATAGTTAGGTGGAAATTTGTGGTTGGAATTCATTTGTTGTTATTTATTTGTACATATTCATCTTGGTTGTATGAATTTATTGAATAAAATTTTTAGGAAGTTGCGTGTTTTGCCTGACAACGAAGGTCGCATCCATCTATTGTAACGTCATTAGCTGCACATGGGCGTGTTGGCCGCGTTTTGACGTTTTAAGCGTATTGACATACCCGTTCTGATTGGTTGTATAATTTTGAATCATGACGGCGGAAATATCTCAAGCCAATCATATTGCAGAACGCGAAAACGTCGTTCATGAGGACCCACCATCAATTTTACTTCGAAGTGGAAGTGACAGATTTCCGCTTGCCATGGAATCATAATATGCTACCATCTTCATTGAATATGACATAAGAGTGACTTGCAAAACAAATTCAATGTAGATGGTAGCATATGATTATTGTTTGTCTAGCGGAAATATGTCACTTCCACTTCAAAGTGAAATTGAATGTTACTCAGGCATTACTTCGAATAGATGTTGTATTGAAGGTCAGCTGTCAAAGGTTTGAGGCGCGGCGCGAGGTTTAAGCTTATAACTCAAGAACAGCAGAAAGAAATTTAATGAAAATTTGTAGTTATCAGTTTAATCAGGGAATAGTCCAAGGACATAGTTTTATTCGTAGACTCATAGTTGATTTTGAGAAATTTAGATCTATATTTCAAAGTTTGATAAATGACATTTGTCAGCATTAACTTTTTTTTTTCATTTATTGACAATGGCAGTAATTTTATAATTTGACGTTGAGGCATGTTCTATTGGAACGTATAAAACATAAAGCCGCGTTCACATTAGATAAATATTTGCGTTGTTTGGTGAATGCTCATATGAAATGGTAAGTACAATAGTGTAATACATATTGTATTGGGTAAATGTTTGAGAACATATTATTTGTAATATAACCTTTTGTTTTATAAAAACTATCAAATCGGAAGTTTGATTTTATATTGATAAGTCGCGGGTTTCCATCTAAAAATTACACCAATTTCAAATTTCGATCCGCATTCAAACAATAAAATTACTTGGGCGTCCATATTATTCCCCAACTTCACCCAAAATTATCCATAATGGCCACCATTGGACCGCGCCTGACCCATGATAAACATTTCGTCTACAACACCCTTCCCTTGGTGTTCAAGTACCTGAACTTCAAAGAGTTGATCAATAGGCCATTTTCATGTTTTTTTTTTATCTACTTATCAGAAAGAGCAGCCAAAAGTAAGCTCACTTTTTTTATCTGATTTTTTACGCAGCGGGAAACGCACTTAAATCCACTTTGAACGTTAGGCCGATGACGTCATCCGCCTAAATCTGTAGCCTAGTTTATACCGACAACTTGGTCCGCGGACCAAGTACCAAATTCGGACTATATCCGAACCAAATGGTTGGTTCGAATGGTGTAAACAGTTGCGGACTAACCTGCTCCGCTCTTGGTTCGGTACTCGCCAGCAAGTGTACCGAACTAAATTTGGTTCGATCTGGATCAAAATTTTGAGGTTATATTGACTGTTATTATTGTGAATTGTGTTGGTTCTGAGTTTCCAAGGCAATGAGCGTACTTACTCATGTTTTTTTTGGTTACGAATTGTGTTGATGAATAATTTCGACTTGTTTTTGACATTTGACGAATTGCGGGCGTACACATTTAGTGCACGCGTTGCAAGACGGTGTAAACGGGCAGGAAGCAAGCATTGGTCCTACCGTACAATCCCCACCAGCTTGGTCCTATCGGACCGAACTAAACGAGTTATCGATGTAAACTAGGCTTGTGATTGGCTAGTCATAGGCAATGTTGCCAAACGAACTTTCCCAAACCGGAGATGCGGAGCTGGATGTAGCTCCCGTTCTCACAACAGCGTTGCCAGTTCTCTGTTGGTTGGGTTGGGATTGTCAAGTTGAGTGGGGGAGGTTGTTTATTTTGATTGTATCTCATCGGAATCCAGAATCATCATAAATAAAATAGCTTTGTTTCGTGATTGATCATAAATCTTTAGATGGATAATAATACAATAATAATATACATACAATTTGCACATTTTTTGTAGTAGAACTTTGGTTATAGTAAGTACGCAAAAATAAAAAAAAAATAATTTGCTGGTATAATTTTTGAATGGAATGTTTTTTGAAGTAAAACTTCTTTTGTGGCGATAATGGAGAGTGATGGTGGGTCCTCATGGGCGTAGTGGCCGCGTTCTGATTGGTTGTATAATTTTGAATCATATGACGGCGGAAATATTACGAACCAATCATATCATAAAACGCAAAAACGCCGTCCTTGAAAATGGGACGTTTTTCAGATACACTGATCCCATTCACCCGATGTTGTGTTTTGTCTCTTTTTATCTCACGTTAATAAAAAGAGAGAGCGAATGATCGGGTTGATAGAATTAGGGTTTCCAAAAGCGCATTTTTTGAGATTTCCTTGAAAAAATCTTGAAACTCGACTTTTACTTATACCAACTTCAAATGCCCATACAATAATTTCAGCTAAAAAAAGAGTAAAAAGTAATGAATATTTTTCAATTAAACAAAATCGTTATTTTTGGACTTGACAAACGGAAAAAGGCGCATTCTTTTGAACATGATCAGTGTGGCCTGTGCAAGAGTATTGTGACGTCACGAGTTGAGCTGTCTATAAGAGATCGTGACACTGTTGCCATATTTGAATTAAACTGTTGAGGTTAAAATGAAAAAAAGTCCATATATTATCTTTTATTATCGATAAATTTTAACATACATAACTATGTACAACCGTTATCACTAAAAATGGTATATTACCGTCTACACAAATAAAAATACCTTAAAACCTATATATCGATACACTCTGAAAGAAAAACGCCCAAACACAAAAACTAAAAAAAAAAAACCAAAAACGCGATTTTGCTTGCACGTGATTTATATACAAACATAGAAAAATTAGTTCTTATTTACACCGAAACATAAACCGACTCACCCTGAAAATAAAGTTTTTATCACATTGTCAACATCCAAAAACACGCTAATATTTTGCACCCAAAACGGGCCAATAAACCTACATTCAATCCATAACATAATTCCAATACATATAACTTAACCGTAAATCGTTTTTGGGTGCAATTATGTCAAGAGAATGGCAGTCAGCGAATCGATTTGTCCCCGAGGACATCTACCGGCCAAAACAGAAAAACCCGCGCGTCATGCGCACGGCCACGCCCGCGTGTCACTGATCCTGATCGAGAATATCATTGACGGAGGCAAACGCGCATGAGCCTAAACCATTGTGCGACATAAGCCGCGATAGCTCGTGCGCATGCGCCATTGCCACCTCCAACGGCGGTTTCCGGGGTTTATTGATTGATTCTAAAATGGCCGAATTAAGCTGCGCGCATACAGCCTCACGCTGCTGCGGCTCCAACTGCCACCCCACCGGACTGGCCCATGGATTGGAATAGGCTAGTAAACTAAATGCGTCCTAAACACAACATAGAATTCATTCAACAACGTTGCCAAACTCACCTCAAGCATTTCCTGGTTATGCTGTCTGGTCGTCTTGTCCGTTTTCAACTTCAAACTCATGCCGTACAACTCGCGGCCAAACTCCAGTATTCGTTCGACGGCCGGCTTCGAGCACGATTTCCGACAAACGGGCATGTCTACATCTGAAACAGAAACACTTGTTCCATCTAAAACGGAATCGTTATAAACTTGTGGTGTGATGAGTGAGTAAACCAACCCATATCGTCGTCGTCGTTATCACAATCGTCGGTTCTACTACTGCCAAAGTGTCCATTCTGGTAGCCGTTCACGTCTTTGCCATTTTGACAACTATCGCCGTTTTGACTGACAATCTGGCAATCTTGGATATTCGGACAGTCGCTGATGTTCGGGCAATTTTCATTGGTTCCATCAGAAGTGTCCACGTCCATGTGGTCGTCGCAAGTCCCGTTGTGTTGGTCCATTTTACCGTTTTTACTATTGAGTCCTTTGGTGGACTGGATTACTGAGGTCTGAATAGGACTGCCGGGTCTGGGTGAGGATAATACTCCAGTGCCGCATTTTCTGTGGCATACTTCAATGTCGGAGCCGTTGATCATTTCGACAAATTGGCGACACTGTAATGGTCAAAATAAACGCAAAAAAAAACGTAAAAGCGTGAACGAATACCTTCAACATAAACATCAAATTTTGATTATTGTCCAAAAGTCCCGGATATAAACGACTGGTTCGTTCGATTGCTTCACCCATTCGGCCCGATAGCACTAGTTTTAGAATTTCTGCAAATTATCAATTAGTTTGCAATAAACTAATTAACCGTATTGGGTATCCACGAATTTTTAAAGAAAGATTGGACAGGTCACATGTATTGGTTTATTTCACGTGACCTTTCAATTATTCCGCGTTGTCTGATCACGTGTAGTTTGTTTACCTCCATGAGTGACAAAACTCTTTTGCCTGACAACTTTGTCACAGACTTCCATGCAATGTTGCCAAACTCACCTGAGCTTATTCAAAGTTGAAACAGTAATGATTTTGTCTTTATTACTTTAATCAATAGCAACTTTTTGAAACAAACTGAAAAATCCACATCAAAGCTTAAAAAAATAATTATTTGGTGAAATGGATTTTAGTTTTATACATATACTAAAAATTTAAAACTTCTGACTACTACCGAAGATATTAAAAAAAAAAACGAATTTTTGCCAATATGTTATTATTATTTCCTGAGTTTGTTTTAAAAGATTAGAAACAACAACAAGTTTACACTCTGTCATTGCCACTTTTTCTCTTGTACACAATGACAGTATCAAATCTGACGTTTCGGCTTTGAGCGGTCATCATCAACTTTATGTCCGCTCAAAGACGAAAAGTCAGATTTTTAATTTGATGCAGACATCTTGTAGAGGAGAAAAAGTGGCAACGACAAAGTTTTATTAATTTTAAAATATCTTTTCAATCCCGGAAAATAATAAAAACGTATTTACAAAAATTCGTTCTATATTCGAATATCTGGAATGTTTGAAATTTCGGAAACACATTTTGTTGAGCATAAAAATGCGCAACTTTGCCTCCATTTAACCGACCCTGTATCTCTTATAATAACGAAGATACGCAAGCATACACTCGAATCTGTGGCACCCTGTATCTTCTCACATCAATTTTGCCAAAAAAAAACTAACCCAAATTCACTCAAACTAACGTAGAAAAACCCAAACTAACCAAAACTAACGCAGAACAACCAAAAACTAGCTCAAATCTTGACCAAATCAACGCAAAATGACTCAAACCTAACCAAAACAAACATAAAATGACTCAAACTAACCGTAACGTAACTAAAAAGTAACGAAAACTGACTAAAACTAACCAAATACCAACATAAAATGCCCCAAACTAACTTGAAACTGACCAAAAATAACATAAAATGACCCAAGCTAACCAAAGCCAGCTCCTAAGTAGCCAAAACAGACACAATATTAACACTAATTTGACTAAAACTAACATAAAATAACGCAAAAAGCCTTAAACTTAACCGAAATTAACGTAAAATGGCCCAATCCAACCAACAAATCTGACTAAATATAACCAAATACTAACGTGAAATCTCCCAAACTAACCAAAGCTAGCTCAAAAGTAACAGAAACTGACCCAAAATTAACACTAATTTCACTAAAATCAACCAAAATCTAATGAAGCAGATTCAAACTTGACCAATACTGACGTAAAAAAACCCAAACTAACCAAAATCAACCCAAGAATATCCAAAACCGACCAAAATTAACTGAAACTGACTTAACAAATTCTAACGTAAAATGTCCCAAACGAACTCAAGACAACAATATTAACCAAATCTAACCCAAAAGTAACATAAAATGACCCAAACTAACCAAAATGAGCAAAAACTAACCAGAAAATGACCCAAGACTATCTAATATTATCGCAAAATGACCCAAATCTTCACAAAACTAACACAAAAAGACCCAAACTTGTCCTAAACTGACGTAAAATTATCCAAACAAACCCATAAGAATTCAAAACCGACCGAAACTAACGTGAAATGACCATAACTAACCAAAGCTAGCTCAAAAGTAAACAAAACTGATCCAAAATAAACACTAATTTGACTAAAATTAACCAAAAACTAAAATAAAATGACTCAAAAACTTGACCAAAACTAAACCAAATGTAACGAAAAATGGCCCTAACTAGCCCAAAAATGATCAAAATCAACTCAGCATTGACACAAAACCCCCCAAGCCTAACCCAAAACTAACGTGAAATGATCCAATCTAACTAAAAATCATTAGGTAAAAAAAGTCAACTTTCATCTCTCAAATCATCAAAAACAATAATTAATTATAAATGTTCCGTCGACTAACCCAAACTAACCTCGCTAAACAAAAAAATATCATTAACATAGCCGATACGTCATCATCGATCAACGGCTAGGATCGATGAGGCCAATATGTATCAAATTCTAGCAGCGGCTGATGACCCAAGATTCGAATTACGTTCGGCTACTCTCAGGTATTTTTCGGGTACTTTCGGCAAGCTTTATCGCCATAAGGACAACTCCACCCAGCAGCCCTATGATTTTTTGACATATGCTTGGCGGTCATTAACCAACTGACCTTATGGAGGTCTCTCTTGCCTCTCTCTCTTGCCCAAAATTGAACAGAACTAGCGCAAAATGACCTAAACTAACGCAAAATGAACAAATTTGAACCAAACTAGCCCAAAACTGACGTTAAATGACCCAAACGTCGACTGAAACTGAAACAAAATTAACCTAAACTATCCTAGAAATAATCAAAACATCGTTAGATAGCACAAATTGACAAAAACTAACTCAGAACTAACCTAAAATAATTAAAATCAACCCAGAACTGAGCACAAACTAGGTCAAACTAATTCAAAAATAACCAAAAGTGCAAACAAATCCAAAGTAACAAAACAAAACACCTCTTGTCGGTTTAATAATAATTATTATCTCAAAGAAATAAACAAAAAAAAAATAATAATACGCAAGTTTATATTCCTGAAAACCTGTAGGTACAAAAAACATCGCATTCAATCGAGCTAGCAAAATTAATATTTAAGATTAATCATCCACTTGGCAACACCGCGTCCGTTGTTTGACGTTCAATCGTCCCATACTTACTTGTCAATGTCAAATTCAAAATCAGCAGTAAATCAATTGTTTTTCTAGCTAAATTATTTGTTTTAACAACAATAAACATCAGAAAATACGTGGATACCCAATATTTACAGTTTACACCCAAACCACTCACTTTGGCGATTCTTAATCGAATGAATATCCTCGCTGAAAGGCTGATTGGTGATTTGGGCAAAGGCCTCGGCAGTATTACAGTACCCGTGATGAATGAGATAGGTGCTGACCATTCTGCAAGCTCAACAAGTCAAAAACCCAAAATTCCAAAAAAAAAACGCGCACTTATTCAACGTTGCCTGCCATTCCGACTGATTACCCGGTGACGGAAAATCCTTTATTTCCGCCTTGGTGCGGGACCGCAACTCGCGCATCATGTCTTCAATGTCAAAAACAAAAGGTTCCTGACCAAAATTCGCATCGACTATTTCACCAGGCGTTTGTAACCCCACTGTCGGGTACAAGTTTGGCTGAAAATTGTCATTGACATAAAAACAAACAGGACGTCGAGGTTGCCACATTGTATCAACTTTCTTTGTCCAACAAACAAAAACTCACAGGTAGATCATGGAAGGCAGTCCCCAAATGATGACCATTTTTCGTGTAAAAACACGTGTTGTCTATCAAGTTGACGCCACAACCAATCACATCGCCCGTAGTGAACGTGGGCCCATATGGTTGGCCTGTGCCAGACGAGCAAAACGAGTGCCCATCATCTCCATGGTAGCCGTAAGACTGTTTGTCCCAGCCCGGCAACCTGTTAAGGTTTACCCCTTGGGCAGATAGACCTATACCCATGTACCCATCGCGACCTTTGCTCACTATTTTCACTTCGAAATAGTAAAGGCCACATGCTGCTGGTATAGGGTGGGTTGCCTGGATACTGGCTGCGTCTCTGTGCGAGTTTCCATGGCCTGGAATTGACATGATTTTGACTGAAACCGGCCCTGTTTGGCCAGTTTATAATGGCACAAATATAGAACAACCTTTTTCAATGTACCCTGTATATCTGACTGACGACTAACAAAAACAAGCCCAAATAAAATTAGATTGACCCAGAAAGATAATTAGCTTTTAATTTCTATAACATCATCTGTTGTGGGTGGAGATTTCGTATTGTCTGTTGCGATGCAGTGCTTGTCCATAGTTTATATCTCATTGTCAACCCATTTGTCACAATCCTATCATAACCCCACTTTCATATGCATGAAAACCTCGTAATTAACGCAAAACTGCATTTTCCACTTCCTTCTTAGTTGATGTCACTAAACAGCAAACGTAACAAGGATTTATAGTTTATTTTTAGACGAAATAGCTTGATTTTGGCCTCCCCGCAAATATTAGATCGATTTTCGTAATGCTTTTAAATAGAGGCACGCGTGCTTTCATTTCCTCTAGCTGCACTCTGCAGTGATAAATTTTACAGAATTCCACCAGAATTTGTGATTAAATCACAAAACAACTCATTATCATAATTGTTTTAATTTCAATTCAGTGGGAATATCTTGCTTAATATGAAATTAATGATAAGAGGATTACTCAACTATAGGAAGGTTATTTTTTGAGTCATTTACAAATAAAAGTTTGTTTTTAGGTTGAAATGATTATCATTTGATTAGCATTTATCACTGCACTTCCAATGATGTATTATAGTTACCATTAATTCACTCAGTCCACTAGGTATAACGTTTGGTTATTTAATAATGATTGTTACATTACATTATCATTAATTAACCAATTATTATGGATTATTGAAGCCTCTAGGATTTCTTGATTACCCTCAATTACCCATACCCTACGATGGCCTTAAATCATCAAATATTATCTTCACCTCAACAATAACGTTTTGATCACCATAATAATATGATTACCCTTGATAAGAACCGATGATCACCAATGATATATTATCTGTGAAAGGTACCTTGTAATTATCATTGATAAATCCTTCGATTGGCATTAATAAGCACTGTATGAACGAGTGGTAGTAACTTTGAATAATTATATTAATTACTCTATTTATTACTTGAAATTATCAATCCGTCGAAGAATTAGTTAAGCTAAGATTGCATTAATTACCGATGATTACCTCAGCTATTACCAGTTAAATAAGCGATAATTACCGATGATCACTTGAAATTTCCAACGAGTACCCTTAAATCAGCTGAGATTACCCTGTGATTACCATTAATAAGGGATGATTACCCCCGACAACTAATAAATAAGAGATAATCACCATATATGACTACTGGGGATTACCAGAGGTTACCAAATCGTTTTAGTGATTGTACTGTTTGATGGAGATCTATTATATGAAATTATCGTTAATTACCGATGATAACTCGAAATTTCCAATCAATATCCCTGAGATAGCATGACGCTAACCCTTAATTAACTAAGAATGCCCTATGATTCCCATGATTTATCAATGATTACCCCCTATAACCGATGAAATAAGTGATAATTACCATAATATGATTACTGGGAATTACCCGAGGTTACCAAATCGTTTTAGTGATTGTTATGTTTGATGAAGATTTATCCTTGATATTACATAATGATTATACTTAATTAGTTGGAAATTGCCCATTGATCACCAATATTTAGCAATGATTACCCCCTATAATTGATGATATAAACGATAATAATTATCATACGATTACAGGGGTTTACCCGAGGTTACCAAATCGTTTTAGTGATTATACTGTTTGACGTAGATTTACAATCAAAATTATCATTAATTACCGGTGATAACTTGAAATTTCCATTCAATATTCCTGAGATAACATGACGATTACCCTTAATGAGCTGACAATGCCCTCTGATTACCATTATTTATCAATGGTTACCCCCTATAACCAATTTAATAAGTGATAATTACTATATGATTGCTGGGGTCTACCCTATTACCAATCAAATACACGATAATTACCACATGATTATCATTATTTAGCAATGACCCCTTATAACGTCAATATGATAATTACCATGTGATTACCTAAAATTATCGTTAATTACCGTTACCAAATCGTTTTAGTGATTATACTGTTTGACGTAGATTTATAATCAAAATTATCATTAATTACCGGTGATAACTTGAAATTTCCATTCAATATTCCTGAGATAACATGACGATTACCCTTAATTAGCTGAGAATGCCCTATGATTACCATTATTTAACAATGGTAACCCCCTATAACCAATTTAATAAGTGATAATTACCATATGATTACTGGGGTCTACCCTATTACCAATCAAATACACGATAATTACCACATGATTATCATTATTTAGCAATGACCCCTTATAACGTCAATATGATAATTACCATGTGATTACCTAAAATTATCGTTAATTACCAATGATATGATAACTTGAACTGTCAAATCAATATCCTTGATATTATGATGACGATTACTCATTTGGCAATAATTAACTACCCCCTATAACTTATGAAATAAACGATAATTACCACATGATTACCAAAGATTATCGTTAATTACCCATGACATGCATGATGAAGCTACCCTTGATAAGCTAAGAATGTCTTATGATTATCATTATTTAGCCACCTAGCCCCTTAAACCTATGAAATAAGCGATAATCACCACATGATTACCTTAGATTATCGTTAATTACCCATGACATGATAACCTGAACTGTCCTATAATTATCATTATTTAACAATAATTAGCCCCCCATAACCAATGAAATAAACGATAATCACCATATGATTACCTAAAATTATTATAGGTGATATGATAAGTTGAAATTTCCAATCAATATCTTTAATATGAGGACGATCACCCTTGATCAGCCTTACGATCACCAAGGTTAAGCAATTATTACCCCTCATAACCAATCAAATAAGCGATGATTACCTAAAGTTATCGTTAATTACCGATGAAATAATAATGTGAAATGTCCTATTAATATTCTTGATATGATGACGATTTCCCTATGATTACTTACCATTAATAAGGGATCATAACCCCCTACAACTGATAAAATAAACAATAATTACCTAAAATTATCGTTAATTACCCTAGATATTATGATATCTTGAAATTTCCTAATAATATCCTTGATATGATGACGATTGCCCTATGATTACTATTAATAAGGGATGATTACCCTCTATAACAGATAAAATTAACGATAATTACAATATGATCACCTAGAATTATCGTTAATTACCGATAATTGCAATTTCGTATCAATATCCTATGATGACGATTACCTTTGATAAAGCTAGGATGGCCAAATGATTACCCCTTGGATTACCATTAATAAGCGATAATAATCATTCAATGATCGATGATTACCATATAAATATAATTAATCTTGAATTTTGAGTGATGTTAAGAAGCAAAAGTAGTACCCTTGAAAATCATCAGTCCATAAACGTGTTTCAATAAACAATTAAAATTATGTTAATCATGTTAACGGCGCAATATGTTGTCACAGCTGATGGGCAAAAACAAACTACGATCTACATGGGAAAACTCCCCAAAAACCCAAAACAAAACAAACAAAGAGTACCACTCGCTTTTCCCAATAAAGAAATTCCCATGCGCAGTTGATACGCCACAGACTCCATTTTAAGTAGACTTAGAAAAAACGGACTTTGCCTTTTTCCACCCCCCAAACTAGAAAAATGAATGTTTTTGTTCGCACCCGATATACAAACTCACCCTGTCACAATCAGCTGATTTCTTTGTTTAGAAAATCGCCCCGTAGCACCCTTTCGGGACGATGACACTGTTCAATTCCATGATATAATCGCACTTTGGGGTACCTCAAAGTGAGGGGCCCAACTTTAAAATGAAAAACACTTACCTTTGTAGTGGACCCTCAAATTCCCTTGCGACAGTCCGATGTAGCCAAATTTCTCTTTGGGGCTCCACGCACGTGGCAAGGGTGTTTTTGGTTCGTTCACTGCTGGGTAGAGTTTTTTTAAACGGTCCATTTGCACGTATTGCGCTGCATTTGAAACATCCATTGCGATTCGACCACTACTCACGGCCGCCATTACAACTTTCTGTGTTCGTCAAGCTGATTGGGCAATGTTGCCGGATTGTGTGTGTGGCAAGGATGCGCGATGAATATGGCCAACTATCCATGTAGAATCAATTCTCCCAAAATAACGTACCAACAGGCACATTGGCAACATTGCCCGTACATCAAATCCATAAAATCGCCAAAAAAATCCACGTTAAGACTTTAAATTTAGATTCAACTTATACAAATATAGCCCCCAACATCGTCAAGTCCAACAAAGGGGGCCACATGGCCCCTTTTTGTTCTATAAACGGTAAAAAATATTTTTAGCTTTTCCAGACATAGGGCGCCATCTACCAGTGATAAAGGGGGTAATGACTGATAGAAGTGGGGATAATGACATTGGACGAAAGTAATAGTCCGGTCAAGTTCAATATGAGTGATAGTCCGGGAAAATTAGAGTTTTGTTTGGTTGGAAAATTGATTATGGATAATAAACTGATCTGGAATTATCAAATTTTATTATGGCACATCTTTCGTTACGCCAAAATAACTTTTGTTATAAAGTTTCGTTCATTTAGTATCTGTATACCTTCAGAAACACAATTCTAAGATAAATTTTCTGCCGAAATGCTTTCATTTCTCTTACTTTAGCAAATCCGAAATCAATTAAATGAAAAATCGTGTGTTTATTGTATTCTGAAGGATCTTCCGAACATATTTACACAGACAAAAAATCGTGGAGATGCGTCATTTTAATTTTTTTTATATATAAAATAATGATTAAAATACAGATAGATATCTTTTATTGGGTTAGTTTGGGTTAGTTCAAGTTAGTTTCAATTAGTTTGGGTTGGGTTGGTTTGGGTTAATTTGTGATGATTCGATTTAGTTTGGTTGGTCAAATGTGTCATAATTCCGCAAGAATTTTTTTGTATTATCATGTTTCTAAAATTTTTTAGAGTGCAAGGCAGTCGCATGCTTTCATGTATAAATGATTTCGGTTTTTCTAAAATTCAGAAAATAAATGAAAAATCTTGTACATTCGCGTAACGATAGAGCATTCCAAATACAAAAAAAAAATAAAAAAAAAAACATTTATCACTACTGATTTCGGCTAAGGAAAATTCTATGCATCATTATTGATTGATCTATGATACATGATGATAATTGATTTTTAATTTTTTTGGAAAATTATGAATATGTATCACTCAATAAGTCCGTAGGATGATGCATAGATGGCGTTGCTATGTAATAATCCATATGATTTGTAGGAAGTACCAACCTTAAAAAGATATCTGTCAAAATCTCATGACAATCCGACGATTAGTTTACAAGTTTACAAGTTACAGAGGTTCAGGTGACGCTACTTTTGGGTTTAAAAAAAAATGAATTCAAAGCAATTTCGTGTGTTGATTTATCATTGCTTTTTGATGGGTAAAAATAAAAATACCATAACAGCCAAAGCATGGCTTGATAAGTGTTATCCGGACTCTGCCCCACCGAGGCAAACGGTGGAGAAGTGGTTTGCTGATTTTAAACGTGGCCGTACAGACACTGACGATGCTGAACGCTCTGGAAGGCCAATTGAGGTGGTTACACCGGAAAAAAATCGAAAAAGTCCACCGAATCGTTTTGGAAAACCGAAAAGTGAAATTGCGTGAGATAGCTGACACCTTGAAGATATCAGAAGGCAGTGTGCACACTATTTTGCATGAACATTTGTCCATGAGAAAGCTGTTCTCAAAGTGGGTGCCACGTTTGCTCACTGTGGACCAAAAACAACAACGAGTCAATGATTCTGAGAGCTGTTTAACCGGAATAAAAAGGACTTTTTGCGTTGGTATGTAACAATGGATGAAACATGGATCCACCCCCACACTCCAAAGTTAAATCGGCAGTCAGCTGAGTGGACTGCAGCCGGAGAACCTCGTCCAAAGCGACCAAAATCGCAAAAGTCGGCTAGTAAGGTTATGGCGTCTGTATTTTGGGATGCACACGGAATTTTGTTCATCGACTATCTTGAGAAAGGAAGAAGAATCAACAGCGAATACTATATGGCATTATTAGTGCGTTTGAAGGAAGAAATTGCCAAAAAACGGCCCCACATGAAGGAGAAAAAAATTCTCTTTCACCAAGATAATGCACCGTGTCACAAGTCGATCGCAACGATGGCCAAATTGCACGAATTGGGCTTCGAATTGCTTCCGCACCCACCGTATTCTCCAGATTTGGCCCCCAGCGACTACTACCTGTTCGCAGACCTGAAAAAAATGCTCGCCGGAAAGAAATTTGTTTCGAATGAAAAGGTGATCGCTGAAACTGAAGCTTATTTTGAGACTGAAGACGAATCATTTTACAAAAAAGGTGTTGAAATGCTAGAGCGGCGTTGGACTGATTGTATCACTCTTGAAAGAATGTATGTTGAGTTTTGCCAAAAAAATGTGTTTTTCTTGGTTATCCTACGGACTTATTGAGTGATGTGTTAATTGTGTCAATTTGGCTTCTTATGAAAGCAAAGCCTTACGTGCATGAATCAATTTAATTGGTTGTATAACAGCCCACGTGATCCGTGTACGTGCTGTCAAAATTTCGCGGCCATTATACACAAAAAGGTTGACTTGGTGCACGATATGCTGTTGCGCATGACATCTCTCGATAGTGACATCACGCTCAGGGATCTGGCAGCTCTACAGTGCTTTATTGAAGACGTCCCTTGTACCTCTTAATGGCATGTTTCAGCTCTGCTGTGGTGCCATAGACGGCGGTAAAGCATTTATTTCTTTCGCTTCATCTCTGGAAGTTCAATGAGGCGACAGAAAACATCATTTATGTTTTATGTCATTTCAGAGAGACCGATTGAAGAGTTCCTTGAACGCCACAATGGCAAAAGAACTGTCATAGTTCATTATCAAAGGTCAACGTACAAGCGTGTGGGCATCATATACTTATGAAACTTTATACAGACCCAAGGTTAATTGATAATTATTACACAGCTTTTGATATACAGTGAAATATCTTCTTATTGTTAAGTGTAAACCATTTTCTATCTTTTTTTGTGTATTTGAACTTCAGCGACCGACGTAATTTTTGTGTGAATTCTGATTCGTCCGACACCCGAACTTATCACGGCGCAACCTTATCACTATCAATTATCCTTGATACAGACCGCACTATATTTATTATTATATATCCAATATGCCGAGCATAAGCCGACCAAATTGAGGTTGGGCTGCAGTTTCTACGCATGTCACGGATCTTGCATGATTTTAAGATTGGTAGTTTGCCGTGACGTGTCAATATACTTCATTTCGAAAATGGCTTATTCAAAGAAAATTAACAATCCGAAGTCGAAAAAAAAAGTATTTGTTTTCTAGGGCGACTTAAACTCTACATGTCAAATAGGTATTATAAATGTTGGCCACTTGAAAGTGGAACATCAGGATTTGTAGGACGAACGCGGTTTCTCCGGAATTCAAAATAAGGCTTTTGCCGCCCGCCGTCGCCCTAGATGGGCGGGATTTGTACCGGAAACGACTTTGGTGAGACTGCGCAGAAAAGCTCATACAACTTCAAAAGTGAGAGGAAATGATAATGTCACGATAAGCGTAGGATTGGGTCTTCGTCTGGACCTTCACACTTATCGAGCTCCAGGGACGTAGCGGCATATGGAAGAACAACTCCGTAGGGTTGTGAAGTAATAGCATATTGTATTCACCAATAGATTCTCTTACCAACATAAAAACAGTAGGACGGGCATGTTTATTTAATTGTTGATTCTTGAAGGGAGTAACGAGTAGCGAAATAAGTTATAGTGGGCGTGGTGTTAAGGTGAGAGGGCTTCTAGCCTTGCGAAACTGCTCGTGGGAAGGAAGATCGGAGTAAATCACGTTTCTTCCAACCCCTTAAATAGCGTATCGGGCTTCTATTTATACAAGAAAATGTGCTGACTTTGCATGGCGTCGTTCATTTGAGTGAGGTGATTTACTCCATCTTCCTTTGATCTGTTCGTATTCACATGACAATATTCTCGTTCTATGACTCGGCTTATGGCGATATGCAATGTGCTGCTGTCACTTGGATAAGGATTATTGTTTGAACAGAAAAGACGAAACCAACTTTGCCATGTGTAGAGTATGTATTTTGAAGTACCTAACGCTCTAACGCTCCCGGTGCCAGAATGTATATTTTTCCTTTTTGTTAGCCCCTTTCAAGATGATGTCAGCCGCAGTATTTGATGTGTTCTGGAGTACTCCGAGCAGAAGCAGAATCCCAAACATTTGTTTATCTGAAAGAATGCTTTTACTTCTGTGATTTCCTTTATCTCTCTTCTAGGTTTTTCAATGTTGATTACAAAAGAGCATGTTTCCACGAAAAGGGGAATCAATGCACAAAACACCTCCACGAAATATCTATATCTAAAACGAAGTAAAAGATAAAATGCGTTCAGGGGTCGTCATCAGCCATCATGGCAAACTAAGCGCCTCTTCGTGGATCCGAATCACTCAAGCCACACCCTCCATTCACGTTTTTATTCTAACCAAGCTGTAGAAATTGACAGATTGTTCTGTATCTTTCAAGAAACGTCTATAGACAAAGCCATGAGATCTTCCGGGAACTAGAGGTGGTATTTGTTGACGCTTGCACACCAACGATACGCGAGTCGACGTCAATGGAAAATAAAACCACAGAAAATATTTTTCGAAATGGGTAAAATTTATTTGTATCCATTTTCACATCACAGAGAAACCAACGTACATGTAGTAACAACCTCTGTCATGATAAATCGCTTAAACTGAATAGAGAAGTGTATGTTCACGGTTATAGGCGACTGATCTAAAACTACAATGTTCTCTTGTCATCTCACTGTTTATGTACATCAGGGACTATAATAAGCAAAAGAGAGACCTGAATTTGGATTACAATCAATCAATATGGTACATGTTACGTATTCACCGACTACAAAACGCAGAAATCTCTGTCCATTTTGGACTACCATTTTCATTTGTAAAGATTCACATACGTAAGAGAAGAAACAAGACAAGATGACAATTTCGGAGATAATTTACAACTTAACATTGTGGCGGCATAAAAAACTTGACTAGATTTATTAATTAACACAAAATTTAATCTTCGACACTACCCAACATTAAGTTAAATACTTACAAATTTAATTTTTATACACAACAAATGTTATCGCGTTTTTAGGATGCATGGCAGTTTTGCTAGGCTAGGAATAGTACAGAAGGATTTTGCGCTGTACCATTCAAAATTAAACAACTCAAAATTGATATGCCTTTCGAAACCTAATTGACATAAACCAGTTTTCAGCGCTTTTTGTTAGAAACTCGTAAAAACGCGATATGACTAATTTAATCTAAGAGAGATGGATGATTGTATTTAATGATGTCTAAAATTTGTTGTTTGGTTAGAGTAGAACGGCTTTGCGTATGGTCGTTCGTTGGGAGGAGAGAGAAACGAGGAGTTTTAAAATTTGACTTAACACAAAAGTACCCTGATATCTCCTGAGTTTTTGCACTTTACATCCTCACTAAAATACCATTCAATTTATCAGACCAAAACTGTTTTCAACAAAACTCCCACGTCCTCTGCCCATCCCTACAAGTCACGATTACAAAACTAAACACACCATATCAGGAATGTCTTACATAAAATGCACATTTCATAATCACACGTTGCCACTTTTACTCGCAGGGGTAAAACTGGCAACAGCTGCAAACTTTCTAATAAATAATCCTACCAATAAATCGAAGCTACTATTACTTTGTTTTATGAAGCGCCATATATTTTTATGTACACTTAACTTTAAGGTATAGAGGAGGTGATATCGAAACTTATATAGAACCCGTTTTATACTTTTGCCATTTTTTCTACTTGAGCTTATGTTTAGTTTGGGTCCATACAGAGGGCCTGTCCCCCCTGAAAATTATCATATAAATAAATTAGACAAGCTAGTAGTAAATGCAACTCGAATGGCACAAAGATTTGTTTGTACAACTTATTCACAATACTGATTTTTGAATTGGACGAGGCGATGAAGAGTTGAGTTGACCTCAAAACACCCTCCATAGTTGTGCACTCTAAACGTTTGTACAAATATTAAATCTGAAAATCTGTGCGTTGAAGCGGAAATGTGCTGAAATTTGTCAAATTGGTTCTTTCAATATTGCATCGGAATAAATGTGAATAGTAAAAATATAAGCTAATCTGTATTTGTAGCATCATGGTGGTGAGGATAAATCACAAATAATCATACTTAAACTAGGAAACGGAAATTCTCACTCGACTTTGGTGCTTGTTGACGCGTGCGCCATCACAATTCGAGCTTTATGCGCAAGTCGGGGGTTCTATATGGGCTTGGTCACGCCCATATTAACCAAAACGCACCAATTGAAACGGTCCCTTAAAACACTGGTGGTACTATTTCCTTAGTAAAGGCCACAGTTACGCAGGTTGTTCGCGATGATGACGTCAGTTACGGCATCGAACACGAACTGAATGTTGTGCGTGTCAGTGGCGCACGTCATGTGGCAGTAGATTTCTTTGGTGGTGCTTTTGTTCTTGGCCTCAAATTGGGCTTGAATGTAGGCGGCCGCCTCGCCGTACTCCTGCGCCCCTGTATACTCAGGGAAACATATCGTCAACGGCGATTTTCTAATTTTCTCCTCGAACAAGTCCTTTTTGTTCAGAAACAGAATAATCGAGGTGTCGGTGAACCATTTGTTGTTGCAGATTGAGTCGAATAGTTTCAGGCTTTCCTGCATTCGGTTCTGCATGGACAAAGATGAAGTTATCCTTGATTAATTGGGAAACTTACCGTCGTCTCGTCTTCGTGTAACACTTGGTCGTACTCGCTCATTGCCACGCAGAATATAATCGCCGTTACGTCTTCGAAACAGTGAATCCATTTTTTCCGTTCAGATCTTTGTCCTCCCACGTCAAACAATCTACAATTAAAAGTTGCAGATCTAATTGTCACCAAGTTACACTCACTTGAAATTGAGGTTTTTAAAGGAAAAGTGCACCTCCACGATTCCGGTGGTTTTAACACGCGTCCGCAGAATGTCCTGTTCTGTCGGTTGGTAGTCTTTGGCTCCTAATCTGTCTAAGTCGTCTAGGAAACTATCAAATGCGTTAAACTTACTGTTGGCAACAAAATAATGACTTACTATTTGGCTGAATCGTTCAGCTGATATTCGTTGGACCGTCCAAAGCACTCTTGTACCCCCAAGTCCGCCCAAAGTCGCTTCATGGCGGCTAGTAGTTCTTCTGAGAACGATTCTGTGTCCTCCATTCTTTGGATTACGTCGAATACCATTTTGCCGTCATCCTCTCGTTCATTATTTGCAAACGGTATCCCCAAGTTCGGCATAGCCCTCAAAATAGCCACTAATGACTGAATTGTGTTACTATACACCACCGGTCGATACTGTTTGAAATCTTCCGGCGTAAACCCACTTTCGTGAATGATTCTGCAAAGAACAACATTTTATGCGCACGTTTTGGTTTAGCGTAAGCAAGAATTTGACTGAGCATACAAAAATCTATTTGCCTTGGCTATAGGATCAATGATAACAACTAAGTCAAATATTTTTTGTAGCATACGCTTGTTGAAAGTACTTTCTCAGCTGGATAATGTTGATAATCCCCAGCAGATGTACTTACTTCATTTGTTTCACTATGGTACTTTTCCCCGATTCTCCGGCTCCTGTAACAGAAAGTTGGTTTTAGGAAAAAGTTTACGTTCCAGTTTTATAGGTTCTCTCATTTGTCTGGCATGAGTTGATGAAGGTTTGTAGATCTCATCAAGGCGAATATTTTATGTTTCATGGGTTTTTTTCGTTAAATTGATGGTTTTCAAGAAAAAACTCGAATTACGATTTGATATATATATGTCATAGTACATTTTACTTATTTTCTCGAAAACCATGAATGTTAGAAAGAAAGTGAATAGAAACTTTTCTGTAGATCTCAACAGGACGGATGTTTTATATCCCATGCATTTTATCTTTAAAATCAATAGTTTTCTAGAAAAAAAAAACCCAAAATAATGAATTCCACATTTACTTCATTTTCTACGAGAACCGTAGTTGATATGAAAAATGGGACCTTTTTTTGTAGATCAGATCAAAACAAAAATTTTATGTCGCATACTTTTTTTACTGAAAATCAATAGTTTTCTAGAAAAAAACGCAAATTAATAAAATATACGTTTTATATATTCACCGGAGAACGATAGATTTCGAGAAAAGATATGAATTACCATTTTATGTACATGTCATAGTACAAATTTTTTTCAAGCCTTTTGTTGTTTTGTTTTTGAAAAGCATTTTTTTTTGGTTTTTATGATGTTTTATTCATTTCTATGATTTTTATGTAATTTCAGGAATCTATCCGATTTTTTTTTGCTTATTTTTGAGGACTCTTTGTCCCCTTTTTTGTGCAAAACAGGGCCATGCCGACTATACTAAAATGCAACGCCATCTCAACTACTATGCTTTCTTTATATATTATTATGTTATCTGTAAACCAAAAAATAATTTTTAGTGTTCCTATTGAAGATTAAACATAGAATGTTACCTTTATACATTTGTGATAAAATAAGGTTTTTCGGTGATGTACGTACATAATTACAAAACAAGATTAAAGACTGTGATACAATTTTTTTACCAAGTTTTTGACAGCACATATTTTATGTTTTAAGTTTTAAGTCCAGGTCTTAAATATTTTTTTTTTATACTGTAGTAGTTTTTAAAATATTTCTTTTATACTTTTTATAGGTACATAAATTGATTTTAGCTTTTACATCATTATTATCAATATTTACATTGTAACAGTTTTTTGTATAGCCATAGCTAAATAAAGACAATTATGATTAGTTTTTCCTCTTTCAAGATTTTTTTGTTGTTTCAACTTTTTTATGTTCATAAAAGGCCCAAACAATAATAATTAAATACAATATGAAACAATAAAAATTGGTATACCACAAAATAAATATCAACCTTCTGACTCAAAACAGAGTGTTCTCCTTTTTCTTATGAGAAAAGACTCCCCGATAAATTTAATATTTTTTGTCGAAAAATGCAACTTTGGATTTAATTTTATTATATTTATATTTTTTGAGAGGACATTATTAGTTGTTTTGAACTGTACTTTTTTAAAAGCATACAGTTTTCAATTCTGCAAGTTTTATTGACTTTTTAGTTTGTCGCTTTACTTTTTTTGTTCCCAATTTAACTTTTTTCTTAAATATTTGTTTTTCAAGTACATTTGTTGTTTTTATTCCATTTCAAGTGATTTTTTCTGCCCTGGAGATGAATTACTTCAAGAAGATTATACATTTCCACAGGTTTTTTGATTCTTGGATTTGTTTCTATTTTATGCTCTATTTCCACTTTTTACTAATTCATTTCTGTAGAACTTTTTCCCGTTATTTGTTTTTGTGAAATGAACAAAGCATATTTCAAAAATCATAAAAAGATAAATAAAAATGGTCAAAAATTAATCAAATTGAATTTCACTTAAGTAAACGACCTAGTTCAGAGTCTGCTGTCATCATGAGTTCGGGGTAGAACCAAAAGAATACGGTTTCGTGTCATTGCGATTTCGTCGATTGTTTGTTTGGTCTGTCATCAACGTCACTTTCAGCCAATCGGCGAGCTGCAAGTGACGTTAATGTCAGACCAAACTGGAATGGTCTCATGATATCATGCTCCATGAGAACACTATGAGTTTGTGGTGGAACCAAAAGAATACGGTCTGCTGTCAATGCGATTTTACGTTTAACTTACTATCTCGAAAACCATAAAAATTAGGGGGAAAGTGAATAGGACCTTTATTGTAGATATCAACTAGACTAATGATTTATATCAAATGTCAAGCACTTTTTCTTTAAAATCAATAGTTTTCTAGAAAACACGCATTTTCTCGAAAACCGTAGGTGATACGAAAAAAAGCAAATAGGATCTTTTTGTCAAGACCAATCTTTCATATCCCACAAATTTTTCCCATAAAATCGATAGTTTTCGAGATATAAACATGAAATACTATTTCACTTAAACATGTCATAGTACGTTTTACGTTTTAAATCATTATAACCATAAATTTAGGGGGAAAGTGAATAGAAACTTTTTTGTAGACCTCAACAAAACGAATATTTTATTTTGCATGCACTTTTCAGTGAAAATCATTAGTTTTCTAGAAAAACGCCAATTAATATATAATTTATGTTTTCTTCATTTGCTGGAGAAAAAGTACAAATTGACATATCAATGTATGTATATAAGCCACCATTTCTTGTAAATTTACCCCATTTTCAAAATAATTATGACCATCAAACATGGGCAGTCGATGAGTTAATTAGAAAATTCAATCTATTTAGGGTTTTGTTCTGCATACGCTATAAACGACTTTTTGCGCTCAACACAACACGAATATAACATGCCATAGAATGGGGCCTGAAATTAATTTAGCTAATGAATAGGCCACCGACATTTTGTTACGTCACTCAATTTGGAGGAAATTGAGATTTGAGGGGATCGGATGAGTTTGCTTTTCGACGTTTCCCTTATTTAAAATGTTTCAGCCTGGGAGAGCAACACGTTGCGACATAAAATCGATACAGCAGCCCCCTTTGATACCCTTGAAGCGGGATTTACAATGACGTCAGTGGAAAAACTGGAAATTACATCCGTCAAGGTCGACTTAATCCACTTTCAAGGCCCTTCTTCCTCTGGGATTAAACGCGTTTATCATATATTGAGATTTTTCTGTTAAATATGTTTATCGGAAATGGAGCCATATGTCGATAAGCCTGATTGTATTTTTGGTTTATTCGGGTCGCCAAGTGTATTGACAGCCAAATTTGAAAAATTCAGGTTAATGTGGGCACCTACTTAGAGTTGTGTGGGATTTGCGAATTATTACACATTTTTTTCGATCTATTCATTATGCAAATAACTGGTTCTTGCCTGTGAATGCGGTGCAGGAAGTTGTTAAACGAGTGTTATAATGTGGTTTGTTTATGGTCGCACTCACACTTGGAATGTCAATTAGGTGGCTAGAGGATTTTTGTTCTACAAAACTTAAAGTTAAAACTCAACTTAAAAATAACCACGAACGATGTTTCTTTACACGTTCCATCATGAAATTTAAAAAATATTATTTTAAGACGCGGTTCGTAAACTTCGAATATACACATATACACATGTCGGTATTTATTTGTGTTGGACGCAGTGTTTTACGTCACAACTTGGGTTCAAACCAATAAAACATTTTATTGATTTATTTGCCTAGACAAACCCAAAACGGTCCATTAACCCTGCAAAAGGCGCCCAAAATACACTTCAATTAACTTTATCCATCTTCATATAATGACTTCAATTAGTTCAAATGCAGCGTATCGTTTGAAACACTTTAAACACTTGAACACTGTGCGTACCACATTTCGACAACGACTTCCGGCAGAGTGTAATTTTGACTCGGTGTATACAGGGTGATATGATACACTTATTTTGGATTTCGGACTCACCCTGTACAAAACCGGGCCCCGCTTGTTTAATATGCAAATGGCCGAGGCGCCCCCAAATTTGCATTTTTATTATCATAGGCTAGCCTTGGTGTTTATTGTGAAAAGGGTTCAGTTTGTTTGTCTAATTAACGTGGTTGCTTGTGTAAGGAATGGCAAATTGTGGTGGTTTTCTTGACCTTTTTGAGTCAGATTTCTCAAAAATCATAAGCAATAGGAAAAAAGTGAATAGAACATCTCAATAGTTCTACATTCTACATTTTCTTGTATTTCTCGAAAACCGTATAGGTGATATTGAAAAAGTCTCAACAGAAACTTTTTGTAAATTTTGTCAAGAGGAATTTTTAGTGTGTCATTTTTTTTTCATAAAACCAATAGTTTTTCAGAAAAAATACAAAATACGATTTGATGAATATATGTCATAATCCATTTTACGTTTTAGCTATTTTCTCAAAAACCACGAATAATAGGGGAAAAATGTATAGGACCTTTTTTGTAGATCTCAATAAGGCAAATTTTTTATGTTCTTTACAATTTTTCCATAAACGCGATAGTTTTCTAGAAAAAACACGAATAAAATAAATTCCACATTTTCTTCATTTTCTCGAGAACCATCGGTGATATCAAAAAAGTCAATGAAATCTTTTTTGTAGATTTTGCCAAAAGGATTTTTTTATGTTCTTTACATTTTTTCCATAAAACCGATAGTTTTCCAGAAAAACACGTATTACGATTTGATGTATGTATATGTCATATATATTTTACGTTTTGGCCATTTTCTCAAAAACCACGAATAAAAAGGGAAGAGTGTATAGGATCTTTTTTGTAGATCTCAATAAAGCGAATTTTTTATATTCAATGCCCTATTTCCATAAACGCGATGGTTTTCTAGAAAAACCACGATTTAAATTTTGAAAACAAATTCCACATTTTCTTGATTTTCTCGAGAATCGTAGGTGATATAGAAAAAGTCAATAGGACCTTTTTTGTAGATTTTGTGAAGGGGATTTTTTTATGTTCCATACATTTTTTCCTTAAAATCGATAGTTTTCCTGAAAAAACACTTATTACAATTTAATATATATATATGTCATACTTCATACACGTACGTTTCGCTAAATTTCTCAAACATCATGTCTGTTATGGGAAAATGAGGTTTGGGAGTGGTGCATCAATCATTATACCTCAGAGAGAAAGGATTAAGCGCTATTTTCAATTCTGCAAAAGCACCATCAGAATTTCCTGCCCACGCAAAGCGATAAATCTTATCTTGGTTTAAAGTTTATTATTAGAAGCAGTTCACAAGTCAAACAATGTTAATTGTTACACCTCTTCGTTAAGTGGATCCAATTGGTTTCATTTGACCTTTTATTAAAAGTTCGGCTTTTATTGGTACCACCTACGTGTTCTAGATTTTGTCGACAAAAATGGCATTTATTGGAATCAAGTTTATCTTTATCTATATTGAGGGATTTGGTTTTATGATTATATATCCATGTGACCTTGACATATGCAAGGTTGTAACCCCTAAGGCCTACCTAGAAGCAACAACTTCACATCCCTCTTCGACCTCTGACTCTCCTCTTTGAGAGTTTGGTCGATTTGCTTGGTTCGAGCCAGAGCAGCCCTCTCTTCGGCTGATGCGGTGCACCCCATGGCGCAGTCCTCGATGCACGACGTGGTGGAGGCTGTTTTTTTGACACTTTTCACTCAAAAAAAATCTTCCTCAAACGATTTGAGGTGGGAAGTCCAAAGAGTTTATTGGTTGCACTGCGGAGGGTTTTGGTGTCTGCGAGGTTTCTGTTGTGTAAGGCTACCGCCAATCAGAATTTCAACGTTCTAAACCCCAATATCTCCCCTAATATGCAAGATATCAACTTGAAATTTGCAGTGAGTATAGGACAACATAATTCCAAGTGTTTAAACCCCAATACCTGCGTTGATAAGCAAGATATCAACTTCAAATTTTCAAACAAGGTTGTTTTAATGCACC
The DNA here is from genome assembly GCA_958502075.1 of Orchestes rusci. Classification (NCBI taxonomy): domain Eukaryota; kingdom Metazoa; phylum Arthropoda; class Insecta; order Coleoptera; family Curculionidae; genus Orchestes; species Orchestes rusci. The sequence goes on along the minus strand of OY293313.1, from coordinate 21,677,223 downwards.
GACTTTTTGGCAAGATATCAGCTTCAAATTTGGCTCTGTTTCTAAGCACAATCAGCTAGATCCGCATACAGGGAGTCCTAGAGTACTGCAACAACAAAAACCTCCAAACCGGCACTTCAAACCAAAAAATAAAAAAAATTCCACAACAATGCACGTTTCAAACCCGGCGTATATGTCCGAACTACGACAGATGGTTTTTTCACATACTGATGCCCCTCCCTGGTCGTTTACTCGGATCAACTACGTTCAATCGGCTCGTCTATGTCCCTCTTTGTCTCTCCCATTGTGCACGGGAGGGACTTAACGTGTTTGGCGAAGAGTTGCAGCAATGTTGCCGCACTTGTTTCGGGACAGAAAGGGAATGGGGTCCCGGGGGAAGCACGAGGATGCGCAATCGCGTCCGATCAGTTCGATGAATATTCAACGTGGATGAAGGATGGGGTGTAACAAGTGTTGGGTGTGGATGCGGGTGGTGGGGGGACAGAGGGGGACCTGTTGATTATTGCTATTTATAAAGAGTGAGTCATTTTTTCTTTTGCAAAGCGGGGATTTATTGATGGTGCTGACAACACCGCGCAGCGGTACGATATGGGTTGTGGTACGTGTTGTACGATTCACGTTTAGCGTACCGAAACGCCGAGTCAGCCGAATTGGAGGTCATTTGATTTTTATCCGCTACGGATATTGGGTTTGGTGAATGCAAATAATTTATACAGGGGGTGATCAAGTTTGCGGTTTTTTCCAAATATTTCCAAAACTCTTACTTTTATCAAAAAACTTTGTTAGGAGCAAACTTAAAGTGAATTGAATTTCCTATTAAAAAGGTCATATTATATGCAATATTTTTTTTTTGTTTATGGTTAACGAGATACGGGTTTATAAATTTTGAAAAAATCACATCCTTGTTGGCGCCTGGCCAGTTTTTTGCAAAAATTTTGATAACACGTCACTTCAACAAGAACTCGTGGGGAGCAAATTTGAAGTAAATTAAATTTCCCACAAAAAAGGTTGCATATTATGCTTATTTCGTAGTTTCATAGTTAACAAGGTGCAGGACCTTGAAGCCTGTTAAAAAAAACTCGTCAAGGGCAAAAGTTCAAGTAAATTTAATTTCCCACTAAAAAACGTATGTACACTTTTTCCATGAAAACCCACATATTTAAATAGAAAAATATAAAAACAAAATTTTTGCCATACATATACTCATAGACAACAAAAATCCGCGACCTTTTCTCACTCAAAATCCACCTATCCATACAAATTTGCACATTATCTCGTGCCGCACAATGGAAAATGGGAAAACAAGAGGAAAATTTCCCGGTGTGTGTGGAAATTTGCCCCTGGCGTCATTTTTCTTCGAGCGAAAAAACCTAGTGTCTTTGTGCTGATTTCTATGGGTTTTTGTTGCGGATACCGGGAGAATGGCATAATGGAGATATTGAAGGAATTATTATACCGAGTGGAAAATGTGGATTTATACGCCAGGCAATAAATGTTAATTCTGACAAAATTTTGGAATTCCGCAAATAATTGAGTGAGTAATTTCCAAGTGGGGCGTTCAGGGTCGTCTTTTATGCGTCAGAATACAATCATAATAATATGGTTTTATGGGAACTATTTCACTTTCGCCTGCTGTATTTCAAATTCCATGGAATAATGTGAAATTTCAAAAATAATTCAGCTCGCTTCGCTATTTCCATTTCAAATATTTACCTAGAAATCGAATTTTTGCGTGGGCGACATAATGATTATGTATTTTTGCTGTTCCATCCATCAATCAATGACCTGATAATTATTTACAATCATCTCATTATTAATTTCCACATGAAAAATAAATCGATATAGTTTTCGTTATCTGCAAACAAAAAGATAGCAAAGTCGGTGACATCGTGAACTTTTTATCGCCATTTTATATCCGAATCGAGTTTCTTATGGAAAATCCTTATACTCACCGAGTAGCAACAATTTGATGTCTTTAGCCGCCTGGGCCCCATCTTCCTTCAAATTCCTCTCGATTGCTTTGCTCCTCGCTAAGGCGGCCCGCTCTTCCGCTGAGGAAGTGCACCCCATCTTTTTGCAACACCTGCAACAACCGATTTTTTTTTTAAAACGCACCACAGGGATTATTCACCAAAACATCTATTCATTGCTTCACCGCAAATGGCGAAATGATTCATTTGTGTATCACCAGAAGCGTTCAAGGATAAACGGAATGATTGTGTTTACTGACCGATAACGAGTTTGTTGGGGACACTGTGTATATAATCTGTGGCGACATGACTGGGTTAATTGTTGAAGAATCAATTGGTTATAGCTTATTTTTCATTCAAGTCGAGAACCGCTTAACAAAGTGATATTTTGTGGTAGGTATAAAAACTGCATCAAGCGTACCTGAGATACTTTTTCAAAACCTCGTTTATTTATTGACGGATTTTGATAACAAAAAAAGTTTTTTGAAGGGAACCTTGACCTCAATCCGAATCAAAACTGTAAATTATGGTTATATCGATAAATATGTTCAAATAAGAATCCGAAACTTCCGATAGTTAGCACATTAGAAAAACCACTAAAAACCCTACAAAATGCTTTTTTTCGCGTCAAATTCCATACATAAACAAGCGAGATACAAAGATTCAAAAATTTCAACCTAGGTTCCTGAGATACTGATGAAATTTTCAAAACGCCGTATCTTTTTTATTTATTGACGGATTTTGATGAGAAAAAAAACGTTTTGAAGGAAATCTCAATCTTAAACAATAGGGCAAACTATTTTTTAAGTCAATAAATTTGTAAAAATCGATACTTAGTACATAACCACTAAATCATCTACAAAATAATCGTTTCCGTATCAAATTGATTCATAACCATGCGAAAAACGAATGTATTGCAAATTATATGAGTCATTTGAGGAAGTATAAGGAACGCCTCCTCAAAATCTCTCGCCTCCAATCCTCAAAGTTCAGTTTTTACAGACCTCCAAAGTTAAGGTTGTTTTTATTGAACTACCTTCAAAAATAATGCCCAACTAAAAGAATCATAAATCCCCAGATAAATATTCCAGAGCAATGCCCATTATATAAGTCATTTTAGGAAGTTTGAGGAGTGCCTCCTCAAAATTTCACCTCTCTAATTCTTGACGATCAGTTTTTATAGCCCTCCAAAGTTGAGGATCTTTTTATCTAAAAACATTGTCGAGCTAAAAAAATCATAAATCTCAAGATAAATATTCCAGAGCAATGCAAATTATATGAGTCATTTGAGGAAGTTTGTGGAGTACCTCCTCAGAATTTCACGCCTCCAACTCTCCCCATTCAGTTTTTATAGCCCTTCAAAATTGGAGATCTTTATCAAACTACCTCCAACAACAATGCCCAACTAAAAAAATCATAAATCCTATAATAAATATTCCAAGGCAATCCAAATTTTATGAGTCATTGGAGAAAGTGTGAGGTGTACGTTCTCAAAATTTCGCCCCTCCACCCCTTTCCGTTCAGTTTTTATAGCTCTCCAAAGTTGGGAATGTTTTTATCTGAAAACAATGCCCAAAAAAATATATTCTAAAGCAATGCACATTATATGAGTCGTTGGGGGAAGTGTGAGGAGTGCCTACTCAAAATTTTCACACCTTCAACACTCCCCGTTCAATTTTTCTAGCCCTCCAAAGTTGGGAATGTTTTTATATAAAAGCAATGTCCAATCAACAAAATCATAGATCCTAAAATAATTATGCCAAAGCAATGCAAACTATATGAATTATTTGAGGAAGTGTGAGGGGTGCCTCCTCAAAACTTCACCCCTCCAACCTTTCCCCTTCAGTTTTATAGCCCTCCTTGGTTTTTATCGAACCACCTACAAAAACAATGCCCAACTTAAAAAATCATAAATACCAAAATAAAATTGGCAATGCAATGCAAATTATGAGACATATAAGGAAGCGTGGGAGGAGTGCCTCTCCAAAATCTCACCTCTTCAACCCTCCACGTTCAGTTTTTATAGCTCTCCAAACTTGGGTATTTTTTTGTCAAAAAACAATGTCCAACTAAAAAAATCATAAAGCCTCAAAAAAGTATTCCAAAGCAATGCAAACTATATAAGTCGTTGGAAAAAAGTATGGGGGGTGCCTCCTCAAAATTTCTCCTTTCCAACCCACCCCGTTCAGTTTTTATAACCCCTCAAAGATGAGGATAATTTTATCTAAAAATAATGCTCAACTAAATAAATCATGAATCTCAACATAAGTAATCCAGAGCAATGCAGAGGAGGAGGTGAGAGAAGTGCCTCCTCAAAACTTCACCCCTTCAACCTTTCCCATTCAGTTTTTAAATCCCTTCAAAGTTTCAGTTTTTATCGAACTACCTATAAAAACAATGCCCAACTAAGAAAATTATAAATACCAAAATAAAATTGGCAATGCAGTGTAAATTATATGAGCCATTTGGGAAGGTGCAAGGAGTGCCTCCTCAAAATTTCACCCCTCTCACTATTACCGTTCAATTTTTGTATCTCTCCAAAGTTGAGGATGTTTTTATATAAAAACCAAGTCCAACTAAAAAAATCATAAGTCCTAAAATAAAATGTCCAATGCAATGCAAATTATATGAGCCATTTAAGGACTGCTTCCTCAAAATTTCATCTTTTCAACCCTCCCCGTTCAGGTGGGTATTTTTTTGTCAAAAAACAATGTTCAACTAAAAAAAATCATAAAGCCTAAAATAAGAATTCCAAAGCAATGCAAACTATATGAGTCGTTGGAGAAAGTATGGGGAGTGCCTCCTCAAAACTTTCCCTTTCCAACCCTCCCCGTTCAGTTTTTATAGCCCCTCAAAGTTGAGGATAATTTTATCTAAAAATAACTAACTTACTGAAAAAATCATAAATCTCAAGATAAGTATTCCAAGGCAATGCAAATTAGTATAATGAGTAATTTGAGGAAGTGTGAGTGCCTCCTCAAAATTTCACCCCTCCAAGCCTTCCCATCCAATTTTTACAGCCCTGAAAAGTTGGGAATGTTTTTATCAAACTACCTCCAAAAACAATGCCCAACCAAAAAAATCAGTACTGTTGAAATTTTCAAAACGCCAGAACTCATTTATTTATTGACGAATTTTGATGCGGAAAAAAGCGTTTTGAAGGGAATTTCAACCTCTATCCTGCGACATTAGATCCTTGTTTCATAAAATGAGAGAAATAGGATTATAGCAGGACAAAGGGGACAGAAATCCGGTACAAAACCCTTAATTTGAGCAAATAAAAGAACCCTCAAGAAAAAACTTGGTTTTTACGTCACTGCATCCAGATCTAGGTCAAACCGGGGGGTTGAAAGGTTAGTAATTTTAATTACTTTTGCAATGTAGCAACTGGTATGGGGGTTTTGAATGGCTTATTATGTTTGTTTAATAAAAGTGTGATTTTCTCTCTGTTGTATATACAAGAGACAAATGTACACATATGTATGTATAATGTATTGTATATAATATATATTATAATGAAGCAGATGAGTAAGGGGTTCCAACAGCTACTAATGACTAAAACCTGTCATATATGTGGCAGTAGCGCCCCCACATGCCGAAATCCCTATCAAACACCATAAAGGGTGGGTTTTTTTTTGTCGTACTCACAGATCAATTGTGGCGATTTTCGTTCCTCCGCCCAGCCGGACACCAAACAGAACCGCCCCCCTGACGGGTACCCGCGCGAACTACACCAACAGGGCGAGAAGCACCATTCAATACGGAAACATTGAAAGTGGGTTCGGTTAAATGGAAATGTGCGAATTCAACGAGAGTGTCGTCGACGTCGGCCGTCGCTGTTGGACTCGCTCGATGACGCCGAAACGGGTGGGACGCCTGCGCCGGCTAGAGAGTCGGCGCGGCGTCGCGAGCGTCGCAGTTGGGGTGGAGATGTTTGGGAGGGGAACGACGGTGACGGAGAGAGGGGTTTTGAAAATTTCAAATGAAATTACAATTGATAATAACAAAATTTCGGGTTTTAGTTTAAGCATATTTATTGATATAAACATAATCTGCTATCTTGATTCGGATAGAGGTGAAGATGCTCTTAAAACGCTTTTTTCATCAAAATCCGTCAATTTTTCAAATTCTTGGAATGTTGAAGTTGACTTAATTTTTCGTCACTCTTTTCCAGTATCACCCTGTACATATTTTTCCAATGATATGTGTGTAGCAAATTTTGTGTAGAATTCACTGGTGCAAGAATCAGAACGATATGTCAATTATTTTCAAATTTCTTCGATTGTCAAAGTTTGACTCAATTTTTCTCCACTTTTTTCCCAATCACTCTGTACATTTTTCGAGTGATATTTGTAGCAAATTTTGTGTAGAATACACTGGTGCAAAAATCAGAACGGTATTTCGATTGGTTTTTGAGTTATGATTTTTTTTCTAATACCAAATTTTTTTATTTTTTTTGGATTTCCAAAGTTTGACTCAATTTCTCTTCACTTTTCCCCAATCACCCTGTACATTTTTCCAGTTATATTTGTAGCAAATTTTGTGTAGAATTCACTGGTGCAAAAATCAGAACGAGATGTCAATTGGTTTTTGAAATATGATTTTTTTTTCTGATACTAGCAATTTTTTTTAAATTTCTTCTATTGTCAAAGTTTGACTCAATTTTTGCCCACTTTTTTCCAAATCACCCTGTAGATTTTTCCAGTGATATTTGTAGCAGATTTTGTGTAGAATTCACTGGTGCAAAAATCAGAACGAGATGTCAATTGGTTTTTGAGATATGATTTTTTTTTCTGATACTAGCAATTTTTTTAAAATTTCTTCTATTGTCAAAGTTTGACTCAATTTTTGCCCACTTTTTTCCAAATCACCATTCACATTTTTCCAGTGATATTTGTAGCAGATTTTGTGTAGAATTCACTGGTGCAAAAATCAGAACGAGATGTCAATTGGTTTTTGAGATATGATTTTTTTTTCTGATACTAGCAACTTTTTTAAAATTTCTTCTATTGTCAAAGTTTGACTCAATTTTTGCCCACTTTTTTCCAAATCACCATTCACATTTTTCCAGTGATATTTGTAGCAGATTTTGTGTAGAATTCACTGGTGCAAAAATCAGAACGAGATGTCAATTGGTTTTTGAGATATGATTTTTTTTTCTGATACTAGCAATTTTTTTAAAATTTCTTCTATTGTCAAAGTTTGACTCAATTTTTGCCCACTTTTTTCCAAATCACCATTCACATTTTTCCAGTGATATTTGTAGCAGATTTTGTGTAGAATTCACTGGTGCAAAAATCAGAACGAGATGTCAATTGGTTTTTGAGATATGATTTTTTTTTCTGATACTAGCAACTTTTTTAAAATTTCTTCTATTGTCAAAGTTTGACTCAATTTTTGCCCACTTTTTTCCAAATCACCATTCACATTTTTCCAGTGATATTTGTAGCAGATTTTGTGTAGAATTCACTGGTGCAAAAATCAGAACGAGATGTCAATTGGTTTTTGAGATATGATTTTTTTTTCTGATACTAGCAATTTTTTTAAAATTTCTTCTATTGTCAAAGTTTGACTCAATTTTTGCCCACTTTTTTCCAAATCACCATTCACATTTTTCCAGTGATATTTGTAGCAGATTTTGTGTAGAATTCACTGGTGCAAAAATCAGAACGAGATGTCAATTGGTTTTTGAGATATGATTTTTTTTTCTGATACTAGCAACTTTTTTAAAATTTCTTCTATTGTCAAAGTTTGACTCAATTTTTGCCCACTTTTTTCCAAATCACCCTGTACATTTTTCCAGTGATATTTGTAGCAGATTTTGTGTAGAATTCACTGGTGCAAAAATCAGAACGAGATGTCAATTGGTTTTTGAGATATGATTTTTTTTTCTGATACTAGCAACTTTTTTAAAATTTCTTCTATTGTCAAAGTTTGACTCAATTTTTGCCCACTTTTTTCCAAATCACCCTGTACATTTTTCCAGTGATATTTGTAGCAGATTTTGTGTAGAATTCACTGGTGCAAAAATCAGAACGAGATGTCAATTGGTTTTTGAGATATGATTTTTTTTTCTGATACTAGCAATTTTTTTAAAATTTCTTCTATTGTCAAAGTTTGACTCAATTTTTGCCCACTTTTTTCCAAATCACCATTCACATTTTTCCAGTGATATTTGTAGCAGATTTTGTGTAGAATTCACTGGTGCAAAAATCAGAACGAGATGTCAATTGGTTTTTGAGATATGATTTTTTTTTCTGATACTAGCAACTTTTTTAAAATTTCTTCTATTGTCAAAGTTTGACTCAATTTTTGCCCACTTTTTTCCAAATCACCCTGTACATTTTTCCAGTGATATTTGTAGCAGATTTTGTGTAGAATTCACTGGTGCAAAAATCAGAACGAGATGTCAATTGGTTTTTGAGATATGATTTTTTTTTCTGATACTAGCAACTTTTTTAAAATTTCTTCTATTGTCAAAGTTTGACTCAATTTTTGCCCACTTTTTTCCAAATCACCCTGTACATTTTTCCAGTGATATTTGTAGCAGATTTTGTGTAGAATTCACTGGTGCAAAAATCAGAACGAGATGTCAATTGGTTTTTGAGATATGATTATTTTTTCTGATACTAGCAATTTTTTTTAAATTTCTTCTATTGTCAAAGTTTGACTCAATTTTTGCCCACTTTTTTCCAAATCACCATTTACATTTTTCCAGTGATATTTGTAGCAGATTTTGTGTAGAATTCACTGGTGCAAAAATCAGAACGAGATGTCAATTGGTTTTTGAGATATGATTATTTTTTCTGATACTAGCAATTTTTTTTAAATTTCTTCTATTGTCAAAGTTTGACTCAATTTTTGCCCACTTTTTTCCAAATCACCATTTACATTTTTCCAGTGATATTTGTAGCAGATTTTGTGTAGAATTCACTGGTGCAAAAATCAGAACGAGATGTCAATTGGTTTTTGAGATATGATTTTTTTTTCTGATACTAGCAACTTTTTTAAAATTTCTTCTATTGTCAAAGTTTGACTCAATTTTTGCCCACTTTTTTCCAAATCACCCTGTACATTTTTCCAGTGATATTTGTAGCAGATTTTGTGTAGAATTCACTGGTGCAAAAATCAGAACGAGATGTCAATTGGTTTTTGAGATATGATTTTTTTTTCTGATACTAGCAATTTTTTTAAAATTTCTTCTATTGTCAAAGTTTGACTCAATTTTTGCCCACTTTTTTCCAAATCACCATTTACATTTTTCCAGTGATATTTGTAGCAGATTTTGTGTAGAATTCACTGGTGCAAAAATCAGAACGAGATGTCAATTGGTTTTTGAGATATGATTTTTTTTTCTGATACTAGCAACTTTTTTAAAATTTCTTCTATTGTCAAAGTTTGACTCAATTTTTGCCCACTTTTTTCCAAATCACCCTGTACATTTTTCCAGTGATATTTGTAGCAGATTTTGTGTAGAATTCACTGGTGCAAAAATCAGAACGAGATGTCAATTGGTTTTTGAGATATGATTATTTTTTCTGATACTAGCAATTTTTTTTAAATTTCTTCTATTGTCAAAGTTTGACTCAATTTTTGCCCACTTTTTTCCAAATCACCATTTACATTTTTCCAGTGATATTTGTAGCAGATTTTGTGTAGAATTCACTGGTGCAAAAATCAGAACGAGATGTCAATTGGTTTTTGAGATATGATTATTTTTTCTGATACTAGCAATTTTTTTTAAATTTCTTCTATTGTCAAAGTTTGACTCAATTTTTGCCCACTTTTTTCCAAATCACCATTTACATTTTTCCAGTGATATTTGTAGCAGATTTTGTGTAGAATTCACTGGTGCAAAAATCAGAACGAGATGTCAATTGGTTTTTGAGATATGATTTTTTTTTCTGATACTAGCAACTTTTTTAAAATTTCTTCTATTGTCAAAGTTTGACTCAATTTTTGCCCACTTTTTTCCAAATCACCCTGTACATTTTTCCAGTGATATTTGTAGCAGATTTTGTGTAGAATTCACTGGTGCAAAAATCAGAACGAGATGTCAATTGGTTTTTGAGATATGATTTTTTTTTCTGATACTAGCAATTTTTTTAAAATTTCTTCTATTGTCAAAGTTTGACTCAATTTTTGCCCACTTTTTTCCAAATCACCATTTACATTTTTCCAGTGATATTTGTAGCAGATTTTGTGTAGAATTCACTGGTGCAAAAATCAGAACGAGATGTCAATTGGTTTTTGAGATATGATTTTTTTTTCTGATACTAGCAACTTTTTTAAAATTTCTTCTATTGTCAAAGTTTGACTCAATTTTTGCCCACTTTTTTCCAAATCACCCTGTACATTTTTCCAGTGATATTTGTAGCAGATTTTGTGTAGAATTCACTGGTGCAAAAATCAGAACGAGATGTCAATTGGTTTTTGAGATATGATTATTTTTTCTGATACTAGCAATTTTTTTTAAATTTCTTCTATTGTCAAAGTTTGACTCAATTTTTGCCCACTTTTTTCCAAATCACCCTGTACATTTTTCCAGTGATATTTGTAGCAAATTTTGTGTAGAATTCACTGGTGCAAAAATCAGAACGAGATGTCAATTGGTTTTTGAGATATGATTATTTTTTCTGATACTAGCAATTTTTTTTAAATTTCTTCTATTGTCAAAGTTTGACTCAATTTTTGCCCACTTTTTTCCAAATCACCATTTACATTTTTCCAGTGATATTTGTAGCAGATTTTGTGTAGAATTCACTGGTGCAAAAATCAGAACGAGATGTCAATTGGTTTTTGAGATATGATTTTTTTTTCTGATACTAGCAACTTTTTTAAAATTTCTTCTATTGTCAAAGTTTGACTCAATTTTTGCCCACTTTTTTCCAAATCACCCTGTACATTTTTCCAGTGATATTTGTAGCAGATTTTGTGTAGAATTCACTGGTGCAAAAATCAGAACGAGATGTCAATTGGTTTTTGAGATATGATTTTTTTTTCTGATACTAGCAATTTTTTTAAAATTTCTTCTATTGTCAAAGTTTGACTCAATTTTTGCCCACTTTTTTCCAAATCACCATTTACATTTTTCCAGTGATATTTGTAGCAGATTTTGTGTAGAATTCACTGGTGCAAAAATCAGAACGAGATGTCAATTGGTTTTTGAGATATGATTTTTTTTTCTGATACTAGCAACTTTTTTAAAATTTCTTCTATTGTCAAAGTTTGACTCAATTTTTGCCCACTTTTTTCCAAATCACCCTGTACATTTTTCCAGTGATATTTGTAGCAGATTTTGTGTAGAATTCACTGGTGCAAAAATCAGAACGAGATGTCAATTGGTTTTTGAGATATGATTATTTTTTCTGATACTAGCAATTTTTTTTAAATTTCTTCTATTGTCAAAGTTTGACTCAATTTTTGCCCACTTTTTTCCAAATCACCATTTACATTTTTCCAGTGATATTTGTAGCAGATTTTGTGTAGAATTCACTGGTGCAAAAATCAGAACGAGATGTCAATTGGTTTTTGAGATATGATTATTTTTTCTGATACTAGCAATTTTTTTTAAATTTCTTCTATTGTCAAAGTTTGACTCAATTTTTGCCCACTTTTTTCCAAATCACCATTTACATTTTTCCAGTGATATTTGTAGCAGATTTTGTGTAGAATTCACTGGTGCAAAAATCAGAACGAGATGTCAATTGGTTTTTGAGATATGATTTTTTTTTCTGATACTAGCAACTTTTTTAAAATTTCTTCTATTGTCAAAGTTTGACTCAATTTTTGCCCACTTTTTTCCAAATCACCCTGTACATTTTTCCAGTGATATTTGTAGCAGATTTTGTGTAGAATTCACTGGTGCAAAAATCAGAACGAGATGTCAATTGGTTTTTGAGATATGATTTTTTTTTCTGATACTAGCAATTTTTTTAAAATTTCTTCTATTGTCAAAGTTTGACTCAATTTTTGCCCACTTTTTTCCAAATCACCATTTACATTTTTCCAGTGATATTTGTAGCAGATTTTGTGTAGAATTCACTGGTGCAAAAATCAGAACGAGATGTCAATTGGTTTTTGAGATATGATTTTTTTTTCTGATACTAGCAACTTTTTTAAAATTTCTTCTATTGTCAAAGTTTGACTCAATTTTTGCCCACTTTTTTCCAAATCACCCTGTACATTTTTCCAGTGATATTTGTAGCAGATTTTGTGTAGAATTCACTGGTGCAAAAATCAGAACGAGATGTCAATTGGTTTTTGAGATATGATTATTTTTTCTGATACTAGCAATTTTTTTTAAATTTCTTCTATTGTCAAAGTTTGACTCAATTTTTGCCCACTTTTTTCCAAATCACCCTGTACATTTTTCCAGTGATATTTGTAGCAAATTTTGTGTAGAATTCACTGGTGCAAAAATCAGAACGAGATGTCAATTGGTTTTTGAAATATGATTTTTTTTTCTGATACAAGCAATTTTTTTAAAATTTCTTCTATTGTCAAAGTTTGACTCAATTTTTGCCCACTTTTTTCCAAATCACCCTGTACATTTTTCCAGTGGTATTTGTAGCAGATTTTGTGTAGAATTCACTGGTGCAAAAATCAGAACGAGATGTCAATTGGTTTTTGAGATATGATTTTTTTTTCTGATACTAGCAATTTTTTTTAAATTTCTTCTATTGTCAAAGTTTGACTCAATTTTTGCCCACTTTTTTCCAAATCACCCTGTACATTTTTCCAGTGATATTTGTAGCAAATTTTGTGTAGAATTCACTGGTGCAAAAATCAGAACGAGATGTCAATTGGTTTTTGAAATATGATTTTTTTTTCTGATACAAGCAATTTTTTTAAAATTTCTTCTATTGTCAAAGTTTGACTCAATTTTTGCCCACTTTTTTCCAAATCACCCTGTACATTTTTCCAGTGATATTTGTAGCAGATTTTGTGTAGAATTCACTGGTGCAAAAATCAGAACGAGATGTCAATTGGTTTTTGAGATATGATTATTTTTTCTGATACTAGCAATTTTTTTTAAATTTCTTCTATTGTCAAAGTTTGACTCAATTTTTGCCCACTTTTTTCCAAATCACCCTGTACATTTTTCCAGTGATATTTGTAGCAAATTTTGTGTAGAATTCACTGGTGCAAAAATCAGAACGAGATGTCAATTGGTTTTTGAAATATGATTTTTTTTTCTGATACAAGCAATTTTTTTAAAATTTCTTCTATTGTCAAAGTTTGACTCAATTTTTGCCCACTTTTTTCCAAATCACCCTGTACATTTTTCCAGTGGTATTTGTAGCAGATTTTGTGTAGAATTCACTGGTGCAAAAATCAGAACGAGATGTCAATTGGTTTTTGAGATATGATTTTTTTTTCTGATACTAGCAATTTTTTTTAAATTTCTTCTATTGTCAAAGTTTGACTCAATTTTTGCCCACTTTTTTCCAAATCACCCTGTACATTTTTCCAGTGATATTTGTAGCAAATTTTGTGTAGAATTCACTGGTGCAAAAATCAGAACGAGATGTCAATTGGTTTTTGAAATATGATTTTTTTTTCTGATACAAGCAATTTTTTTAAAATTTCTTCTATTGTCAAAGTTTGACTCAATTTTTGCCCACTTTTTTCCAAATCACCCTGTACATTTTTCCAGTGATATTTGTAGCAAATTTTGTGTAGAATTCACTGGTGCAAAAATCAGAACGAGATGTCAATTGGTTTTTGAAATATGATTTTTTTTTCTGATACAAGCAATTTTTTTTGAATTTCTTCTATTGTCAAAGTTTGACTCAATTTTTGCCCACTTTTTTCCAAATCACCCTGTACATTTTTCCAGTGATATTTGTAGCAAATTTTGTGTAGAATTCACTGGTGCAAAAATCAGAACGAGATGTCAATTGGTTTTTGAAATATGATTTTTTTTTCTGATACAAGCAATTTTTTTAAAATTTCTTCTATTGTCAAAGTTTGACTCAATTTTTGCCCACTTTTTTCCAAATCACCCTGTACATTTTTCCAGTGGTATTTGTAGCAGATTTTGTGTAGAATTCACTGGTGCAAAAATCAGAACGAGATGTCAATTGGTTTTTGAGATATGATTTTTTTTTCTGATACTAGCAATTTTTTTTAAATTTCTTCTATTGTCAAAGTTTGACTCAATTTTTGCCCACTTTTTTCCAAATCACCCTGTACATTTTTCCAGTGATATTTGTAGCAAATTTTGTGTAGAATTCACTGGTGCAAAAATCAGAACGAGATGTCAATTGGTTTTTGAAATATGATTTTTTTTTCTGATACAAGCAATTTTTTTTGAATTTCTTCTATTGTCAAAGTTTGACTCAATTTTTGCCCACTTTTTTCCAAATCACCCTGTACATTTTTCCAGTGATATTTGTAGCAAATTTTGTGTAGAATTCACTGGTGCAAAAATCAGAACGAGATGTCAATTGGTTTTTGAGATATGATTTTTTTTTCTGATACTAGCAATTTTTTTTAAATTTCTTCTATTGTCAAAGTTTGACTCAATTTTTGCCCACTTTTTTCCAAATCACCCTGTACATTTTTCCAGTGATATTTGTAGCAGATTTTGTGTAGAATTCACTGGTGCAAAAATCAGAACGATATGTCAATTGGTTTTTGAGATATGACTTTTTTTTCTGATACTAGCATTTTTTTTTTAATTCCTTCGATAGTCAAAGTTTGACTTACTTATTGTCCACCTTTTTTCAAATCACCCAGTACATTTTTCCAGTGATATTTGTAGCAAATTTCGTGTAGAATTCACTGGTGCAAAAATCAGGATGATATGTCAATTGGTTTTTGAGATATGATTTTTTTTCTGATTCCAACTTTTTTTCTAAATTTCTTTGATTGTTGAAGTTAAACCTAATTCTTCGTCACTTTTTTCCCCATCACTCTGTACATTTTTCTAATGATATTTGTAGCAAATTTTGTGAAGAATTCACTGTTGCAAAAATCAGGATGACATCTGAATTGGTTTTTGAGTTATGATTTTTTTTCTGATACCAACAATTTTTTTTTTATTTCTTCGATTGTCAAAGTTTGACTTAGTTTTTGTCCACCTTTTTCCAAATCACCCTGTACATTTTTCCAGTGATATTTGTGGCAATTTTAGTTTTTGAGATATGATTTTTTTTCTGATACAAGCAATTTTTTTAAATTTCTTCGATTGTCAAAGTTTCACTTAATTTTTCTCCACTTTTTCTCCAATCACCCTGTACATTTTCCCAGTGATATTTGTAGCAAATTTTGTGAGGAATTCATTCGTGCAAAAATCAGGACGATATTTTATTTGGATTCCAACTATTTTTTTTTTATTTCTTGGATTGCTAAAGTTTGACTTGATTTTTCCCCACTTTGTCTCAATCACCCTGTACATTTTTTTCGTCATTATCTCAGGAACGGTAGTTACATTTTTTGAGTTTTTATATGTCGCTTGTTTGTGGATTTTAACGAGAAAAAAATCATTTTGTAGGGTTTAAAGTAGTTTTTCCTAATGTGCTTCAAATAAACAACAATTGACAAAACCTATTTTCGTTTATTAGACTTAAAATCAACAGAAGCAAAATCAGGCTTCCAAATGTCCAGTTTACCCTTTTCGCCGCCGGTCAACAACAGATTTGCCTGGAAATAAAATATAAACACAAACCATGGGGGGCACTGACTCACCCGCTCATGCACCCAACTACTGCGCACCCTCTGCAAACTCCCCCCAAACTGCCAACACGGCTGCAAACTCGTTTGGCAACAATGTAAACTCCTCAACGACTCATGTGACCCTGCCAAAATCAACAGCGACCTCTCCAGCGCATGCACTTTGGCCACGTACGTATCGTCTGTATCTTTCTGCAAGTAACACGCATGCGTCAATATCCCCTTACCGCACGCAAGTTCTTACCATAACATTATGCGCAAGCTCCCTACGTTCAAGGCGTTTATAAGGCTCCGCCCCGTCAATGTCCCACAGTTGCACATCATGAATGGAGGTGACGCAGCTTATCCTCCACTTGCCCTCAAAAAACCACTCAAGATCATCAACATGCTCCTCCGTATTGAGGCACTCTTGCAAAGCGTCATCTTCTGACGCTTGCGACAAGTCGTAGATGCAAATAAGCCCGTCTGTCGCCCCCGACATAAGTCTGTTGCTGTCTTGCGGGTGAAACTTGAGTTGCGTGATGTCGTCAGTGTGGGACTCCCAGTACCCCCCCAATAAATCGGCATTTCTTGCATCCCAGAACATGATAAACGCGTCCCCCTCCACCAAATCAGTGCCACCAACCACAAGTCTGTCGCATGGTGACGTGTCAAAGGTACTGAGGGGTTTGTTATCAATGTCTTTAAATGTCAACACGCTTTTACTAGGATCTCTCAAGTCCCATAATTTAATGGTGGAGGAGGCGGTGTATAGTAGGTTGGGGTTGAGGGGGCTGAATTTCAGGCCTACAAGTTTGTCGGTGTGATTGAGTCGGGTTAGTTTGGCCAGTTGGCCTGACAATTGGAAGATATCACAGGAGAAGTCTGTCAGGCCTGTTGCTATTGTAGGGTTGGTTTCTCTGTGTTCAAAAAGTAAACTTAGGGTCTTCATTAAAAAAAATGCTGGCTGAACCACTTTCCAATAATTCCAAAACAAACTATTTTTAGCAGAGTTCAGTGCTAAAACTCCTTAGGATGACAGCTCTGTTCAAATTATGAAACTTACATGCAATGTTGTCGAACGGTACTGGTCACTAAATAAAGTACCTGGAAAAAGTTGAACTCAAACGAATTTCTCAAAAAGATGCTTCAGAACCCCGGATATGCTCCCTGAAAGTTTGAACAAAATTGCTTGAGGCGTTTCGAATCTACGGACAAAAGATCAGAATTTTCCTTAACTTTCAACACTCAGTATTTTTTCAACGAGAAGTTTGCGGACACATTTTCATTCACAAAAAGTGATTATCCTACAATGCTCACCATGCCAAAATGCGCAGGTTTTTCATACTCACCTTGTATAGAATGGATACCTACTTAGCATAGAAATAGAAAAATAGAATTCTGCAAGGTTCTAGGTATCATTTCTAGCAGTTTTTTTACTGGCGAAAAAAATTGTAACTATTACTCGCTTGATTCCAACCAGTAAGTATCTATGGATATGCACACTACACATCAACAATCCGACCCGGATTTCAGCACCGCTCAACATTCTGGTATCGATTTTGGCGCTTCGTCTTTGATTAGTCGAGAGGATGAACTCAACCAATAGAACTTTAGCGGGTGCCGAATCCTGTACCGAAATGAAAATGCTTCCCAGACCAACGCATATCAAATCAAAACTAACCTAAACAAACCCAAATTAACCAAAACTGACCAAGACAAAGCCTCACTGTGGGCCTTCCAACCCAATCTTCTGATGATGTCCATCATACATCTAAATAAACACCCCATTGAGAAAGTTTTCTCTCTAAAGTGGCGCAAATTTAACATACAATACCAATTCTACCCATTCTCAAAAAAGAAAAGGTATGCACTTGGCAACACTGCGCGAACTTCGGTCGTTGTTTAATAATTTAAGGTTAACATTGAATTTCATTTCGAAGTGGCACTGTCAAATTTTCGCTTGGCAAACAAGAATTATATGCTAATATCTACAACAAATTTGTGTTCAAAGTCATGCTTACGCTAAATACAATGTGGATGGTAGCATCGATTATCGTTTGTCAAGCGAAAATTTGACAGATCCACTTCGAAATGAAATTCAATATAAACCAGGCATAAGTAGTGACAGTGACTTGACATATACAATATACATTATCGAATTCGCGATCAGTTGAGAATCAAATTCTGTAAATTTGTTTTTCCCGTTAATGTTGATATTTAAACAGAAAAACAATTACAAAAATGTGCCTGAAATAGTTTTGCAAAAAAGTGATTCATCCAGCATTTTTCTTCTGTGGAATAATAGTGAAACAATTTTTCAAATTCGGCTTCGAAAAGTACAAAATGGGTGGATACCCAATGTTTACAAGAAGCCAAGATATCATTACCTACCTTGTCCCATCCATAAACAATAAATACCTAGGCCCCAAAGACTGTGTGTGTACAAGTTCACAAGCTGGAAAAGTCGCATTTACCACCTCCAAACTGTCCGTATCACGGTTATTTTCCTCGTTGTGACCGTTTTTGATGTCTTCTTCCATTTTTATGGATAAATTACAGAAAAGGACCCTCTGAACGACTACAAAAACAAAAATAAAGTGGGATGCTTGGCCTTAACTATGGAGGACTATAACAGCCTTAACTTAAACGTGAAATTGTGAGGTTATGTTTATATGATAAGGCGTTTGTTTATGGTTTGTGGTGGTGTACATTCAATTTCACTTTGAAATGGTACAGATTTTCGATTGCTAAACGGGAATCACATGCTACCATCTACATTGGATTTGTGTTCAAAGTCACGCTTGAGTTAAATAAATTGTGGATGGTAGCATATGATTCCCATATGGCAAGCGGAAAACTGTCACTCCCACTGAGGTGAAATTGAAGTGAATCAAGTGATTAACACTCAATTAGAAGGTAATTATGGTTTAATCTATAAGGTACACAATACACAAATAAAACTAAATTTTTTTCTTGGGTAAAGACCCAAACGCCGATATAACCGTACTTTTAGTCCCCGTGGCCGAACTGGTCAACGAAGGCGGCGCCACCAAACCCGGCTGATTAACCTTAACGGCATTTCCTCCCGGCATATCCCATTTACTCTTCCTCTTCTTGTCATCCTCCAGCTTCTTCAGCCCTTGCGGCAGCTCCAAAATCGCCTTCCTAGCCTTCTCCCGCTTGTCCATCTCAGCCTTCTGCACCTTTGCCAACTCCTCATAATAACTCTCCTTGGACCACTTGTGCGGATCATAAATACCCGGCGGATAATTCGTGCCCATTTCGTTCAATTCACAAAACTGAATCAACTTTTCATAGATACTCGGATTGCGAAAGTCTTTGCGTTTTTGTATTACAGCGTTCATGTCCATTTGTTGTGTTTGCATTTTTTCGTATAATTTCGTTATTTTATCTTGTAGCTCTGCAGAGCACGCTCCTACAGGTTCAGCAGGAATCATATGGTCATCCTCGCCCAAATTAATTTCCTCTGGGACTCTGTCGTTTAAATAAATCAGCTGTTGGGGGATATCGTCGTTGTTTTCGTCATCAGAAACAATGGTGTCATCGTGGTAGGAAACTAGTTTTTTCAGCTTGCTGGTTACAGTTACACTGCCGGGGCTGCCAGGACGCGAGCTGGCAGTGCTGCGGTTGTCTGAGTTGGTGTCGGGGGGCGACTTTGACCCCTTTGGAGACAAATCAGTTTTATCTTTGTCGTCATCTTCGCCTTCTGAGTCTGTGTAGGTGGCTGTAAGGGAGGCCAGGGCCGAGGTAGACATGTTTATGAATGATTTTTGTATTTTTTTTTCTAACGTAAAACTTGATTTTATGGCAAAAGGGTAAATAGTGGTTTGTTTACGTTTTGGACGTTAATGTCACTAGTGTCAAACTCAAAAACGTCCAATACTGTCGTGACAGAGTTGCCAATGCTAAGGGTACATATTAGATGCATATGCAACGTTGCCAATACGGTTGAATTGTACTTCATTTTATTAAATCTATTGATTTTTTTTGCTAAGTTATTGGCGATTGTACCTAAAAGAGAACAAATTGAGCTGACAGTTTTTATTGTTTGGTTTATTATTTTTTGAAAATTATAGTTTGGAAAAATGTGAGAAAAGTTTTCCTTTGATTTTTCCTTAAAGTTTTAACTAAAGTTATTCGTATTCTTCATGTCTCATTATATGCCCGAGGTAGGCTGTTCCTTATTTTTGTGGTTTTTACAAAGTGGAAACAGATGTGTTCAAAGCAGACGTAGAGTTCATTTTTTACTTCAAAGAACCTCTCGGCTATTAACGAAAGGCCCAGGATATCCTCTTTTGTTCCTGTCCCTCTTCTGAAGCCGTACGGTGATCGGCTTAGATAGTGGTTACACTTGGAGCGTATCCGGTTAAAAATGATTCTCATCATTAGCTTTATTATTGCTGCATGGCTCATGAGGCAGATGGTCCTATGGTCCTCGCATTTCTTTTTTGCTCTCTCTGACTTTCTTGTTGGGATTTCTCAAAGGGACCTTTCAATCGGAGATTTATACAGATCTGCTGCCTCTGTCGTTCCTGTCTTCCAAGGCATAAGGACCTATCACGCGATCTCTTCCTTGCCAACCTTAGCGTTTAGATCCCCCATAAAGATGTTTATGTCGTCACTCTTCATGTGTTTTTTTGTCTTATTTACGTCAGAGTAGAACTCCTCTTGTTCTTCGTCTAGACTATCTCCTATGAGTGCGTAAAGCTGGATGATATTTATTTCGAAGGGTTGTCCTATTGATTCATTATTATTACCCGCAATCGCTAACAGGACGCTAATTCTTGAATTTCAGGCGAATGAACGTTCTCTTGAAAGAAAAGATCTTTGCACGGTATCCAAATACAGTTTCTGATCGGCGTGTGATCCTTCGCTTGAATTTTTACTCGTTCCCCGCACAAGAATTAGGCTCCTGGTAGGAACGCTTCTACTCATTTCATTGGGTC
This sequence comes from Orchestes rusci, assembly GCA_958502075.1. NCBI lineage: Eukaryota > Metazoa > Arthropoda > Insecta > Coleoptera > Curculionidae > Orchestes > Orchestes rusci. The sequence continues at coordinate 21,656,624 of OY293313.1, read as the reverse complement.
GGCTGAAACAAAGTTACCAATAAGGCCGTACTGTGCTATTTCTTTTCCCGAGTAAAAAAGTGTGTTCTTTCTTTCTGTAGTGATATATCCTTCTCCTCTCCATCTTTTTTCGCTCATTCCCAGAATGTCCCATTTCATTCTCTGCATTTCTTTTCCGCGTTTGCCACTTTACCCGCTGTGTATAACGTTTTCACGTTCCAAGTAGATATTTTGATTTTTGATCACCTAACACCTAACCTCACTTTGCCAACATAACCCCACTTTGTCTCCTAGTGACATCAGTTGAGAAGCGCGTGAGCTTACCTTGTTTGTGACGTCATTTGACAGAACACCTGGGGTTCAACAAAGCATTAATTGTTTTTTTGTTATTTGAACTCTGATTGAGTCAGTCCGGTTGATTGATATTTTTTGGAACATTTTGCTCTTCGGAAGGAGTTTTCTTTTCTTTCTTGAATGAAAAGTACAAATTTCTGATTGTCAACAAAGTCAATGGAGATGATTTTTTTCCGGACATGTCCTCGCATTATTACTTCCACACATTCAAGAGTTATTTAAGGTCAGTTTATTGAACAATATAATTAAACTATTTAATAAAACCATTGATTCAATGAGAAACACGAAATGTCTTACCCCCGGTGTCTTGTCAAATGTCAGATCGGGGACATATGACACTGTTGCCAGATTTAATCTTAACTTTTAATCACATTTTTTCAGACAAAAACAAAAAATCTAGAAAACAGAGTCTATATATTACCAAACAGAACATCAAATCTCACTTATACTAAGTATAAAGCTAAATATAATCTGTCCAACAACAGCAAAAATGGGTAACTTGATTCCACCAAGGCCTCTTACCTATCGTAGAAATAAATATTTACAATCTTATTCATTAAACAATAATTAATCAACTGTTAGTCGCTTAAAAGATCCATCAATGCCGATGCCCAACTCCTCGTTCATTTCCGAAACAAGCGGACAAGTTTTCTCGTCAATCTCAATATACATATCATCCAAAGCCAAAATCGCTTCTCTCTTCTCTTTAAGTTGGGTTTTGAACTTCTCCACCATCTCCGCCAGAGGGACTTCGCCACCGTACTCCTTGGGAAGCAGCTTTTTGTCCACCTTTTCATGTAGCTCCTCCACTGACTTGTACATCTGAAGGATAAAACAATGTTAAAACGCCAAAACTTAAGAAAATACTCACGAAAATCCGACTTTTAAGCTTCTCATTAAGAAGAGATACAGCAAACTCGATTAGTTTGATGGCGCTGGACGATATATTGAGAAAATGGTTGGCTTTGTGCCGCATCGGAGTGGTGTTCTGGATGCACCTCAAAATATTCCTCACATCCGTCAGCCCCCATAACGATATATGCGACATTTGAAACCCGCTTTCGTCATTAATATACGTATATCCGTTGATTTGGTTCAACTCGTCATCCATAAGCGCCTCAGTGACCAAGCTATGGACTCGGACCATATGGGCTGAAGTGTACTTGTGCGGATCAAACTTCCCCGCGCAGCTGAATAGAACCAGTTTGCCATTTTCGCGTTCCAACAACGGCACCAGATATCCAGCGTTGATGATTTCCGCTAGATCTTTGTCCTCTGGATCTAGATTCTTGAACCATTGAGGATAAAGTTGGCGTATGCTGAGGTAGCGCTCCAGCATTTCGCAGGCTTGAGGCACGGAGAACTTTTTCGTGCGCAGAAATCGAAGCAGGAAGGGGGCATCTGTAATGACTCATATCTTGAACCAGATAGCTGCGATGCGTATCAACACGAAATAAGAGAAAGTGGACTTTCGACATTAATGACTATGAAATTAATAATTGCGTACCTGTTCTGCATCTTTTAATATCAGGATGTTTGTTAATCCACTCCCTCATTTGCTCCAGAGATTGCTGTCTGATGTTGTCATCCTCCCTCAACTCCTCTAAAGCCTTTTTTTTCTCCGTCTCAGGGAGGGTGCAGGTGTAGTCTTCAGTTTGTTGGTGGCTGCCAGAACCCATTGTTGATTTGTTATCTGAAAAACGAGCAATTTGACAACATTGCCATGGTTTGGAAACGTAATTTCCAATAGAAACGTTGTACTTGAGAGTCAATATTCTCCAAAATGGCAAAGTTGTGTTGTTGCCAGATGAGTTTTTAATCTGTATGCCCAAGATAGCCAATGGCAACAGTTCTAGTGGATTTTAATTACTTATTTATGATTTATTACAATAAAACAGCAACACCGTTTTGGGCTCTATGATTTGAATTTGACATTCGGAAACGACATTTCCAATAAAGACTTTGTTCTTAAGCGTCGACTTCCTCCAAAATGGCACAATCAACAATGCTAGTGATTTTTTATTATCTACGTTTTTATTTTTGTAAAAATGGCAACATCGTTTTCGGCTTGATGATTTGAAATTAGTTGCATGCATTGAACTCCTTACTACGTACCTGGAAAGGACCCGGTCGTTGTCTACAACGAATCGTAAAGTGTGTCATTCCTGTCCATATAGGCCAATGGGTTAGAAAAAGATAGGTCTCCGTAAGAATCGCTATCTCTTTCTACTCCATGCATGTAGGTCATCAATGAGTTGGAAAGAGATAGATATCCCGAACTATCGCTATTTCTACTTGTTTCACTTCCATTAATAAGCGTGTCCGCTCCATGCAGGTACGTAGTATGGAGTTCAATGCTTGTTTCTCTGGAAACAACATTTCCAATAGAAACCCTGTTCTCAAGAGTCGATATCCTCCAAAATGGAAAACTGTTGTATTGCCAGATGTATTTTTTTAAGCACAGGCAAGAGTTTTAATGAATTTTTGTATATGCTTATCTATTTTCATAAAAATGGCAACACCGTTTTCGGCTCTATGATTTGAATTTGAAACTCGAAACGTCATTTACAGTATAAAGTTTGTTCTCAATCGTCGATATCCTCCAAAATGGCAAAGTTGATTAAATTGCCAGATGTAGGTATTTTGTTAGGCACAGGCATTGAACTCCATACTACCTGGAACGGACCCGCTTATTATTGAGAGTGATGCAGGTAGAGATAGCGTTAGTTACGGATACCTATCTCTTTCTAACTCATTGAACTATACTCATGGAGTAGAGAGAGATAGCGATAGTTACGGATACCTATCTCTTTCTAACTCATAACAGGAATGACACACTTTTCGATTCGTTGTCAACAACGACCGGGTCCTTTCCAGGTACGTAGTATGGAGTTCAATGGGCACAGGCAACAATTTTATTGATTTTTTTTTTATGCGAATTTATTTTCATAAAAAAGGCAACACCGTTTTCGGCTCTATGATTTGAATTTGGAACTCGGAAACGTCATTCAAAGTAGAAACTTTGTTATCAAGCGTCGATATCCTCCAAAATGGCAAAGTTTCTTCTGTTGCCACATGTATTTGATTTCTGGATATCCAAGAGTCTCAAGCAAACTTTCTGATGGATTTTTTCTGCGTTTTTATCTTTATGATAATAACAACGCTATTTTTGACTTTATGAATGAAACTTAGCGTCGATTTACCGAATATTTTTGAAAATGTAATATTCAATAGAAATTTTGTTCTCAAGCGTCGATCCTCCAAAATGATTCTTGTTTGGTTTCTTACTGCGTTTCTTGGTGAAACTCAGCGTCGATTCTGGAAACATTATTTCCAATAGAAACGTTGTACTTAAGCATCGTTATTCTCCAAAATGGCAACATGTATTCTATTTCTGGATACCCAAGATCATAGACAACAATTTAATAGATTTAACTGCGTATTTATTTCCATAAAAGCAAAATAATGACAGGAAGTAATATTGTCATAAATAGAATGAAAAGTCAACTAATGTATGATTGCGGACATATTTGATGTTAATCATCGATATCAAAATTAGAAATTAATAGCGGAAGTCCCAAAAATCCTTATATCCACTTACACTTAGGTTGGAATATTTAAATTACTAGGTACGCAACCGATTTACCTTGAATCGGATTTTTACAAGTTTTACTATGCCAAGTTATGAATGACGAGCGACTAGACAAGTTCTTGAAGGCCACTGTACAGGGATTTATATCAAATAAACTTCTTGGCAAGTTCCTATAAATAAACCTGAAATGTAGGTCAAGCGGTGTAATCGTTACTTCAACCTAAACGAGCACCGGTTTGCGAAGAAAGCATTTTACTTTCTTCAATTTCTTCACTTTCTCGCAACCTCAACTTTGTGCGTTGGATGAAATACGTTGATGAATGTGTAATGGTTCATTAGGGATGCGTGTTGCGATGTTTTAGTGACAGAGAACACTTTTTTGCGTCACCCCATTATATGGAAATAATTTTCATCAACCCCCCTTAAATTGAAAAACAAAATCAGGTTCCAAAAAATTATTACAAACTCCTTGTAGTTCTGTTATACTAACTACCAACCCCTCAAAACCCCAAAAATGTTATTGGGCCCAGATGGTACCTACCAGAACAGACTTAGCAAGACACTTTCGCACCACCCCACACCGACAACCGCGAAACAACTGCAAATGTTCGAACCGCCAACCAGGTTTATCATCTGAAAAAGTGAACTTTCTCCTAACCCACTTTACGCTTAAAGAAATTTTCGTAATGCGCCTCGCGCGCGAACCAACAAAAACGATGGATGAGTACCAGCGTTATACATGGGCGGAACAAATGGGAACACGAACATTAAATGAAATTAATGTAAAATGGTTTGAGATGTGGAATATAACGTTAAACATATAACGTTACACGTTATTTGGACGTAACAAAATCTCCTCCTCATTGCGCATCATACGTTATTACTTACCCTCGTGCAACCAATTAGCATTCCCTTTCAGTGCCATATTGAATCATCAATTAATGCGACACGTGACACGCATCAACAAAAACAATTTTACTTTTTTGGATGTTTATTGTCATAGCCAGTGACGTTCTTTTGTAATACCAATAAACTAAAATAATTTGATAACCAGCAAAAATGCCACAAGCACCGCACTGACCCCCACAACGTTGCCGCCTCCTCGCACGTGCAGGCCAAAAGTAACCAAATTGGCAACAGGTTGGCTCAGGCTATAACTGACAGCCACCGTGTCATTTGTCCTATTCTCCTGATACGTCACATTGTACACCGGCTCCAGATTCCCATTCAAACTCAACGGTCTGTAAAACTCGCCTTGCCTCTCCTGCCAGTTGCCCCAGACTGTGATGTGCGCAAACGTGGTGTTGAAGGGCGTGGTTGGCCGCACACCACACGAAGTGATGTCGTCATTGGTGCACGAGACGATGTGGCAGAATTTGATTGGATCGGGGGCGGGGCCACTGTAGGCTGCCAGTCTGCAATAATTGACATATGTCAAAATCAACTATATATTTGCCAGGTACGTACTTGTAAAATTCACTGGCATTGGTAGCATTAGCCACCACGATGTTGAAGCTACAGCAAAAATCATCAAAGCATATCTCCTCACTGACATTCTGAACTGTCAAGTCCAGTGGCTTGAAAACGTATCTGTCAAACTCAAAAAGTGTTAAATTTTTGAAATTCTGCAAAACTTGCACTGTGGAGTTGCGCAAGAAGTCAAAACCTCTCAGCCCTGTGGAGGGTGGGGTTATGGCGGCAAACGCTAGGTTAGTTGACGGGGTGTCCCGCAAAATAACCCTCAACACTGTGCCATCTGCCGATGTGATACTCGAACCTCCTAATGCGTTGTAGGGATCGTTGAGGTTGGCCGCCAGCAGGTTGACCTTATTAGAAAGAGCGTAGCCTTGTTGGTACTGCAGTGCTGCAATGATACACTTCACTTCACTGGGCAAGCTTAAATGAACTCACAAGAGAGGAACGGCATCTGCGTAACCCACGCACTGGGGTACAACACATCAGTTACATTGGTCAATAGAGCTTGTGAGGGGTTGTAGTACAAAATATCACTACCAGTCATCAAGCCAAAAGAACCAAAGTCAGTGGTGAAGGTAACAACCTCGTCACCAGCAGTGAGGTTGCCCTCTACATTGATTTTACGATACCTCGCCACCAAGGTACCATTGCCAGCAAACACCACGTTGGTGTTGTAGTAGATGGTGTTGTTGTCAGTACCATTCACTTGTTCCAGCAAATTGACTACAATGTACATTTGGTGCTCCAACGCAGCATTGGATAGTTTGAGCAGAGTCTGCAATGTGGTTCTAGTAAACGTAATTTTTAGTTGGAACTTACATAGGAGGCGTTTTGGAAGTCGGACGTGCCCACTGGTGGTACCTCCAAGGCATAGCCGCTGGGATCAGAAACAACTTGAGTTAGGCCGTACTCAGGAAAAACAATGATTTGAGCACCGAACGTCTTGGCTTGTTCTATTTGATAAATATAGTTGTGCAGGTTTTCTTCTATGGTTAAACTAGGACTAGACGCGGCTACGGAGTTGTATTCGACTATGGCCCCTACATAGTCCTGATGTGTGCTTAATTAATAAATTAAGTGCACGCCATAAAAACTCACCCCCAAAGCGGTTTTGGCACTAATGCAAATCAGAAATAGCAAAATTAACCGCATTTTGTCACACCCAACACGTTACACTTTCAGATTAAAATGGATTTATTGAATTTTTATCTTTGATAAATGTATTTGCTCAAGATAAGAGACGTGTGGAGTGTATTTGGGTTTTAAGGTTTGTGGGCTTGACTGGAACCATTGTTCGGATATGCATTGCACAAATAATATAAAGTGGCACAATTTCAAATAATTCGTGAATATTGTAAAAAGTGCTTGGTCAGGCTAGAATATAAAGTAGCGGCAACGTTGGAGCGAATGTGGGCTACATTTAGTGATTGCTCGTAGCCTGTGTCAATTGTTAGAGCCATGATGCCAATTTATGTATAAATTACCTCGTCGCTCGTCATTTGCAAAATTAGTCTGAGCTGTTTTCAGCTTGGCAACACTGATAGATCCTGTTGACAGAACATGTAGTTTTATCGGAAACCCAATATGTGTTGCAATGTTGCCAAATTATCGCAATTTTAACTTATCTAATCATAAATGAGATGGAGTTTCATGGAACTGTTGACAAGGGGAGATAAGCGAATTTTGTTTGTTGATCACTCATACTTTCGGAAAATCATGTTTAACGAGTTATGGGAAGGATTATGGGATTATTTAGGGTTTTGAGTAGAGGTATTATGAGAATAATTAGCAATGCTTTATGTTTATTCAAATTTATTGGACGAAAATTAGTTGTATTTTTTTAAATGAAGTATTGATTAATTTTGAAAAAAAATAAACCTCCACAACAGTAAGAATTGCTGAACTTTGCGGAATTCATCATGATTCGTCCTCCGCCATTTTAAATAAAAAACAATTTTGACTGAATAAATTCACATTCACGAAACTACATGTACGCCATTTTGACATATTTCCATGTTCGCCATTTTGGATTCAGCTGATGATGAAACAAACTCCATTTTGACTGACCAATCTCCACCATTTTGTGATATTTCTACGCATGCCATTTTGAATAATATATCCATATCAACTATCTCAGGTTGATGTATTGACGAACTTTGTGGACGCCATTTTGACTCATCCTTCGCTATTTTGACATAACTTATTATTGATGATCGCCATTTTGAATTCAGCTAGGGAAAATCTTTATCCATTTATCATGTTCTTAATCTTATTGAGACAATACAACAATCACCATTTTGAATAATTATGAACCATTGTTGAATTTATCGGCTCTTGTTCTTCTTGATCACTAATACAAATCACTTGAGAAAGTATAATGGTGACCATTACAGAAGCCAATTTGACTCGTAGTCCACCATTTTGAAATAATTCCATCATCGCACCATTGTAAATTCACCTAACCTAAACTAACTTAATAGATCTTGGGCGGATCTTGACACACATTTCACCATTTTGAAGCACTCACAACCGACATTTAAAAAAAAAACATATTGGGAAAGTAGCCGAACTAAAGGTCATTTTCTCTATTTTGACTCGTCTTTCACCATTTCGACATCATTTCATAATCGCCATTTTCAATTAGAGCAACTTATTGACACCTTCTTCACCATTTTGAGACAATCTCATAACAACCATTTTGAAGAAATCATGTAGGGTCTCAAGATCAGTATATAACAGTTTGCCTCACTTTTACGGTCATGACGTCATCTATGTCCAGTGTTGCCAGATGATCCTTCTCAAAATCAGTAGAACAGAAACCCATTAGCGAACCTCTTGAATACTGATCTTGGTAGACATATGAGACCATCTTCACCATTTTGAACGAACTATCAACCATCTTGAAAAAATTACACATGGATAAAATATTGCCGAACTTTACAGGCGCCATTTTGAATTAAATTAGAAGGTCATTTTACCATGTTCTTCACATCTTCACCTTTTCAAAACAATTCCACAATCATCATTTTGAATTAGCAACCATTTCAAAAAAAAAATGTAAATAAGGAAAGCATTGACGGACGCCATTTTGACTCATCTTGTACCGTTTTGAAATAATTCAATGATCGCCATTTTTAATTCAGTTATAGAAAACCTTTTACACAATTGTGTAATAGTTCCACGGCCGCCATTTTTAACTAGTATCAGTATCAACCATTTCAAGAAAACTATATAGAGTTAATTCATTGAGGAACTATGAAGACGGCATTTAGACATTCTGAAAAAACCATCACGGATGTCATTTATCACATTATTCACTTTTCCGAAACAATCCCACAATCGCCATTTTGAATTATCAACCATTTTATGAAAAATGCAAATAAGGAAGCCAACTTCACGGAAGCCATTTTGATTCATTCTCACCATTATAGAATAATGCATGAACGCCATAATGCACACTATCATCCGTATCAATAATTTTTAAGCAAAAGTCACATGGAAAAAGTAATGACAACCTTTACGGACGCACAGTTTTGAGATAATTCAATGATTGCCATTTTGAATTCAGTCATAGAGAACTTTGAAGAAATGGAGTCCATTTTCACACGTTCTACACCATTTTGAGATAGTTCCACGTTCGCCATTTTAAATTATTATCCGTTTCAACCATTGGGAGAAAAGTAAACACAGAGTTGATGGTTGATGTATTGACGAACTTTGTGGACGCCATTTTTGATGATCCTCCACCATTTTGAATTCAATGGGAGAAAACCGTAATGGATGCCGTTCATCATCACGTTATTTAGTTTTTCGAAAGAATTCTACAGTCGCCATTTTGAATTATCAACCATTTTGAAATACAAGAATACAAGAGGTGGGAAAAATATGACGACATCGGTGTCGAGCGTCTGCAGTAGACTGAATCCTGTCATCCGATTGCATCGATCTGCATCGTTGTGTCATTCGCAAGGTTGCCAGAACTACTATTTCAACAGGAGATCCACTGATTTCACCCATGGGTTTCTGTTCTACTGATTTTGATAGGCATCATCTGGCAACACTGGAGATAGATACGTCATGACCGTAAAAGTGGGGCAACCTGTTATAGACAGATCTTGTATAGAGAGCGCATTTTCAAAGTTCAATGACGCCTTTATGAATTAAATACTACTCACGTACGTTCTAAAGACGAACCCTTAGATAAAAGAGAAAATAGGTTACCTCGCAATGTGATGGATTGATACAATTTGGCTCCAAAAAATGGCGAAAGTGTCAAAGTAGAATAGTAGTTTATCTAACAAGTGCGGAAAGTGCCTCTTTCCCGGAGTTCGGCCAGCAATCGAGTGCGGAAAAGTTACTTTACGCGCGTGTTAGGTACATTATTTTTTCTACAAGCGTAAGGAAAATACCACTTTTCCGATTTTTTTTGAACGAAAAAAAAGGCACTAAACAATTTTTGGAAAAAAATCGTCAGGACCCTCAAACTGACAAATGGACTGAAGTTTTCAAATGCACCATCACTTCTGTGATAACTGATGCCGGATCAGAGTTTTATCAAATTCAAAGCCCTTTCCATTGTCTGTCACTGTATATCCAGAAATGTTCAAAATCAGATATATTACATTATTAAAACGAAAAAGGGGATGATAGCTTGGTTTAGCTCATCTTATTTAACTTATTTTTATTTTTTTGAATTAAAATAAAGTATTTCTTCTTCACTTGAATAGACCAATAAGTGTAGCGTTATTACTAAGAGTCTTAGAAATAACGCTAGTAGCAAATTATTGGACTAGAAAAATTTAAAATCATTTTTTTTACATTCGAAATGTCAAAACCAGATATTTTTATTCTATTATTTGGGTTAATTTGTCTTAATGTGAATACAAATTTACAGAATTCAAAGAAACTTATTACTCAAAATCATATTTTTTATCCCTATATAGCAAATCCATTGGAAAATTGAAAATTGTGGAACTGACAGTTTTTTGCGATTTCCTCGGTTTTACTTATGACGGAGATATCTGGTTTTGCATCTAGGCGCCTCACTTATCAAATTATACAATACAATTACCCACTATGCAGTTTGTCTAAAGATTTATGCGAAGTTTCAGTCTCGATTGAGAAAACAATTTTTCATTTCATAATGTTAGCAGTGTATAAATGAAGCGAATTAATGTCTTTGAGACAGAACGAAATTTGACAACTACATTCAATTTCACTTCGAAGTGGAACTGTCAAATTTCCGCCTGGCAAATGGGAATCAACGGTAACATCCACATTGTTTCTGTGTTCAAAGTCACGCTTAAGCCAAATTCATGTAGATAATATGATTCTCATTTGGCAACTGGAAAAACCAGTTCCAGTTCGAAATGGAATTGAATGAAACCAGGCGGTAATATGTATGGTTTACATTCAATTTAATTTCGAAGTGGAACTGTCAAATTTCCACTTGCCGTATGGAAATCATATGGTACTATCTAAATTTTATTTGTGTCCAAAGTCACGCTTACGCCAAATAAAATGTGGATTGTAGCGTATGATTCCTGTTTGCCAAGCGGAAATTTGACAGCTCCACTTCGAAATGAAATTGAATGTACCAGGCAATATGGAGCTGTCGCTATTGGGAGTGTGTGAACGTGGTACGTGCGTGGTGACATCTGTCATCTGTCACAACATTTCAGATTCAGTCTACAGATTGAGGTTTTTAACAAATTTCTCCACTTTAATGTTCGATGATATTCTGTAATTAATTGGATTATTGTTGAAATTGGGCGTTTTGAACGCATCGTGATGATTATCAATTTCATCTTAATGACCGTGTTTTACACCGAGAAAAGCATCTATGTGTTCGAGTTTGCCACTTCCTTGAAATTCAGATCGTCGATACTTTGGTGAGTTGATTTGCTTTTAGTAGATCTTATCAGCCTGTAAAGTCAATAACGCTTGAACCACATTTTAATGTAAATCTTATTGTTGCAGGGACTGTTAAACAACCATGTTCGCCCCCATAACGCGCCTGTTGCCAAAACCCCTTCTAATCCGCAGCATGACGGGCGTGGCAGCTGTCCACCACAAACCCCAATGTCCCCAGCAAGAAGCGATGTTGCAGGACCAGTGTTTTTTGGTGGATGATAATGATAATGTCATTGGCCAGGCCTCCAAGCGAGACTGCCACCTTGTGGGGCCCGACGGCAGCATCAAGCTGCACCGGGCTTTCAGTCTGTTTCTGTTCAACAACCACGGCGATTTGCTGCTACAGAAGCGAAGTTCGAATAAGCTTACGTACCCGGACTGCTACACCAACACTTGTTGCAGCCACCCCCTGGCTAACTTTCCAGGTGAAGACGAAGGGGCCTTGGGAATTAAAAAGGCTGCTCAAAGGAGGCTGAACCATGAGTTGGGGATTGCCGTTGATACCATACCCATAGAGAACATGCATTATATTACAAGAGTGCACTACAAGGATGAAGGCAATGGGAAATACGGCGAGCATGAGATCGATTATGTTGTGTTTATGAAGCAGGATGTTAAGGTGAAGCCCAATCCCGAGGAGGTGTCGGAAATTGCGTTTATACCCCGGGCAGAGTTTGACGAGTTTATTCCGACGTTGACTGGACCATGGACGCCGTGGTTTGCGTTGATTTTAAAACACCGTCTTAAGTATTGGTGGGATAATTTGGATAATCTGGAGGAGATTAAGGAGCATAGCAAGATATTGAGGTTTAAGGAGTTGTGCTAGTCTAGTCAGTAAGTTGAGGTGTATTTCCGTTGTCAAGTTTAATAAATATTTTGATTTTTTTCTGATTATTATTTCCCCCCGATATTTGTGGGGTTCAGAGGCACTATTTTAAGGGAGTAAAAAATAGAGTAATGACTAAACACTGAACTTTCGAGCTTTACTTTAGACTTTAGAGAAATAAAGATAGGTTAGGTTTTGGTTTTGGTTTATGGAAGTGGCTAATATCGCCGAGTTAGTGGTTATAACGCCATATTTCAACGTCAGCATAAAAATGCTAAAACAAGGACTCATGAGCAGATGTGATTTTCTTATTATGTACAGGGTGCCTCATAAAAGATCCTCTACCACCTTATCTCGGAGTATATGCGATACGGGAAAAAGTTAAATATGTTTTTAAAGGAACTTTATTGATATATATCTGACATATACAGGATGCTCAGTTTTCCCTGGGCTGGACCCAACTTTTCAAAATTAAATGAAACACCCTTCATATTATTCCAGAAATGAATTCTACATAAAAAATAAAGTTGACTTTCTCTAGGATCTTCTGTACTTATCTCCAATAGTTTGGGCTCTAATGGCGATTTTATATTTTTTTTGCAAAAAACGCATTTATTTCCAGTATAATGAAAAAGAATATAGGTGCCTAGTACTTCGTGACTCTGTCAATTTTTTCCTACACACAACACTAGGTGTGTTTGTTATGCTCCACTAGTGCACTCTCTTCTACACTACAACACTCAGTGTGGCTTTGTTAGTGAAATGTTTGTCTGTTTTCAAGGATAGAATATCTTTACTAAACTAGAAAAGATATTCTATAATAAAAAACAGACAAACATTACACAAACAAAGCCACACTGAGTGTTGTAGTGTAGAAAAGTGTGCACTAGTGGAGCATAACAAACACACCTACTATGACATATCATTCCAGTTGGTTTGAATGGCTGTCAATTATACAGGGTGATGTCAAATGTTGAACCCAAAGAAGGACATTTACCCCCATATGCACCGTAGAAATCTAATCCGGATGAAGTCTTTATCGCGATTATCTTCCATACCACCTAATGGAAAATAATCGCGATGAAGTCTTCATCCGGATTAGATTTCTACGGTGCATATGGGGGTTAGAATCACCAATGAGTCGAAAATGTTAAATAGACCACCCTGTATATCGTCACGGATTTTGATTGTTTACCAAAAATAAAGGTTAGTTTGCATATTATAATAGTCTATACCTATCTCTAGCCGTTTATAATCGCTATTTAATCTTTTTCATGCGAAAAAAAATTGTGGTAATTTTATGAGAAAAAATGAGTATGTATCAAAATAAACTGCACAAACACATATAGAAAGCTATCTCTATTTTTTATGTAGAATTCATTTCCGAAATAATATACAAGGTGTTCTATATCCAATTTTGAACAGTTGGGTCCAGCTCAGGCAAAATTGAGGACCTTGTATATGTCAAATATTTAAAAGTTTCTTTGAAAACAATAAGACTTTATATTTAACTCTTTTTGATAAATCACATAATTATCTTCCGAGATAAGGTAGTAGAGCATCTTATCTGGGACACTCTGTACACTGTTGTCCAGCCGATTAACGTGAAAGTAGAACAATTTTAACTAAAATCCCAAATTTAAATTGAGAAATATGGTATAAAAAACTATTATACATGGAATTTTCTCGTGGTCTCAAACACGCGAGTGTTGTTATTTTTTCTATTGGCAAACCCAGTCATAAAAACTGTTTTAACTGAAAAACTACAAAAGATGGAGTTCTGACTTTTACTATTGGAGAACATCAACTCATAAAAACAGTTTGTTAACTTGAAAACTTCAAAAAATAGAGATCTGATTTTCGCACCAGTGGATCTACACAAAATTTTCTATAGAAATCACCAAGAAGAATGTCTAAAAACTTCAACAAAATCGACCTCAATATGAGTGTTGCTATTTTTTCTATCGGCGAACATTCACTCTTTTGCTCGATCTCCACACAGAATTCTGAAAAACTCATTAAAATATTGAAGTTTATTTCCGTTGTCTGAATTTTCCTGAATCATATGAGCGAAACCTTATCAGTAAACCTACAAATCCTATTGACATTGCCATTATCACACATATTTACTCTACAAAAGCACATGATAAATAACTCAACAAATTACCCCAAAATCTCTATTATATACACTACAGTACAAATAAATTACATCATCAACGTTGCCAAAACCACCATAAACACCAAGCCTACAACCCGGCCTGCGCCACTATGAACAGCATCGCTAAACGCATCCACAATAATATGCTCATTATCCGCGCCCCGGGCTAGCCCATACACAATATCCTCACAAACAAGGGCACTACCTGGAATCACATTGGCAATAAGGGATCTGGGCAACAAGTACCTATTATCATCAAACTCAGCACTTTCAACGTGCAAAGTAATCACGTTGTTGTTCTGAAAGGTCACATAAGTGCAATTGTCCAAGTCCGAGTTGGAGGTGGCAACGTCGATGACTGTCAAACTAGGGGTGTTTTGGGCTAGGGTCATGACAGCTAGGTTGTTGTACACGTCATCATCTACGTCTTCAACGTCCAAGGTGGTTCTGGTGATGAGAGTCTGCGCCTTGACGTCCAACAGCTCGCGGTCGTCTCTGAACACGTCATGGATGGACTTGTGTATAGCCACGTCGTGCTCCCCAATTACCACCCCCAATGATGTTTGATTTTGAATCCTACTAGTAAAGTTGCTCAGAATATCATTGAACAAAACCTGGTTGTATACGTGGTCTAGATTTATCGGAATTTCATTCCAGACAACCAGGGCTTGGTCTTTGTTGATGTTGTGCTGCTGCAGCAACCTCACCAAATCCAAAATCTCCATGGTTATAACATCGTTGATGAATATATCCCGCACCCCCATCCACATCTGATCCAAAGTAATCCCCCCTGCAGTGCACGCCACTTGTAAATTGTCTCGGGAAAAGTTTCCCTTGATGAACTCCTGCCAGGGGTCGGGAACTCCATAGGTAATCCCGCTGGAAAACTCTGCAACGTTTATTTGCAGTTGCTCCAGGGCACCACGCAGCTGCAACCCCGTCAGCCCCAGGCTGGTGGTGAAGGTGTTGTAGAAGTTGGTGAAAGTCCAGTTGAATGTTTGCAGGGAATGGTGAAACCCATTCAGGCTAAACATCCGCGACTGAGCCACACTCAACGCGTCCAAAATCTGCTCCATTTTGTCCAAATTAACTGATTCAGCTTGATAAAGGTCAAGGACAGCCAGGCTGGACACTTGTTTTTGAACGGGACGTTCGTAGATCACTCCTATGAGATAATCGGGGATTTTATCCTCGGCTATGGACAGTTGCAACTGGACCAGATAGTCCATGGTTTGGGCGTGGCAGCATGCCACCACCAACAACAGCAGCGCCTTATTGTACATGGTCTGGAATTTATGTTAGACTAGTAAGACAAGTATGGATGGGGGGTATTTATGTTGTAGAATGAGTAATCGAGGTGTGTGATTGAGGTGCGACTAAGCCAGGACTTACCTTTGCAATGTTCACACCTAAACAGAACTCATGATGGTGATGAAGTAATGACTGCGATAAAAACAGAGGCTTTTTACTTTATTAGCGGAATATGTTAACAAATAATTTGTTGTTTGAATAGAAAGATAAGGTGTTACCGAAAAATGCTACTTGTTGATGAATGATGATAAAAATGTTGGCTCAAGGATTTGGGTGAATTTCACGGTAAAAGATGATTTTATTGTTAAAATTCCAGAATTGAAATTTGATGACCAATATCCTAAATATTTTAATCCATTAATTGCCTTTCCGAATGTTTGACATTATGGGATCAATTTTGTCATTATATTGTACTTAAATCAAATTTGGGAAAATCCTTTTGAGTCATATTTTTTAATCGTAACACTGTTGGAGCTCAACATATTTTATTCGTAAGAAATTTGGCGATGAAAATCAAGTTATTTAGGTTTTTCTACGGAGATGTAATGTATTCAGTCCGTTTAACACTGAGCTAAGATTTGATTATTTGTTAAATTCATGTCTAATTCAACCGGACTATAAGATGTTTAGGTGGGTTATTTTCTGGAACTACGAATTAGGATTCAAAAAAAAAATAACAGAAAGTACAGTAGTGTGGCAAACGGATCTGTAACGACGGAAAGAATTCGCATAAAAAAAATCGATATTGCCATATTTAACAACCAGAATGCAAAGCCTGTTGCTTCGTGAATCAAAGCTCATTTAGTTTTCTCAAGACCTAATCTTAGAATGAGTAGATTTTTTTCCAAATATTATTATCGGCATCGGAGGAGCCGCAACACGATTCGAAAATACTCGAAAGGCGAATATTGAAGGAGTCTTAATGGTTGTCTAATGTGATCACACTTTTTTGAAGAATGAAACGGATTCGCAATTGGCCGTAGTAAGTAACGTGACTATTTTCAGCGCATATCATAACAAACCGGCAAAATAGCAAATATTAGCCTAGTTTACACCGACAACTTGGTCCGCGGAACAAGTACCAAATTCGAACTATATCAGAATCAAATATTTGGTTCGAATGGTGTAAACAGTTGCGAACTAAGCTGGTCCGCTCTTGGTTCGGTACTTGCCAGCAGGTGTACCGAACTAAATTTGGTTCGATCTGGATCAAAATTATGAGGTTATGTTGATTGTTATTATTGTGAATTGTGTTGGTTCTGAGTTTCTCAAGGCAATCTGAGCGTACTCACTTATGTTTTTCTTTATTACGAATTGTGTTGATAGATAATTTCGACTTGTTTTTGACATTTGATGAATTGCGCGCCAACTCATTTAGTTCACGCGTTGCAAGACGGTGTAAACGGACGAGAAACAAGCATTGGTCCTACCGTACAATCCCCACCCACTTGGTCCTATCGGACCGAACTAAACGAGCTTTCGGTGTAAACTAGGCTATTGAGACATTCAGTGGCGGTGCTTTATCTGCGAATTCTGAGCTTTGAGTAGGATAGTTGCAAAAATGTTATTGTTGTTCTTGATTATTTTTATTGACATTATTGTTACCTACTTATTGTTGTTGATGTTCTTGTTATCGCTGTTATTTTTTGTTTGAAATACTGAACAAATATACTCACGGCAAAACACTGCATAGCCAAGCAGGGGAAGTGATATATAGCGAATGTCTATAGGTATATATAGGTATATATGGGTATATATACCTAATTGATTACCTAATTGATATGAATTATATTTTGGAGTATTTTTCCTTGTGTCTTTAGGGTTTGTGATGAGGTAAATCAAGTCACCAAAAAACATTTTTTTGCAAATATTGTGACTAATGACAAATCAACAAAATTTCTCCCTCATTATTCTTTAGATATTCTTGAACATCCAGCAACACACACGCCACTGGGTTTTTCATGAATGAAACCAGCCATGTTTTAAATATGGATCCGATGCCCCACTGTTACAGATCCATTTGCCACACTGTACAAACAAATTATTTCAAGGAAAATTTTTGGCTCATTTATCTGGACTAAGTATGGTTTATGTGAGTTTTTCTCCGCAGCTGCGATATCATAAGCCTAGTTTACAGCGATAACTCGTTTAGTTCGGTCCGATAGGACCAAGTGCGTGGAGATAGTACGGTAGGACCAATGCTTGCTTCTCGCTCTATTACATCGTCTTGCAACGCGTGAACTAAATGAGTACGCAAGTAATTCGTCAAAATGTAAAAAAATGTCGAAATTATTTATCAACACAATTCGTAACCAAAAAAAACATAAGTATAAGTACGCTCAGAAACTCAGTACCAACACAATTCACAATAATAACAATCAACATAACCTCATAATTTTGATCCAGATCGAACCAAATTTAGTTCGGTACACCTGCTGGCGAATACCGAACCAAGAGCGAACCAGCTTAGTCCGCAACTGTTTACACCATTCGAACCAAATATTTGGTTCTGATATAGTTCGAATTTTGTACTTGGTCCGCGGACCAAGTTGTCGGTGTAAACTAGGCTATAGAGACGCAATCAAACTCAAGTTTTGAGCTAAGATTTGATTTTTAGTTAAATTTATTTCTAATTCTACCGGACTATAAGAATTTTGGGTAACTTGTTCGAGGCAAAAACATTTTTATCAAGGAGATTGACTGTCCATGTAAAACGAGGAAATTTGGCAACATTGTGAAATAGTATAGTCCAGTCAAATTGAAGAAAAAAGTGATGAAAATGCATTTCTCATAAAATGTCTCGGATTTTTGGTAAATATTTTCGAATTTAAAAAAGTCTATATAGGTCTTTTTTCAAGACTATAAATAAATCAGTCAAACTTGCTAACTGTGTGAACTGAAATGCAAACTGATCCAGAACTAGCCCAAAAAAGACTCAAACTAAAAAAATTATCCCTTCCCCACGATCTAAAACATGTGATTAACAAAAAACTTACCCAAATTAGCTCAGAAGTGACCAAAAAAACTAGCAAAAAATAACTACAATCGACCCAATAATAACCAACCCAAAAAAAAAACAAAACTGAATGATGCAAAAACTGACCAAAAAAAAATTTGTAAATAATCAAAATTAACCCGGAAATGATCCAAAACGAACCAAAAACTTACCCAAACTATAACCATGCAAAGCTAGCCTGAAAATAATCGAAATTCCGACCAAAACATACTCAGAACGGACCTAAACTAATTCAAAAATAGCAAAAGATGCCGCAGATTTTACCAAAACTAACACAGAAAAACCTAAACTAGACCAAAAATATCTCAAACTCTTCCAGATCAACCAGAACTAACCCTAAAGGGCCGCGAATTGACCCAAACTAACATCTATAATAACTGATCAAAACTAATACAAAAATAAATAAAAAAATTACCCAGAACTGACCAACTAAAAAAAAAAACAAATAACTTACCAAAACTGACCTTAATCAAACCACAAACTAAAAGTAATCTGAACTGACTCTAAGGTAACTCAAATAACCAAACCAACGGAAAAACTGGCCCAAACTAAAACAAAAAGTAGACAAAAACTGACTCAAACTAACCAGAATTGACCCAAAAATAACAGTTTTAATCAAAACAAACCAGAGTCACAAGTTGATGTTAGCTGATTCAAAATAACTAGAACTAACCCAAAACCGATCTAAACTTGCCTAAAATTAACCCAGAACTGACTCAAAAGCAATTAAAGTTATACTGACTCAAAAACTAATTCAAAAATAACCCAGATCGTTTGACTGACATCTGTTTTAGTGAACGGTAAGCGGCAACACCGCTTTCTTCCCAGATGACAGACAAATGACACTTGGGTTATGGGCTGATCTAACCTCATTTTGTCCTTCAACTGTCAAGATAATGGTCTCTTTGTTGTTAATTGATTCGTATGAGTCGTAATAGCCATCATTACCAGCCCGTTTAATAAGATACGCAACTTTCATTGAGTGAAACAAGGATGTTGTGATTGGGAAAATAATTTGAATTCCGAATCCTTTGTTTGTCTGGTTCCTCAATTTTATCATTAGACTAGTTTACACCGACAACTTGGTCCGCGGACCAAGTACTAAATTCGAACTATATCAGTACCAAATATTTGGTTCAAATGGTGTAAACAGTTGCGGACTAAGCTGGTCCGCTCTTGGTTCGGTATTCGCCAGCAGGTGTACCGAACTAAATTTGGTTCGATCTGGATCAAAACTATGGGGTTATGTTGATTGTTATTATTGTGAATTGTGTTGGTTCTGAGTTTCTCAAGGCAATCTGAGCGTACTCACTTATGTTTTTTTCGATTACGAATTGTGTTGATAAATAATTTCGACTTGTTTTTGACGTTTGACGAATTGCGCGCGTACTCATTTAGCTCACGCGTTGCAAGACGGTGTAGACGGACGAGAAGCAAGCATTGGTCCTACCGTACTATCCCCACCCACTTGGTCCTATCGGACCGAACTAAACGAGTAATCGGTGTAAACTAGGCTATTTATATTTATACATCCATTGACGTATAGTCTGTCAATTTCCATTGACATCTGACGTCAATGCGATCGAGGATCGGGCTCGAAGGACCATTTTCGTAAACAAAAACCACCAAAATCAACTTAAAAAACATCATGTTCACTGTAATAAAACATCTAAAGGAAATAAAGTAAAACATGCTAACACATATTGCAAAAAACCATGATAAGTGTCTAAATCTAGATACTCTTCCGCTTCAAATTGGGCATAACTGGTGGCGGCACTGGAATCTTCAACACAATACTGTTTTTGTTTTTCGGCGACATGCTGAAGCCCAAATTACGCGCAAACTCCTGCATTTTCTTCACGCCCGTTTTGAGATCCTTGGAAATCGGTTCCAGATCCAGTTCGAACTCTTTTGCCAACATTAGCAGGACTATTGCATAGCATAGTCCTTTGTCCCGCATACCTAAGGGCCTTAGCCTGAAATAGGGATTATTGAAGCTGTAATATAAGATTAATTAAATACCCATTGACTGTATAGTTCATTTTGATATGCTTATCAACCTCGTCGGAGCATTCGCAGACGACAAACTTCTTCGTCATGGTTTTCATGGGCGTGTTCATGAATTTGACCAAATAGTGCACATAAAGCAGGATTTTGCACTTTTGGATGACAACCAGCTCCGGCAGGCTGGACCGCATCTGCGCGATGATTTCCTGCACCGAACTAATCAGGCCCGTTTCGTTCAAATCTTCCGTCTCCAGCACTTCAGACACGGTTTCTTCCAGAGAGTTGAGCACATCTTCAGGGACCAAGTCTGACAGTCGGTAGACCTGCTCCCGCGTCTGCGCCTGTCTGTTTATCTTGGGTCTGTAAAGACTTTCCGTTTCCTCGCGCATGCTTGTTGTTATCTCTGACACGCTGATGTCGGCTACTGTTTTTTCCAGATCTTCTTTGACGTTTTCTATGTTCATTTTAAGTCGTTCTTGCTGTTCGGTGTAGCGTTTCGCCTTTTTGGAGCCGAATTGTTTTTGCAGTTCGCCGACTGTTTGAGGGGTGGTGGAGGTGGGGACTGTGGAGGTCTGGTCTAGAAGGGGGGCCACGGTGCACGTATCGATTTGTATCAGTTGTAACTTTAAGGGAATTGTTAAATAAATTAAAATACAACGGAAAACATACATCTTTGGATCCCTCAGTGTGGACGATAAAGAAGCTGTTGTAGTTGTTATCCTGGACAACGTCCCCGCTGTAAATCATCTCCGAATTGGTCACTCCGACCATTTTTTTGCGTTTGTTTTGCAACAAGGTTGTATTTAGAGATCCCCCCTCCCCCGGTTGGATTTTGCCATTTTGGAATTCGACTGAATAACGTAAATAAACTTAGTAGTTATAATCAAGTGGGGCCCCATATTATAATAATAGAAACTACATACCAAAAACCGGCCTGTCGGGGTCCTCAACCACTTCATTGATTTTTGGCATGATCACGAAGTTCTGCTGCGGCGGGATTAAAGCATTTTCCCCACAGTGTACACAAATTTTGTAAAGTGAGGTTAAGTCACTTTAATCGGAAATGAACAGGAATTTTAATTCCCTTTTGATACCTGGTTAATGAGTTAATGGTGTTTGATTGACTGTGGTGATTAATATGCGATTTTAACAATGTTTTCGATTAATGTCTTTGTGGTGTCAAGATTATTGATTGGGTTAACCGGGGTTGTATTTTAGTTTATAGTCACGTCCACTAATCAAGTAATTATATTAATTTTATGATGAATTAATCGAGTTTATTTCATTAAAGTGAATTGTGTGTTGAGTTAATACAAGGACGTTTTTCCTTGAAATTTTAAATTACAATTTTAAGGAATTTTCCACTTATGTTGGCAGCATTGTTTTCTATAACAACAGTCTAAAAATACAACCAAAGAACCTGTATGATCCTAGTCTGCTTTAATTTTCTTTACGAGGGGTTGTTCATACGTTTCTTGAAAATCAAATTTCGCTGTTGTAAGACTCGTAATTGACATTGTTGCTTAATAAACGATAATGTATTACGTTTAACGGCACTTAAACGTTCGTTCAAAAAGCATCGACTATTTTTTCATGTTATCATTTTTGGGTCACCCTGAAAAAAGTGTATTAATTGACCGATTTGGCTCCATTTTTTTTGCAAATTGTAGAGTCTAACAAACTGTATATTCTCACCCAAAATGACCTACCTTATACAAAGTCCTAAGCCTTCTTTGCCAGGTCTCAGGAGCAAAATTTTGACAAGCCACACTAGGGATTTTTGTAGAAAAAATCTATGCACGCCACTGGATTCGACTTTCCTCATAATGGGTCTCTACCAATTTTCAGCAGAGAGAATCAAGTATTGTAACCATTTTGTGGAAAAAAAATAATTATTTCTTTGTTTTTAAAAGTTCACAGCTCGTCAGGAAAAAACAACCATTTTTTTCAATGCATGAATCATTTCTTTTGCGATTATCGAAAATTAAATTCGATATTTACGATAAAGTAATTTCACCACAGGCGCGGATTAAAAAAAAATGAATAAATCAAGGGATTGTTTTTTTTTGAAAACAGGAATATATTTATTGATATCATTATTTACAATAATTAATAGTTCACTATTTCTTTAGACAGTACAGGGTGTCCCATTTTGGGTACTTTTGCGGGGTATCTCCGTTATTCTTATAGATAGAAAGTTGCGGTTTTCGCGACAATGTGCTACTTTTTCGTGAAACTGAAGATGGCGTTAACAAAATTTTCATAGCCCTTTTCGTTTTCAAGATACAGGGCTAAACTGAAAATGTTGCATTTTAAGGTACCCCTCGTATCTAAACTATCGGATAAGTTATGGGAAATGTGAAAACTGTTTGTTATATAACTTTTCCCGTAGAACTTGATTCTGCCTTCAGAATTAGTATACAGGGTCAGGTCAAAAAGTTATCGTACCCAACTTAATTTTTTTTAATGGAACACCCTGTATATTTAAAGTCCATAAGATTTTTGTTTTCTTTACCTTTTCAAAAATATATAAGAGTATGCACTTTAAAAAAAAAAATGTTTAGCCTATAACTTTTTGACCTGACCCTGTATACAAATTCCGAAGACAAAATCGAAAGTTATATACTTTTTCCGTGGAACTCGATTCTGCCTTCGGAATTTGTATACAGGGTCAGGTCAAAAAGTTATAGGCTAAAAATTTTTTTTTTTAAAGTGCATACTCTTATACATTTTTGAAAAGGTAAAGAAAAGACAAATCTTATGGACTTTAAATATACAGGGTGTTCCATTAAAAAAAATTAAGTTGGGTACGATAACTTACCTATTTTGAGGATACTTAACGCTAAGGGACCCTTAACTTGACAATTTTGCTTGTTTGCTTGTTAAGGGTTCCTTAGCGTTAAGTATCCTCAAAATTAGTTGGTGCAATCGGCCATTAGTCTTCTATTTGTACTTACATTGAATTGATAAACGTTATTGCAGTTCCTAGTATTATGGTCATGTACAGAGTTTGCAAATACAATTTGTGAGTTACATTTTTGTTCTTCATTGATTACATTATAAATAAATTTGGATTAGTTCTAGGTTCTAGCTTCAGAAGATCAGACAGTTCTTGTATTTCCAATTCATTGTACAATTCTTGAGTAGTAAGTAAAATTTGGTATAGGCCCTTTTTGAGAGATCCGAATCCAGAGGCTTGATAGATTTAAAAAAAAAAAACGCTCGTGTGGTTTATCAAAATTTTGCACCAGGAAACTGGCAAAGAAGGCCTTGGATTTTGTATGTACAAGATCGAATATTGGTGAGCAGTTAGAGTTTGTCAAGCTCTACAATTGAAAAAAAAAACTAGTCAAATTGGCCAATTAATAAACTTTTTTTCAGGGTAACCCGAAAACAAATGTGTCACACTATACTAAGAGGCCGTTTATCAATTGAGAGTTTACCCATGGGTTAGCTGACCCTCGGTCAACTTAGCCCCTGCCAAATGGACAAATTTCAAACATTTTGAAGTTATTCCAAATTTATTGCGAGGCGTAAACTCAATAATTGATAATAATAATAATAATAAAAATAATGTGTTTATTTAGCATCATGCTACATGAAATTACAGACTTAAAAACATAAACATCATAGTACACATAGTAAATAAATAACATACAGATAATAAATACACTAACAATTAGTCAAAACAGATTCTCTGAGAAGCCTCTTGAACAGTTGAAAATTATCACAGGTCTTTATGATCACTGGTAGTTTATTAAATTCAATCAACCCTCTGTATAACACAGAGTTGAGCATTTGAGAGTTATAACATCTGTCTAACACAGCAAAATCATCACAGTTTCTAGTATTATAACTATGTACAACCTTAAAAACCTTAAACTTATCACAGATGTAGGCAGGTAAAATATTTTGCTTTAATTTGTATATGAACAGATTCACATAGAACATAATTCTTTGTTTCACTGAAAACATATTTAGGACACTTAACATCGATCTAATGGGTGAATAGCGATTACATTTTAAAATCAGTCTTAGAGCTCTATTTTGGATTTTCTCCAGCTGGTATATCTTATATTGTGGTAAATGAGACAATAAAGTTGAACAGAACTGTATATGGGGAAGCGCAATAGCATTATACAATAACAATTTTGTGTGCATTGATAAATTCTTTCCGATCCTGGTGATAAATCCAACTTTTTTTGAAAATTTTCTCGTCACATAATCCACATGTGCGTGAAAATTTAGGTTCGAGTCCATAACTGTTCCTAAATATTTGATTTCCTTGTCATAAAGAATCCTTTCCCCGTTTATAATGATTTCAACATCGCTTAAATCTACAGAATTAATTCTCACAAAATCTAGATTTACTTGCGTTTAAGCTCAACTTGTTTTCACACAACCAATTGAACACTTTGCTGATTTCATAAACAGAAAGTTGGTGAATTAAGCACTAGGTTCTTATAATTTTTCTTGGGTTATGAGCATAATTTTCAGGTTAGAAGATTTCGATTTAAGAAGTCGCAGTTAATTTTGACAAATATATCCCAACAACAAGCGATAGAAGTTTCCAAATATTCAGATAAATTTGAAATTGGATCTATTTCGACTATTCTTCCAAAAATCCTGTTAATTTCTGATATTTCGTGTTGTGGTTTAGTTTGTTTTTTGGACGGTAAGATTTATTGAGTATGATTTTGGTTTATATTGTCACGGAACATGGTGAATGCGCAAGCCACCACATTGTGTAGAATTGTTTGGCTTCTGGTACATTCTAGCAAGGCTAGATGGCGTCGAACATTCTTCGCTTTTCTGAAAATATCTGGATTGTTCTCTCAATCCTCGCGAGGGTATATAATGAGATCCGTCATTTCAAGGAGTTAGTTCAGTTCTGAATACGTCGTGAAATATAAATCGTAAAACATAAATAAGCTGTGATTTTGTTTGTGAATAGTGAGATCTGTACATAGTGACTTGTAAAATAAATTATTTAAAGCTGAACAGTGTTTTCTATAGCGAAACTCGTTACATTGGTGTCAAAAGTGGGATTTATTGTGTGCTATAGAAACGGACATAAATATTCGCTGTGATGGCTGCGAAACTAGTGTTTTTAACCGGATTGAAGGTCGCCGAGTTGAAGAGGGAGCTGGAGGAGCGTGACCTGGATAGTAGCAGTAAGAAAACTGATCTACAAACAAGGCTTCGTGAGGCTTTAATGGAAGAAGGCATGGATCCTGATAGGTTCCAATTTGAAATTCCCGATCCCAAGGCGGTAGTTGAGAAATTGTCCAAGAGATTGGAAGATAAATTGGAAGAATCTTCCAGAGCCATGGAAGAGAACTCCAGAAAAATGGAAGAGAAGTTTGTAGAATCTTCTAGAATAATGGAGGAGAAAATCAAGGAACAGCTGGCGGACAACTACAACTTCTGGAAGGATCAGGTAACAGAAGAAATTGAGAACCTTGAGCAACGATTTGAAGCAAAACTTGGAGATACAATGAAGACTTTGGAAGAAGAAATCGAGGAAGTGCGAAGACAAGTAGCAGTGATTCAGAAACAACCAGAAGTGACATTCGAGAGCAAAGGTGCTAAAATGGAGTCTGATACCGTGCGAGTCCACATGAAAGCCCCTCAGTTTGATGGCAAGCTGTCCTGGAACAATTACCATCGCCAGTTCGAGGCAGCAGCAAGGGCAAATGGATGGTCCGCAACAGAGAAAGCTCTGGCACTAACTCTGGCGCTTCGTGGGGAGGCAACGGAGATCCTGCAGACGCTGAACACCCAGGAACAGGAGGACTACGATGTTCTGGTGAAGCATTTGGAGCTGCGGTATGGTCAAACTCACTTGGAGCACGTCTACCACTCTCAGTTGAAAAATCGCATTCAGAAGGCCAACGAGACCTTGCAGGAGTTTGAAGCGGATGTTGCTCGCCTTGCACGACTGGCTTATCCAACCACGCCAGAGAACGTTATGGAGAGGCTTGCAGTTCAGGCCTTCTTGGATGGACTTCGAGACCAGGAGATTCGGCAGTCACTGATACTCCATCGTCCCGATAGACTGGTTGAAGCACTGGCCAAAGCTTTGGAATTCGAAGCGGCGAAGCAGTCTGTGAAGGTTCCTGCACGCGTGCGAAGGGTGGAGGAGAAGGATCCTCTGGAAGAAGACACCGTCGAAGCAACTGTGAGGAGGGTCGTCAAAGAGATAGAGGCGTCCAAGCGAAGGAAGCTGCAATGCTGGAACTGTGGAGAGCTTGGCCACATTCGTAGCCGATGCAAGAAGGAGAGACGGGCACCTTCTTCGACGTTGGAAAACTAGAGAGGGTCGATGCGAAGGGGCAATCGTCGACCTGTAGCCAGTATGCCCCAAGGAAAACCGCCATAGTTGCTTCTTTAGGACACAAACTGAACAGCGTGTTTGTGGATGGCTGGGTTAATGGAGAGAAACGCACCATGCTGCTGGATACAGGTGCGACGAAGTCTATCAGCAGGCCCGACATTGTCACAACACCGACAATGTTGGTTTAACAAAGTGGCGACTACGGACAGCAACAGGAGACTTGGCTAGGATACATGGTGAAGTGGAGGCAGCAGTGACTCTGGGAAGCACCAGCTTCGAACATCCAATGCTGGTTGCCGATATTGAGGAAGAAATCATAATCGGAATGGACATGAACACCCAAGGCTTCCAATTAGATTTCAAATATGGAACACTGAAAACCAACAACGAAGAGGTGATAATGCATGGTAGAGAGGAAGAGACAGTTCGTGTTTTGCTGGCTGGGGATTCTTCAATTCCTGAGAGGAGCGAGATGATTTTGTGGGCTCGCCTGGAAGGAAAGATGAAAGAAGGAAGCATCGTGATGTTTGAGCCTAAAATACACGATTCTGAAGTAGGACGAGGCATTGCATGTGGAAAGAGCCTGGTACATGTGGGAAAGACTGTGCCCGTGAGAGTGATGAACGTCAACTATCACTCTGTAAGTTTGGCAAGGGACACAGTTTTGGGGCTCTGCTCGTCAATTTCCTCTGTGTTGCGACAAGTATGTGAGACTCAGCAAACCATCTCTGAGTTCACCGGAGAGATTCAGAAGTTAGTTGTCACCTCTTCAAAAGATCTGGATAAGAGACAAAAACAACGATTGAGAAACCTGATAAGGAATTACGGCGACATCTTCGACAACGGGACTGGGGAAAAGGGCCAAACGAACGTGGTGCGGCACACCATCAACACAGAGGGAGCACGACCGATCCGCCAAACAGCTAGAAGACTACCTTTGGCCAAGAAGTAGGAGGCGGACAAGATCATCAAGGACATGGAGAAAGGCGGTGTCATCGAGCCTTCTAGTAGTCTGTGGTCATCGCCAGTTGTTCTGGTTAAAAAGAAGGACGGTTCAACTCGATTCTGTGTGGACTATCGTCAGCTGAACAACGTGACGAAGAAGGACAGCTACCCGCTACCACGGATTGATGACACTTTGGATACCTTGGCCGGATCGAAGATCTTCTCAACCCTGGACCTCAAAAGCGGATATTGGCAGGTAGAAATGGCCCCTGAAGATCGAGAAAAGACTGCTTTCAGCGTTGGAGCTGGGCTGTGGCAGTTCACTGTTATGCCATTTGGGTAATGCAACGCACCTGCTACGTTCGAGCGGCTGATGGAGACCGTGCTCAAAGGACTATCCTGGTCAACATGTCTTGTATACCTGGATGACATAATTGTCGTTGGCAAATCATTTGAAGACCATCTGAAGAACTTGGAGGAGGTATTCCAGAGACTCAGAAGTTCCGGTTTGAAGCTGAGTCCAAAGAAATGCCAACTGTTCCGGAGGGAAGTACAATACCTGGGTCATATCGTATCGGCTGAGGGTGTAGCCGTTGACCAGCAAAAGGTGGAGGCAGTTAAGGAGTGGCCTGTACCAAAGAACCTCCACGAGCTAAGAAGTTTCCTGGGTCTGTGCACGTACTACCGGCGTTATGTCCAAGGATTTGCGAACATCGCCCGGCCTCTTCACAGGCTCACAGAGGCACAGAGACGCTACCACTGGGACGAGGATTGTCAGGAGGCCTTTGACACACTTAAAAGGGCACTTGCCAGCGCGCCCATCCTAGGCTACCCACTACCGGAGGGAAACTTCATCCTGGATACAGATGCCAGCAATGTAGGACTTGGTGCAGTGCTGTCCCAGATCCAGCAGGGACATGAAAGGGTGATCGGCTATTTCAGCAAAACCTTGTCGAAGCCGGAACGGAACTACTGCGTCACGAGAAGGGAACTACTGGCAGTAGTCAAAGGGGCCGCGCTCAAATGGCTCCTACAGTTCAAAAATCCGGAGGGTCAAGTTGCTCGTTGGATTGAGAGACTTCAAGAGTTCAACTTTGACACGGAACATCGAGCTGGATCCAGCCACAACAACGCTGATGCCCTATCCAGGAGACCTTGTCCAGAACAATGTAAGCACTGTCAAAGAGCCGAGGAAAAGGAGGCGAGCACTTGCAGGACGACTTTGGTGGATGATTCCTGGCAGTCTGAGGCGCTTCGCAAGGACCAGGAGAAAGATCCAGATCTGAAGCTTGTCATCGGATGGAAACTGGCAGGCCAACGACCAACCTGGCAAAAAGTCGCGCGATTCTCGGCCACCGTAAAGTCCTACTGGGCTCAATGGGACTCGATGGTTCTTGATGACGGCATCCTGAAGAGGCTGGTGAAGAATCTGGATGGCGCGGAAGATCGGAGGCAGTTAGTCGTTCCTGGAAACAGACAGGCAGAGGTGATGAGAGAGGTCCATGATGGCGTCACGGGTGGACATCTGGGTGTAACCAAGACGCTGGGAAAGCTGCGAGAACGGTTTTACTGGGTCAACTGTCAAGCCGATGTGAAGGAATGGTGCAGAAAATGTGCCGTATGTGCGGCAAGTAACGGACCCCAGAAACGGCCAAAAGCTCCTATGCGCCAATACAACGTGGGAAGCCCCTTTGAGAGGATCGCAATCGACGTGGCTGGACCCTTTCCTGAATCGGACAAAGGAAATAAATACATCTTGGTCGCCATGGATTACTTCAGCAAGTGGGCTGAAGCGTATGCCTTGCCAAACCAGGAGGCGGCTACCGTTGCCGATGTCTTGATCAAGGAATGGTTTTGCCGTTTCGGTGTCCCGTTGGAGCTGCATTCGGACCAGGGCAGGAATTTCGAATCGACGCTATTCCAGAATGTCTGCGATATCTTGAAGATCAAGAAGACAAGGACAACGGCGTTGCACCCACAATCCGATGGCATGGTGGAGCGAATGAACCGAACCATCAATCGACACTTGGCCAAAGTTGTCTCTGACCATCAAAGAGACTGGGATCAGCATCTCCCCCTATTCCTCATGGCGTACAGGTCAGCAGTTCATGAATCGACGGGCGAAACACCTGCCAAGATCATCATGGGTCATGAACTCCGGCTGCCCTGCGATTTGAAGTTTGGCTGTCCACCTGGTGAGGATGTCGCTGGGGAAGACTACGCAAGTGATCTTCGTAGAAAAATGGACGATATCCATCAACGAGTCCGACTAAACATCCAAAGTGCCAGCGACAGGATGAAGGAGGCGTACGACGTGAAGGCCGAAGAAGGAGGGTTCGAGGTTGGGGATTTGGTTTGGCTTCACAACCCACAGAGGCGACGTGGATTCTCCCCAAAACTGCAAAGTTCTTGGGAGGGCCCGTATGAGATTCTGGAGCGAATCAATGACGTCGTCTACAGGATTCGAAAGCCACCACGAGGAAAACCGAGGGTTGTTCACTTCAATCGTTTAGCTCGGTATGCTGGGAACCACGACGATCAGGACGCTGAAGTGAGGCAGATCAGGTCAGCCAAGGAAGACATGTCATTGGAAACTTTCATGTCTCTACACTCCAATGGCCAGAAAGTCCAGAATGGCGTTGTCCAAGAGAGGCAGCTGGATTTGTTTGAAGCACCGGCCGAATACTCGTTGGCTCACTGGGTCACTGAAGACCTCAGTATGAGGAGTGGACTTGCTGCAGCTTTTAAACGAAAATTTGGACGATTGGACCATCTGCGACGACAAAAGCCAGAGGTAGGGAAGCCGCTCCAAATCACGAATGGGACACGACACCTGTTCTACCTTGTGACGAAGAAGCTCCCACAACATCTGACCACCTACAGTGAAGTCTGGAAAGCCCTCAGTCATCTTCGTGACTTGATGCAGTCACAGGACCTGACTCATTTGGCAATTCCGAAGATGACTAATGACCGAGTGGACTGGCGAGTGGTGAGAAGCATGCTGGAGGTGATCTTCAAAGAAAGCGGTATTGACATCCTGGTGTGCTGCTATCCTTCCCGGAGGACGAACCAGAAGACAGTGGACTGCTACTTCTATAGGACATCAGGCTGCCGGTTTGGGGACAGTTGCCGATACCGACATGAAGGCAACTCGGGACGAATTGCCTTAAGAAGGGGGCAATGTCACGGAACATGGTGAATGCGCAAGCCACCACATTGTGTAGAATTGTTTGGAATCGATTGGCTTCTGGTACATTCTAGCAAGGCTAGATGGCGTCGAACATTCTTCGCTTTTCTCAAAATATCTGGATTGTTCTCTCAATCCTGGCGAGGGTATATAATGAGATCCGTCGTTTGAAGAGTTTGTTCAGTTCTGAATACGTCGTGAAATATAAATCGTAAAACATAAATAAGCTGTGATTTTGTTTGTGAATAGTGAGATCTGTACATAGTGACTTGTAAAATAAATTATTTAAAGCTGAACAGTGTTTTCTATAGCGAAACTTGTTACAATATGAACAAAATTGTCCGAGTTAGCTTAAGCCTCATTTGTGTTATACATTTTCCCAGTTCTCGCTATTTAGTTGATCCGGAACCTGATGATTTTTGGTCTGCGTAGGATATCTTCCTCATCATCGTTGAATGCATTGATGTCTTATAAATAATCCATTTTACACTACTCTACTTGTGCTTTATTTATAATGATTGGTGAAAATATTGAATTCAGTATTTAAGAAGCAGGAGACAAACTTCACAAATGATAAAATAGACATAGTTAGGTTATGTTCATCTGAAAAAGTCTATTACACTCAACTCAGGGTCCCTGAGTGGAGCAGGGTCAACTTTACTCATAACCGCATGGTGACCAGACATTGTGAAACCCTAGGTATTTTCTATACAGGTTGTTGCCTGATCATTGTTATAAGGGCCGTAATTCCAAAATATTTCTAAGAATTTTTTTTCGAAAATTGCGTTTCAAGGAAGTTACCATTCCGCGTTTTCATCGTAGTTATACGATCTTTTCGCATACAAATTCTTGAGGAACTATCCCACAAATTCGAAAACCCTCTGTTTCGCTATACGGACTCATTGAACGACCCTCGTATTATAGTTACTAAAACGTAAGGATCAGAACGCGCTAGATGTCCCAGTTATCATCCACATGTTGGCACAACTACCTGTCAAGCCATCAAACTTGTCACTCCACTCAGTTGTCACTGTTGTCAGTGTCAAACAAAAACATTAGAAAAAGTTTCCCGAAAAAAACACAAATTCAACAAAATTTCCCAGTTTTTTTCAAAACAAATAATCGGAAAATTCCCCGCCAAATTAGTGCCCATTACCCAGCAATCATTAACAGGTTGTCGCCCGCGATAGCATCGATTGGTCATAACCTTACATGACCTGTCACTAAACTGTTATTAAAATAAGCTTATTATCTTATTATGGTAAATTCAATTAAACTTAGCGCATAGAATGTACGATTACGCGTTTTATTTCGCAGATCTATCATCTGTATCTATGTATCTGCGCTCGATTTTGATCCCCAGTTGTTTACATTATGTTTGACTAGGACTAGGATGTATCAGAGTGTGTTTCGCTGTTGAGGTACCCTTAAGATGTTCAGTTCGGCGATTAAAGGAAATCAAAGGCAAGTTCCAGTTTTATTGTTATATTTATAAAACGACAATGCTTACATGAACATTGATGTTCATACATTATGAATGTTCAAGTTTTGTTTACATTGTGTCACAATATAAACATGTGTTCATCGGTGTGAACACGTGAAAGTGTTGGATTTCTAATTTTATTGTTGCAGTTTGTGACATGCATTAATTATTTTGCGAAATATCCTGGGTATTGTTTCATTTACGGGAGAATAAAACAATGATTTTGTCATGTTTCTATTATTGTTTATTATTCTTAATTTTCACGATATAAGGATGTATTCGTCAATATTTCTCAAGTTGATCAAATTCCATACAAAATAACACAAGTTTCATCAAAATCGGTCAATTTGTTCAAAAGTTACTGTGTTTTAAAGGATTTTATGGAAAATGTAAAAAAATCGAATATTTTGAATTTCGTCAAAATTTGCAGGGATAAAAAATCACAAAAATTTATCAGGAAAGTTGATTGAATTCCCTACAAAATGGCGCAAGATTCATCAGAATCGGTTCATTTGTTCAAAAGTTACAGCGTTTTCTGAAGAATGTAAAAAAATCGAAAATTTTGAATTTCTTTAAAATTCACTGGGATAGAAATTCACAAAAATTCTTGACAAGAGTTGATTAAATTCTCTACAAAATGGCGCAAGATTCATCATAATCGGTTCATTCGTTCTAAAGTTATGGCGTTTTAAAGAATTTTAAGGGGAATGTCAAAACATCGAATATTTTGGATATAGTCAAAATTTGCAGGGCTAAAAAATCACAAAAATTCTTGAGGAAAGTTGATTAAATTTTCTACAAAATGGCGCAAGGTTCATCAAAATCGATTTGTTCAAAAGTTACAGCGTTTTAAAGAATTTTATGGAAAATGTAAAAAAATCGAATATTTTGAATTTCGTCAAAATTTGCAGGGATAAAAAATCACAAAAATTCTTCAGGAAAGTTGATTGATTTCCCTACAAAATGGCGTAAGATTCATCAGCATCGGTTCATTTGTTCAAAAGTTACAGCGTTTTCTGGAGAATGTAAAAAAATCGAAAATTTTGAATTTCTTTAAAATTCACAGGGATAGAAATTCACAAAAATTCTTGACAAGATTTGATTAAATTCTCTACAAAATGGCGCAGGATTCATCAAAATAGATCCATTCGTTCTAGAGTTAAAGCGTTTTAAAGAAATGTAAAATAATCAAATATTTTCAATTTTGTCAACATTTGCAGGAATAAAAAATCACAAAAATTATTGAGGAAATTTGATTGAATTCCCTACAAAATGGCGCAAGGTTCATCAAAATCGATCTATTTGTTCAAAAGTTACAGCGTTTTAAAGAATTTTATGGAAAATGTAAAAAAATCGAATATTTTGAATTTCGTCAAAATTTGCAGGGACAAAAAATCACAAAAATTCTTGAGGAAAGTTGATTAAATTCTCTACAAAATGGCGCAAGATTCATCATAATCGGTTCATTCGTTCTAAAGTTATGGCGTTTTGAAGAATTTTATGGAAAATGTAAAAAAATCGAATATTTTGAATTTCGTCAAAATTTGCAGGGATAAAAAATCACAAAAATTCTTGAGGAAAGTTGATTAAATTTCCTACAAAATGTCGCAAGGTTCATCAAAATCGATCCATTTGTTCAAAAGTTACAGCGTTTTAAAGAATTTTATGGAAAATGTAAAAAAATCGAATATTTTGAATTTCGTCAAAATTTGCAGGGATAAAAAATCACAAAAATTCTTGAGGAAAGTTGATTAAATTCTCTACAAAATGGCGCAAGATTCATCATAATCGGTTCATTCGTTCTAAAGTTATGGCGTTTTGAAGAATTTTATGGAAAATGTAAAAAAATCGAATATTTTGAATTTCGTCAAAATTTGCAGGGATAAAAAATCACAAAAATTCTTGAGGAAAGTTGATTAAATTTCCTACAAAATGTCGCAAGGTTCATCAAAATCGATCCATTTGTTCAAAAGTTACAGCGTTTTAAAGAATTTTATGGAAAATGTAAAAAAATCGAATATTTTGAATTTCGTCAAAATTTGCAGAGATAAAAAATCACAAAAATTCTTCAGGAAAGTTGATTGAGTTCCCTACAAAATGGCGTAAGATTCATCAGCATCGGTTCATTTGTTCAAAAGTTACAGCGTTTTCTGGAGAATGTAAAAAAATCGAAAATTTTGAATTTCTTTAAAATTCACAGGGATAGAAATTCACAAAAATTCTTGACAAGAGTTGATTAAATTCTCTACAAAATGGCGCAGGATTCATCAAAATAGATCCATTCGTTCTAGAGTTAAAGCGTTTTAAAGAAATGTAGAATAATCAAATATTTTCAATTTTGTCAACATTTGCAGGAATAAAAAATCACAAAAATTATTGAGGAAATTTGATTGAATTCCCTACAAAATGGCGCAAGGTTCATCAAAATCGATCTATTTGTTCAAAAGTTACAGCGTTTTAAAGAATTTTATGGAAAATGTAAAAAAATCGAATATTTTGAATTTCGTCAAAATTTGCAGGGATAAAAAATCACAAAAATTCTTGAGGAAAGTTGATTAAATTCTCTACAAAATGGCGCAAGATTCATCATAATCGGTTCATTCGTTCTAAAGTTATGGCGTTTTGAAGAATTTTAAAGAGAATGTCAAAAAATCGTATATTTTGGATATAGTCAAAATTTGCAGGGATAAAAAATCACAAAAATTCTTGAGGAAAGTTGATTAAATTTTCTACAAAATGGCGCAAGGTTCATCAAAATCGATCCATTTGTTCAAAAGTTACAGCGTTTTAAAGAATTTTATGGAAAATGTAAAAAAAAAATGAATTTCGACAATATTTGCAGGGATAAAAAATCACGAAAATTCTTGAGGAAAGTTGAATAAATTTCCTACAAAATGGCGCAAGGTTCATCAAAATCGATCCATTCGTTCAAACGTTACAGCGTTTTAAAGAGACAAAAATACTTGGCGAAAATCGATCAAATTCCCTATAAATTCTCCCTTGCGGAAAATTGTCCACTATTCCGTGTTTATTTTTCATAAATCCGCAGGTCTAATGGTCTCTACGCACTATCAAAAGACATAGGCAAACACTTCAACAACAAAAGCCACAAACCCAAACTGAAAGATGGTCAAAATCATAAAAAACTCGAGAAACTGGTCAATGGGAATCCGTTTGGGAGTCAGGTGACCAAGCGACACGAATCGGAAGATAGAATAGGAATTCACAGTATTATAGGTCCGCCCCATTTTATCCCTTAAACGCGCTCAACTCAACTCAAACTTTCCACAGGCTTTAACGATGTAAAACCGCACAAACCCGTAGGATTAGAGCAAAAAGTGAAAAAAGAAATACGCAAAGTGACGCGTCACGAAACCTTGCAACGGATAGAATGTGAAAAAGAGGAGGCGAATTTCTATCAACAACAATGGTTTAGCGCTAGTTTAGAAAAATTTAAAATGGAAGATAGATCTCGCGAGGAACGAATCGAAATTACCCGACATGATTACCTGCGCCGTTTGCAGCAAATCCGTCGCAGTAATGTGGGCAAACCCAACAAAATGCCCGATTGGGTGGAACGGCGGAAAGACAAGGTGCATGTGCAGAGGAATGAGGGTCAGAAGATTGTTCCTGTTAAAACCTGCGAGGTAAGCATTGCGATATTTCAGACGAATAACCCAAAGGAGCATTTGGAAGTATTGATGCCAATAACGTGATTTTTGAAAATTTCAAGTTGATATCTCAAAAACTCCGGGAGATATGAATGTTGAATTATTATGTGCGAATTTGACATAGTTTCAATTATCGACCTGTATAATCGTTTTACGGTGTTTGATAGCAATTTTGATAACATCACTAGAAAAAATAGATTTTGTTGAGTGGTCCCTGAAAATTTCAAGTTGATATCTCAAAAACTTCGGGAGATATGAATTTTTTAATTATTTTTAGGAAATGTGTGAATTTAACATAGTTTCATTAATCACCCTGTATAATCATTTTGCGTTGTTAAATCCCAATTTTGAAAACATCAATAGAAAAAATTGATCTTGTTGAATAGTTCCTGAAAAATTTCAAGTTGATATCTCAAAAACTCCGGGAGATATGAATTTTTGAATTATTTTTAGGAAATGTGTGAATTTGACATAGTTTCATTAATCACCCTGTATAAGTCATCTCTGTCGTTTTACAGCAATTTTCAAAACATCACCAGAAAAAATAGATTTTGTTGAATAGTTCCTGAAAAATTTCAAGTTGATATCTCAAAAACTCCGG
This sequence comes from Orchestes rusci, assembly GCA_958502075.1. Lineage (NCBI taxonomy): Eukaryota > Metazoa > Arthropoda > Insecta > Coleoptera > Curculionidae > Orchestes > Orchestes rusci. The sequence goes on along the minus strand of OY293313.1, from coordinate 21,619,768 downwards.
GAGATATGAATTTTTGAATTATTTTTAGGAAATGTGTGAATTTGACTTAGTTTCATTAATCACCCTGTATAAGCCATTGGTGTTGTTTGACAGCAATTTTCTAAACATCACTAGAAAAAATAGATTTTGTTGAGTGGTCCCTGAAAATTTCAAGTTGATATCTCAAAAACCCCGGGAGATATGTATTTTTGAATAATTTTTAGGAAATGTGTGTAATTTACATAGTTTCATTAATCACCCTGTATAATCATTTTACGTTGTTAAATCCCAATTTTGAAAACATCAATAGAAAAAATTGATTTTATTGTGTGGTTCCTGAAAATTTCTAGTTGATATCCCAAAAACCCCGGGAGATACGGATTTTTTATTTATTTTTAGGAAATGTGTGAATTTCACATAGTTTCATTAATTACCCTGTATAAGTCATCTCTGTCGTTTTACAGCAATTTTCAAAACATCACCAGAAAAAATAGATTTTGTTGAATAGTTCCTGAAAATTTCAAGTTGATATCTCAAAAACTCCGGGAGATATGAATTTTTGAATTATTTTTAGGAAATGTATGAATTTTACATAGTTTCATTAATCACCCTTAGAATCATTTTGCTTTGTTTGAACCCAATGTTGAAAACATCAATAGAAAAAATAAATTTTGTTGAATAGTTCCTGAAAAATTTCAAGTTGATATCTCAAAAATTCCGGGAGATATTGATTTTTGAATTATTTTTAGGAAATGTATGAATTTTACATAGTTTCATTAATCACCCTTAGAATCATTTTGCTTTGTTTGAACCCAATGTTGAAAACATCAATAGAAAAAATAAATTTTGTTGAATAGTTCCTGAAAAATTTCAAGTTGATATCTCAAAAACTCCGGGAGATATGAATTTTTGAATTATTTTTAGGAAATGTATGAATTTTACATAGTTTCATTAATCACCCTTAGAATCATTTTGCTTTGTTTGAACCCAATGTTGAAAACATCAATGGAAAAAATAAATTTTGTTGAATAGTTCCTGAAAATTTCAAGTTGATATCTCAAAAACCCCGGGAGATATGTATTTTTGAATAATTTTTAGGAAATGTGTGTAATTTACATAGTTTCATTAATCACCCTGTATAACCATTTTACGTTGTTAAATCCCAATTTTGAAAACATCAATAGAAAAAATTGATTTTATTGTGTGGTTCCTGAAAATTTCAAGTTGATATCTCAAAAACTCCGGGAGATATTAATTTTTGAATTATTTTTAGGAAATGTATGAATTTGACTTGGTTTCATTAATCACCCTGTATAATCATTTTGCGTTGTTAAATCCCAATTTTGAAAACATCAATAGAAAAAATAGATTTTGTTGAGTGGTTCCTGAAAATTTCAAGTTGATATCTCAAATACTCCGGGAGATATAATTTTTTAATTATTTTTAGGAAATGTGTAAATTTGACATAGTTTCATTAATCACCCTGTATAAGCCATCTCTGTCGTTTTACAGCAATTTTCAAAACATCACCAGAAAAAATAGATTTTGTTGAATAGTTCCTGAAAATTTCAAGTTGATATCTCAAATACTCCGGGAGATATAATTTTTTAATTATTTTTAGGAAATGTGTAAATTTGACATAGTTTCATTAATCACCCTGTATAAGCCATCTCTGTCGTTTTACAGCAATTTTCAAAACATCACCAGAAAAAATAGATTTTGTTGAATAGTTCCTGAAAATTTCAAGTTGATATCTCAAATACTCCGGGAGATATAATTTTTTAATTATTTTTAGGAAATGTGTAAATTTGACATAGTTTCATTAATCACCCTGTATAAGCCATCTCTGTCGTTTTACAGCAATTTTCAAAACATCACCAGAAAAAATAGATTTTGTTGAATAGTTGCTAAAAAATTTCAAGTTGATATCTCAAAAACCCCGGGAGATATGAATTTTTGATTTATTTTTAGGAAATGTGTGAATTTGACATAGTTTCATTGATCACCCTGTATAAGCCATCTTTGTCGTTTTACAGCAATTTTCAAAACATCACCAGAAAAAATAGATTTTGTTGAATAGTTCCTGAAAATTTCAAGTTGATATCTCAAATACTCCGGGAGATATAATTTTTTAATTATTTTTAGGAAATGTGTAAATTTGACATAGTTTCATTAATCACCCTGTATAAGCCATCTCTGTCGTTTTACAGCAATTTTCAAAACATCACCAGAAAAAATAGATTTTGTTGAATAGTTGCTAAAAAATTTCAAGTTGATATCTCAAAAACCCCGGGAGATATGAATTTTTGATTTATTTTTAGGAAATGTGTGAATTTGACATAGTTTCATTGATCACCCTGTATAAGCCATCTTTGTCGTTTTACAGCAATTTTCAAAACATCACCAGAAAAAATAGATTTTGTTGAATAGTTCCTGAAAATTTCAAGTTGATATCTCAAATACTCCGGGAGATATAATTTTTTAATTATTTTTAGGAAATGTGTAAATTTGACATAGTTTCATTAATCACCCTGTATAAGCCATCTTTGTCGTTTTACAGCAATTTTCAAAACATCACCAGAAAAAATAGATTTTGTTGAATAGTTCCTGAAAATTTCAAGTTGATATCTCAAATACTCCGGGAGATATAATTTTTTAATTATTTTTAGGAAATGTGTAAATTTGACATAGTTTCATTAATCACTCTGTATAAGCCATCTCTGTCGTTTTACAGCAATTTTCAAAACATCACCAAAAAAAATAGATTTTGTTGAATAGTTGCTAAAAAATTTCAAGTTGATATCTCAAAAACCCCGGGAGATATGAATTTTTGATTTATTTTTAGGAAATGTATGAATTTGACATAGTTTCATTAATCACCCTGTATAAGTCATCTCTGTCGTTTTACAGCAATTTTCAAAACATCACCAGAAAAAATAGATTTTGTTAAATAGTTGCTAAAAAATTTCAAGTTAATATCTCAAAAACTCCGGGAGATATTAATTTTTGAATTATTTTTAGGAAATGTATGAATTTTACATAGATTCATTAATCACCCTTAGAATCATTTTGCTTTGTTTGAACCCAATGTTGAAAACATCAATAGAAAAAATAAATTTTGTTGAATAGTTCCTGAAAATTTCAAGTTGATATCTCAAAAACTCCGGGAGATATGAATTTTTGAATTATTTTTAGGAAATGTGTGAATTTGACATAGTTTCATTAATCACCCTGTATAAGTCATCTCTGTCGTTTTACAGCAATTTTCAAAACATCACCAGAAAAAATAGATTTTGTTGAATAGTTGCTAAAAAATTTCAAGTTGATATCTCAAAAACTCCGGGAGATATGAATTTTTGATTTATTTTTAGGAAATGTGTGAATTTGACAGAGTTTCATTAATCACCCTGTATAAGTCATCTCTGTCGTTTTACAGCAATTTTCAAAACATCACCAGAAAAAATAGATTTTGTTAAATAGTTGCTAAAAAATTTCAAGTTGATATCTCAAAAACTCCGGGAGATATGTATTTTTGAATTATTTTTAGGAAATGTATGAATTTGACATAGTTTCATTAATCACCCTGTAAAAGTCATCTCTGTCGTTTTACAGCAATCTTCAAAACATCACCAGAAAAAATAGATTTTGTTAAATAGTTGCTAAAAAATTTCAAGTTGATATCTCAAAAACTCCGGGAGATATGTCTTTTTGAATAATTTTTAGGAAATGTGTGTAATTTACATAGTTTCATTAATCACCCTGTATAATCATTTTACGTTGTTAAATCCCAATTTTGAAAACATCAATAGAAAAAATTGATTTTGTTGAATAGTTCCTGAAAATTTCAAGTTGATATCTCAAAAACTCCGGGAGATACGGATTTTTTATTTATTTTTAGGAAATGTGTGAATTTCACATAGTTTCATTAATTACCCTGTATAAGTCATCTCTGTCGTTTTACAGCAATTTTCAAAACATCACCAGAAAAAATAGATTTTGTTGAATAGTTCCTGAAAATTTCAAGTTGATATCTCAAAAACTCCGGGAGATATTAATTTTTGAATTATTTTTAGGAAATGTATGAATTTGACATAGTTTCATTAATCACCCTGTATAAGTCATCTCTGTCGTTTTACAGCAATTTTCAAAACATCACCAGAAAAAATAGATTTTGTTAAATAGTTGCTAAAAAATTTCAAGTTAATATCTCAAAAACTCCGGGAGATATTAATTTTTGAATTATTTTTAGGAAATGTATGAATTTTACATAGTTTCATTAATCACCCTTAGAATCATTTTGCTTTGTTTGAACCCAATGTTGAAAACATCAATAGAAAAAATAAATTTTGTTGAATAGTTCCTGAAAATTTCAAGTTGATATCTCAAAAACTCCGGGAGATATGTATTTTTGAATAATTTTTAGGAAATGTGTGTAATTTACATAGTTTCATTAATCACCCTGTATAACCATTTTACGTTGTTAAATCCCAATTTTGAAAACATCAATAGAAAAAATTGATTTTATTGTGTGGTTCCTGAAAATTTCAAGTTGATATCTCAAAAACTCCGGGGGATATGAATTTTTGAATTATTTTTAGGAAATGTGTGAATTTGACAGAGTTTCATCAATCACCCTGTATAAGTCATCTCTGTCGTTTTACAGCAATTTTCAAAACATCACCAGAAAAAATAGATTTTGTTGAATAGTTGCTAAAAAATTTCAAGTTGATATCTCAAAAACTCCGGGAGATATTAATTTTTGAATTATTTTTAGGAAATGTGTGAATTTTACATAGTTTCATTAATCACCCTGTATAAGTAATCTCTGTCGTCTTACAGCAATTTTCAAAACATCACCAGAAAAAATAGATTTTGTTGAATAGTTCCTGAAAAATTTCAAGTTGATATCTCAAAAACTCCGGGAGATATGAATTTTTGAATTATTTTTAGGAAATGTGTGAATTTTACATAGTTTCATTAATCACCCTGTATAAGTAATCTCTGTCGTTTTACAGCAATTTTCAAAACATCACCAGAAAAAATAGATTTTGTTGAATAGTTCCTGAAAATTTCAAGTTGATATCTCAAAAACTCCGGGAGATATTAATTTTTGAATTATTTTTAGGAAATGTGTGAATTTGACTTGGTTTCATTAATCACCCTGTATAATCGTTTTGCGTTGTTAAAGAGCAATTTTGAAAACATCAATAGAAAAAATAGATTTTGTTGAGTGGTTCCTGAAAATTTCAAGTTGATATCTCAAAAACTCCGGGAGATATGAATTTTTGAATTATTTTTAGGAAATGTGTGAATTTGACATAGTTTCATTAATCACCCTGTATAAGTCATCTCTGTCGTTTTACAGCAATTTTCAAAACATCACCAGAAAAAATAGATTTTGTTGAATAGTTCCTGAAAAATTTCATGTCGATATCTCAAAAACTCCGGGAGATATTAATTTTTGAATTATTTTTAGGAAATGTGTGAAATTTGACATTGACTTAATGATCACCCTGTATAAGCCAATCATATTTTTTGACAGCAACTTTGAAAACAACATCCAAAAGTATACAGTTGGACAAGTGAATGTGGAAAATTTGAAGTTGATAACTCAAAAACTTTCGGAAATATGAAAATACCTCACCTTAAAGTTTAAATTTAGATGAGTTATTTCTGAAGTTGATATCACAAACACACCGAGGAACTTGCACCCATTAGTTAATGTGGAAAATTTTAAGTTGATAACTCTACAACTCCGGAAGATATGATTTTTAACAATAATTATCGGCGTAGTCTTAATAATCATTGAGGAGGCGCCACTCATTACTTGAATAATTTGAAAAGTGACCTAGAGAAACTCCTTTGGGTTATCAGTCTGCCTACAGAGGGTGACACATTCGTTCCAGGTAAGCGAATGCGGCAAAGTGGCACTTCTATGCTCGAAATACTGCATCATGCACATAATGTACGACAGCCGACAGGTTTTATTCGAATATTGTACTGCCAAGTTTGCGGACAACACTCAGTGTTCGATGCCCATTTTCGACATATCGCACGAGCTGCCCTTGTGTGCTGAGCATGCGCGGAAAAGGGTACGTTCCGTATTCACCTTTAACAACCACCAATCAAGTTGTTGCAGGACAACTATAGACTGTACCAGGAAGCGAAGCCAAAGAAACTGCGGCGAAAAGTGAAACCATCCGCCATGATTAGACCGCAGAAGCGCAACAAGAAGAAAAAGAAACAATCAGTGGCGGAGCCCAGTGCAATAATTGATGAAATTCCGTGCATTGCGGCAACAGAACCGGTGGTACTGGAAGAGGACATGCACATTGTCGATCAAGTACTGGCGCTTAACGAGAACGGATTGGAACAAGCTCTAGCCAATCAGGCGCATTTGCTGGAGGAAACGGACATAACCAATGTTTTAAGCACCATACAAGTGGACGAGTTTAGTGACTTTTTCACCGTTAACCGGAACGGAGAGTACGAACCATCGAGAGAAGATGCAGAAGAACTGGAAAAAGCTCTGGCCGAGGTGGACAACGATGTAAAGTCTCTGGAAAAACTTAGTCAGACGCACGGGTTGTTGGACTCGTTTCTCGGTGAGTTTTAGGTTTTGTTGGAAGATGTCACTGTGGTGGTTTTCGTGTACATAGATGATCATGCTTTGTCGGAATCGCTGGTGCAAATTCCCGAAATGATGTTCCACAATGGTTATGCGGCTTGTGGGGACAATATTGTGGCGCAGAGCAGTTCCTATTTGTTACCGATCGAGCCTCATTCGCATTCGTAAGGCTGGGTTTGAATATGGTGAGTTAAAAATAATCGAATATTTACTTGAAGAAATAAAAAATGGTCAATGAAATTTTCTTAAAATCCTATAATAACTAGATAACTATAATCAATGGAATCGGCTCTGAAAAGTATCGCACACTCAATAGGTTGGACAATAACTTTTCTTATTCACGCGTGACGTCATCTGTTGAGAGGAACGGGACAGTTTTTGTGAATTTTCTGGGCAGTTTTTCAAGATAGAAATATGAACCCGGGTATATTTATAATCAGGAAAAAAATATCTTTTTTGTACAACCTACACGTAAAGTCCACTTTTCAATGCATGCAAAGCAGGCGGAAACTCGCTAATTTTGGCAGCCGGGCCTAAAAGTAGGTCGCTCAGCAACGGTTCCTTGGATCCGAACGCCTCTGAATCTAATAACCACGTGACAGCCTAGCATACTAAAAAGAACTTATCACGTGATAATCTCGGTGACAATGAATCTGCACCACAAAAGAATACGGGAACACATCTATTGTAACCATGATTTGACAGTTGTTAATAAACTTGTCAGTTGTCTGACTTGTCAGCAGTGTAGTGCAGTGTATCGATTATTTATTTTTGATTTTCATAATTATTCTTTATCAAATTATCACAAACTGGTTGTACAAAAAGCACTGTTTGCACCACGGACGAAAGTTGATTTTGACTCGGCTAATATCTGCCCTCGCTTCGCTCGTGCTCCTACTTATACCCTCGTCAAAATCATCTACTTTCCGCCCTTGATACAAAATGTACTATTCAAATATTTAATAATATACAGGTACTGCCATTAAGAAATAAACATAAGTTGTACTTTTTCACATATGTTTATTGTTTTCTCGACTACAAATTTTATGGTAGTTCACAAAAAAACGTTAATTTTTTATTAGTTATTTTTTGGTTCCCTGGTACTTTGGTTATTTGAGTCTTTGATACTTTGGTCCTTTGGTACTTTTTTACTTTGATACTTTTGTTCTTTGGTAATTTGGTTATTCGGTGATTTGATTGTTTGGTTCTTCGGTACTTCGGATCTTTGTTATTCTTGTTCTCGGTTACTTTGGCTGTTTGGTACTCTGTTACTTTGGTTATTTGATATTTTGTACTTTGGTTCTTTGGAACTCTGGTTCTGTGGTACTTTAATTTTTTCAATTTTTTTTTCTTCGGTTATTCGGTACTTTGTTTCTGTGGTACGTTGGTTCTTGGGTTCTTTGCTTCCTTGATTCTTTGATATTTTGTACTTTGGTTCTCTGGTAATTTGGTACATTGATACTTGATTGGTTCTTTGCTACTTTGGTTCCTTGCTTCTTGGATCGTTGGTACTTTGGATCTTTGGTTATCCGGTACTTTGGTTTTTTGGTACTTTGATACTTGATTGGTTTTTTGCTACTTTGGTTCCTTACTTCTTGGATAGTTGGTACTTTTATTCTTGGGTACTTTGGTTATTTGGTACTTTGGTTCTTTGGTAATTTGGTACTTTGATAATTGATTGTTTTTTTTTTGCTACTTTGGTTCCCTGCTTTTTAGATCGTTGGTACTTTGGTTCTTGGGTATACTTTGGCTTACTTTAACTCTTTGGTTATTCGATACGGTACCAAAGAGTCAAAGAACCAAAGTCAAAGAGCCAATTAACCAAAGTACCAAAAAATCTATGCACGTATAGAAGTGCCAATGAACAAAAGTACCAGAGTACCAAAGTGTCAAAAAGCCAAACGACAAAAGAACCAAAGTACCAGAAAACCAGAGTATCAAAGAACGAAAGTAACAGAGTACCAAAGAGCCAAAGTACCCGAAAACCAGAATAACAAAGCTCCGAAGTACTGAAGAATCAAAGTACCGGAGAACCAAACTACCCAAAGAGCCCAAGAACCAAAAGTACCTTATTACCAAAGAACCAGAGTACCAAACTACAAAAGTACCAAACAACCAGAGAATCAAAGTAACAGAGTACCAAAGTGACAGGGTACCAAAGAGTCAACGTACCGGAGAATCAGAGTACCAGAGAACCATAGAACTAGAGTAGCAAAGTAACAGAGTACCAAAGAGACAAAGTAACAGGGTACCAAAGAGCCAATAAACTAAAGTGCCAAAGAGCCCAAGAACTAAGGTACCAAAGAGCCAAAGAATCAAAGTACCAAATATCCAATCGATCAAAGTACCAAAGAACCAAAGTATCAAAGAACCAAAATACCAAAAAACCAAAGATTCAAAGAACCCAAAATAACGAAGGTATCAAAGAGCCAAAGTACCAAAAAGAACCAAAATATCAAAGAGCCAAATAACCAATGAGACACAACAGTAAACGAGCTATTCTCTCACACTCTTTAACAAAAATCAATCGCAGAATCCTATTTATTTCCTGTAAAAATAGGAATAGCTTCCCTATACTACATCGTAACCTCCGCAAAAAATAAATTGAAATTAATCAAAAAAACGATTCAAACTATCCACAAATAAAATGGTATAAACACCATATAAATTGTGTTCTGATTCCGACCAATTTCAACAAATGACGTCACAGATTGCCCCTCAGTTACGACGCCACCTATTATAGTATAGTAACCTTGGGCATCGTATGGGGACAAAAATCGTTAACTTGAACTTGAACGGCAATGATGCGCATGCGCCCTTGTTTTCTGGCCAGTCGATGAACTAAAGTCTTCGTACACCCCCATTTATTGAGTTGTAAGCTTCGTCCCTCTATAGGTCATGTCCATGTTACGTCATTTGACAGGACTCCTAGGGTTAAACAATTGTTTCTAGTGCCTTTTTGATTGTTTTTGAAACGTTTTTTTTCTTGAGCGAAATAGAGAAAATTCCGATTGTTGTCATTGCTGTCAATGTCAATGTAGGATTTTTTTTTAAAACCATTGATTCAATGAGAAATACAAAATGTTTTACCTCCGATCTACATACAGGGTGTACAACTAAGAGAAGAGAGGTCGCCGGTCATATCTCCGTAAGTATTCATTCCACATTTTTGGAAAAAAAAATTATTATAAAAGTTGCCAAGAGAAATTGCTGGAAATTATTTCTAAGTTCGTGCGATGTCCGCTAGGGGGCGTAATACAATAGTGAAATAAAAAATATAGGTTTTATTAGGAATGTTGAACGGTGACCTACCAGATAAATAATTTTTTATCAAAGAAGGAGAAATTATAAACATTTTTCATATTAAACTTTTTTTTGTAATCTGTCAAATAAAGGGTGGGGGAAGGGTCGAATGTTAATTTTTAAAATTGTTGATAACTTTTGATTGGCTTAACCGATTCCAATAAGCTTTAAAGGTTTATTGTTATGCTTTTTTATGGTGTAATTTCACTTTACGAATTATTTTATTGCTGAACGGAAGAGGGCGCTTTTTTACGTTACGTTCAAAAGTATTTTTCGAGGGATTACCTTTATGAAAGTGTTAGGGAATTATTCGAAAATCACGATGAAGGCATCTATTTGGTGGATTTGCATTTGAAAATTTCGAAAAAACCTCAAAAACAGGTTTGACTTTTACAATACATGTGTGGTCGACTAAAGCGGATAAAATTGACCCCAAGAAAGAATTTCCTCATTGAAAAGAGCTAAAGATCAGTCAAATCGGTTGAGGAATTTCGAATTTATAGGCAATTTAGTAACGTCAAGTTTGACAGCCTGTAGCTGTTTTATTTGACAACTTAGAGAGAAGTGTCGGGGGGCAATTTTGTAGAAAATTTCATACCAGTCAATTCTAACCAATCATAGGCTTGCATTTTAACATGTTGCTATGGAAACGACCTAACTTTATCGGAAATCACCCTACTCATAATCACGTGACTGAAAGATTAATAAGTGGAAATCTCCCTGGCGCTTTGCATCTGGATGTAGCTCCCATATGATTACAGTGTTGCCGTCCCCACTCTCCCTAACAATCCCAACCCAACCCAACTTTCACAGACAGAGATAAGGCAAACGGCAACACTGTGGTTGGTGCATGGGAGCTACATCCAGCCGCGAGTGCTTGAGAGCTGTTAAAAACACTGACAAATATTTTTGATAAATGATTTATTTTCAACTTCCAATACAAAGTTGCAATGTTATCAATTATGGACAAGATTGGTTATAACTTCCAAATGTTTTATAAAATCCTGATTCCCTTCTTTCTTCCTCAATGGCGAGTAGAGTAAGGAGCCGTTGGTTTCTTCCACTAAATGCGAGGTGAGTCCTGGGTTATGTTTTTTCCAATGATCAGTTTTGGCATGAAATTTTCTTGCCGAATCTCACGCGAGCTCGAATTAAAAATCCGGAAATTTGTTCTCGTTGCGAATTTTCTTGCAACTCGACAAAATTTCCGAAAATAATTCGAGCTCCAGGAAGATTATAAGTGAGAATATCGTTCAAAATCTGTTTCCATATATTTTTTTGTGAGTTCACTAAGAAAAATTCTCGATATGTCGATTTTCTGTGTTCTTGCGGGGATCTGAGAAGCTTGAAATATATTTCTAGCACTTTCTCTATGATGAATAGTTTACGAGAACTGGCACCTTGTCGCTGAAAATGAATCACCCTGTACAGTAGTACAGTTAACGTGATACGCGTAGTTATAAGTAGGTACTTGAAAACAAATTTTTGCGTATGGAAGTGGAACCGCAAAAAATGCTCTGCATCATGGTGCAATCCGCATATCTTTTCATCGATTCGACTTAAGATAATTTATAATATCTGTGAAAACTTCCTCAAATAAATGAATAGTGTCGGGTGAATTAGAATCATCATAACCTCAATCCCGTCTCCCTGCGGCGTTGCCAAATTTCATATCATATCATAGACGTCTCTGTTAGAGCTCAATAAATGGGAATATACAAAGACTCTAGTTAAAAATGCAACTACTACGCATGCTAGTCCATAGCCGCTTGACAAATTCAAGAAGAAATTTGTACAGGATTTTTCTTTGCAGCAAAAACAGCCACAACTTCCCTCTCCCCCTCCCCCAAAAAAAAATGCCGTACCTTGTAAGTGAGTTCAAAAACAATTAGGCAAGTGTCGCTTAGCTATTTTTTAATTAACACAAACATGTTTCAATGTTCAACGCAGGTATTTTTGTGAAACAACATTTATTTTGATTTTTACATTTTCTAATTTAATTTTTGGGTGTTTTCTTTCGAAATTTCACAAAAATACCTGGACTGTAATTGGTACCAGGCAATACCATGACGTTTTAATTTCTGTTCGGATTCGAATCTGGTCGGTGGGACCAAATTTTTGGTTTTTGTCAAAATTAATTTGCTTGTGAAAAGACTGATTAGATGTAACAATTTTGTAGGTGTAGGTTTAAATTAGGACAATAGAGTACCAATTACAGTTTTGGATTGGCACAGCCAATCGCGTAGCGTCTAGAAACACACACTGTCTTTCTTAGGTAAGAATATACAAGGTAAGCCAGGATTAAGGGAAAATTATAGTGTTGTCAACAATTGTTAACTTTGCTCAGGAAATTTGGTGTATAGTACACTTAAGTAGTTGTTTGTAATTGTAAAATTCAAATTTCGATCCTATATTTTCCCCCATTTTCAACTTGAATATCTACTACAGCTACTAACCGATTTTTGATTGATTTAATCAAATTATTTATTTTTGTATTTAGCTTTAGTGTCGCTTATTAGGATTTAATTAATTGTGTGGTAGCCGTGTATGTGTTTGAGTGCGAGTGCAAATTCCAAATTGTGCATTTATCAAGTCATTGTATGTTTTATTATAATTTTGCACCTTTTTCATGTAAACTAGCGGAATTGTGGTACTTTTTAGGCTAATTGATAAATTGTTGAATTCTGTCGATGTGATTGAAATATTAGTTTCCTATTTTAGGTTTATGTTTTGAGGACCTTTTTGTAAATATTTCTGAAAATAAAATCGTTAACAAAAATTTGTTTGGTTGATTTGAACAGAGACGGCGCTGCAGCTCATTTTCATTCTTCACTTTGGTGACTTTCTTTCAAGATGGTTGATATTTTAAAATGGCGGAAGACTAGTCAAGATAACATACGTAAAGTTCGTCACCATTTTCTCGTCAATTCAAAATGGCGATTATGGGAAGTCCGGCAATACTTCCTCTATATTATGTTTCTTTGCCAAAAAAGTTGACGATTCAATATGGTGCTTGGAAAATTGTTTAAAAATATTTTTTTCTGGTTAATTCAAAACGGCGATCATGAAACTATTTGAAAACGGTGGATAATGGCGTCCGTGAAGGTCGCCATTATACTGTTTAAAAATTATTGATACGGATAATAATTCAAAATGACGCTCGAGAAATTGTTTCACAATAATCTCCTCAAGTGAATTCAAAATGGTAGAAAACGAGTCAAAATGGCGTCCGTGATGGTCGGCATTATGCCCACTTTTTTTGAGTGATTGATGTATAATAATGCAAAATGAGGATCACTGAATTATCTGAACTTCGGAAATGCATTTTTTTTAAAATATAGATGAGGATCAATCAAAATGGCGTTCACAAAGATTGTCAGAACATCAACTCTGTGTGTATTTTTGTCAAAATGGTTGATACGGATAATAATTCAAAATGGCGGCCGTGGAATTATCACAAAATGGTTTTGAATGTGTGAAAATGGACTTCATATTCATCTCTTCAAGGTTTTTTATAACTGAATTCCAAATGGCCTATTTTGGAACGGTGCAGGACCAATCAAAATGGAATTCGTGAAGGTCGTCATTACTTTTTTCAAGTGACTTTGGCTCTATAATTATTTATACTGATATATAGTTCATAATGGCGATAATTGAATTATTTCATAATGGTTGATTATAAGTCAAAATGGCGTCCATGAAGTTCGGCAATGCTTTCTTCATTTGAATTTCTTTCGAGATGGTTGATAATTCAAAATGGCGATTGTAAAATTTGGAGAACATGTAACTGACGTCCGTATAGGTTATGTCAAAATGGCATCCGAGAAGTTCGGCAATATTTTACAGATGTGTAATTGCTTCAAAATGGTTGAAAAGTTCGGCTTGATTTCACTATATGATTTTCTCAAAATGGCTATTATAGAGCTATGTCAAAATGGTGGCCAATATGACCTTGAAGTTCAGCTAAGTCAAAATGACAGAGAAAATGAATTTATATTAAAATGTCCGTTATGAGTTTGTTTCAAAATGGTGAAGAGTGTGTCAAGATCCAAATAAAGTTTGTCAAGCTTAAGTGAGTTGAAAATTATAGTTATCTGAACTTTAACTATTGATACATCCTGTATATTTCCTCAGTGACTGTATTGAAAAAATCCGTGCTTATTTTTTCTTCTCACTGATAACCTCGTATTTTTTTTTTTGGTGATGATTGAAATATTCCAAAAATTGGATTTTATTGGCAATAAACTTTGCTTGAAATGGTGATGCCTGTTAACAATATTGCCAAATTTGGCATGGCCATTTCATTGCAATAAAAATAAATTGTGCACTTTCTTCAAAATAACAAAACTCCGCAAAATCTTCCCAAAACGTGGATAACAGAGCAGAATTGGCAACATGGCATTCAATTATAGGATCAAAGTAACTACTTTGTCCCCAATTTCAAACATGCTTATAACCTAAACAAAACGAAGAGCCAACATAACATAACCCTACTTTCAATCACAACATTACCCTAAAAAAATGAATTCGATAAATAAATTAACACAACCCTTCAAACAATTGCGCTTGGCCTCTAAAAGTAAGTTTTTATCAAAAATCTACCGATAATCACCAATTTGCCGATGTAGGAACAATAGCAACAACCACAGAGGAATACGAAAGACAAGGTAAAATTTTCGCTTTTGAGCAAAAAAGGCAACAGGAGGCTGTAGGGCGGGTGGAAAAAATCGATGTACAGTATGAGGGGCTACCGCAGGACAGCTTGTTTGTTATGAATGGAAATATATCGACGCCTTATGATGTTGCAAAACGTAAGTTGATTTTTCGTTTTCATTACCCTGTATCATTGACATGACAGTTCAAATGTCAATCAAAAGTGACACTTGACAGTACTAATACTAATGTCATCGTTTCCAGACTTGGGTGACAAAACACGTGACCAATCAGTCGTAGCCCTTCTCAATCGCAAAACCCTCTGGCACATGCACAAACCCCTCCCCTCCTCCTGCATCCTTGAACTCCTCCACTACCACACCCTCAACCCTGCCTCTGTAAACAAAGTATTCTGGCGCACGTGCAGTTTTCTACTTGGCGCAGTCGCATCAGACGCCTTCAAAACAAACATCCCCTTGACCCTACACAGCTTCCCCAGTCCGAACATCAAATCGGGCAGTTTCGTCTACGACATTCAATTGGGCCTGGAAAATTGGCAACCTTGCAAAAACGAACTTAAAGTCCTATCGTTGGAGTTTGTCAAGTTTTGCCAGAATAACTTGCGCATTGATTGTCTAGATGTGGATACAAATATGGCGTTGGAGATTTTTAAGAATAATCCACATAAAACGCAACAGATTCCTGATATAGCGGCGCATAATGGGGATAAGGTTACGTTGTATAAGGTGGGAGGGCATATTGATATAAGCAAGGGGCCGATGTTGCCCCATACGGGGCACGTGGGGCGGGTGTCTGTGACGAATGTTATTAAATTGGAGACGGAGGTGGAGGGAAGTCCTATGTATCGGTTCCAGGGGGTGGCGTTGCCGAGGAGTATTATTTTGAATCATTTTGCCTATGGGTTGATTGAAGAGCGAGGGAAGATTATGGTAGGTTAACTAATTTGTTAATTTATTTTTAAAGGAGTTTTTAGAATTCTGCAAGGCTACCCGGAGATCAGAGCGCTATCAGTGAGGATAATAGCTTCGTTTCCCATATAGCTCAATAAATAATGTTTTTTAGTTAAAGTTGTTTCATTAAACAAAAACTATCTCAAGTCCGATCACCTACGCAGGCGAAGTGACGTCATAGACTCTATCAATAATACCTTAATCTGGTTGACAACAGTGTACCTATCAATAGGATTACACTTGCACTTTGTCCCAATTTTCAGCCATTTTCCTTCAAATGACACATGAGTAAAAATAACTGGCATTATATAAACACTCATTACACTTAACCACTCCCATAAACTAAAACCTAACCTATGTTCTTCCCACAAAAGTGCGGTTCATGTTTCCTCCCCTAAACTGCAATTTTGCCGTATAAAAATGCCTTTAAACCCCACACACATCGAGGAGACATTCTCCTCTAAAGAACAAGGAGTTAAACGCCTCCTTTCATCAATTTTATCGCTCAGTTTGAGACAAGAGGAAAATGCCACTAAAACAATCATAAGCATAATAAACAGGCTCATTTCCGTATCGAAAACCCGCAAAGAGGGGTTGGAGTACTTAAACTTGATTGTAGGCCAGTGCAATGTGGAAGTGATAAGTGAAAACGCCTTAAACTGGATTAATCAGTGCATTGTCAAGTTTCCTGATGATGTGCTTAGAGAAATAAAACTGAGGATGATTGGTCTTATAGTAGAACTAGCCCATCAAGATGCTGATTTCAGCAAGAAGTTTCTATCAGATCAAGTTTCTAAGGTCCTAGAAAACTGTCTCACAACCAGCCATGTGAGCTCGTTCGAGTGTAAATCAGCCCTAAATACACTGACAACATGCATGAAGCACTACCCCAGCTGGTTTAAAACACACAAACCGAAAATTCAAACGTTTGTGTTGATTTTTATGGATAATAATGACGAAGTCCTTGTGGCCTGTGCTGCCCGTGCTTTCCACCATTTGCAATCAGTCGGAAATGCTGCCGATCAAAAGTCGAGCTTCACGGCCAGTTTTCACAAATTGTGCGCCACAGTGCATGGGGTTTGCGATAAATTATTCGCCAATGAGCGGGAGTTTTTCGCAAGTGACATATCTAGTGACGGGTTTGAGTTCACTGATAACCCTTGTCAAAGTTCAAGTGAAGTGCTACATGTCAGCGCACGCAGGGTTGCCAGCTTGTTGACATTTTTGGAGGTTATGATCAAGTAATTTTTATCTATTTGTTAGGTTGGGTAGGGATGATGTTTGGTTGTTTGCAGGACAAAATACCCGGCGCCTAAGGAAACAATGCCTAAAGTTCTGCTGGATGTGATTGGTCGAATTCTGTCCTGCCACAAGTGCATTTCGGACGATGCACACTCGCTGGAAGGTTGCCAGTTTTCGATTTTGCTGCAGGAGCTGCAGGCTAAGGCTTTGAAGCTTTTGAGGCTGGTGATCATATGGTAAGTTTCCTTGAATTTATGAGTAAAAAAAATAAAATGGGTGAGATGTCTTTTGTCAATATTGACATTTGAGCTGTCAAGTGTCAATGTTGACATTTGTACTGTCATCATGTCATTAATCCAATGAAAATACCACGTTTATACATCCAATAGTTTCCCGTAATTTTTTTTATTATTTTTTTGTTTATGTTTGTTGATTGTTTGATAGATTTTTTATTGCGAGATAGACTGCATTTTGATTTTTAAAATCGTCAATGATATTTGAATGGTCTTTATTTATTCTATTGATTATTTTTATCTTTATTTATCGTTTTCTTTATGCAAGTTAAGGGTGGAAAAAGGGGGTGGTAAGGTTAATCGCGGAGTGTATCGAGTGACACCTCAATTTATAGGTTTTTGGGCTTGAGAAACACGAATCCAATATTATTTTTGCTGAATTTCAACTATCAACCTTTATTTTCACGTTTTTTGACATAAAAATCCTTATTCTCAGCATGTCAGTCACTTTTTTGGAAAAATATTGTGACTATCTTATTTCTCAACCTTGATAATAGCGAAAACGAGGTGCCACACTTTATGATTCAGTACATTCAATTGGGGGTGGAGAAAGGGGGTGAAAAGGTTGATCCCGAAGTGTATCGAGTGACACCTCAATTTATGGGTTTCTGGGGTTGAGAAACACTAATTCGATATTATTTTTGCATAATTCCTTCAATAAACCCCTATTTTTACGTTTTTTGGTATAAAAATCCATATTCTGAGCTTGTCAGTAGCTTTTCTCAAAAAATAGCATGAACATCGTATTTATCAACATTGAAAATAGTGAAAACGAGGGGTCACACTCTATGATTGAATACATTCAGTTGGGGGTGGAAAAAAGGGGTGAGAAGGTTAATCTTGAAATGTATCGAGTGATACCTCTATTTATAGGTTTTTGAGGTTGTCAAACACGAATCCGCTGTTATTTTTGTGTAATTTTATCTATTAACCCCTATTTTTACGTTTTTTGATATAAAAATCCATATTCCTAGCTTGTCAGTCACTTTTTTGTAAAAATATTATAGCTATCATATTTTTCAACCCTGAAAATAGCGAAAACGGGGTGTCACACTTTATGATTCAGTACATTCAATTGGGGGTGGAGAAAGGGGGTGAAAAGGTTGATCCCGAAGTGTATCGAGTGATACCACAATTTATAGGTTTTTGGGGTTGAGAAACACGAATCCGATGTTATTTTTGCTGAATTACAACTATCAACCCCTATTTTTACGTTTTTTGACATAAAAATCCATATTCTCAGCTTATCAGTCACTTTTTTGGAAAATTATTGTGACTATCATATTTTTCAACCTTGAAAATAGCGAAAACGAGGTGTCACACTTTATGATTCAGTACATTCAATTGGGGGTGGAGAAAGGGGGTGAAAAGGTTAATCTTGAAATGTATCGAGTGATACCTCTATTTGTAGGTTTTTAAGGTTGTCAAACATGAATCCGATGTTATTTTTGTGTAATTTTATCTATCAACCCTTATTTTTACGTTTTTTGATATAAAAATCCATATTCTCAGCTTGTCAGTCACTTTTTTGAAAAAATATTGTGACTGTCATATTTTTCAACCTTGAAAATAGCGAAAACGAGGTGTCACACTCTATGATTCAGTACATTCAATTGGGGGTTGAAAAAGGGGGTGAAAAGATTAATTTGAGTAATACCTCAATTTATAGGTTTTTGGGGCTGATAAACACGAATCCGATGTTACCTTTGCATAATTTCAATCATCAACAATTACTTTTACGTTTTGAACGAAATTATCCACACCGAATTGAAAATACATCAACTATATCCCTCATAGAACCTACAATCCAAATTTGAACAAAATCCGTTGAAAAATAACGAAATTATGCAAACATAACCTCACTTTTGTATCGAACTTTTTCTCTAATCAAACAGGTACCAATCAAACTGCCTCCCCTTCTCCTATACCATCTCCAAACTCATCACCAACGCCTTGGAGCGCAGCCACAGCTGTCTCTGCTACAAATCGGACGCCCTCTATCGGGAACAAGTCTACAAAGTACTATCCCAGTGGGCTCTAACCACAAACTTACACCCTCACTTCCAGTCATTGATAATTAAATGCATCTTAACCGACATTACCCCTGCTAAAACCCAAGTCACTTTAATGACCATATCTGAGGGGAAAAAGAGCCAAAAGGCCAAGAGACGCCACATGACTGAACGCATCATAGCCAGCGGCAACACTGTCAGTAACATAGACACCAACGCCACCTGTATTTACGCCGTTAAGGCCCTTAACTCCT
Organism: Orchestes rusci; assembly: GCA_958502075.1. Classification (NCBI taxonomy): domain Eukaryota; kingdom Metazoa; phylum Arthropoda; class Insecta; order Coleoptera; family Curculionidae; genus Orchestes; species Orchestes rusci. The sequence goes on along the minus strand of OY293313.1, from coordinate 21,600,433 downwards.
TGCTGGAGTTTACCAAGTTGGACATTAAAACCCCCTTGTTGCTTCAGTTGTTTGAGGTGATATTTGACAGTTTGCAATGTTGCCATTTACCGGAATTGTACAAAACAATAGTGGCGTTGTACAGTCAAACAACTCTACCAACGTTGCCACCTCTGCAAAGCACTTTGGCGATTTTGGCCAGAGGCTCCAATGATCGACATCCAGACATAAGGAGAACATGCCAACAGGGATTGAGGGTTTTGGAGGGGTTTTGTCAGCCTGTTTGTCCTTCGTTGTACTTGGGAGTGGATAAGGAGGATGAGGGAGTTCGAGTAGAGGGTGTTGTAGTGGATGTGGAAGTGGCAGAATTATATATTGATGATGTATCCGTAAATGATGTCCTGGAGGCTGTGGTTTCTGCTCCTAGTGAGGATAGTAACACTGTGGAAGCTGTTGAGGATGTGGTTCCAGCAGATATAGTTAACGGTGGTGATCAGATTGAAGAACCCACAACTGAAGCTGTTGAAGAAAATTCCCCTGAAGCTCAAATCGATGATGTGGAGGTTTCAAAGCCTGAAACTCCGTCTGAGGCTGCGCCGGACGTTACCGAACCAATTGTGGACGTAACTGAGACTGAAGATGAGCCAGCGGCCAAAAAAGCTAAAGTTACATCAGAAGACGAGTTGTTGATTAACTACGACCCTGAGGACCCTGATGCCAGCTTTCTAGAAGATGATTCGTTCGTGGACGAAGTCAAAGACTACTACTAATTTATGTTATATTACAATAAACTCATCTTAACTACTACGAGTCCTATTGGCCCGCGTCACAAACCCCCTCCTAACTTTGGGCGTCCTTTCAACCTCATTCAACGTCATATTGACGTCATCAAACGTAGGCAGTGGTATTTTCACGTACAAAACATCATCCTTGGTGCCATTTATCCGATATTGCACATCGTTAACTTCAGTATTTTTGATTACCTCTATGAGACTCTTAATGGCAGATAGCTTAGTGTTAGTTGCAGTTCCATTGGGGGGCATTTCTTTGTGGAGGTAAGCCACAGGCCAGCGGCGCGCCTGTCCAAACCCTCCCGGCTTGGGGGGACTGAGGAATTGGTCGTCAAATTGATGCTCGTACTCGTTGAGACTGGGTTTAGTGGTTGTGGTTGAGGGGGCGTTGGGGCGGTCCGGTCTGTAACCGGGGGTGTGGGGTGGTGGATCTATGCGATCGTTGATGTAGGGGTAGTATTGGTCGTTGCACTTGCGCCATTGGGTTTTGTTGGGGCCCACGTAGCACCTTGTGGATGTAATATAATCAGATAGGGATTATTTTGTCCGATTTTTAGTACTTACCAGGAATACGCGTATCCATTGGACAAGCCACAATGATGGGAGGGGCTACAACAATAATCCCACGCCCCATTGCTGCCCCCTTCCAGCTCGCAATACCAAAATCCAGCCTCCCTGTTTTCTTGACATTTGGTGCCACGTCGACAGGGCCAGCCACTGACGCTGTACACTGTCCAAATGTCCTTGTCCTGGACTTGGCATTGGGGGTTGAAGTTGTCCCATGTGAACAACCAGGAGTGGGGGTCGTGGACGTAGTCCACGTTGGGGAGCAGGTCGCGTTGCATTACGTCCGATAGGTAGCAGTTGTGTCCAGGCTTAGGACCGTCAGTGCTAAAACAAAAAGTAAGGTTTGTGCTTTTTTTGTCTGGTAGTTTTGCGTGAGTAGTCGATGCACTAACCACTGCGCCACAGCGCTGATAAAATGTTTGGGCTGGTTTTTAAGTTTTTAAAGCGTGGTTACATACATAAAACTGAAAGACATGCATCTAAATGCACTTTGCCTAGCTTGGGAGCACTCCAGCTTGCAGTCCAGCTCTGTAGGTACTAGTAGACTTTTAATGGCAGCTTGTGGCAGGATTCTAGAGGCTGAGCCAAAGCCTACGTAGCAAACTACTTCACCATTAACGGACTGATTTTCATTTATAGTAAAACATACGCTGATCGTCTTTATGGTCCAGTGGTTGCTGCCCTCTAATGCCAAAATGGTCAGGTTCACAGCCATGTCCAAAGCTGCCGCGTTCATAGACCTCAAAGTCCCTTTCAGGAACAAACTGTTTGACAGGGTCCAGTTCGTAGAAGGGCCAGTCCGTCAGTTGACAGTTATCAATGGCGCCCCCTGTGATTGGGGGTCCGTATCTGAAACTGTAGGCCCTACAGGTGAACCTTCTGGAGTGGAGACACTCGAGTTGACAGTCCACGATTGACTTGACTGATAGTGAGTCTCGGACTATTGAGTGGTCTAGTCGTTGGCCGCTGCGCACTCTCCAGAAACAGTCTGTAATGAAATATTTATTTTCACAACAAGTGCGCAAAGTGATGCGGTAATTCTCTCCACATCGCATCGGGTGCAAAATCACGAATACGCGAATATTGTTTTTTAACGAAAATCGATGTCTGTTATCTGGTTGGTGGTGGGGACAAAGTTTAAAACAAGTGAGTGCGGGAAAAGGTTACTTTGCGCACGCAAATGAGTGTGCAAAATGGTTAAACATACCACTGTCCTCTCGTGGTTGCACATCTAAACCACCACATTTCTGTCTGTTGTTCATGGTGTAGATATCAAAATCTCTGTCGGGTTGCAAATCAGTGTAGTAATCCAACTCCTTGTAGTTCCTGGTGCTGAGATAGCAGTTGTCCGAACCACCAGAGAGGGCGTATCTGAATGCATAGGAGGCACAGGGGAAGTCCTTTTCTTGGACACATAAAACCTCACACTGGTAGATGTCAGGTACAGCGATGAGTTTTTTCACTATGCCCTTGTGTAAGCGGAAGCCTGTTGCACTACGTAGCGAGCATTCATCTCGTATTGGTTGTCTAGGTTCAGCTGGCAAGATGGCGTTGTCTGAAGGTTTATCCTCCAACCAATAATGGTAGTTTCTATGCCCATACCCTTGGTACTCAAGTGTTTGTCCGTAGGACCCACCGTATTGTCCCCAATCTTCTGGCACCTTTGGTGGTTGTAGTTGAGGTATTTGAAAGTGGGGGGCTTTGGAGTTGTACCTGCAACTAAGGGTTTAATAGGAGGTAGCAGTGGTACGGTGTTACCTGTAGTTATCACCATATCTGTGTGGTTTATTATTGTCATCCAAAGGAATGATAATGGGATAGCCTTTTTTGGCAGGCAAATAGTGGATGCCGGGCCTGTAATTGTATCTATCTACAGTGTGTTGTGAATGGTGTGATTCGTGTGAATGGTATGAGTCTGAAAATCAAAACAAATCCTGCTGGGTGTACGATTTATTAACAAATTGGCAGTGCTATTACAGTTAAGTGCTAAGTAACGCGTAGACAGAGGACATCCCATATAACGTTGGGAGGCAGATATTTACCTCCTCTCCTGTTACCATAGTCCGAAGACGGAGGCCTGTATCCACCATCCCATCCAACAGGCCTGGGAGGTCTGGGGTCATCAATAACAGGTCTGGAATCGTGAATCACAGGCCTTGGAGGTCTAGGGTCATCAATTGGATTTTCAATTGGAGGTCTAGGTTCATAAAACGGCGCCTGTCTACACCCAACCTGCGCAGCATTGCGATCGCGCGTATAAAAATCGCAATCTGGATCAGGTAGCACCTCACGTGGTACATCAATTCTCGTCAGTGGTAGGTCGAGAAGTTCGCATTCTCCTTTGCCACGCCCCGTTGGATCCAGTCTGTGATTGGTGGTTGAAGGCTTAATTATTAGTTGAGGTACTTACCGGTAGTTGAATCCCTCACAAGTGAATCGTCTCTCGTCTGCGCATTCTTGTTGGCACTGTTCAAGGGTGTCGCACCGGAGGAGTTTGCGCACTAGGCTGCGCACGGTACGGTGGCCAGCCATGGTACGCCGGAAGCATGCTGTAATTGCAAAGACGTTATTTTCCTCATTATATTCATGCACAGTGAATTCACACCGATCAATGGAAATCATTGTTATTATTTCAAGAATAAGCGAGCTCAAAGGTCGTGCCAATTTGATAATCATCTTATTGTCTACCTTTTATTCAAATTGGATAATTTTATATCAGCAAATTGGTGAGAGGATTTTTACAATGGAAGGGCAATTTGGCAACGTTGATTGAAGTGCGCTTTATCTATTTTGTATTCATTGATTAAAAACAATAAGCGTTTTCATGGAGTACCGTAGCATGAGACCATTCCAGTTTGGTCTGTCATAAATGTCACTTACAGCTCGCCGATTGGCTGACGGTGACGTTAATGACAGACCAAACTGGAATGGTCTCATGATACCATACTCCATGAAAACGCTTAGTATAAAGTAGAGAGATGTGACACTTGACAAACGTAGACAATCTGGCAACGTTGATTGAACTGCGCATGTACATTTGGCCATTAACACATTAGACAGATGTTGAATGTCACTTGTCACTTAATCTATTTTTTTTTAAATCCTTTACGCTCTGCGCAAGTCCTTTTGATGATTTTAACGGTTTCAATGCAAAATGTTGTATATGCTGTACGGGGCTGTTTTTTTGTATTAATTGTTTATGACAGGTGACACTGTTGCCAGAACAATAAAGGGTTTCATTACAAAGAACAGTTAGGTATTGAAATAACAACCGTAGACGCAATTTGGCAACATTGATTGAAATGCGCATCATCATTATGACAGTTAATACATTTGACAACAAATCTCCTCAAATGTCATTGGTCGCCTGTGTATTATATTGATGTCAATGAGTTAAAAAGAGATAGATATACTATTGCTATCTCTACTTTCCTTTTTGTCAATAATAAGCGCGTCCTTTCCAGTTACGTAGTATGGAGTTCAATGCAAAATAACACTGTTGCCGGTTATATCTGCTGTTGACATTATATACGGGGATACACCAAAAAGTAGGTTTTAATGATTTTTTAAATCGTCTACTCACAATGCAGCACTGTTAAGATATTTGACTGCTGTTAAATGTCACTTGTCACTTTATATATTTGTACTTATCAATCAAATTATTCTAGTGTGCGCAAGCGTGAAAATATCATTTTTATGACAGATCGTACACCGTTGCCAACAATTCAACTGGACTCACTTCAATGGAAAATGAGACTGTTGCCCGTCATATACGGGGTTGCATCAAATCATTATTATAATTTTTACAATCTTGGACAATTTGGCAACGTTGACGTTGACATTGTTGACCGTGTTTTCAACGCAAAATGACAATGCTGCCGGTTGTATCTTAATCATTTTAATATACAAGGTTGCATTACAAAGAACAAGGTTTTATGTTTTTTTTGGACGGACTCACACGTCTGTAAAGTTTAATAAGGATTTAATGTTTACAAAAAATTACGTTCAATCATACCCCTCAGTTTGGCAAAGTAGGTAACCATATTGTTGATCGTGAAGACATTCACATAAGGTGTTATGTGAAGACATTTGACAGCTAATGAAACGTCACTTGAATGAAAAATAAATCGCTTCTACCACTGTTGCCAGTTGTATACCTGCTGTTGAAATAATTAGATACGAGGTTGTATTACAAAGTAGATAGTAATTGGGATGTTTTATAAACGTAGACAAATTGGCAAACTTGGTTAAACTGCGCATGTACAATATTGACATGTGACAGCTGTTTAAACATCACGTGTCCTCGAGCGTGTCACTTTATTTTTTTCACATTGACGAACAGAAAATGAGGACGTAACTCCTTATAAACGTCATACGTCAAAGTTGTTTAATTTGCCGTTGTCTGGCACCAAAAAAATGGCGTCCATGAATTTGTTTCATTATGGATTTAACTGATTTTGTGAATTTTTGCAGTAATGAATGGACAAAAGTTAAATTTGAAATATTTGATAACCATATTTTTGGTTCCAAACAAAGGCAAGTCACGTTGTGGGTGCACCGTTTTGAGGATATTTGTGAAAAACGTTTTTTTAAATAATTTTTCGATGCTCGATATCTCGATTATCCTTGCATTTAGGAAAAAATGACAAGTGACAGCTTTTGTAGAGAATTTCAAGACCTATAAATTTGAGTCTCTTCACTTTTTTGCTACGATGCCCCGTTGAGAAGTAATTTGGAAAAACCTTTTTTTAAGTAGTTTTTCGATGCTCCATTTCTCGACAACCCTTGCATTTAGGAAAAAATAACAGGTGGCAGTTTTTGTAGGGAATTTTGAGATCTGAAAATTTGGTCCCTTTCACTTTTTTTGGTACGATTTTCCGTTAAGAGGATATTTTTTGTGAAAACCATTTTTTAAATAATTTTTCGATGCTCCATGTTTCCATTTACTTTGCACCCAACTCCTTTTATCTAAGATCCTCATTGATAAATGAATTGATAATTTAGGGTCTGCGGAAGTCTGTATCGATAATTTTCATAAAGTCGCGCATTGTTGCCAAAACATTTTTTTGTGTATACGGGGTAACATTAGAAAGTACAAATCTTTCTGTAAACTAATAATTATGATGTTCTCTGGTTTCTCTTAATAAATAATAGTTGAATGAATAAATAAACACGAAAATAATCAAAACACCGTCTTTAGCCTTTTTTTTTCATGTTTAAATGGAAATTTATTATATTTTAAAAGTTTTTCAAAAGTGTAAAGTCTTTCATTGATCTGTTGATGTTGAAAGTGTTTTGGATCAATTTTTCAAATTCTTCATTATTACAATAAAACAAAGTACTTCGAATTTAAAAAAACGCCTAATACAAAAAATCAATTTTAAGCAGTTCCCCACTCACCTGCCGTGACAATAAGTGGTAACAAAGAAATATAGAAATAAAAAAATATATAAAAGAAAACTAAAAACCATAGAAACTCACCTTTGGCATCCTCAATAATAATAACAGTCCCCCCAACCCAACCCACTACAACCAGCAACACACAAGTCCTCAACTCCATTCTGCCACCATCGCTTTAGGTACTGCTACTAACACAATTAGCGTTTGACCATGCAATGATGAAAATTCGTTCCCAAGCCGGAATTACCATACAAAAGTTGCTTTTTTGCGAAATCTTCAAAAGTACTACCACTACTGATGGTACTGGTAAGCAATTCCGAACAATTTATGGTGCCTGTCAAGGATACAATGGCAATTTTCGATGAATGAAGTCATTCTGGTGCATATTACGATTAAGGGGGAGTTTTGGTACTACCCCATCATCATAGGTGTGGTATAAGTGGTATTGTCATCGAATAGGTCAATTGAGTTTTGTTATATGGGAAATTGGTTGTGTAATCGGTACCACACTTTCCCATGCCCAAATGTTAAGGTGGGTTATTTCCTCAGTTACAACAAAATCATAACACCTTATTCATCGCATAATATCTTCCCGATTACTCATGCATAACAACAATGGTACTAGATCGTTCTACCAGAAAATGTTACCTTCGCTGATCATTATCAGATGACAAATAATGACGTAATGAAATAATCTAATTCATTCTGTCACCAATCAGTGCACACAAATGCATGTAAAAATGTTGATTGCACCATTGTTTCACCTACCTTTAGTACTGGTCAAGGGTTTTCCAGTTATCTCACTCATAAACAAATAATCATTTGGATGTGGTATCACAGACCCATACCTATTCGGGTGGTTGGGATGTGGTTTATCATAGTGGTCGTAGTAGTTGTGGTTGTGGTGGCTCTCTTCATGGTACTCCGCAAAGTTGTGGTACCTCCTATCAAGGCTGTACTGCCCTGTAGATGATCAATGTAGACCTGTAAGTTTTACAATTTATTTACCTGGAGGTCTTGGGTTGCCGTACTCAATCAAGTCACCATAATGTGGTGGTTTTGGGTAGTCTGAGGGCTTTGTACCAGAAGATTGAGGTCTGGAATTGTCATAGTCATGGCCCAAAGGCCTTAAACCCACATCATTTGAAGGCCTAGACCCTGACGATGGAGGTATTGGGTAGTCATATTCAACTGTAGGCCTTGAAGGAGGTCTGGAGTTGATGTAATCTGTAGGTGGTGGCCCTGATTGCGGTCTAGGGTATTCATTTGAAGGCCTATGCGCTGAAGATGGAGGTATTTGGTAGTCATAATCAACCGTAGGCCTTGGAGGAGGCCTAGAGTTGACATAGTCTGCATTTGGTGGCCTTGATTGAGGTCTACGGTACTCATAACCCTGTTCCAAAGGCCTCAAATCTCCATTATTTGAAGGCCTAGGGTAATCATATTTAGCTGTAGGTCTTGTTGGATCACCATAGTCTGAGGGCTTTGCGGGAGCCTGAGGTCTAGAATAGTCATTGCCATGGACCAAAGGCCTTAAACCTCCATAATCAGCAGGTCTAGATGGTATTGGGTAGTCATACCCCTGTGGCATACCATAATCCAGAGGCTTTATTGGTTTCAAATTAGATGTTGTGTGTGGATCACCATAATTTGAACCATGATCCACAGGGATTAAGCTGGAAGGTTTGGTCAAATCCTGACCAAACAGCCCTCCATCAACGAGAATACCATGTTGCGGATGCAAAACAGCAAACGGGCCCTCTGCTATGGCCACCAACGTTTCCACATGCTGGGTATCACCATTGGCTTGACCATTAGAACTGGACACGGTATGGTACGACGATTGGGCGGCAGCATAATGCTCTTGGACTTCGTACTGATGTTTTGGACCTTCAGCTTTGTGGGGGGTGACCTTGGGGGGGTCCAAGACGATTTGACAGTCCAACTTTTTGATGTACAAATCAAAGTCAGTGTCGCTGACGGTGCCGATGGGTTTTAAATCAGCCGTTTCCCGTATTGTTTCCTTGCTGAGAAGGCAACTGGCGTTTCCTTTTGGTCCAATTCTGCAAATTGTGATTTGATGATGATTTAATTTGATGGTTATAGGTACCCGAAGCTGTACGCACGACAGGTTTGTTTTTCCATAGTGCATTGTTTTTCGCATTCGTTGACGGTATTGTGGTCGAATTTTTTGTAGGTTTGACTGGGGTGGAGGGTTTCGCCTATTGCTATACGTTCGTAACAATCTTCAAAAAAATTAGTTGTAAATTATTTTGCCTGACAGTCAAACATTCAAATAGCCACTCCATATCGTCACCAAGCTTGTTGACAATATTCCATTGGTTATGGGATCGAGTCTACAAATGACGGTTTTTTGTGATGTTATAATACGCTGGAGTGGCTAGTTGAGTGTTTAGGCGTGGCCTTGTCAGGCATCCATCAAAAATATAGTACAGTTAGTAAAAGTGGATGGGTTAAAATGGTAATCTTACCGTTTTTAATCACAGTCAACTGTCCATCAATACTGATAGCACCCGCACAACCGACACTTACCAAAACACTTATCACAAACACGCTCATCTTTGCCATTTTATCTACCCATGTTGTCTCTATAAAGGAAGATACTGTCTAAGCAAAGCCTAATTAAACCTTAAGTTAATTAAGCAGAAAGCCTCGCCCGATTTGGTGGAAATTGATCAATTATTCGATTGTGTAATTTTGCACGAAAAAAACAAATGAGACAAATTCGGCTCTGGTTCTTCGTCACGCTGACCATCGACTGAAGAACTCGAAGGTCTCTGAAGATTATGTTTGGCCGGGCATCTTCCTTTTTTATCGTCGTAATAAGATCTTTTTTGCATTAATAACCGTGTTGATGGTCCGGTAAAATTTATACGGGGGGATGTTAAAAGGAGATTATTCTTCATATAATTGAAGATGAGGTGTGCTCTTCAGGCCACCTTGTATAGTACATTCAATTTTACAGCTAATAAATCATGATGCGTCATCTTATTAGCATTCCTTTATTCTGCAAGGATAAAGGAATGTTTAGGAAGTTTAATTTTAATTAATTTTTGTGGCACAATGGATGATTCTTAATTTTTATTTTTTTTCAAAGTGGCAAGGTTGCTTCTTTGTTACCATTTATATGGACCCTGTACAATATCATCATTAAGATTAATTTTTGGCTACATCAGTTCCTCGACACCAAACCGTACCGTAACCCCAAAGGAGGTCAAGTTGAAAAATACCACAGCTTGAGGGCATATAAAATGATCTTCAAATTGGCACAAAATCTTAATTCAAGATCTATTAAGGCTACACGCTGTGCTTTCTATCATTCGATGTGGCAACCACGCTTAGTCCGTTGTGCCAGCCAATGTGCTTTTGCCACATGCGCGGTTAAATATGGAGGACCAATGCGCACATCAAATGGGTGTGGCTTATGGTGATGTAGGTCTATCGGTGTTGCCACGTAGTCATGGATCTATACCCTCTTTTTCCGATGAAGCAAACATTAAATTGTCACAAACATAATTCGACTCAATTAAAGAGAAAATGGAATGGCAACAACGCTTTTGATGGTGACAATCCTTCGTTGCATCAGCCAATGAGCTTGCGCCACATGTTCAAATGGGTGTGGCTTATGTTGATGGACTTCCGTCACCTCCAAAAGCGCGGGAATCAAGTCCTTGTTGTCACGTCATCGTGTATCTATGCTCTAAAATAGAATAATTCATAATTAATAGTAATAGATTATTTATTTTCATTATTGCTTTGTCAAAAAAATGTTCAATTTTTGGACAATAAAGCTTTATTTGATTTGATTTAATTTCCAATGCCTTAATTTAAAAGTAACAATTTGGTCGATTTAAGTATAAGCTGCGGTGTCCGAGTGGTTAAGGAGATGGACTTGAAATCCATTGGGCTCTGCCCGCACAGGTTCGAATCCTGTCCGCAGCGAAATTTTTTCAGATTTTCAACTCACATCACACAACCTTCGCCATCTATCAACCGACATTTCAAGCTGACGTAGGAATCTGTAAATTATTATTATAGACACACTAGTCGCGCTGTTGTCAAACTACCAATAATTTCGACTATTTTCATCAATTCTAGTTGTTTAGATCAAATTAATTACGTTAGTAATCAACTCCATCTATTATCGTAATCAAGTATACTACTAAATTACAAGCTACAATCTGCCATAGAAAAATCACAAAAATCACTGACGCTCGTAATTTAAATGAAGGATTTTTTGAGAATTTGTCGTGGCTTTATCATTTGCAATTTTGATCAGTGGACGATAAAGAAATGCTTGAAAATATTGCAAAATCAGGATTTTGTCGAAATTCCTAGTAATAAGAGCGGAGTAAACTTGGCAACTATGCAAACTCTAACTTCACTTCAACAAAGTATACGTGGCGCCATCCATCAGACGCACTATATACTTTAATTACAGACTTCTGCCACCCCCACTCCATGTTTACCTAAAAAAAAACCTGACAAACCGAAAGGGCAACAACAAGAAATGTCAGATCAGTGTAAAATGAAAATGGCGTCGGTCGTGTCACTACGTTCACTGAAATTTAGCGGGTTTTTGTGCGTTTTATCACAGTAACTCGACAATGTATCACAAATAAACGATCACAGTGACAAAAATGACCCGGACAAGTAGCCCCAGTGTTGGTGTTGCGGTAATTTTGCTTGTTTTGGTCCGATTCTGTCGCGGTAAGTTTAGGGCCAAATGGGCCTAAAATTGTATATTTATGCATTTATTTATGATTTGCTGACCCTATGTTTGATGTATTATGTACATGGAACGGTAAAATATGGTATTTTATGTTATGAGAGTCGTTTAAACTAGTTTAAAGGTCTCGGATTTGTTTGTGTAGGTGGGCAATTTTCTTGAGATCCTGTTGAGTGGTTGCCTGTTGAAGGCAATAAATAAATAAATAACATTGTTTGTTGGTTTAATAAGGAATTTAATGGAGTGGTTGATTAAGTGATCGTGGGATTAAGTGATTGAGTGCTGATTTGATGGAAAAAGGGGGTGATTTTATCGAATTCAAACAAGTCCTGCTGCTATTCTTGTAATAATCTATTGGGGGCAGGATTGAGAAATGTGAGTAAGTCGATCAAATTTCCTATAAAATCATCCAAGTTTCATCAAAATCGGCCATTCTAGTAAAAAGATATGCCGTTGTAAAGAATTCGGAAAAATTGAAAAAAAATCGAATATTTTGGATATTGACAAAAATTTGTTGACATAAAAAATCACAAAATATCATGAAGAAAGTCGATCAAATTCCCTACAAAATCACTTGAGTTTGATCAAAATCGACCAATCCAGTAAAAAGTTATGCCGTTGTAAAAGAAATGGGAAAATGTCGAAAAGTCGAATATTTTGGATTTTGACAAAATTTGTAGTAATAAAAAATCACAAATAATCGGGACAAAGTCGATCAAATTCCCTACAAAATCACGCAAGTTTTATCAAAATCAGTCAATTTAGTAAAAAGTGATGCTGTTGTAAAGAGTGAAAATGTAAAATCATCGAATATTTTCGATTTTGTCGAAATTTCTAGAAATGAAAAATCACAAAAAATCGTGAAGAAAGTCGATCAAATTCCCTACAAAATCACGCAAGTTTTATCAAAATCAGTCAATTTAATAAAAAGTTATGCTGTTGTAAAGAATTTGTGAAAATGTAAAATCATTGAATATTTTGGATTTTGTCGAAATTTCTAGAAATAAAAAATCACAAAAAATCGTGAAGAAAGTCGATCAAATTCCCTACAAAATCACGCAAATTTCATCAAAATCGGCTAATCCAGTAAAAAGTTATGCCGTTTCTAAAAAATGTGGGAAAAAGTTGAAAAATCGAATATTCTGATGGGATTCTGGATTTTGTCGAAATTTGTGAAAATGAAAAATCATGTGGAAAGTCGATCAAATTCCCTACAAAATCACTTGAGTTTGATCAAAATCGACCAATCCAGTAAAAAGTTATGCCGTTGTAAAAGAAATGGGAAAATGTCGAAAAGTCGAATATTTTGGATTTTGACAAAATTTGTAGTAATAAAAAATCACAAATAATCGGGACAAAGTCGATCAAATTCCCTACAAAATCACGCAAGTTTTATCAAAATCAGTCAATTTAATAAAAAGTTATGCTGTTGTAAAGAATTAGTGAAAATGTAAAATCATTGAATATTTTGGATTTTGTCGAAATTTCTAGAAATCAAAAATCACAAAAAAATCGTGAAGAAAGTCGATCAAATTCCCTACAAAATCGCGCAAGTTTTATCAAAATCAGTCAATTTAATAAAAAGTTATGCTGTTGTAAAGAATTAGTGAAAATGTAAAATCATTGAATATTTTGGATTTTGTCGAAATTTCTAGAAATAAAAAATCACAAAAAAATCGTGAAGAAAGTCGATCAAATTCCCTACAAAATCACGCAAGTTTTATCAAAATCAGTCAATTTTGTAAAAATTTATGCTGTTGTAAAGAGTGAAAATGTAAAATCATTGAATATTTTGGATTTTGTCGAAATTTCTAGTAATAAAAAATCACAAAAAATCGTGAAGAAAGTCGATCAAATTCCCTACAAAATCACGCAAGTTTTATCAAAATCAGTCAATTTAATAAAAAGTTATGCTGTTGTAAAGAATTAGTGAAAATGTAAAATCATTGAATATTTTGGATTTTGTCGAAATTTCTAGAAATCAAAAATCACAAAAAAATCGTGAAGAAAGTCGATCAAATTCCCTACAAAACCACGCAAGTTTTATCAAAATCAGTCAATTTAGTAAAAAGTTATGCTGTTGTAAAGAATTTGTGAAAATGTAAAATCATCGAATATTTTCGATTTTGTCGAAATTTCTAGAAATAAAAAATCACAAGAAATCATGAAAAAAGTCTATTAAATTTCCTACCAAATCACGCAAATTTCATCAAAATCGGCTAAACCAGTAAAAAGTTATGCCGTTTCTAAAAATGTGGGAAAAAGTTGAAAAGTCGAATATCTTGGATTTTGTCGAAATTTCTAGAAATAAAAAATCACAAAAAAATCATGAAGAAAGACGATCAAATTCCCTGCAAAAAGGCACATAACTTTTTCACGTATCAATATCATCACCAGTATTATCAGGGTGAAATTTGCGCCATTAAATTCATGAAGCATTATTAATAAACGCCCTGTATACCACAGTGTAGTTTGTGCCCCCAGCTACAGCCAAACCACAACTATGTTCCCTCATCCAAAACAGGAACAAAAATTCCTGATTTATGGCGCAGCAGTCACATAAACGTGTTCTCAAACTGGCAATTATCTATTTTCGGTCTTAGACAAAGTCAAAACGTTTCTCAATCTCGACCCAACATCTTCACTGATTTATTTTTCGGTCCAGTGATGAAAAATCGACCTTCAGGTGTGTGATTGAAATTTGTCTAATTAGGTTTTCTATTATTTTAAGCTAGATTTGAGTTTATTTACGTTGGTTTCATTGACCCGTCTAAAAAACGATACGTGACAGTGTGACATATATGAGCGTTTCTTGGGGATTTATGGGACTTGGAGGGGTTTTTGACTGGGTTTTATACAAATAAATTTTAGTGATGGGTTTTGGCTGGGACGGTGGAATTTATTGTCCGTGGGTTGTAGAACGTCGAATTATTGAAAATTCAATTCTTAACAACTTTCACTTGAAACACTTTTCCGTAGAAAGTACTATTTTCAAGATATTGGGCAAAAAGTGATGACTTATACTTTTTGCACCATCATTGAAGTCGATTATCTCGAAAATGGTATTTTTTAGAGAAAAATTGCAATGGATCAAAATTATAGAAAATTCAATTCTCAACAACTTTCATTTGAAACTGTTTTTCCGTAGAAAGTACTATTTTCAAGATATTAGGCAAAAAGTGATGACTTATACTTTTTGCACCATCATTGAAGTCGATTATCTCGAAAATGGTATTTTTTAGAGAAAAATTGCAATTGATCAAAATTATAGAAAATCAAATCCCCAACAACTGTCTTTGGAAACATTATTCCGTAGAATGTACCATTTTCATGATATTGGGCAAAAAGTGATGTCTTATGTTATCAGCACCAACATTCATAATCAACTTCCGAGACGATTATCTGAAAAATGGGACGTTCAAGAAAAAAATTAAAGGTGACCAAAATTATAGAAAATTCAATTCTCAACAACTTTCATTTGAAACTTTTTTTCCGTAGAAAGTACTATTTTCAAGATATTAGGCAAAAAGTGATGACTTATACTTTTTGCACCATCATTGAAGTCGATTATCTCGTAAATGGTATTTTTTAGAAAAACTTTCATTTGAAACTTTTTTCCGTAGAAAGTACTATTTTCAAGATATTAGGCAAAAAGTGATGTCTCATACTATTTGCACCAACATCAAAGTCGATTATTTCGAAAATGGTATTTTTTAGAGAAAAATTGCAATGGATCAAAATTATAGAAAATCAAATTCCCAACAACTTTCGTTGGAAACATTATTCCGTAGAATGTACCATTTTCATGATATTGGGCAAAAAGTGATGTCTTATGTTATCAGCACCAACATTCACAATCAACTTCCGAGACGATTATCTAAAAAATGGGACGTTTAAACAAAAAATTGAAAGTGACCAACATTATAGAAAATTCAATTCTCAATAACTTTCATTTGAAACTTTTTTCCGTAGAAAGTACTATTTTCAAGATATTAGGCAAAAAGTGATGACTTATACTTTTTGCACCATCATTGAAGTCGATTATCTCGAAAATGGTATTTTTTAGAGAAAAATTGCAATTGATCAAAATTATAGAAAATCAAATCCCCAACAACTGTCTTTGGAAACATTATTCCGTGGAATGTACCATTTTCATGATATTAGGCAAAAAGTGATGTCTTATGTTATCAGCACCAACATTCACAATCAACTTCCGAGACGATTATCTAAAAAATGGGACGTTCAAGAAAAAAATTAAAGGTGACCAAAATTATAGAAAATTCAATTCTCAACAACTTTCATTTGAAACTTTTTTCCGTAGAAAGTACTATTTTCAAGATATTAGGCAAAAAGTGATGATTTATACTATTTGCACCAACATCGAAGTCGATTATCTCGAAAATGGTATTTTTTAGAGAAAAATTGCAATTGATCAAAATTATAGAAAATCAAATTCCCAACAACTGTCTTTGGAAACATTATTCCGTGGAATGTACCATTTTCATGATATTAGGCAAAAAGTGATGTTTTATGTTATCAGCACCAACATTCATAATCAACTTCCGAGACGATTATCTGAAAAATGGGACGTTCAAGAAAAAAATTAAAGGTGACCAAAATTATAGAAAATTCAATTCTCAACAACTTTCATTTGAAACTTTTTTTCCGTAGAAAGTACTATTTTCAAGATATTAGGCAAAAAGTGATGACTTATACTTTTTGCACCATCATTGAAGTCGATTATCTCGTAAATGGTATTTTTTAGAAAAACTTTCATTTGAAACTTTTTTCCGTAGAAAGTACTATTTTCAAGATATTAGGCAAAAAGTGATGTCTCATACTATTTGCACCAACATCAAAGTCGATTATTTCGAAAATGGTATTTTTTAGAGAAAAATTGCAATGGATCAAAATTATAGAAAATCAAATTCCCAACAACTTTCGTTGGAAACATTATTCCGTAGAATGTACCATTTTCATGATATTGGGCAAAAAGTGATGTCTTATGTTATCAGCACCAACATTCACAATCAACTTCCGAGACGATTATCTAAAAAATGGGACGTTTAAACAAAAAATTGAAAGTGACCAACATTATAGAAAATTCAATTCTCAATAACTTTCATTTGAAACTTTTTTCCGTAGAAAGTACTATTTTCAAGATATTAGGCAAAAAGTGATGACTTATACTTTTTGCACCATCATTGAAGTCGATTATCTCGAAAATGGTATTTTTTAGAGAAAAATTGCAATGGATCAAAATTATAGAAAATCAAATTCCCAACAACTTTCGTTGGAAACATTATTCCGTAGAATGTACCATTTTCATGATATTGGGCAAAAAGTGATGTCTTATGTTATCAGCACCAACATTCATAATCAACTTCCGAGACGATTATCTAAAAAATGGGACGTTCAAGAAAAAAATTAAAGGTGACCAAAATTATAGAAAATTCAATTCTCAACAACTTTCATTTGAAACTTTTTTCCGTAGAAAGTACTATTTTCAAGATATTAGGCAAAAAGTGATGACTTATACTTTTTGCACCATCATTGAAGTCGATTATCTCGGAAATGGTATTTTTTAGAGAAAAATTGCAATTGATCAAAATTATAGAAAATTCAATTCTCAACAACTTTCATTTGAAACTGTTTTTCCGTAGAAAGTACTATTTTCAAGATATTAGGCAAAAAGTGATGACTTATACTTTTTGCACCATCATTGAAGTCGATTATCTCGAAAATTGTATTTTTTAGAGAAAAATTGCAATTGATCAAAATTATAGAAAATCAAATTCCCAACAACTGTCTTTGGAAACATTATTCCGTGGAATGTACCATTTTCATGATATTAGGCAAAAAGTGATGTCTTATGTTATCAGCACCAACATTCACAATCAACTTCTGAGACGATTATCTAAAAAATGGGACGTTTAAGAAAAAAATTAAAAGGGATCATAATTATAGAAAATTCAATTCTCAACAACTTTCATTTGAAACTTTTTTCCGTAGAAAGTACTATTTTCAAGATATTAGGCAAAAAGTGATGACTTATACTTTTTGCACCATCATTGAAGTCGATTATCTCGGAAATGGTATTTTTTAGAGAAAAATTGCAATTGATCAAAATTATAGAAAATTCAATTCTCAACAACTTTCATTTGAAACTGTTTTTCCGTAGAAAGTACTATTTTCAAGATATTAGGCAAAAAGTGATGACTTATACTTTTTGCACCATCATTGAAGTCGATTATCTCGAAAATGGTATTTTTTAGAGAAAAATTGCAATTGATCAAAATTATAGAAAATCAAATTCCCAACAACTGTCTTTGGAAACATTATTCCGTGGAATGTACCATTTTCATGATATTAGGCAAAAAGTGATGTCTTATGTTATCAGCACCAACATTCACAATCAACTTCTGAGACGATTATCTAAAAAATGGGACGTTTAAGAAAAAAATTAAAAGGGATCATAATTATAGAAAATTCAATTCTCAACAACTTTCATTTGAAACTTTTTTCCGTAGAAAGTACTATTTTCAAGATATTAGGCAAAAAGTGATGACTTATACTTTTTGCACCATCATTGAAGTCGATTATCTCGAAAATGGTATTTTTTAGAGAAAAATTGCAATTGATCAAAATTATAGAAAATCAAATTCCCAACAACTGTCTTTGGAAACATTATTCCGTGGAATGTACCATTTTCATGATATTAGGCAAAAAGTGATGTCTTATGTTATCAGCACCAACATTCACAATCAACTTCTGAGACGATTATCTAAAAAATGGGACGTTTAAGAAAAAAATTAAAAGGGATCATAATTATAGAAAATTCAATTCTCAACAACTTTCATTTGAAACTTTTTTCCGTAGAAAGTACTATTTTCAAGATATTAGGCAAAAAGTGATGACTTATACTTTTCGCACCATCATTGAAGTCGATTATCTCGAAAATGGTATTTTTTAGAGAAAAATTGCAATGGATCAAAATTATAGAAAATATAAGAAAAAAATTAAAAGGGATCATAATTATAGAAAATTCAATTCTCAACAACTTTCATTTGAAACTTTTTTCCGTAGAAAGTACTATTTTCAAGATATTAGGCAAAAAGTGATGACTTATACTTTTTGCACCATCATTGAAGTCGATTATCTCGGAAATGGTATTTTTTAGAGAAAAATTGCAATTGATCAAAATTATAGAAAATTCAATTCTCAACAACTTTCATTTGAAACTGTTTTTCCGTAGAAAGTACTATTTTCAAGATATTAGGCAAAAAGTGATGTCTTACGCTATTTGCACCAACTTCGGAGTCGATTATCTCAAAAATGGGACTTTTTAGAGAAAAATTGCAGGGAATCAGAATTATAGAAAATCAAATTCCCAACAACTGTCTTTGGAAACATTATTCCGTGGAATGTACCATTTTCATGATATTAGGCAAAAAGTGATGTCTTATGTTATCAGCACCAACATTCACAATCAACTTCCGAGACGATTATCTAAAAAATGGGACGTTTAAGAAAAAAATTAAAAGGGATCATAATTATAGAAAATTCAATTCTCAACAACTTTCATTTGAAACTTTTTTTCGTAGAAAGTACTATTTTCAAGATATTAGGCAAAAAGTGATGACTTATACTTTTTGCACCATCATTGAAGTCGATTATCTCGAAAATGGTATTTTTTAGAGAAAAATTGCAATTGATCAAAATTATAGAAAATCAAATTCCCAACAACTGTCTTTGGAAACATTATTCCGTGGAATGTACCATTTTCATGATATTAGGCAAAAAGTGATGTCTTATGTTATCAGCACCAACATTCACAATCAACTTCTGAGACGATTATCTAAAAAATGGGACGTTTAAGAAAAAAATTAAAAGGGATCATAATTATAGAAAATTCAATTCTCAACAACTTTCATTTGAAACTTTTTTCCGTAGAAAGTACTATTTTCAAGATATTAGGCAAAAAGTGATGACTTATACTTTTCGCACCATCATTGAAGTCGATTATCTCGAAAATGGTATTTTTTAGAGAAAAATTGCAATGGATCAAAATTATAGAAAATCAAATTCCCAACAAATGTCTTTGGAAACATTATTCCGTGGAATGTACCATTTTCATGATATTAGGCAAAAAGTGATGTCTTATGTTATCAGCACCAACATTCACAATCAACTTCCGAGACGATTATCTAAAAAATGGGACGTTTAAACAAAAAATTAAAAGGGATCATAATTATAGAAAATTCAATTCTCAACAACTTTCATTTGAAACTTTTTTCCGTAGAAAGTACTATTTTCAAGATATTAGGCAAAAAGTGATGAATTATACTTTTCGCACCATCATTGAAGTCGATAATCTCGAAAATGGTATTTTTTAGAGAAAATTGCAATGGATCAAAATTATAGAAAATTCAATTCCCACCAACTTTCGTTGGAAACATTATTCCGTAGAATGTACCATTTTCATGATATTGGACAAAAAGTGATGTCTTATGTTATCAGCACCAACATTCACAATCACCTTCCGAGACGATTATCTAAAAAATGGGAGGTTTAAGAAAAAAATTAAAAGGGATCAAAATTATAGAAAATCAAATTCCCAACAACTTTCGTCAGAAACATTATTCTGTAGAATGTACCATTTTCATGATATTGGGCAAAAAGTGATGTCTTATGTTATCAGCACCAACATTCACAATCACCTTCCGAGACGATTATCTAAAAAATGGGAGGTTTAAGAAAAAAATTAAAAGGGATCAAAATTATAGAAAATCAAATTCCCAACAACTTTCGTCAGAAACATTATTCTGTAGAATGTACCATTTTCATGATATTGGACAAAAAGTGATGTCTTATGTTATCAGCACCAACATTCACAATCAACTTCCGAGGCGATTATCTAAAAAATGGGAGGTTTAAGAAAAAAATTAAAAGGGATCAAAATTATAGAAAATCAAATTCCCAACAACTTTCGTCAGAAACATTATTCTGTAGAATGTACCATTTTCATGATATTGGGCAAAAAGTGATGTCTTATGTTATCAGCACCAACATTCACAATCAACTTCCGAGACGATTATCTTGAAAATGGGACGTTAAAGTGAAAAATTACAAGGGATCAAAATTATAGAAAATTCAATTCTCAACAACTTTCATTTGAAACTTTTTTCCGTAGAAAGTACTATATTCAAGATATTAGACAAAAACTGATATTTTATGCTATTTACAAAAATTTAGGCCTTCGAACCTCTAATAAGCTCCAAAAAATAAAAAATACAGAATATCAATGGAAAACCTGGTGACACTCCTACAAGCCTCAATGTTGTAGAGGAGTTGGAGATCTTCAAACCTCTTGTGTCATGTCACTTAGAGGCTTGAAACTATGAATATACACTCTTGCAGGCCTCTAACCTATTTAATAAAGCCTCAATCAATAAATAAGTATCCCGAAAACGTTTTTTTTCAATAAAAGCTTCCATTATGCTGCGATTTGCCACTCAAGGCCACTCATAACATAAATTCTCTCCAACTAGATTTACGACAGTATTGCACGATACACATACCGCCGATAAGTTCTAATTACATAAATTGTAAAACACTTATAGATACAATACATTTTTCGTAGTCAAGCTGTCTCAAGCTTAACTATGATAAACAAAGGTGCCCTTATCATTGGCAAGGACATAACAAATTGTAAATTCCCAAAACAATCGATACTTGGAACTCGTCAATCTTGCATAATTAATTCCAAAGGTTCAAATCGAAAAAATGGACCCTCATCAGGCGGGCACAAAAGGCGTTATAATAAACCTCCTCCAAACCCATTGTTACTCGAAATGGTTCTATTTGAATCCGAACAAAAGCACATAAAACCACACGTGACCTAATCTACCTGAACCAGGTAGAAATTTGAAGGTGTTGGGCATTTAGTAGTAGGTTGGATAAATGGTTTGAATTCGTGTTATTTGCAGCGGTTGTAATTGAAAGTTTGCTATTTAGATAAATACAAACAATATTTTTAGACGTAATATAGCATGAGACGTGTACTTTTTAGGAAAACATGTTTAAAATAAAAGTTGTTGAGAATTCGATTTTGTATAATTTTGGTCTCTTGCATTTTTTTCCTCAGAAATTCCATTTTTGAGATAATCGACTCGGAAGTTGATTGTGAATGTTGGTGCTGATAGCATAAGATATGCCTTTTTGCTAAATATCTTAAAAATAGTACTCTCTACGAAAAAATGTTTTAAATAAAAGTTGTCGAGAATTCAATTTTCTATAATTCTGATTCCCTGCAATTTTTCTCTAAAAAGTCCCATTTTTGAGATAATCGACTCCGAAGTTGGTGCAAATAGCGTAAGACATCACTTTTTGCCTAATATCTTGAAAATAGTACTTTTTACGGAAAAATACTTCAAATGAAAATTGCTGAGAATTTAACTTTCTATAATTTGTGGCTATTTTGAAATTGGGCGACTATTTTAAAAATATTGCGATTGATCTCAAATAAACTTCTTGATGGATCAAATACTGGAAATTAGTGGAAGGAAGCAGTCACGAATCTTTTTGGAAAAGGGCGACCCTTTTAAAATCAATTTTGAAATGGGCGACCGTCCTAAATCAAGGGGAGATCTATGTAAGTAAAATCACCCAAAACTCATTTTGAAAACAAAAAAAAATCAATTTTTATCGAAGGGCGACTTTTTTAAATGGACGACTGTTTCAAGTCATTACATTCGAACTCAAATATTTTGACAAAGCAAAGCAGAAAAACTCAACCTTAAAAAAAATCGACATTCACGTTTGGGCAGCCATCTTGAAATTGGGCGGATGTAAACTTTTTTAAAAAAGGGCGACCCTTTAAAATCAATTTTTTGACATTAACATTAACTAAAGCGGAGCTTCTAACCAACTAAAACTACAAATGGATTTTTTTATTAAATGGGCGACTGTCTTAAATGAAGGGGGAATCTCAAATTTGGCTTTCTCATGAATTTTTAACAAAAATCCTCCAGACAGATGTTTTATTGAAGGGTGACCGGTTCAAACATGGGCGACTGTTGGATGTAAAAAAAAGGTAAAACCACTAAGAGAATTGCTAAACACATAACAAATAGATCGGAAACTGTGTTAACCCTATCTTATCAAAAGGGCGGCCTTTTCAAAAATGGGCGACTGTCTCGAAAAGAGTGTGGAAAGAATTAAAAATAACAACAAAGGAAAATTGTAGAAAATGGGAGACAACCGCAAACAGACCAGCCGCGAAAAAATTGATAATTTGCAGGTTTACGTGTATTGGCTTACATCTGCCATGAATCTCCCAAAATGCCTTCTGGAAAATATCAAAAATGGAACAATGGGCCACTTTGAGCAATATCTGGTTTATTGCCGGTTATAGGGGTGTCCATTGTAACCAGACATTAAACAACGTTCGGGTTAATACCATATTGACACTGATTTGATTCCGTGCACGATCATAAGGGCTAAAAACTGACCACCCCTTGTAACGGAAAACATCTGCCTGACATATTTCGGCAAACACGAAATTTCTGGAATCCCAAAAGACCCTGTGGGGGTTGTTGACGATTTTATCCGATCCGTGTCAAAAGACGGGGTTGAAAGATGCCTTACAACCCTGGCCACATATATTTAATGGACACAGGCACGTACTAAACTTTTGATATTTTAAAGACGTAAGATTATGTTTTATGTCAATAAACTGGGTCCAAAGACCATTTTAGTTATAAGTGAAAATTTATTTATCGCACTTCGATAGTTCCAGCGTTGCCGGATTGTAATAAAAATTCATTATATCCATCCAAACAAATCCTCATGTTAACTTCAAAAATGTCAACACTGGAACAAAAAAAAAACATCGCTGATAAGTCAAATTGCGTTTCAACAAGGGTAATCTTTTGTCATTGAACTAGTTATTTCCTAATACGGCCCTGTTCAGGCAAGTAGCTACTCCATGGCGAACTTTCAATTTCCATTCTCCATCGGGAACAATTAGTTCTGTCAACGGATTAATCAAACAACTGAAGGTCTTGATAAATAGACTTTGGATGGCTTTGTTTAATTGGAAATGGAGAACTATATTGACTTATAATCTCAACGAGTTAATTTTTCCATTTTTATCTTGGAAATGTTACAAAAGATTTTTTTTCTATGGTAATCTTGCTTGGAATAGTCTTCACTACGGCTCATTCACGCCATATTAGGCCTCTTAATAACATACTTAGAGTCTACATTGACGTCGTGTAAACCTACTATGTTATATTTCATCCAGAATCTATTGATGTTAGATGAGTTTTTTTGGGAAATTGATGGGAATATTTTGCTGTAAGATTATAGTTTTTGAGTTATTAATATTTTGAAATTATGTCGAGTTGGTTGAGTTTTCACAATTAATGTTTCTGACAATTTGCCTATGATAACATATGATTTTTTTTTATGAAAATAATGGAAAATTTGATGAATAATTCATTGGTGCAAAAATCAGACCGATATTTTTGATAGTTTTTGAGTTGTTAATGTTGTAGTGAGCAAAATGTCCAGGCTCACCGAATTTAGAGTAGAAAAAACAGTATAAAAGTTCAAAAAATCCCCGACAGGGGGAAAAACAATTCCTTGTCGTCCAGGCACAAAATTCCTACATACCGTGCCAAAGCACCATCAGGAAAGCCAACAAAACGCCATAAATCCCTCCACTTTATGCCCCATGAATATTTAATGCAATTATCGCGTTACATTTAAACATTTGCCACCCTTGAAGTTTTTCCCATAATCGAAAAAAATTCCCATCACGTCTTGACACCTGAACACGTTCTTGTCTCCTCTAATCAGAAACCAAAGAAATGTAGCAGGAATTCGAAATACTGTTTCCACCAGAATTTTAATGCCAATTAAATGCGAAACCGGACCTGGTTTGTTACGAAAGAAAATTAATCATAACTGGAATTTGCATGATGATAAATCATGCGGAGATGAGTGGGGCATCTATTGTCTAAAAACGAATTTGTCAACGTCGGGTTCATTTTATAGACACACATGCGCCAATAAAATCCATTTACAACGTACTTAACTTTCAAATGTTTTAACTTAACGAACCCGCTAATTGATTTATAACGGGGCAAATGTTGAAATTTTATCACAGCTACCGAATAATTATTAGGCTTGTTTGCAATAATTAATTACATATTATTTCGCACTACATTGTGATTTATAAGGAAATTTTGCTATTTTCGATTGGAGATACCCTTTTGACCCATCATTGAATGGGTGAATGGAAAAATTCAAAGAAATTCCTTGTTCGTAGTTGCAGTTGTTTGAGTTAATGATGCATGAAGTTTATTGACAAGCGAGGTCGTCTTATACGAAATAATTATTTTTGTTAATTACGTAAATTGGACGAATGGCGGTATTGATTGATGTTTGAATTTAGACAAAAAATCTACTCGTTTATGGTTTGTTTTTTTTTGGGATTCCTTCAACTTGTTTCTTATTTTTGCTCTGGAATTTCACAAATTTGTTTTTTACTGTGCTTTAACTTTCAAGATATTTTCTACTAAATTGCACATTTATTTTTGTCTAGATATTGAGGGCTCTCTTTCCACTTATAGTGCATACTTTATTGCTTCCTATACAGGAAAATGTCTGAAAAATTCACGTTGATAAATCAAAATCGCTATCCCTTGTTGTTTCAGAGTTATTGATTTTTCCATGAATGTTTGAGGGAATCTTGCAATTATTTTAAAGACCGTTTACTGGCTTTTTCTCCCAAATCACCCTGTATATTTTTTACTGATTCGCATGGAATATTGTTTGAAAATTCATTGGTGATGAATTCAAATCGCTATCTCTTGTATTTTCAGAGTTATTGATTTTGTCATTAATGTTTGGGGAAATTTTGCAGCACTATTATACTATTGTTTTTTAAGGGATTTATTTAATTCTGGAAGATTTTCTTTTAGTTTAGTCTTTTCTAATAATTATTTGTCTTGGTGAGTCCGAGAATGTTGATTAATGTGACGAAACCTTGTCCTCAACTCCTATGCAATTTTCAAAAATAATCCAACAAATTTGATACACCTTTGGAGGAAATTTCAAACGGTTTGAAACATTCAGCTTGATTTGTAAATTGTCTTGGCAAGTCTGATGATGGTTTCTAACGAAACACTGTTCCATTCGATTCAGCATAAAATTTCTCATTAAAAACTTTGAAAAAACCTACAGGGTGTCTTGGTAAAATTTAGAGAAAAATCGTCTTGAAGTTTAGAAAACTGTGAAAAGTGGCACTTTCACGAATAAATTAATTACTCAAAAAATACAAGAGTAAGCTCTGTGCGCATGTTACCATTCGATTCAGCATAAAATTTCCCATTAAAAACTTCGAAAAAACATACAGGGTGTCTTGGTAAAATTTAGAGAAAAATCGTCTTGAAGTTTACAAAACTGAAGAGTGACACTTTCACGAATAAATTCATTACTTAAAAACTATAAGATTTAGCTTGGTGCGCATATTACCATTCGATTCAACATAAAATTTCCCTTTAAAAACATCAAAAAAGCATACAGGGTGTTTCAGTAAAATGTTGAGAAAAATCGTCTTGAAGTTCACAAAACCGAAGAGTGACACTTTCACGAATAAATTCATTACTTAAAAACTATAAGATTTAGCTTGGTGCGGATGTTACCATTCGATTCAACATAAAATTTCCCTTTAAAAACATCAAAAAAACATACAGGGTGTTTCAGTAAAATTTGGAGAAAAATCGTCTTGAAGTTTAGAAAACTGTGAAAAGTGACACTTTCACGAATAAATTAATTACTCAAAAAATACAAGAGTTAGCTCAGTGCGCATGTTACCATTCGATTCAGCATACAATTTCCCTTTAAAAAGATCAAAAAAACATACAGGGTGTTTCAGTAAAATTTGGAGAAAAATCGTCTTGAAGTTTAGAAAACTGTGAAAAGTGACACTTTCACGAATAAATTAATTACCCAAAAAATACAAGAGTAAGCTCTGTGCGCATGTCACTATTCGATTCAGCATAAAATTAAAAACTTCGAAAAAACATACAGGGTGTCTTGGTAAAATTTAGAGAAAAATCGTCTTGAAGTTTACAAAACTGAAGAGTGACACTTTCACGAATAAATTCATTACTCAAAAACTATAAGATTTAGTTTGGTGCGCATGTCACCATTCGATTCAACATAAAATTTCCCTTTAAAAACATCAAAAAAACATACAGGGTGTTTCAGTAAAATTTGGAGAAAAATCGTCTTGAAGTTTAGAAAACTGTGAAAAGTGACACTTTCACGAATAAATTAATTACTCAAAAAATACAAGAGTAAGCTCTGTGCGCATGTCACCATTCGATTCAGCATAAAATTTCCCTTTAAAAACATCAAAAAAACATACAGGGTGTTTCAGTAAAATTTGGAGAAAAATCGTCTTGAAGTTTAGAAAACTGTGAAAAGTGACACTTTCACGAATAAATTAATTACCCAAAAAATACAAGAGTAAGCTCTGTGCGCATGTCACTATTCGATTCAGCATAAAATTAAAAACTTCGAAAAAACATACAGGGTGTCTTGGTAAAATTTAGAGAAAAATCGTCTTGAAGTTTACAAAACTGAAGAGTGACACTTTCACGAATAAATTCATTACTCAAAAACTATAAGATTTAGTTTGGTGCGGATGTTACCATTCGATTCAACATAAAATTTCCCTTTAAAAACATCAAAAAAACATACAGGGTGTTTCAGTAAAATTTGGAGAAAAATCGTCTTGAAGTTTAGAAAACTGTGAAAAGTGACACTTTCACGAATAAATTAATTACCCAAAAAATACAAGAGTAAGCTCTGTGCGCATGTCACTATTCGATTCAGCATAAAATTAAAAACTTCGAAAAAACATACAGGGTGTCTTGGTAAAATTTAGAGAAAAATCGTCTTGAAGTTTACAAAACTGAAGAGTGACACTTTCACGAATAAATTCATTACTCAAAAACTATAAGATTTAGTTTGGTGCGCATGTCACCATTCGATTCAACATAAAATTTCCCTTTAAAAACATCAAAAAAACATACAGGGTGTTTCAGTAAAATTTGGAGAAAAATCGTCTTGAAGTTTAGAAAACTGTGAAAAGTGACACTTTCACGAATAAATTAATTACTCAAAAAATACAAGAGTAAGCTCTGTGCGCATGTCACCATTCGATTCAGCATAAAATTTCCCTTTAAAAACATCAAAAAAACATACAGGGTGTTTCAGTAAAATTTGGAGAAAAATCGTCTTGAAGTTTAGAAAACTGTGAAAAGTGACACTTTCACGAATAAATTAATTACCCAAAAAATACAAGAGTAAGCTCTGTGCGCATGTCACTATTCGATTCAGCATAAAATTAAAAACTTCGAAAAAACATACAGGGTGTCTTGGTAAAATTTAGAGAAAAATCGTCTTGAAGTTTACAAAACTGAAGAGTGACACTTTCACGAATAAATTCATTACTCAAAAACTATAAGATTTAGTTTGGTGCGGATGTTACCATTCGATTCAACATAAAATTTCCCTTTAAAAACATCAAAAAAACATACAGGGTGTTTCAGTAAAATTTGGAGAAAAATCGTCTTGAAGTTTAGAAAACTGTGAAAAGTGACACTTTCACGAATAAATTAATTACCCAAAAAATACAAGAGTAAGCTCTGTGCGCATGTCACTATTCGATTCAGCATAAAATTAAAAACTTCGAAAAAACATACAGGGTGTCTTGGTAAAATTTAGAGAAAAATCGTCTTGAAGTTTACAAAACTGAAGAGTGACACTTTCACGAATAAATTCATTACTCAAAAACTATAAGATTTAGTTTGGTGCGGATGTTACCATTCGATTCAACATAAAATTTCCCTTTAAAAACATCAAAAAAACATACAGGGTGTTTCAGTAAAATTTGGAGAAAAATCGTCTTGAAGTTTAGAAAACTGTGAAAAGTGACACTTTCACGAATAAATTAATTACCCAAAAAATACAAGAGTAAGCTCTGTGCGCATGTCACTATTCGATTCAGCATAAAATTAAAAACTTCGAAAAAACATACAGGGTGTCTTGGTAAAATTTAGAGAAAAATCGTCTTGAAGTTTACAAAACTGAAGAGTGACACTTTCACGAATAAATTCATTACTCAAAAACTATAAGATTTAGTTTGGTGCGGATGTTACCATTCGATTCAACATAAAATTTCCCTTTAAAAACATCAAAAAAACATACAGGGTGTTTTAGTAAAATTTGGAGAAAAATCGTCTTGAAGTTTAGAAAACTGTGAAAAGTGACACTTTCACGAATAAATTAATTACTCAAAAAATACAAGAGTAAGCTCTGTGCGCATGTTACCATCCGATTCAGCATAAAATTTCCCATTAAAAACTTCGAAAAAACATACAGGGTGTCTTGGTAAAATTTAGAGAAAAATCGTCTTGAAGTTCACAAAACTGAAGAGTGACACTTTAACGAATAAATTCATTACTTAAAAACTATAAGATTTAGCTTGGTGCGCATGTTACCAGTCGATTCAACATAAAATTTCCCTTTAAAAACTTCAAAAAAACATACAGGGTGTTTCAGTAAAATTTGGAGAAAAATCGTCTTGAAGTTTAGAAAACTGTGAAAAGTGACACTTTCACGAATAAATTAATTACCCAAAAAATACAAGAGTAAGCTCTGTGCGCATGTCACTATTCGATTCAGCATAAAATTAAAAACTTCGAAAAAACATACAGGGTGTCTTGGTAAAATTTAGAGAAAAATCGTCTTGAAGTTCACAAAACTGAAGAGTGACACTTTAACGAATAAATTCATTACTTAAAAACTATAAGATTAAGCTTGGTGCGCATGTTACCATTCGATTCAACATAAAATTTCCCTTTAAAAACTTCAAAAAAACATACAGGGTGTTTCAGTAAAATTTGGAGAAAAATCGTCTTGAAGTTTAGAAAACTGTGAAAAGTGACACTTTCACGAATAAATTAATTACCCAAAAAATACAAGAGTAAGCTGTGTGCGCATGTTACCATCCGATTCAGCATAAAATTTCCCATTAAAAACTTCGAAAAAACATACAGGGTGTCTTGGTAAAATTTAGAGAAAAATCGTCTTGAAGTTTACAAAACTGAAGAGTGACACTTTCAGGAATAAATTCATTACTCAAAAACTATAAGATTTAGCTTGGTGCGCATATTACCATTCGATTCAACATAAAATTTCCCTTTAAAAACTTCGAAAAAACATACAGGGTGTCTTGGTAAAATTTAGAGAAAAATCGTCTTGAAGTTTACAAAACTGAAGAGTGACACTTTCACGAATAAATTCATTACTCAAAAACTATAAGATTTAGATTGGTGCGCATGTCACCATTCGATTCAACATAAAATTTCCCTTTAAAAACATCAAAAAAACATACAGGGTGTTTCAGTAAAATTTGGAGAAAAATCGTCCTGAAGTTTAGAAAACTGTGGAAAGTGACACTTTCACGAATAAATTAACTACCCAAAAAATACAAGAGTAAGCTCTGTGCGCATGTCACTATTCGATTCAGCATAAAATTTCCCTCTAAAAACATCAAAAAAACATACAGGGTGGCTCAATAGAGTTTTGAGAAAAATCGTCTTAAAGTTTAGAAAACTGGGAAAAGTGACACTCACGAATAAACTAATTACTCAAAAAATACAAGAGTAAGCTCTGTGCGCACGTTACCATTCGATTCAGCATAAAATTTCCCATTAAAATCACCAATGCCCAAATCTCAAACGACTTGAACCCAGCGCAAAGAACCACATTCGTTCAACCCCTTATAAAAAAAAATGGCCTTCGCCAAAATAAAATTCCGCAAAGTGTTTTCAACGACAACCCTCAAGAAAGTGGGATTTATGAAGAGGGGTGAAATTTACGATCCCTTGTCCGGTGTTTTACATTACTTACTGCCGGTCGAAACTAGCTATAGTAGGTCTAGGTGACGTCATTGTGGATGCAAACCATACAGTGTTAGGGCCTATTATGCGTCGATTTGTCCGATATAACGTGTAATTAGCGGATAATTATTTAATTATTGTAATAAATCTTTTACATAACACAATATTTTGCATCTCAGTCCATTAAGCATTGTTTACAAGATGCAAAAAACAACAAATTGGCACAAGAATAATGATTATGGTATTGCAGTAATAACTGCCCAGAGTCCCACGATTTAAATGGTTTTAATTTGATTGCATGCTTGCTCGGGGGCTCGATAAAGATTATGCTGTTTGTTGAATAAATTAATCTGGACAGAATTAAATTTGATTTCGTTACAGTACTTAACATAATTAATAGACAACTGAATCGATAAATCAATATGGCGGTGATAAAAGTAATAAAGGACATCAATGGGACCGCGCTGTATAAAAATCCGTATTATGCAAAAATCGTTTTCTTGTACTGGGTGTGGTGGGAATAAGAATTATTGACTATTTCGTAGAAGATAATTTATCGACTGTACACTATTCGAACGACAAACACGTTCGTTAGCGTCTCGCAGCATCATAAACGGAAAATTAAGATCGAAATCTCGATTCCTGTTAAACTTTTATTTCTGCAAGCTCGAATATGGACAAAAAGAACGCAGACAAAAGAAGGTCTGGTGTAATGAGGCAGGAAATCAATTGTTCTGTTTCGTTCAGTCTATATATTGAAAAAAACTGGGTTAATGATGTGTTGATTGGTTTCTATACCCTCGTACTGAACTGATATTTTTAACACAACCATAAACCTAACATATCATCACCCTAATGGACACATAAATATAAAACCACTATAAAACTACATTAAGCTGCAGAAGTACGGATCTATTTATGTTCTTATTGCAGGAAGGACAAAAATTTCACACAAAAATCATCACAGATACGGCCTGCACAGACAGACAATTTATGTTCGTGCTATTTAAAGGCATCTATTATTATATGTCTTTGAACTATTTTTTCTGTCAGGATATAGATCAAAGTGTAGAATGGGTGATTTCAATTCGATCCTCCATCCAAAACTGAACATCTTGTGATTTATTTTTGAGGCCACTTTTGAAAAATCGACCTTCAGGTGTGTGATTAGAATTTTTCTAATTGGGTTGTCTATTATTTTAAGCTACGTTTTAGCGAGTTTATTTACGTTGGTTTCATTGACCCGTCTCGAAAACGATACGTGACAGTGTGACATATTTGAGTCGAGGTTTTCTTGGGAATTTATGGGACTTTGAGGAGTTTTTGACTGGGTTTTACAAATAAATTTCAGTTATCGGTGGAATTTATTGTTCGTTAAATCTGACATAAATTTTAAAATATCGGAATCAGGGAAAAGTTTGTCATTGCTGTTTGGTTTTCATCAGGGACTGGAATACCCCCATTTGTGAAATGTGGCAACATTCTCCAATTATAATGTCAGCTGTCATTTATGTCAATTGTCAGGCTGTGTTGCCGTACTTATTTAGAAACCTAGTTCAACATCCCCATTTTTGAATTGTAGCAATTAATACACCGTAAGTTGAAGCTTATAATGTCATCTGTCATTTATGTCAATTGTTTGGTCGTGTTGCCAAACTTTCCCATTATGTTCGGGTCGCTAATTAAAAAAAAGTTAGTATTCCAAAACTATTCAAACTTAAGAATATACTGTGAAACTTGGGCACGGCGAGTTTGGTTAAAATTTGGATAACTGAGGTCACTTTTGGTTAAAAAAAAAGTACTAATCCAGGGTATTCTGAAACGAACCAATCCCAAATTATTCCAAAACTCACACAGGGAAAGTTTGCCGAAATCTGAGTTAGATCAATTTAAGGTCTTGTTTGGGTCAGTATTGTTGATTCACCTATTATTATCTAGCCAAACTTAAATAAATTTGGCCGAATTTGAGAGTCATGGGGTCATTTTTAGACTGTTCAGCTTAGTTTTGGCTTGATTTTGGTTCAATCACGGTTGATCTATTTACTATAAACCAAACTAACCCAGGATATTCCAAATCTATTCAAACATACCTCACTGTAAAATTTAGCCAAAGTTGGTTTGACCATTTTTGGGTTTTGTTTGAATTTTGAGGTCATTTTAGGTTAGGTTTGGGTCAGTTTTTCGATTCAATTACACTTCTATAACTAACCCAAAATGAACCAAATCTGACTTACACAAAGAAATCTTGGCCAAATTTCGAGTTGTTGGCTAAATTTGAGTCAAATGTCATTTTTGCGGCTTAGTTTTGGATTTTGATTAGTTTTGTTGATTTACCTTACAATTACCTCTGATGATAAAATTAACAACGTAGGTTGGGTCAAATTCAAATTTGGCTGAATTTTGATAACTGGGATCAAGTTTGGATTAGTCTTGGCTCAATAATTACAGTTGATTATTCTACTATTCATTTTGGACCACTAGGGTCATTTTTAGGTCAACTTTGGAATAATTTTGGCTCAAAAAAAATAATTTTGATTAGTTTTGGTTCAATTATTGTCGCTTCACTTATTTTTACTTGACCAAAATGAGTCAAACTTGAATAAGTTCAAAACTTAACCAAGGTTGAGACAACTGGGGTCATTTTTAGGTTAAGTTTGGGATAGTTTTGGCTCAAATAAATTTAATTTTGATTAGTTTTGGTATAAATTGAAGCTGATTTTCCTATTACTACTAAATCAAACTCAAATTAATTTAAAACTTAGCCAATGTAAGGGGCTAGGCTAAATTTTGGTCATTTTTAGGTTAAGTTTAGGTCAGTTTTGGCTCGATTTAATCTGATCAATTTTGGTTCAATTACAGTTGTTTTATCTATAATTAGTTATAACTAAAGCAAACTTAGATTTTTTAAAAACCTACCCAAAAAAGGGTTTGGGCTAATTTGGGTTTGGCTACATTTTGGTCATTTTTAGCGGATGTTCAGGTTGGTTTTGGGTCGATTAATCTTGATTTGGATTATTTTTGGTTAAATCATAGTTTTACTTGATGTACTAAGTAGATAAACCAAACCTAAATCAATTTTTGACTTCGGGTTGAAGTTGATTTTGGTCAAGTTGGGCCAATTTCAGTTAAGTTTGATCAGTCTCAGTCAACTTAGAATAAGTTTGGCTCAATTTTGGATGGGGTTATTTTGGGTTATCTGGAGTAAAGTGATTTTCTTTACATTTTTCCTCTAATATCTTTGTAGGGATTTTCCTTTCCACACCATAATATCTCCCCATCTTCCCCGATTTCCCCAAGGACCTCCGCGATTGGCGAAATATCCATAAATCCATAAAAAACGCTATATTTCCGCTGAATTGTTTGTGACGTTCGCATCGCGAAATTTACGAGTTGGAAATGTGCAATAAAAATAAAAACGCAAAAGAAAATAAAGTTTTATCGTCTGTACCGCTTCCCAGTCTGTAGTATTAAATTTGTCAACATGCGCGATCAGCTGTCTAATATCAATAATGTCATGTAAAAACGCACCTTTAAGTGCACTTTTGTTGTCGTACAGTGTTGTCGAATCTTTTTTCGTCATAATACAACATTGTAACTGAATAATGAAGACTGACGAAATTCAAAATACCTCAATTTTTGACATTTTCCATCAAATTCATTACAACGCTATAACTTTTGTAATAATGGACCAATATTGATGAATCCTCCGCCATTTTATAGGGAATTTAATCTTCTTAACTTTCTATCACAAGGCACACAATAGAATAATTAATTAAATTATGGGTTTCCTGCCGTAACAATGGGTTCAATTTTCCAGGACATGCTCTGGAATTTTCCGTGGAACCCACCGATACGGTGGTGGAGGCGGGCCAATCAGCCGTCTTAGATTGTGTTGTCCGCGCATCTCATCATCAACAAAGTGTGCTGATCACGTGGCTAGACCAGGATGGCACAAAGTTGACTTTTTTCAGCGATTTATATCGGTGAGTCAATCATTGGTAACATAATACCTCGCCAGATGGGGCATCCGTTCAATTATATTACATTTCAAGCTGTTTATTTTAGATCACAACTGACAAACGGCTCGCTTTACATTAACTCAGTGGTGGAGGAACAACGTCTGACAGGTGCCTATCAATGTATGGCAACATTGCCGCAAGTTGGTTCAATTGTCAGTAGAACTGCGCAACTTAGTATAGCAAAGTTAAATGGGTTTTTGGAAGAACCTCAGGACATTACTGTATATTTGGGTCAAAAAGCTCATTTTGCTTGTCACGTGGATGCCGCCCCTGTGCCACGGATACGTTGGTTGAAAGATGAGCGCCCTCTGCAAATTGACGATTTGCGCATGACAATCCTTCCGTCAGGGGCGCTGGCTATTGATGAAGTTATTACCAGCGACCAGGGGGCGTATCGGTGCAATGCCTCTGGATTAAACGCATATAAATTAAGCAACAAGGCTGTTTTGTATATAAATGGTGACTTGGAGCAGGCTGCACATGTGGCAGCGCCCAATTTCATTGCGCGGCCACGCCCCCTGGTGGTGGTGGAGGGTCAAAATGTGTCCTTGGACTGTGCCGCCAATGGCAATCCTAAGGTTATGATCACGTGGTTGAAAGATGGATTGCCATTGGACATGAATGACTTGGATAGCAGGTACAGTTTAGTTGGTACAACTAGTTCGCTGCGCATTACCAGGATACAAGAACAAGATGGCGGAACGTATCAGTGTCGGGCTGAAAACAGAGAGGATAGTTTGGACGCGTCAGCGCGAATTGACATTCAGGTGCCGCCACGTTTTGTGAAAAAACCCCAGGACCGGACTGAGCATTTAAACAAAGATACCGAGTTTGAGTGTGGGGTTTATGGTGTTCCTGAACCTAAAGTCCGTTGGTTTAAAAATGGCGACGTCGTCCCTTATAATGAGTACTACAAATTAGTCAATGGAAATAATTTGAAAATTATAGGCCTTGTTGCCACAGACTCTGGAATATTTCAGTGTATGGCTGAAAATCCTGCCGGCAACATTCAGGCGGCTGCCAGTTTGAAGGTGTTATCCAGTCATGGTAAGTTATTTGTTGTGTATTTTTGTTTATTTATGATTTATTTTATTTTATCCCTCCCCACCTTTGATCCTTTTCATTACATTACTTTGGCATGTAAATTAATCACAGAAGCAAAACGTAAACATTCGAAAAAAACTAAAGATGCGATTAAACAACAGTCGAAATCCTTATTTGGCGCGTTGAAAAGTGATGAACAGTTTGCGCAGTCGCATATTGCTTTTAGTAGTTTGAAAAGTAGCGAGGATTCGGATCTGGGCGATGTGCAGGCCGCGTACTCCTCCTCCCTTTTAGCAGGTGCAGCTGATAAGGTGCGTGAAGGGTTGCCTGGACCACCCATGGACCTCAAAGCAATAATTGTGAAGGCGAGGTTTGTTATTTTGAGTTGGAAACCTCCAGCGGATAATGCGCACAAGGTTGAGGCGTATTCGATTTATTGTCGGCAAGAGGGCAGTGCTAGGTGAGTTAGGTTCGGTTGTGTCTTTTAGCGACCCACGTTTTCAAGATTAGTTTTATACAGGGTGTTACTCGATGTTAGGCCAAGTGAATGAGGTCTAATAAATATGTGTCCTAAATAGTCTGGTTTTTGAGGTACAGGGTGTTAAAACTTTAGAAAAAAATCGGATTTATTATTGATATTCTAAAGATCCTTTTGCAGATTTTGTTGAATTTTGACAGGGTTTTTCTTTATAACAATGCGCTTAAAAATGTTGTTTTAAAATTTTAAACGTTAAAGAGGATTTTAGGTATTCCTAAAAACCAGAAAAAAAAATAGAAAACTTCAATCAAAGTCAGATTAAATGAAAAAGAACACTTAAATTAGTAAAAAACCTCTAACAAACTTGAGAAAATTTAAATTAAAAACAAATTAAATGGAAAAATGACCTTGAACTGGAAAAAAGGATTTTTAAAAGGATAAAATAGTTACCAAAAACAGATAAAAACTTGACAAAAAACTGTTAATGAGCAAAAACATCACTTAAATTAGTTAAAGACCTCTAAAAAGCACAATAAATTTGAGAAAATTTAAATTGATTGAAAAAAAAACCCCAAACTGAAGAACGGCATCCTTAAAAGGGTAAAATAATCATCAAAAATCCGTTTAAAAGCGAAAAAGATCACTAAATTTAGTTTAAAACCTCCAAAAAGCACAACAAATTCGAGGAAATTCTAATTAAAAACGAATTAAATGAAGAAAAGACAATAAACTGGGGAAAAGGATCCTTAAAAGGGTAAAGTAGTCACCAAAAACAGATACATATTTGGGAAATTTAAAATTAAAATGAAATGAATGGAAAAGGTAAAGATAGCCACCAAAAACACACACTAAGTTGACAAAAACCCGTTAAAAAGCGATAAATTGATTAAAAACCTCTAAAAAGCACAACAAATTTGAGAAAATCCAAATTAAATGGAAAAAAGACCTGGAACAGAAGAAAAGGATCCTTAAAGGGGTAAAATAGTCACCAAAAACAGATAAAAAGTTGACAGAAAACCGTTAAAAAGCGAAAAAGATTACTTGAATCAGTTAAAAACCTTCGAAAACAGAAGACATCTAAGAAAACTGAGATTTAATGGGAAAAAGGACTTTAAACTGGATTGAAAGAGTAAAACTGTCATCGAAAACGGATAAAAACCCGTTTAAAAGGGAACAAGATTAACTTAAATTAGTTTGAAACCTCTAAAAAGAAGGGAAAATTTCGAAAACTGTAGGAAATTATCCTGAAAAGTCACTCAAATAGAAACAAACCATTGAAAAAAAAAATTGACGAAGATTTCTAGAAAACATTCGAAAAATATAGAACCATCATCAAATAGAATTAAAAAAATACACTTAATGGAAGAAAATCACTTATAAAGTGACACTTTATTTTTTATAACCTTTTTCGGGTGTTTTTTTTCAAATAAAACTCGCAATGTGATAAAACGGTTTTATCCATCGCTACAGAAAAATATAGGATGTGTGGCAACAACGCTGACATCAACCAATCAACATCCTATGCGACGCAGGCGGAATAGTGGAGTAACTAGGGACGTCCAATCAGAACCCTTTTTCAACTGTCAAAATAAAAAAACGTTATTTTGAAATTTTAAACGTTAAAAATGATTTTTGTGGCTTTTATCAGTTCCTGGATTGTTTTATAACCTTCTTGGAGATGTGATGATTGTTTGTTTGATGTTTTTGAGGATATTTGATTGTCTTTCCATCATCTACACAGGTTTATTACTGTTTGATAAACAAAAAAAAAAACGAAAAAGCCAGTGGCGTATGTTTTTATGTGAAATTGTCCCTCTGGACGGCACTGAAACTCATAATTGAGCGTCTGTTTACAATGAAAAATTCAGCAAAATCGGCAAAAGGATCTTTTAGGTCATCTACTACATTCAACTGAAAAAAATCGTTTTTTGACTTGTGTCACTTTTCTCGAAAACCATCGATGTGACATCTAGCGTTCATTTGTTAAGTATTTTTTTTCCAGATAAACATTTGGACATTTTATTTATTTTTGCTGCAAAAAAACGAAATGTTCAAAATTATGAGTTGTATCACTTTTCGTGGATAGGCGATTTGTATCATGATTCAGTGCAAAAACTACTTTGGATGACAGCTCTGTCTTACATGCAATGTTGTCAAACTTTCCAAAACTTCTTAAAAAGATAATTTTTGTGTTTTCTTCACTTTAATAAAAAAAAACACTATAAGATATGAAACGCTTAGTACTAGAAATACATACGTCTGTATGAGTGTTTAAAAAATTCTATTGTAATCATCTTGAACTGACCCTGATCAACACATCGTTGGTTTTCGAGAAAAGTGACACAAGTCAAAAAACGTGTTTTT
The DNA here is from genome assembly GCA_958502075.1 of Orchestes rusci. NCBI lineage: Eukaryota > Metazoa > Arthropoda > Insecta > Coleoptera > Curculionidae > Orchestes > Orchestes rusci. Next base: position 21,562,055 of record OY293313.1, on the reverse strand, counting down.
TTAGTTGGAAGTAGAAAATGATCTAACACAATAGATATTTTTTTCTGGAAAAACGTCATAAGTGAAACTGTTACGATTGCTAAGAGATAGAGCAAGTGTCATTTGAACAAATACTTTCAACTTTTATGCAAAATTTTTTTTTAGTAATGACACTTTTTCCGATATGTGATTCATTTGTGTCGACATATTAATTTTATGAAATGCGTGGGTTGCTTTATGAAACAAGAATTTCGGCAACACTGGCAACAATGCATATGTAATCTCATCAGGGAACGCTACCAAAACACCTCGCGTTCCAAACTGGAAGAAATCAACATTGGAGGTCTATGGCCAGGCAAAGTGTACGACTTTCGAGTGGTACCCATCAGCGAAAACGGCCCTGGAGTGTCATCTGACGTTCTAAGAGTAACAACACAGAGTGAGGAAAATGTTCCTAGTGCGCCCCTGGCTTTGGAGGCTTATGCAACCACTCCGAAGACGGTGCATTTGAGATGGAAATCGCCCGAGGTGACCAATGGGAAGATTTTGCGATATACCATCTATTATATGGATGTAAGTTGAGAAATATAAAATTACTTTAAAGGAAATTTAATCTACCTGTGCAAAAATCAAGTCGATATCTCGTATGGTTTAGAAGATATCAATTTTTTTCTCGAGCCCTGTAGTATAGTTTTCATTTCCTCATCAGACCACATCATCAGTGGAGCACAACGTCGATACAACCGATATTAGCTACGATCTTCAAGCTTTGAGCCCTTATACCGAGTACAGCATTTGGGTTGTAGCTGTCAATGACAAGGGCGCAGGCGCAGCCACTGAAGAGAAAATCGTCCGCACATACAGCGACGCCCCGTCTGATGCGCCCGGCAATGTAACTGTCGAACCGTCCAGCCAAAGTATAGTGGTTCGTTGGGAACCACCGCCTCTGGAATCACAAAATGGCGTGATTACCGGCTATAAAATCAAGTACAGAAAGTCGGGGAAGGGGAAGGGTACTACGTATACGACGCCATCTAGCGAGCGACATTATGTGATTAAAGATTTGGAGCGGGGCAGTGCCTATCAGATACGAGTGTGGGCGATGAATGTTAATGGTACAGGACCGGCTACGGATTGGGTGGAAGTGGAGACGTTCCAGAATGATTTGGACGAGTCCACGGTGCCTGGGGCGCCTGCGTGGCTGAGATGTGAGTTATTTTTTTTGTTGATTTAGTTATTCTCAGATTTCTCGTTTCGGGTTTTTGTCGCATTAGACAAAACTAGCCTTGTTTGATGTGTCGCAATAATATAATGAAAAAAACAACAATAACATAGTTGCCAGATTTTTCGCTTGAAATGCTTTTTTTCTGAAAAATGTGTGTGGCATTGTTTTAGTTGGGAAAAATTAGCCTTGTTTGATGTGTCGCACTGTAATGACTAATTATAATTTATTAATAACAGAGTTGCCAGATTTCTCGCTCTTGATGCAAGTTTTCGGAAAAAAATTTGTGGCATTGTTTAAGTTGGACAAAATTAGCCTTGTTTGATGTGTCGCACTATGATGAAAAAATCTCCGATAACAGAGTTGTCAGATTCTCGCTTAAGATGCAATTTTTTTGAAAAATTCTTGAGGCATTGTTTTAGTTGGAAAAAATTAGCCTTGTTTGATGTGTCGCACTGTAATGAAAAAATCATTAATAACAGAGTTGCCAGATTTCTCGCTTTAGATGCAAGTTTTTGGAAAAAAAATTGTGGCATTGTTTAAGTTGGACAAAACTAGCCTTGTTTGATGTGTCGCACTATGATGAAAAATCATCGATAACAGAGTTGTCAGATTTCTCGCTTAAGATGCAATTTTTTTGAAAAATTCTTGTGGCATTGTTTTAGTTGGAAAAAATTAGCCCTGTTTGATGTGTCGCACTGTGATGAAAAAATCATTAATAACAGAGTTGCCAGATTTCTCGCTTTAGATGATGCAAGTTTTTGGAAAAAAAATTGTGGCATTGTTTAAGTTGGACAAAACTAGCCTTGTTTGATGTGTCGCACTATGATGAAAAAATCTCCGATAACAGAGTTGTCAGATTTCTCGCTTAAGATGCAATTTTTTTGAAAAATTCTTGTGGCATTGTTTTAGTTGGAAAAAATTAGCCCTGTTTGATGTGTCGCACTGTGATGAAAAAATCATTAATAACAGAGTTGCCAGATTTCTCGCTTTAGATGATGCAAGTTTTTGGAAAAAAAATTGTGGCATTGTTTAAGTTGGACAAAACTAGCCTTGTTTGATGTGTCGCACTATGATGAAAAAATCTCCGATAACAGAGTTGTCAGATTTCTCGCTTAAGATGCAATTTTTTTGAAAAATTATTGTGGCATTGTTTTAGTTGGAAAAAATAAGCCCTGTTTGATGTGTCGCACTGTGATGAAAAAATCATTAATAACAGAGTTGCCAGATTTCTCGCTTTAGATGCAAGTTTTTGGAAAAAAAATTGTGGCATTGTTTAAGTTGGACAAAACTAGCCTTGTTTGATGTGTCGCACTATGATGAAAAAATCATCGATGACAGAGTTGTCAGATTTCTCGCTTAAGATGCAATTTTTTTGAAAAATTCTTGTGGCATTGTTTTAGTTGGAAAAAATTAGGCTGGTTTGATGTGTCGCACTATAATGAAAAAATCATCAATTACAGAGTTGTCAGATTTCTCGCTCAAGATGCAATTTTTTTGAAAAATTCTTTTGGCATTGTTTTAGTTGGAAAAAATTAGGCTGGTTTGATGTGTCGCACTATAATGAAAAAATCATCAATTACAGAGTTGTCAGATTTCTCGCTCAAGATGCAATTTTTTTGAAAAATTCTTGTGGCATTGTTTTAGTTGGAAAAAATTAGGCTGGTTTGATGTGTCGCACTATAATGAAAAAATCATCAATTACAGAGTTGTCAGATTTCTCGCTCAAGATGCAATTTTTTTGAAAAATTCTTTTGGCATTGTTTTAGTTGGGAAAAATTAGCCTTGTTTGATGTGTCGCACTGTAATGAAAAATTCATAAATAACAAAGTTTTCAAATTTCTCGCTTTAGATGGAAGTTTTCGGGAAAATTTTTGTGGCATTGTTTTAGTTGGACAAAACTAGTCTTCTTTGATGTGTCGCACTGTTATGAAAAAATCATCAATAACATAGTTGCCAGATTTCTCGCTCTAGATGCGAGTTTTCGGAAAAAAAATGGTGACATTGTTTTAGTTGGACAAAACTAGCCTTGTTTGATGTGTCGCACTGTAATGAAAAAATCATTAATAACAGAGTTGTCAGATTTCTCGCTTGAGATGAAATTTTGTTGAAAAATTCTTGTGGCATTTTTTAAGTTGGACAAAACTAGGCTGGTTTGATGTGTCGCACTATAATGAAAAAATCATCAATAACAGAGTTTTCAAATTTCTCGCTTTATTTGGCATTGTTTTAGTTGGGAAAAATCAGCCTTGTTTGATGTGTCGCACTGTAATGAAAAATTCATAAATAACAAAGTTTTCAAATTTCTCGCTTTAGATGGAAGTTTTCGGGAAAATTTTTGTGGCATTGTTTTAGTTGGACAAAACTAGCCCTGTTTGATGTGTCGCACTGTAATGAAAAAATCATTAATAACAGAGTTGCCAGAAATCTCGCTTTAGATGCAAGTTTTCGGAAAAAAAATTGTTGCATTGTTTTAGTTGGACAAAACCAGCCTTGTTTGATGTGTCGCACTATAATGAAAAAATCATCAATAACAGAGTTGTCAGATTTCTCGCTTGAGATGGAATTTTTTTGAAAAATTCTTGTGACATTGTTTTAGTTGGACAAAAGTAGCCTTGTTTGATGTGTCGCACTTTATTAAAAAAATCATCAATAACAGAGTAGCCAGATATCTTTGTTTAGATGAAAAATATACGTCGCATCATTTTAATCAGACAAAACTACCCTTAATTGACGTGTCGCACCATAATGAAAAAATCACCCATACCAAAGCTTACTCTGGCAACATTGCATCTGCAAAAATGGTATTCTAGATAAGTCAACATACGACAAACTCTACCTGATGTGGGCGCAGCCAGCCAATCAAAACGTCAGAGTGCGCAGCTACCTAATTGGCTGGGGCAAAGGAATCCCCGACAGCTTCTCCAGCGAGCTGGACGAGAAAAACCGCACCTTCATCATCGAAGGACTCGAACCCAATTCGGAATACGTCGTCAGTATTCGGGCTGCTAACAATATGGGCCCCGGGCCCCCCATTTACACCACCGGCAAGACCCAGGACGAACCACCGCCAGAGCCGGCAGCCGCCCTTATGCCCCCTATGGGCCTTAAGGCGCAAATCCTCAGTACCACTTCTGTGGTTCTATATTGGACTGATCCAACGTTGAAGCAGATGCAATATGTGCGCGATAATAGGTTTTACAAAGTCCAATATACGGCTGATGGAGGGAAAACTAAGGTTATGAACGTGACGGACTTAAACGTGATGATCGATGATTTGAGGCCGAATACGATGTACGAGTTTGCCGTGAAGTTGGTGAAGGGACATCGGGAGAGTGCGTGGAGTATGGTCGTGCAGAATCGGACGTGGGAGTTGCCGCCCGATGTGGCGCCGAGGAATGTCGATGTACATTTGAAAGATGAGGACTCGCAATTGGTGGAAATTACATGGTTGCCGCCCAAGACGTCCAATGGCAGGATTACTGGTTATGTGATTTTGTTTACGGACATGCGCAATAAAACCGACGCCATGTGGCAAGCATTGCCTGTCAAGGGGGACAACCACTCGAGTATCATCTACGACCTGAAGCCCTTCACTGTCTATTACTTCAAAGTACAGGCCCGTAATAGCAGAGGTTATGGGCCCTTTTCCTCCGTGGTGTCATTCAGGACCGGACACAGTAAGTACTTGTACATCACTAGTTTTATTTTATTTTATTATTATTTCGTTTTTGTTTTGTTATTTAGTTGTTGCACGTCATGCCCCCGTTCAAGGAGTCACAGGTATTTTTATTTATTTCCAAACCGGACTTCAGTGCGTCATCTTCGTTGCAAATTTCAGAAAAGGGCGGAGTTTTCTCTGGCAAGGCCCTCTTGTATACCACGATAGGTGGTTGCGCTGTTGCCGTAGTTACAGTGGCTGTCGTGGTGGGTTACTTGTGCTGCCGCCGTCGTGACAACAGTCAACTAGCGTCGCCCAATCGCGATAAAAAGGGCTATCAAAAAGGTGCTCAAGGGGTCAAACCGCCCGACCTTTGGATTCATCACGATCAAATGGAGTTGAAGGCCATGGAAAAGCGGCATTCGGCCCACGATGGCGCTAGCAGTTCGGGGGCGTTGACGTTGCCGCGCAGTGTGGGCGGTAACGACTACGATGCGCATGATCACACCAGTTCGCTGGATAAGAGAGGTTATGTGCCCAATTATGGTAAGTACTGATGCATGTCTCATTCACGCGCACACTCTGCTTGCTTTTTGGCACTTTATAGGTGAAGATCACTTTCCACAGCCAAGGTCAAAGATAACCTTTCCTGTTGACAGTAAACCACCTCGAGAACGTGAGTTTTTATGCTTGTTGCTAACATTTTAACACTTACACTCACCAAGTGTCCAAAAAGTCCAACCCTGTCTCAATTCCAGCCATAGCCACGCCCATTAATACAACCACTATGAGCCAATCAAGTTCAGACTCGACCCCCTCGACTCGTCCCAGCTATCCGCGCACCAACTATCAAGTGCCTCGTAGTGGTCACATGTCGTTAGAGGCCACGCCTAGTACGGTGGAGAATGTATACTCTGCTCATCCGGGTTATGATGGAGTGGGGGGTGGGTATCCGCCCCCTCCAGTGCCGTATACGCCAGCATTGGGTGTGCTTGATGCAAAAAGACAAGGTCAGGGACATCCCTTGAAGAGTTTTACAGTTCCGGCCCCGCCTCCTGTGTCCGCCCCTGGAACGCCGCAGCCCAAACATATAGGTGAGTTTGATAAGATCAGAGTTGCTAGATTTTTTTGTTTTAGATGATTTTTTTTGGAAACTACTTGTTACATTGTTTTAGTTAGACAAAACTATCCTTTTTCAACAGAGTTGCCGGATTTCTCGTTTCAGATGAAATTTTTTGTAAAAATTTTTGTTTCATTGTTTTAGTCAGACAAAACTAGCAAAGTTGCCAGATTTCTCGTTTCAAATGAAATTTTTGGGAAAAATGTTTGTGGCATTGTTTTAGTCAGGCAAAACTACCATTGTATGATATGTCGCCTTATAATGAAAACATTACTAATAACAGAGTTGCCAGATTTCTCGTTTCGAATCAATTTTTTTGGAAAAAAAATTGTCGCATTGTTTTAGTCAGACAAAACTAGCCTTGTTTGATGTGTCACACTATAATGAAAAAAACATCAATAACAGAGTTGCCAGATTTTTCGTTTCAGATGAAATTTTTGGGAAAAATGTTTGTGGCATTGTTTTAGTCAGGCAAAACTACCATTGTTTGATATGTCGCCTTATAATGAAAACATTACTAATAACAGAGTTGCCAGATTTCTCGTTTCGAATCAATTTTTTTGGAAAAAAAATTGTCGCATTGTTTTAGTCAGACAAAACTAGCCTTATTTGATGTGTCACACTATAATGAAAAAAACATCAATAACAGAGTTTCCAGATTTCTCGTTCCAGATCAATTTTTAATGAAAAAAATTTGTCGCATTGTTTTAGTCAGACAAAACTAGCCTTTTTTGATGTGTCACACTATAATGAAAAAATCATCATCAACAGTATTGCCAGATTTTTCGTTTCAGACGAAATTTTTTGGAAAAATGTCTGTTGCACTGTTCTAGTCAGATAAAACTAACCTTGTTTGATATGTCGCACTATAATGAAAAAATCACTAATAACAGAGTTGCCAGATTTCTCGTTTCAAAACAATTTTTTTGGAAAAATTTTTGTCGCATTGTTTTAGTCAGACAAAACCAGCCTTGTTTGATGTTTCGCACTGTGATGAAAAAAACATCAATAACAGAGTTGCCAGATTTTTCGTTTCAGATGAAATTTTTGGAAAAAATGTTTGTGGCATTGTTTTAGTCAGGCAAAACTACCATTGTTTGATATGTCGCCTTATAATGAAAACATTACTAATAACAGAGTTGCCAGATTTCTCGTTTCGAATCAATTTTTTTGGAAAAAAAATTATCGCATTGTTTTAGTCAGACAAAACTAGCCTTGTTTGATGTGTCACACTATAATGAAAAAAACATCAATAACAGAGTTGCCAGATTTTTCGTTTCAGATGAAATTTTTGGGAAAAATGTTTGTGGCATTGTTTTAGTCAGGCAAAACTACCATTGTTTGATATGTCGCCTTATAATGAAAACATTACTAATAACAGAGTTGCCAGATTTCTCGTTTCGAATCAATTTTTTTGGAAAAAAAATTGTCGCATTGTTTTAGTCAGACAAAACTAGCCTTATTTGATGTGTCACACTATAATGAAAAAAACATCAATAACAGAGTTTCCAGATTTCTCGTTCCAGATCAATTTTTAATGAAAAAAATTTGTCGCATTGTTTTAGTCAGACAAAACTAGCCTTTTTTGATGTGTCACACTATAATGAAAAAATCATCATCAACAGTATTGCCAGATTTTTCGTTTCAGACGAAATTTTTTGGAAAAATGTCTGTTGCACTGTTCTAGTCAGATAAAACTAACCTTGTTTGATATGTCGCACTATAATGAAAAAATCACTAATAACAGAGTTGCCAGATTTCTCGTTTCAAAACAATTTTTTTGGAAAAATTTTTGTCGCATTGTTTTAGTCAGACAAAACCAGCCTTGTTTGATGTGTCGCACTGTGATGAAAAAAACATCAATAACAGAGTTGCCAGATTTTTCGTTTCAGATGAAATTTTTTGGAAAAAAATTTGTCGCATTGTTTTAGTCAGACAAAACTACTACTTCTTTGATATGTCGAACTATAATGAAAAAATTACTAATAACAGAGTTGCCGATTTCTCGTTTCTAATCAATTTTTTTGGAAAAAAGTCTGTCGCATTGTTTAAGTCAGACAAAACTAACCTTGTTTGATATGTCGCACTATAATGTAAAAATCACTAATATCAGAGTTGCCAGATTTCTCGTTTCAGACCATTTTTTGGAAAAAATGTTGTCGCATTGTTGTTGTAAGACAAATCTACTTTTACTTGACAAAAATAACAGAGTTGTCAGATTTTCTGCTTTATATGCAATCATAATGGGTACAACTTAATCAAGTTGATGTAGTTACAGTACGCCCCACATCGTCGCCATACAAGAAAGCGGCCAATAGCAGCACTAGTTTAACGGGAACTCCGCCCTCGCGTATTGGTTTGAATCCGCCTCCTCACACAGCGGAGGAGGTGCAACGGTTGCAGCCCTCCCACTCCACAGAGGAGTTGAATCAGGAAATGGCCAATCTGGAGGGGTTGATGCTGACCTTGAATGCCATCACAGCCAATGAGTTTGAGTGTTGAGCAGGCTCCGCCTCCCCAAGTGAGATTTTTACGTACTTTCGTTTGATTACAATTTTACGTTTGTAGTTCAATCTACAAACCAAGACTGATTATGTTAATTATTATTTTTTCGGGCCTAATCGGCGGCCTTCTAGATCTCAAGACATTTTGTAAATATTGGCGGTGATGTGCGTTTTAGTATATTGTCGCCGGACGTTTTACACTGCCTTTATTTATTTTGTACATAGTTGTATATTGAATGTTTTGTATTATTGTACAGTACATATTTTTCTAATACAGTACAGTAGTACAAAATGTGCTTGATTGTGTGTATATTTTTTATTAAAGGAATTGATAAATCCTTGTTTTATAATCATGTGATGTGTTTTATGATCGTATTTATTGTAATGAAGCGGACAAGGAATACTAGGCAGCTTTTTGTAAGCGATTGCGCTAATTAGATTAAGTAATTTTATAAAAAAAATACAAAGTTTTTTACTATAAGTAGTGACTATTATCAATGTGACAAACAAAATAAACAGAATTTCTTTAAAGATTCATTGTTTGACTGGAAACGTCACGACACTTTTCGTCACGCATAATCCTACACTACAGGGCGTTATAAAAAATCACTTTTTTTTAGTGCCCCACAAGTTCAATGTTTAATTAAAACCTTTACATCGATTTCAAAAATTTTAACGAACGAAACAACAAAATCACCCACAACCACACTTTGATTTATTTTGCCATTGACAAGTCTCAGGAGAATGTTCCAATTTTTTTTAACTCGGTTATAGAAATCAAATAGACGATTAAAAAAGAAAGTAGTCCTCAAATGATTTTCACTTATAATCTCCCTGGAGCTCGAATTATTTCCGGAAATTTTGTCGAGTTTTCTTGAAAAATTCGCAACGAGAACAAATTTCCGGATTTTTAATTCGAGTTCGCGGGAGATTCGGCAAGAAAATTTCATGCCAAAACTGATCATTGGAAAAAACATAACCCAGGACTCACCTCGCATTTAGTGGAAGAAACCAACGGCTCCTTACTCTACTCGCCATTGAGGAAGAAAGAAGGGAATCAGAATTTTATAAAACATTTGGAAGTTATAACCAATCTTGTCCATAATTGATAACATTGCAACTTTGTATTGGAAGTTGAAAATAAATCATTTATCAAAAATATTTGTCATTGTTTTTAACAGCTGTCAAGCACTCGCGGCTGGATGTAGCTCCCATGCACCAACCACAGTGTTGCCGTTTGCCTTATCTATGTCTGTGAAAGTTGGGTTGGGTTGGGATTGTTAGGGAGAGTGGGGACGGCAACACTGTAATCATATGGGAGCTACATCCAGATGCAAAGCCAGAGAGATTTCAACTTATTAATCTTTCAGTCACGTGATTATGAGCAGGGTGATTTCCGATAAAATTAGGTCGTTGCCATAGCAACATAATAAAATTTAAGCCTATGATTGGTTAGGATTGACTGGTAGGAAATTTTCTTGATAAAACCATTAAATTCGGATCTAAAGAGGCGGATTTTTGGGTGGGATGAGATAAAATGTCTTGAATTCATTCATATTAGAAATTTTCCAGTATTTTGTTAATTTCAAAATAAAGTCGGAGTATCAGATAGTTGATTTACACGTTGCCAAGCCAATAGAACACACTCGGATCAGGGCTTCAAGCAGCTTTTTGTTTATGTGCTATGATATTGAAGTATGCGTGCCGAAAACTGAAGTTTGCGTGCCGAAAATCTTTTCCGCACTAGTGTGGAAAAAATGATTTCCGGCACGGATATTGGTTCGGAAAATGGATTTTTCCGCACGGCTATAGAAAAAAAATAAATTTTAGTACATAGCGGCTGAATTTTTGTTGATAGTAAAGCAGTTTTTAGTTATTTTGATAGGTTTTCTTAAAAATCAATTATCAATTAAATGATCAATTCAGCTTCTTCGACATTATAATTATCAAGATTTAATCAACTATACAGTATACAGGGTGGGGCACAAAAAACTTTCACTCGAATTGGAAAATTAAATCGTTTCTAGGGTCAAAAGCCAGCCTAAAATTTGGTACATATCGCCGCCAACAATCCTTTCGACAGAATGGATGCGCGAAGTAACGGATACACTAATCACTTACATACAGGGTGTCCGGGAAAATGTGGGAGATCTCTCGGATTCTGATAGAATATTAAAAAATAAGATGACAAGTTCCCATAAATTTTTTTCCTAGCGTTAGTTTCACAATTTCGTCAAGAGCACCACTTCGTCATGACTTTTTTCGAGGTTTTGTTTAATAAAAATGGTTTTTTCTCGAAAATGGTTCATTTTATCGACAATGAACAAGAGTACCTTTTCTTTAGCTTAATGTTCAAGGTATCCAAATTTATTTTTTTTAACTCCTTATCATACAGGGTGTTAAAAATTTGAGCGTTAAAATGTACAATCTAGTCCGTCCCTGGTAAACTAAACAAGCTAATTATGTTTTAAGGGAAGTATTTTGAGAGGTCCTTACTACTGTTTATCATATTAAATTTTCATTGAATTATATTGAGTCGTTTAAAAGTTATTCAAGAGAAACCGATTTCCAGTGGGGTCCTTTAGGGGGCCGTATCTCCGTAGGGAGGGCCGCTAGGAAAAAAATTTATGGGAACTTATCATCTTATTTTTTAATGTTCTATCTGAATCCGAGAGATCTCCCACATTTTCCCGGACACCCTGTATATTGACGATATATTTTTGTGAGGTTAGTTTGAAATAGTTTGCTTAATGTAGAAAAATAGTGTTCTTATTTATGATTTTAAGTTATAAACTGTCGAATTTACTTCTAAAGATAATAAAATGTCGGTAATAAAGAAAATTCAACAACTAAAAAGTGCCAAAACGAACTTGACTTAGCAAAAATGAGTGGATTCAAGAACAGTGGTTGCCCAGTGCCTGAACTCTTTACACGACAAACCAGTAAAGGCAAGAATAAAGAAGTTCATCGGAACTTTCGCAAAGGTATGTACGATTTAGTCGCCTGAATGTGTGGTTTTGAACAATTTTAAGTGTTTCGTTTGTTTAATATTTTATAATGGCAGGTTATGGAGCAAAACCGTAGTGAAAAACAAAAAACCATAACAAAAATAATGTATTACGACAAGCAAATAAAAACTCAAAATAGATCACGTATATTTCATATGCATCTCAAAAGGCTCATTAAACCTCGCCAAGTTCGAAATTGATTTGAACCTGTTCAATCAACTTTTCAAGTTCCAAAATCAACAACGACGTCAATTGCCGTTTCTGTTCAATTAGTTGAACATCTTTTTCCTGCACCTCCAACATCGCTTCCAGAACTGCGGCCAGCTTGACATGTACGTCTAGTTGTTTCCTCAATTTCATCTTATCGATTTCGTTTACAACATTGGACAGCAACAATGCTTCGATATTGTCCATCTCCGTCTTTTTACTTTCATATATCAGTTGGAAGAGGGCGATTTGGTCTTTTTGTTGTTGCACCTCTATTTCCATTTTGCCATTCTCGAACTTTTTACTTTCGCAAATTGATTTGTAAATGGCAATTTCGTGTTGCATGTTGTTATCGAGCATTGGTTGGCCTAGAACAATTATTTGAAATAGTCCAAAATCCATTGCTCTAATAAATAGGTAATTGAGAATCTTGTCTTGACTTTGACTTATTACTAAATACAGGGATGGTAGAAGAGCCGTCTATACTGATGGGTGTCTCACGGTGACCGTCCATTAGAATATCTCGGGAAATAAAACGATTGGAATTCTGAAAATTTGTATGGTGAGGTTTAAAAGGATGCTCTCTTCAAATGAAATAATAGCTACGTTGCGCGACTTCCAGTTATACCGGAAGTAGTTGCCAACTTGCTTGTTTCAAATGGAACACCCTATATTTCATTACATTTTTGGATTCTACGTGAAATTTTAGGCAGATTTCATGTATCATGTCCTATACCTAAGTATGAGCGTTTTTGAAATATTCTAGTTTTTATGTCAAAACTGACGTTTGAAGGCTCCTATTTAAATGTGAATTTCACCTATAAGAAAGCCTTCATTATTTAATTTGTATTGGATTTCTTGTTGAAATGGACCTACTTTGATAAATTTTTCACAGCAATATGAAAACTATTAATACCATTGAGTTTTATAAGGCTTTAGAGAAGGAAACCTTCAAAAATAATGGCACCATCATCCAATTTTGGACGTATGTCTTGAGAAATTCACTGTATCGCTATCCTTGTCGAGTTATATCTATCTGCGTCGCCGAAATCTGACCTGCTTTGGACGCGGTTGCCGATTTGGGCAAATCTTCATCAATGTAAATTCCTCTGTGTACGAAATTGATTGATAAGACATGATACAATGAAAATTAAGGAGGATTGAGTATTGTTCATTTTTCAAGAAGGTGCATCAAGGTTCACTATTCTAGATTATCGCATAATCTGACACATTTACAACCATGATTTCGTGTGAATCAACTCAATGTTGAACGGTGATAGTGTCTAATGATGATATCATTTCATATCATAAATAATGTGAAACATTTTGGTGCTACTCAAAGCTTAATTACCAACATTTATTAAATAATGATTTTTTGTGCATTGGATACAGGCGATACATAGTAAATATTAGTCCTAGTACACGGCAACGCTGCCTTTAAACAGCAGGTTACGATTTTGAAGGTAGTGCGGTGATGCCATGGGGTTTCAACTTGAAAACTTCTACTTTCGTGCTTGTGAAGTGTTGTATTGTGACTTTATCTGTGAAAAATGGTAAGATTGTGCTTGCTGTGTCAAAAACTGGACCATTCGGATCCAGAAATCACCATTCACAGGTAAGTGTCAAATTTGCATTGAGCATTGACTGGAGAGGGATCCAGTGGTGTAGAGTGTAGGCATCATCATATTTCATTCATGAAAATGAGGATTTTTCAATCTTCAGGAAGTTTAAATGTTTGTTTTTATTCGTGAATAGGTAACAACGAAAAAATGAAACTGATTTGGAAAAAAGCCTGAATGTAGTGTTTTGTGCAATAGGAACCGATTGTTCTCAAATAAGAAAGGATATTCATATTACTTGAATACCTATTCCATTATTTCCTCGATTATTTCATACACAGTAAAGATGAATTATTTATTGGATACTTCCTCAACTGTCTTATTTTCGTTTTTTTTATTACAATAAGGTTGAAGTCTTCAGTAAGAATGCTTACTTTTACCATTATTATTATTATAATCACTTTTTAGAGCTCTTAAAACCTCGCGTTTATCTCGAAATTAACTTTTTGACATATAGCCCTCTTTGCCTGTACCTTTCTATTGGAATTAAAAATCTTGACGACGCCCAGTCTTTCTTCCTGTAAAAGCGAAATATAGTTTTTCCAACAATTTGCTCGAAACCAATCAATAGACTTTTATGAAGGGACATTTTTGTCAGACACGTCAAATAAAAAAGGGGGTCTAAATTGATATATAAAAAAACCTTGTACAGGGCACAGCTAAATGGACCCCGCAATTCACTTTTTAATTTGACGTTTGGAAAAAAGTTTTAAATAAAAGTTCAATGGTTGAAAATAGATATTTACCCTGTTCCCAAGGCTTCCGAATAAACCTTTACATTTTAAAACGTGCCAGAAAAAATGGCAATTTTGTTTTTAAGGTAGGTATAGGATATATAAAAAATGTTTAATTTTCTGGAGAATGCGAAAAGTGAATAGGAACTGCAAATATTGGTACTTGCAAATTGAAGCAGGGTACCTACGCATTATGTATTGTTTATTTGCCCATACTTCTTTGAATGTATATCTAGACATAAATGTTTTTGGGCCAAATTTATGTCTTAACATACAAAATTAAATTTATGTCTAGACATTAATTTAAAGAAGCATAGACCAATAAACAATACCTGCTTCAATTTGCAGGTACACCAATATTTGCGGTCTTTGTTTAGTATGACTCCTGCACCATATTTCTTTGAATTTATCTCCACTCACTTTCCAGCACTGATAATCATTTTGGTATACCTAGTTAAAAATAGTTTTTCGGCCATTTATTTATAATACTTTTCGCCTGTACATATACTTATGTATTAGAAACAAGAAAAGTAAAACGTTGCTGTTTCCTATTTTTTATATTTTTTTCTTGTTATCCAATTTTAGATTTCCAAAAAATGAAGAGCTGCGAAATATTTGGTGTTCTTTGGTGAGGATTGACGAGGACCGACTTCGAATCAAACCTCCCTTTTTGTGTTCGGCCCATTTTAACCCACAAGACTATTCACGTGACATTGATGGAATCAAATATTTAAAACCGGGAAGCTTGCCAATCATGACTCACCGGCAGACCATACAGTTTCCCGTCTCCAAAAACAAAAATCATATGGCAAATTGAGTAAAATGGCCTTAGAGATATGTAAGAAATGCGAAATATATTTTGTATTTTGGTTGTCATTTTATTCGGAACCGTAATTCATTATTGTCGGAAGAACAGCAGGAGATTTAATTTTTAATGTTATGAAAATTTCAATTTTTATTGATTCAGAAAGTCAAAAATGTGATGTACTGTCATATAACAATAACGACATAGGTGCCTACCCAAATTAATATTCATTTATATTTTTCATGCAAAACGGTAGAAACTCGAAATGTGCCGCCGCTGTTCCAGATGAAAATCGAGTTCGGACGTACGTATTATAAGAATCACATGTTCTCATGCGGTGTTGCCCGATGGGTTCGGATTCCTCGTTTTATCTCTTTCCACTCATAGTGTTGTCTCTTTCGCACTTATTGTGATGTTGGCGTCAAGACTAATACCATTTGATGAATGGGATGCCCAGTCTATAGTATTTAAAGTCAATGATTAATACGGAGTGGGCCAAATTCAGAAAACGGCCAAAAATCAATTTTTTCAAATGGAAACCCCTAATTCATAATTGTATCTTATTGTGCATTAAAAATAAAGGTGATTTTGTATAAGATTGTCCTCTCCGAAACATTTTTTTTTTATTTTTTTTTTGAATTTTTGGAATAAACAATATGTAAACTCACCCTTATTTTTAATGCACAATAAGATAATATTATGAAAATTAGGGGTTTCCATTTGAAAAAAATGATTTTTGGCCGTCTTCTGAATTTAATTTTTGATCTTATTTTTGGCCCACCCTGTAATAATAGTTTTCATATTGCTGTGAAAAATCTATTAAAGTAGGTCCTTTTCGACAAGAAATCCAATACAAATTAAATAATGAAGGCTTTCTTATAGGTGAAATCCACATTTAAATAGGAGCCTTTAAACGTCATTTTTGACATAAAAACTAGAATATTTCAAAAACGCTCATACTTAGGTAAAGGACATGATACATGAAATCTGCCTAGAATTTTATGTAGAATCCAAAAATGTAATAATATATAGGGGGTTCCATTTAAAGTAAGCGAGTTGACACCTACTTCCGGTATAACCGGAAGTCGTGCAACATTGCTTTTATTTCATTTGAGAAGAATATCCCACCATACATATTTTCAAAATCCCAATTGCTTTATTTCCCGAGATATTCTAATGGACGGTCACCGTGAGACACCCGGTATAATAATACAAGCCATGCAGTAACAATTGCAACGTCGCATCTAACGGCAACGGTGGTCGTAGTAGTACAAACCCACTCACCTTAATCTTAACTTTTTAGAACTTTTGGGAAGCTAGGCGACATTCAATTTCATTTTAAAGTGAAACTGTCAAATTTCCGCTTGGCAAACGGGAATTATATGCTACGATCCACATTGTATTTGGCGTTGAACACAGATTCAATGTAGATGGTTTGATTCCCGTTTGCCAAGCAGAAATTTGACAGTTCCACTTCGAAGTGAAATCAAACGTGAATATACAGGGTGTCCGGGAAAATGTGGGAGATCTCTCGGATTCTGATAGAATATTAAAAAATAAGATGACAAGTTCCCATAATTTTTTTTCCTAGCGTTAGTTTCACAATTTCATCAAGATCACCACTTCGTCATGGCTTTTTTCTAGGTTTTGTTTAATAAAAATTGTTTTTTCTCGAAAATGGTTCATTTTATCGACAATGAACAAGAGTACCTTTTCTTTAGCTTAATGTTCAAGGTATCCAAATTTATTTTTTTTAACTCCTTATCATACAGGGTGTTAAAAATTTGAGCGTTAAAATGTACAATCTAATCCGTCCCTGGTAAACTAAACAAGCTGATTATGTTTTAAGGGAAGTATTTTGAGAGGTCCTTACTACTGTTTATCATATTAAATTTTCATTGAATTATATTGAGTCGTTTAAAAGTTATTCAAGAAAAACCGATTTCCAGTGGGGTCCTTTAGGGGGCCGTATCTCCGTAGGGAGGGCCGCTAGGAAAAAAATTTATGGGAACTTGTCATCTTATTTTTTAATGTTCTATCTGAATCCGAGAGATCTCCCACATTTTCCCGGACACCCTGTATAGTTGCATAGCCGTCTATAGTGTATAGTTGGAACCAGAAATGTATCTAACCTCTATATTTGGCAACACCGCGTGTGGACCAGATGAGGTGTTGACAATTCTATATTACTTCTGGGCTTGTATTACAATAAACTCACTCTACGTTGGACGTTTACGGAGGGGGATCGTTCTGAAAATTTGTTTTTTATATATAAAAAAGCTTGAAAGTGCGTTTTTTTAAATGGAACACGAGGTATATATCATCAATCAATTTGAAAGTCAATTCGAATAATATTTCATGTTCATATACCCAAATGTTCGTGTTTTCGAAATAAACTACTTTTTACAGTAGATTGTCAATATCATTTGAAAAATATTTAAAAGTTACGAAATCACGGAATAACTTTTGATGGCAACCCATTATCCAGTACCCACTATAAAAAAAAATTATTCAAGAACATTTGGGTAGATATATGGACATGAAATACCTTAATCATTCGAAAGGTATTCTAATTGGCTAAAAGGAGATTAATTTATCGAAAATATCCAGAATGTTCTAGAAATGCAACAATAAACATGGTGTCTCATTTAGGACCGGTTGTATAAAGCAACTTAACACGTTCGCTGCCACTAGCTCCGTTCGGAGCCAGTCGGCTATCGTCTTGTGTGCCATCGACTCCGCACGGAGTCAGTTGCCTGACAATTTAAATCGTTTAGTAACTCGCCGGCGTTGACGACGTTTGTTTGTTTGGTATAGTGGCATTGTCGAGTGGTGTGTTTCTTATCTATTTTCGGTTTGGTTCGTATTTGCCAAGGTAGGTTCTTTCTCAGCATCATTATTTAAATGTGTTTGGTTCCTGGGACCCGGCACTAACTCAGAGCTGGCAGCGAACGTGTTAATCGGAAGTTCACCTGGCAGTTTACTCATAAGAATTTTCATATTGAACTGTAGATCAGTGTGAACTGTCGATTAACTTGGTTCATACAACCGGCCCTTAAAAGATCAAATTTGCTGTCAATTTTTAATCTTATAGAAGTGTCAACGTCGCAATATTGAAAATATTTTAGATCGGTAGAGCATCACTACTTATACAGGGTGTTAATTAATTGAGTGCCGATGATTTCAAGACAAAAAGTTCATATGGACATAGGTCCGCAAGAGTCTTATTTTCAAAATACAGGGTGTTGAAATAAAAACATACATGATTTTTTTTATAATTACTATGATACTATTCCAGATATCTTTATGAAATTTGGTACACGTTTTCTATGCATCAATTATGCATTTTGTGATGTACAAACAATTTTATTATTTTTACCAGTGGCGTCCGTACGAGTTTTGCACTCAATATTTTTGGAGAAAAAACATGTACGCCACTGCTTTCTTTCAAAATAAAAATTATTTTTGAAATCTCTATTTATTTCTTGTTTTTTTTTCGTCCGACGCATGGATTTCGCTAAGAAAAATAAAATTAATTGCATTGACAACCTGCTCTGTTTTTTCCAATATTTTTATTTCAGTGGCGCCCTCTTTAACATTCCCATGCATATTGATGTATAGATTACGTGTACCAAATATTATAAAGATATCTGGAATAGTATCAAAAAATTATAAAAAATTCATTTATTTTTTAAAATTTCAACACCCTGTATCTTAAAATCTAGGCGTTTGCGGACCTATGTCCATATGAACTTTTTGTCTTAAAATCATTCAGGGATTATCACCCTTAAGTATCGGCATTAAATTAATAAACACCCTGTATAAATGACCAAATTTTCAGAACAATCCTAAGGCCCGTTTTCTTAAACGTCTAAGGGCCGATTCTACAATCCAAGTATATCCTTGGAATAAGCAATACTCCGTAAAACCCCATATAATTATTATCGTTGGTTATATACGGAGTATTGCTAATTCCAAGGATATACCATTCACCTTGCTGCACCCTGTATATTTTCGTCTTAAAAATGTATTCCTTTCGAGATAATACAGAATTCAACTGTTCATTTTTAAAGACTGCCACGTCTATACATTTAAAAACATTTTTGAAGAAAGAAAAATCAAAAAAATACAAATAACTTACCATCCGACATGTTTTTTGTTTTTTTCCAGTCACTGCAAAATCAATATTTGGGTATTTTTCAAGTTTTAAAAATGAACTTTTACTCCCTCGCCCTCAACCTCAACCTGTTGAATGATGTTTAACAATGGTGACCTCTACCGGTGAAGAAGAAATGTACCGATGCGGTTTTGAATAATCTAATCAAAAAATCCTCAAATCCATTTCATGGGGGTTTTTGTTTCAAACTAGCGATTTAGCAACAAGGATCAATCGAGAAAATTGTATTTTCCAACTCAAAAAGCACACTAGCCAAAGTGAATTACGACTGTATGAAAATTCGGTTTAGTCAGTTAGGATCGTGAAATTTTGGTTTCTATTTGACAGCGTCTGCAAAATTGTACAGTGGTTTGGATCACTATAAATAAATGGCCAAAACCAAACTTGTTTGTAAAAATTTCAACTAGAACATGGAATTCAAATATTGGAAGATGCATAATTTTTCTCTCGAAAATATACTACCATTTCAGTTAACGCCATCTAGCAGCGACGGCCACAGATTCCAAAGCAATGAAGCAATAGAATTAATCTATTATCGTTGAGACCGTACACCTCAAGTCTACATTCAATTCTCTGTCAACGCAGTGGCGGCTCGGGGGTTGAAAATCATTGAAGTGCAGGAAAAAAAAAAAAATGCACATTCGCCATTTTAGCTACGTTGCTAATATTATCAAGATAAATTGAGTAAGTGTAAATGAAAAACGTCAATATCTTAACTCACCTATGTTTTATACACCAAATAATACCTATATAACTAGATCATGAAAAAAAAATCTCATATCCTTCATGAGTATGAACACATAATGACCCAGATTTAATCAAACAATGTGCAAAATTCCATTTTAATAGCTATACAAATCCTTATGAACAGCGAAAAATCCGCATCTTTGGCAACGCAGCAACTATCTGTTTATTACAAGAATAATAAGATCCGACATCCGTTCGAACGTGGAGCGAACATAGATAAGACAGTTTACCATGAAACGCACGTACGTCGCAATATTCTTCATAGTCCAATTCATTCAAGGCAACGGCCTGTCAGGAAGCGTTTCCATGGCAACCAACATGATAAAGTATAATAATTTGTCACGTCTCCGGCTTTTATAGTGGGGAAAAAGCATACTATATGGAAAAAGGTTGTCGCGCCAGTGGTTTATTTCTGATCATTTGAAGCAATATTCGTAGGAAAACCGCGGCCACCAGCGGTTCTTCGATTATAAATGTCGTATTTTTTGTTTGAAAATAAAGTCTTTGAATTGAAAAATATAAATAGGTATGTTTTATCATTTATTTTTGGTGAAGTGGCACTTCAACGAAACCAGCCGAAAACCAGCATTGAAAAAGGACGAAAACACGACTACCGGTAAGTATTTGTCCAAAAATCAGCGAAAAAGCTTGTTTTAACTTGTCTTGTTGATTTTAAAATTTTGAAAGATGTCCAATGAAAGTTAACTTACAGTGTGTCCCAAAAAAACTGGAATCTCCAATAATCTCACTCACTATATTGGGACATACTAGCCTAGTTTATACCGACAACTTGGTCCGCGGACCAAGTACCAAATTCGGACTATATCCGAACCAAACATTTTGTTGGAATGGTGTAAACAGTTGCGGACTAAGCTGGTCCGCTCTTGGTTCGGTACTCGCCAAGTGTACAGAACTAAATTTGGTTCGATCTGGATCAAAATTTTGAGGTTATATTGATTGTTATTATTGTGAATTGTGTTGGTTCTGAGTTTCTAAGGCAATCTGAGCGAACTTACTCATGTTTTTTTTGGTTACCAATTGTGTTGATGAATGATTTCGACTTGTTTTTGACATTTGACGAATTGCGGGCGTACTCATTTAGTTCACGCGTTGCAAGACGGTGTAAACGGGCAGGAAGCAAGCATTGGTCCTACCGTACTATCCTCACCAGCTTGGTCCTATCGGACCGAACTAAAGGAGTTACCGATGTAAACTAGGCTACTATATGAAATTTGGAACTATGGGGGTGGACAAGCATTCTGCGTTTCGATGGAAGTAACTGCGACGTTGCCATTTTCAAGAATTCACTGCCAAGTTCTCATTTTTAAATGGAATTTCCACTTTTACTTTTTGGATTCTACGTAAAATTCTAGGAAGATTTGATGTATCATGTCCTATATCTGAATATAAGCGTTTTGAGTATATCCCATTTAAAAATGAAAACTTTTGTCGTTGAATTCTTGAAAATGGAACATCTGGCAACGTCGCCAGTACTTTCATCGAACGCAAAATGTTGTTTTTCAAAGCCTAGTTTATACCGACAACTTGGTCCGCGGACCAATTACCAAATTCGGACTATATCCGAACCAAATATTTGGTTCGAATGGTGTAAACAGTTGCGGACTAAGCTGGTCCGCTCTTGGTTCGGTACCCGCCAGTAAGTGTACCGAACTAAATTTGGTTCGATCTGGATCAAAATTATGAGGTTATGTTGATTGTTATTATTGTGAATTGTGTTGGTTCTGAGTTTCTAAGGCAATCTGAGCGTACTTACTTATGTTTTTTTTGGTTACGAATTGTGTTGATGAATAATTTCGACTTGTTTTTGATATTTGACGAATTGCGGGCATACAGATTTAGTTCACGCGTTGCAAGACCGTGTAAACGGGCGAGAAGCAATCATTGGTCCCACCGTCCTATCCCCACCCACTTGGTCCTATCGGACCGAACTAAACGAGTTATCGATGTAAACTAGGCTATAATGACTATTCAATAATAGATGTATTATACATCCACCTTCTATTGGTTAATGTAACTCATTACTCATACCAGTGACTTTTTATTATTACTCAATTGTTTTTAACCAATTAAATGATTTGAAACTGCCCATTCGACCGTCCATACTTGTTTTATAATCATTGTCACATTGTATTCACAAACTAACCTCACTTTAAGTACAGTAGTTGTCAAAAAGTGCCGTCCAAATGAGATTAAATATTGCACAGTTCGCTCCAATTATTGAATAATCATAGAAAAAGTATAGTATTCTACTCGCGGGAAATGGCCATTACTCACTCAGATGATTACGATCCACCATTTCTTACTCGTTACCCCTTTAGTTTCAAATTTCATACAGTATGTTCCAATAGTAAGTGAGATAATTGGATATTCCGGTGACACACTGTATATTTCTTGACATAAACGCCGGCCGAGAACCGGCAAAATTACCCTACAAAAGTTTCGAAGAAATGGGAAGAAGAGTGACGAGCTGAAGTACGTGTTGAATGGTTTAGAAACTTCTCAATTTCATTTCATAAACATTCTTCAACTATAGCAAATGCCAAACAAATTTTGATTTACGTCATGATTGCCACCAAGCACGTTGTTATGAAATTTGCTGGTGGCCAAATTTGGTCACCTGCAAATCACATAATAACTCGCTTGGTGGCAACTATGACGTGAATCAAAAGTTGTTTGGACCTTCTTTACGAGTAAACTCAAAACATTTCTTCATTTTCTACTTGATTTTCACAATAAATTGAAGAGCCAAAATGGTTGTGAGTTCCATTATCCATAGACTTAATATTAATATCACAAGTTAAGTAACAAAACAAATATTCCTAACCCCAACATCCCTCTCATATGAATATTTACTATTTTTTCAGCTATGTTGTCATGTGCCCTAACCTAAATGTTCTAAAGCTTCATGAAAAAATACCCGGAAAAATAAATTAATTCAACTGCTAATCTTCTAAATCAACAATACTCCAGTTTATCTTCAGTTTTTCGCCACAAAGTGGTTTGTGTCATCAAATGTGTAAGTTTGTATTGAGGTTTACGTTTTGTGTTGAAACTTGGCAACATCTAGCCGTAAAGTTAAGGCCAGTTTCTCTGACGCAAAATACCGTTTTTGTGAGGTTAGGTTGGGAAGCTACTACTGAGTTTATTAGTTTATTCCTCAATTTCTCAGGACAAAACCTAGCTCTGTGAACTGGTTGAAGCGGTGTATTTCATTTATTTATCTACCTATACAGGGTAAACAAAGGAAATCTTGTTTTTAGCAAAGTCAGATTCCAAATTTTTGATCATGAATTTTTTTTATCCATATTTTGAATCTTTGGACTATCCTAAGAAAAAATTATTTTTCACAGTTTTTTTCTAATTGGCTATAACTCTATCGAACTACCACAAGACTCCAAGTATACAGGGTGTTTATAAATTGAATGCCGATACTCAAGGGTGATAATCCTTGTACAAAAGTTTCACATGGACATAGGTCCGCAAGAGTCTAGATTTTAAGATATACAGGGTGATTCAGGAGGAAATGGAAATATTTTAAGGATATGTCCAGGAAGTCAAAATAAGCAAAATAAGCTAAAAAAAAAATAAATAAATAAAAAATAAATAAATAAACTCGCTACTAGATCAATTTTTAAACGCGCAAATAAGTGTATCGAAGTGGGAGGTAATGTTTTCGAAAATTTATTATGAATTAGTGCTATTTGTTTTGTTTTACTAGTTTTGTAATAATTTTGATTTAGTTTTTAAATTACAATTAATCAAAATATCTTTGAAACAAATAAAAATCGGACTTGAACATATGAGCTTATTTTGCTTATTTTGACTTCCTGGATATATCCTTAAAATATTTCCATTTCCTCCTGAATCACCCTGTATATGGTGTTGAAATAATAAAAAAAATTGTTTTGATCATTACTTTGATAATATTCCAGATATCTTTTTGAAATTTGGTACACGTCTTCTATGCATCAATATGCATGGGAATGTTAGAGAGGGCGCCACTGATTTAAAAATATTAGCCTAGTTTACACCGATAACTCGTTTAGTTCGGTCCGATAGGATCAAGTGGGTGGGGATAGTTTGGTAGGACCAATGATTGCTTCTCGTCCGTTTACACCGTCTTGCAACGCGTGAACTAAATGAGTACGCGCTCAATTCGTCAAACGTCAAAAACAAGTCGAAACTATTATCAACACAATTCGTCATAAAAAAAAACATAATTGAGTACGCTCAGATTGCCTTGAGAAACTCAGTACCAACACTATGGAGGACTGTACCAACACCAACACAATTCACAATAATAACAATCAACATAACCCCATAATTTTGATCCAGATCGAACCAAATTTAGTTCGGTACACCTGCTGGCAAGTACCGAATCAGGAGCGGACCAGCTTAGCTCGCAACTGTTTACACCATTCGAACCAAATATTTGGTTCTGATATAGTTCGAATTTAGTACTTGGTCCGCGGACCAAGTTGTCGGTGTAAACTAGGCTGTTGAAAACACAGCATCAGGGTGTCGCAATGCAATTAAAGTAGATTTTATTTTTTTAAGCAAAAACCATGCGCCGGACGAAAAAAAAACAAGAGAACAGATTGGCTCAGAAATAAATAGAGATTTCTAGAATATTTTTTATTTTGAAAGGAAGCAGTGGCGTACAAGTTTTTTGTCCAAAAATATTGAGTGCAAAACCCGTACGGACGCCACTGGTGAAAATAATAAAATTGTTTGTACATCACAAAATGCATATTGAGGCATAGAAAACGTGTACCAATTTTCATAAACATATCTGGAATAGTATGAAAGTAATTATAAAAAAATCATTTATTTTTGAAATTTCAACACCCTGTAGGTATCTTGAAAATCAGGTATTCAATAAATATTAATACACACCCTGTATACTAAAGCTCAAAAGGTATTTTTGTCCCCTTGATTCCTCATGTCGCTAGTGCCCTAGACCGTTTCAAATAAATTTTTTTTAATGAAAGGACTCTCTCCACAGATGAATCATGAAGTATGTCAATAAGCGTCACAAGAAAAACCAAGGAACGAAGAAATCAAGGATTCAAAGAATTACAGAACCCACGAATCAATAATGAACCAAGAAACCAAATAATCAAAGAAACAAAAAGCATAGAAAGCAAGGAAACAGAAAATCAGGGAACCAAAAAAACAAGCAACGAAAAAATTAAAGAACCAATAAATCAGGGAACCAAAATCCAAGGATCTGAAGAAACCAAGGAACCAAGAGATTTAGGAACCAGAGAACAAAGAAATCAAGAAATCAATGGACCTAGACACCAAGGAACCAAAGAATCATTAAACCTGCTAGAACCCAAGACCCAAGGAACCAAATCCAAAAAGGAAAAACAAATAATCACATTTTTAGCAGTACTCTTGACTTAACCAATTTAATCATTAAATAATAGTTTAATTAATAATTTTAAACTCCTTCAAAGTACCAAAGAACCAAGGAACCAAAAGACCATAAAGAACCAAGAAACCTAGAATCCTAAGAACCAAAGATTCGCAAAACCAAAAAACTTCAATTCAAGTATATGTACAGGGTGTCCCAGCAAGGGTGGCCACCGGCCATATCTCAGAAACTACTGGACCTAAAAGTTCAGGAAAAAAAAAATTATCACCAAAGTGGCCACGAGAAAATGCTGGGAAATATTTATAACTTCGAAATCAAAGCTTAAATATTAAAATTCGAAATTTCTCCGGAAATTCTCAGATTGAGGTATATCTTTATCAACATGGTTAGAAAACCTAGACAATAGCCTAGTTTACATCGATAACTCGTTTAGTTCGGTCCGATAGGACCAAGCAGGTGGGGATAGTACGGTAGGACCAATGCTTGCTTCCAGCCCGTGTACACCGTCTTGCAACGCGTGAACTAAATGTGTATAGGCCCGCAATTCGTCAAATGTCAAAAACAAGTTGAAATTATTCATCAACACAATTCGTAACCAAAAAAAACATGAGTAAGTACTCTCAGATTGCCTTAAAAACTCAGAACCAACACAATTCACAATAATAACAATCAATATAACCTCAAAATTTTGATCCAGATCGAACCAAGTTCGGTACACTTGCTGGCGAGTACCGAACCAAGAGCGGACCAGCTTAGTCCGCAACTGTTTACACCATTCGAACCAAATATTTGGTTCGGATATAGTCCGAATTTGGTACTTGGTCCGCGGACCAAGTTGTCGGTATAAACTAGGCTAATTTCACGTCTTTTTGGTACAGGGCTCATTGGCGTACCGATCTTCGTGTGAGTAGGGGAAGGTAGTGAAAGTGTAATTGTTCAAGTGGCTGTAACTTATAAACGACTTGTCCGATTTTGTTGCGTATAGGCTTGTTTGGAAGATAAATGTGAGTACTTTCGTATATCGTATCCAGTGATGCGTGATTGTCTCCAGAAAAGTTGCTAGAAGGCGTAATTTGAATTAAAACCTGTTATTTTCGTTTCACCGCAAACATTTAAATGGTACGGTATAATTCTGATAACAGAATCGAAATGAAGATTAAATTTACAAGAAGAAACCTTAAAAAACCTTAAAAAAAAAAAAACCTTAAAAACCTTAAAACATTAAATTTTACATAATTTGGACTATTTATTATCATCAGAATTATACCATACCATTTAAATTTTTGCGGTTAAATGAAAAACACTGTTTTTAATTCAAGTTACCCCTTCTAGCAACTTTTCTGGAGACAATCACGCATCACTGGATACGATATACGAAAGTACTCACATTTATCTTCCAAACAAGCCTATACGCAACAAAATCGGACAAGTCGTTTATAAGTTACAGCCACTTGAACAATTACACTTTCACTACCTTCCCCTACTCACACGAAGATCGGTACGCCAATGAGCCCTGTACCAAAAAGACGTGAAATTGTCTAGGTTTTCTAACCATGTTGATAAAGATATACCTCAATCTGAGAATTTCCGGAGAAATTTCGAATTTTAATATTTAAGCTTTGATTGTGCCCCCTAGCGGCAAAATTTCGAAGTTAAAAATATTTTCCAGCATTTTCTCGTGGCCACTTTAGTGATAATTTTTTTTTCCTGAACTTTTAGGTCCAGTAGTTTCCGAGATATGGCCGGTGGCCACCCTTGCTGGGACACCCTGTATGTATATTTAGATGTCCAAACAAATTAAAAAAGCATGTTCCATTTTGTAACAAAAAAAAAGCTGTAGCAACAAGACGCAAGAACAAAGATCAATAATAAAATTATTTTGACATTTTCTCAGCGCCATCATTTCACCGCCTACTGCACCAAAACATCCGGAATTTAATGAAAATTCATTTTTCCAATTTAAATATTGCAGAATCATCTTGTAACATATGCATCGTTGTATTAGTAATAAAATATGCTATTTAATACAGGCTGAATTTTACGCGCCATATTGTTGGGAAAATGGACTTTTCTCTAATTTAACCATCTTCTTATCTCTCATGGTTTGCAGGATCCCCATAATAAACATTCTTATATACACACTGTAAATAAAACCCTTTCAAAACGGACCAATAAGAACGCTGACCGTGGCTGGGTAATCCTGTACGTAAGATACAGGGGGGCCCAACGAAAAGGTCCCACCCTTATTTATGACTTTCCTGGTATATTTTTGGGAAAAACGCTCGGACACGTCAATTTTTATTTTTATTTGGACGTCTTTTCGTGTATAACTGTATAATACAGGGTGTTCCAAAAATAAGATATCGCATTAAACTTGACATTTTTAAATGGAAACCCCCAATTTTTTTTCTATTTTTGGATTCTCCATGAAGTTTTTAGTAACTTTTGTAAAATACAGTTTATACCTATCTTCAACCGTTTTAAAGTTATTTGAATTTTTCAACGAAAAGGTCCCACCCTTATTTATGACTTTCCTGGTATATTTTGGGAAAAACGCTCGGACACGTCAATTTTTATTTTTAGGGGGATGTCTTTTCGTGTATGACTGTATAATACAGGGTGTTCCAAAAATAGGATATACAGGGTGTTTCAGAATAACATGCTAATAATAAAGGGGGTGATTCTTGGGCTCATTTTAAGAAAAAAAAATCATATGAACGTATGTCCTAAACGCCTTAACTTTTTTCCCAAAAAATATGCAAACCAAAACCCGCATGGACGGCACTGGTCAGAATAATTAAATTGTTGGTGCATCAAAAAATGAGTATTAATGCCTAAAATACATGACTCAAATTTCATAAAGATATCTACAGTAATGACAAAGTTATTGTAAAAAAAGTATCTATTTTTTAAAACTTTGACACCCTGTATCTCAAAAGTTAAGGCGTTTAGGACATACGTCCAAATGAATTTTTTTTTCTTAAAATGAGCCCAAGAATCACCCCCTTTATTATTAGCATGTTATTCTGAAACACCCTGTATATCGCATTACACTTGACATTTTCAAATGGAAACCCCCATTTTTTTTTCTATTTTTGAATTCTCCATGAAGTTTTTAGTAACTTTTGTATAATACAGTTTATACCTATCCTCAACCGTTTCAAAGTTATTTGAATTTTTCATAAAATTGGGACCTTTTCGTTGGGCCACACTGTATAGTAAATGTAAATAAATAGAATCATAAGAAAAAAGATGTATTACGATAAACAAATGAAAAACACTAAAAAAAACATCATTTGTATCAATATTCATCATACTTCTCAAAAGGCACCTCATTAAACCTGGCCATTATGACCGGACATTTCTTGCTTGTTTTGAACCGCTTCAATCGACCCCTCAAGATCCAAAATCAACGACGACGCAACGCGCACACTCAGTTCAAGTACTCGATTCTTCTTTTCCAACAGTTCCAACTCCGCTTCCGTGTCTGCAACCACTTTGACATGTTCTTCAAGTCGTTCCATCAATTCCATCATGTCGTCTTCGCTTAGATCATCGGACAACAACAACAACAAGGTTTCGATGTTGTCCATTGCGATCTTCTGACTCTGACAATTCATTTTGAAGATGCCGACTTTGTCTTTGCACAGTTGCACCATTATTTCCATTGTGGCAATCTGGAACTTTATAATTTCGCATGTTGATTTGAAAATGGCGATTTGATCTTCTTGCATGTTTTTCTTGAGCATCTGTTGGCCTGGAACATTGGACACCATGAATAAAGCAAAGCAAATGCTTTTACTATTTTTATTTGAAATATTTCAAAATCCATTGGTCTATCTTCAAAATGATGACATTTTGAAGAAAATTATAAAATCTTTATTCTTGTCTTTGTCTTTCCTTTGAGATACAAAATTCAACTGCTTCATCGTTCAGTTGAAAATTTGGATGCATTTTTCAATCTATGATGATTGCTACATAAATACCTATAATGATCAAAAAATGTGATTTTAGAGTAAATAAATTAATAGTTCTAGTTTCGAATAGTCAATCCATCGTTCATCAACACATCGAAAAAATTATGTTTTTGATTCTTAGTCAGTCATTTTTGCTCTAGGATTATACAGGGTCGCTGATATGTATGGCAACAGTCGATTATTGGCAAGTATAAGCAAAAATTGTCACACAACTAATGTTCGTAGATTCAACCGTTATCGAGATATTGCGTCTTAAAAATGGCATTTTTGCACCTTTGACATGCTATAAAACCCAAACTATTCAAGTTAGAGAAAAATGGTCTGCACTTTTCTATCTTTTGTTCCAAATTGAAGAAAGAATTGAAATATCAATTAAAATACAGGGGCTTCCATTTAAAAAAATGCAACTTTGATGTGCCACGACTTTATGACCGACCCTGTATACTTCAAATTATCACCAGTTAATGGATATCTAAAAACCCTATAACTTTTGTGTTCAACTTTTTCTGGTTGCTCTTATACTTTAGTCAATAATCGACTGTTGCCATACATATCAGCGACCCTGTATACTTGGTGTGATAACTGATCAGTCATTTTTGTATAGTCAAAATGGCGACTTTTCTTCAAAAATGGTGAGAATATGAATCATCTCAGACCAGAATTGCGTCGCATATTGCCATGGTTTTGAAGTAACATGTTTTATTTCATACTGTACTGTAAAAGTGTCATTTACTGGACTGGTTCTGAGTCCGGTAAATGACACTTCACATCATCAGAGACTGTAAATAGTATATTATTCAACGAGCGGGAAATGGTAGATATTACTCACGAAGATGGAGTTTGCGCTACGTAAAGAGGTTTATGGTTACTGTGATCAATAACTTAACAAAAAAATGAAAATAAAATACAAATCAATCACTATTCTTGAACAGATTAAGTAGGTATTCAATATGGTACAGACAGGGTGTCTGTAATAGTAATTAACGTTACTAAGGCGGTAAATGACTTTTTAAATTACAAGTCGAGATGTTTATGGACGAGGCGACGAAGGAGCCGAGTCTGGAATTTCTAGACGAGTAATTTAATGTCATTTAACGGCTGTGAATCGTACATTATTTTGTTTCATACTGTCAATAATTTTTTTTAATCGGTTTAAAGTGCTTTTTTGTCAAACCATACACTCAGAATGGTAGTCCGCCTCACATTCTTACCATGAGATGGCGCCAACCAAACCGTCACCACTTGGGTAATAGATAGGTCAATTGAATGTTACCAACATTCTATGTCGAGTTATTGATTAAAATCATGAGATGGCGCTAGCCAAACCATGCCACCAATGCAATTTCACAGTCTTTGATGATGCCAATTGTCATTTTTGGAGTAGTCAAGTAATTGAATTTAAATATAATAAAATTAAATCCTTTACATTCAGGATACAAAGTAAAGTTCACACTTTTGATACAAGACAAATGCAACATGGCGGCTGAAACTTGAAATTTGATTATTTCCGGCGCCGGTGGCTCAGTGGTTCGATCTTAGCCTGGTGTGCTGGATTCAAATCCCAGCTCGGGCATGCTTTTTTTATACAGGGTGTCTCACGGTGACCGTCCATTAGAATATCTCGGAAAATAAAGCAATTGGGATTCTGAAAATTTGTATGGTGAGATATTCATAGATGTTCTTCTCAAATGAAATAAAAGCAACGTTGCACGACTTCCGGTTATACCGGAAGTAGGTGTCAACTCGCTTATTTCAAATGGAACACCCTATATATTATTACATTTTTGGATTCTACGTAAAATTCTAGGCCGATTTCATGTATCATGTCCTTTACCTAAGTATGAGCGTTTTTGAAATATTTTAGTTTTTATGTCAAAAATGACGTTTGAAGGCTCCTATGTTAATGTGAATTTCACCTATAAGAAAGCCTTCATGATTTAATTTGTATTGGATTTCTTGTTGAAAAGGACCTACTTTAATAGATTTTTCACAGCAATATGAAAACTATTATTACAGGGTGGGCCAAAACTAACCCTTATTTTCAATGCACAATAGGATAAAATTATAAAAATCAGGGGTTTCCATTTGAAAAAATTGATTTCTGGCCGTTTTCTGAATTTAATTTTTGATGTTATTTTTGGCCCACCCTGTATTAATAGTTTTCATATTGCTGTGAAAAATCTATTAAAGTAGGTCCTTTTCAACAAGAAATCCAATACAAATTAAATCATGAAGGCTTTCTTATAGGTGAAATCCACGTTTAAATAGGAGCCTTCAAACGTCATTTTTGACATAAAAACTAAAATATTTCAAAAACGCTCATACTTAGGTATAGGACATGATACATGAAATCTGCCTAAAATTTCACGTAGAATCCAAAAATGTAATGAAATATAGGGTGTTCCATTTGAAACAGGCGAGTTGGCACCTACGTCCGGTATAACCGGAAGTAGCGCAACGTAGCTATTATTTCATATGAAGCGAGCATCCTTTTAAACCTCACCATACAAATTTTCAGAATTCCAATCGTTTTATTTCCCGAGATATTCTAATGGACGGTCACCGTGAGACACCCTGTATAGTCCTGTACTTTTTTTACTGTTTTTCTGTGTCAGCAGAAAAATAATGTGTAGACCATGGCGATTAACACCTATATGCACCGTAGAAATCTAATCCGGATGAAGTCTTTATCGCGATTATATTCCAATTTTTTGATGCACCGCAGCGCTTAAGCCTGAATCGGTCGCTTAACTCTGATCGCCCCATTTTCTAGGCTTAATCGAAGAATTTCAACGAATTCTAACCTAGTCTTTCATTTGTTTATGTTTTTCCTACAGATTTTGAGGTTTTGCGACTAAAGACAAAACTATGAGAGTGAAATATATATATATAACGGAGGATTTTTTAGATTTTTAAAAAATCATCGATTGGGGTAGGATTCTTTTCCAATTCCAATAGGTATAGTCAATGCTCGAGTCAATGAGTACTACACAAAATAGATCTCAATATCAAGCAATATTTATTGCTCCACAATACACTCATAATAATGCGAATTGCTCAATAGAATATTGAATTGAATAGGTACCCATTTTTGTGGGTAGGTACAAAAAAAAAACAGTGTACCTATCACACTCGGATATCTACCGCATCTATGATATGAAGTTTATGGGTAAACCCAGACTCCCATAAATAAATAGACTTTTGTTGATTTACTTTTTTTATTCAAGCTTTAGATACTAATCCTCTCTACAAGATAAACTAAAATAAAAACCTTTGAAACTGATGGTCTCATCACTATTTATTTATTTTCCCAAATGAGATTTTTTCATTCAATTTTCTTGACTTCATCCAAGTCCCAATTTATAACAGATATCCCAATAGAAGAAGGTTTGTGTTTTTATCAACTATATAAGAAATTATTTTAATTATATTTGTTTTTCCTCTTTCCTTGAGTTGTCAAACGATGCGTTTTCCAAAAGTTGTACATATTTGTAATAATTTCAAACTTGCAGATGTAACTGATCCATATAGTTGCTAATTTTTCATTAAAACTTGCAAGCAAATAGCAAAACTCAATACAAATCACTCAACATAAATTTCAAAATT
This sequence comes from Orchestes rusci, assembly GCA_958502075.1. Classification (NCBI taxonomy): domain Eukaryota; kingdom Metazoa; phylum Arthropoda; class Insecta; order Coleoptera; family Curculionidae; genus Orchestes; species Orchestes rusci. The sequence continues at coordinate 21,529,288 of OY293313.1, read as the reverse complement.
GTTATTTGATATTTTTTTCCAGGTTATTTTGTGACGTCAAATGTCTCACCAGGAATTAACGATCCTTGCAGCGAATTCTTTGGTGCATGCCTATGTTACAGTGAATGTTAGGAATTCAGTGATAGCTAGCTTTTACTAGTTGATGCTAGCAATCACTTGATCCGTTAGGAAATGTTGAATTTTGAAGAATATTGAACACTTTTACCAGTGAATGTTGGAGAAACTTTATCAAATCAACTTTTACTGAAAGCAGTTAGGAAAAGTTCTTGTTAAAAGTTATTTCCGCCATTTAACTAACCCAAGGTGCACGGGGCACTACGCGACATCAAAATTTTTGCCAAACCCAAACTAACCCAAACTAACCCAAACTAACCCCTACTGAGAATACTTGAGTATTTTCTATAATACGGTATCTGAACAATGTTCACGTACACCTGCGAATCTTAAGTCTCGTATTTTCCAGAGCGTGTAATCTGTCGGCGAATTCCAACTCGGACCAAAAAGGATATTTATAATTACGATAATAATTTTCAGTGTAGCAGCTTTCACTAGAAAAGTTACGTGAATGCTAACAATTACTAGTAAAAGTATGATGAAGTCGATCGAATTCAATTTTCACTAGCTAAATGTTTCCAAATCAGGAAAAGCTTACTTTTCCTAGTAACAGTTAGCTTTCACTGATTACCAGGTTTCACTGTGACACATACAAAACACCGCTTAATCTAACTTTGAAAATTAATCGAGATTGACTAAGCTCACATACGGTGCATATGGCTGTTAAACGTTCAATCATAGGACCCATTGGGGGTTATGATTGAACGTTTACGTTAACTTAACGTGTCTGTTAGGATTGTTTACCAATGGAAATGTTCCATTTGGTAACGGCGTTACCATGGTGAAATGGACATGTTAAGTTGACGTAAACGTTCAATCATAGGACCCATTGACTTGTAATTTAAAAAGTCATTTACCGCCTTAGTAACGTAAATAACTATTATTACATGTTTCCAGACAGCATTAAGTCGTACTTCGCATGCTACTAAAGTCAAAATTAAGTGTGAAAGCCCAATTCAATGCATGGCATAAACTGTTAAAACAACACATAATAGAGCATAATTTATTCAATTTTTTGTAGAAAATTAAGAGTACGGTGATCTACGAATAATACAGGTAACATACCGTTCGACATGTTCTTATAATCACTCCAAAATCCACAAATTTTACAGGTAAAAACAAAAACGTCGACTCAAACTCAAACAAATTTTGAAACGAAACTCCCACTCTCACCTCCAAACCGTTACCCGAAAATTACAGAACACAACGGCGACCTCTAATGGTGAAGATGATAAAAATCGGTCAATGCGGTTTTTAATAAGCTGATCGAAAAATCTGCAAATCCACTTTGTCGTAGGTTTTATAGTTCAAAGTGAGTGCAGCAGAGAACATTATAGGTGTGTTGTTATGCTCCACTAGTGCACACTTTTCTACACTACAATACTCAGTGTGGCTTTGTTTGTGAAATGTTTGCCTGTTTTTTAGGATAGAATATCTTTACTAGTTTAGTGAAGATATTCTATCCTAAATATTTCACAAACGAAGCCACACATCAGTTCAAGGCCAATTACACATTTGTAAAAAAAAGTGTTATTCAATCATTTGGACACCCAATGAAAGTGAGATTTTCATAATTGATCACGATGAGAATTTATTGTTGAAAAAAATTTGTTTGAATAAGTTCATTCCATTCATTTCAGATATTAAATAAATGTACAGGGTGTCCCATTTTGGGTACTTTTGCGGGGTATCATCCGTTATTCTTATAGATAGAAAGTTGGGGTTTTCGCGACAGTGTGCTACTTTTTCGTGAAACTAAAGATGCCGTTAACAAAATTTTCATAGCCTTTTTAGTTTTTAAGATACAGGGCTAAACTGAAAATGTTGCATTTTAAGGTACCCCTCGTATCTAAACTATCAGATAAGTTACGGAAAATGTGAAAACTGTTTCTTATATTACTTTTCTCGTAGAACTCGATTCTGCCTTCGGAATTAGTATACGGGGTCAGGTCAAAAAGTTATCGGACACAACTTTATTTTTTTAAATGGAACACCCTGTATATTTATAGTCCATAAGATTTATCTTGGGTCTGGTAGAGAATAGGTTATAAAGGAGATTTGGAGAAAAAAATTTATGGAATATGAGGTTTTGAAAAAAACAAGACACTTCAAAAGTCCTCGAGGGGTCCTAAAGTGTACCAGAGCCGTCGTCTCGTCATGTACATATTAGGACCCCACGAATTCGCACTTTATTTTTTATACAATAGATAGAGAATAGGTTAGTTTGGGTTAGTTAGTTAGACTAACCCAAACTAACCCAACTAACACACTTTTTTTTTTTTTTCAATAATTTTTTTTTTTTCCATAAATTTTTTTGCACAAACGTACAAGATTTCACGATATCTTTCAAATAAATACATTAGAAGTGCGAAATTCGAGGGGTCCTAAAGTGTACCAGAGCCATTTATCTTTTCTTTACCTTTTCAAAAATATATAAGAGTATGCACTTTGAAAAAAAAGAATCTGTAGCCTATAACTTTTTGACCTGACCCTGTATACAAATTCCGAAGGCAAAATCGAAAGTTATATACTTTTCCCGTGGAACTCGATTCTGCCTTCGGAATTTGTATACAGGGTCAGGTCAAAAAGTTATAGGCTACAGATTCTTTTTTTTTTAAGTGCATACTCTTATGTATTTTTGAAAAGGTAAAGAAAAGACAACTCTCATGGACTATAAATATACAGGGTGTTCCATTTAAAAAAATAAAGTTGGGTCCGATAACTTTTTGACCTGACCCTGTATACTAATTCCGAAGGCAGAATCGAGTTCTACGGAAAAAGTTATGAAAGAAACATTTTTCACATTTTCCATAACTTATCTGATAGTTTAGATACGAGGGGTACCTTAAAATGCAACATTTTCAGTTTAGCCCTGTATCTTAAAAACTGAAAGGGCTATGAAATTTTTGTTAACGGCATCTTTAGTTTCACGAAAAAGTAGCACACTGTCGCGAAAACCGCAACTTTCTATCTATAAGAATAACGGAGATACCCCGCAAAAGTACCCAAAATGGGACACCCTGTACAGGTACTTTTGCGGGGTATCTCCGTTATTCATATTCTTATAGATTGTTTGTGTTGCGGTTTTCGCGACAGTGTGCTACTTTTTCGTGAAACTAAAGATGCCGTTAACAAAATTTTCATAGCCCTTTTAGTTTTTAAGATACAGTGCTAAACTGAAAATGTTGCATTTTAAGGTACCCCTCGTATCTAAACTATCAGATAAGTTATGGAAAATGTGGAAACTGTTTCTTATAAAACTTTTCCCGTAGAATTAGTATACAGGGTCAGGTCAAAAAGTTATCGGACCCAACTTTATTTTTTTAAATGGAACACCCTGTATATTTATAGTCTATAAGATTCGTCTTTTGTTTACCTTTTCAAAAATATATAACAGTATGCACTTAAAAAAAAAAAATTATCTCATGACTTTTTGCCTGACCCTGTTTATAAATTCCGAAGGCAGAATCGAGTTTTACGGGAAAAATTAAATAAGTAAGCGAGAACCGCAACTTCCTATCTATAAGAATAACGGAGATACCCAGCAAAAGTACCCAAAATGAGACACCCTGTACAATGAACCATAAAACAGGATAGAATTTGTTTATTGTATGAAATAAAACAACAGGTGATAAGTGATTTTTTTATTTTGACCACAAATATAAATCCATGAAATTTTTAGTCTCATTGAGAGACGCCCGAACATACGTTTTTTAATAAAAAGCCATTCATGTTTAAGACAAAAATACGGTGTACAACATTTTTTTTTAAACAGGTTGCTCAAAAACTACTCAAACATGAAACAGAATCAAGCGCAAACTACTTTTATTTGCCACTTACACAAAAAAATAAATCAACAATGACTTCTTTAAGAAAAACCGATATTTTAAATTCATTCGACCTCTTTAACGCTTTATTATACAGGGTGTCCGGAAATGATGAGCAAAACATTCAGGTAAAAATTCCAAACAAAATATAAATGCAACCTCTTCATATAACCTTTCTCCGAAAATTGATTATTGACGGAGTTACAGGGTGAGTTTTACATTCTATTTGCAGTTTTTTTGCAATACGTTCTGCCACGCTCATGATATCTTGACGAAATCTCGTATTTGAAACATTATCGGAATGAGAATGATGAATTCAAAAATGACCACCATTTTTTTGCATTTTGTAGAGGGCGCCACATATACCACCTTATACTTCGATTTGAATAAATGGTCTTAACTTTTTTGTGCTATACTTTATGCGAATTTTGAACAGACATTTTTTTTCTCTCGAGCTTTTGACATAAAAAAGGAAAACTACTTTTGTTTCGATGAATCCAACCGTGTTCGTGAAAAACGCTAAAATAACTTTTTGTACAACCTACACGTAAGTCCACTTTTCAATGCATGCAAAGCAGGCGGAAAGTCGCTAAGTTTGGCAGCCGGGCCTAAAAGTACTTTCGCAAAAGTAGGTCGCTTAGCAACGGTTCCTTGGATCTTGGATCCCAACGCCTCTGTAATCTGATAACCACGTGACAGTCTAGCATACTAAAAGGAACTTATCACGTGACAATCTCGGTGCATGACAATGAATCCGCACCACAAAAGAATACAGGAACACACCTATTGTTACCATGAATATCATGATTGACAGTTGTCACTTGTCAATTGCCTGACTTGTTAGCAGTGTAGTGCAGTGTATCGGATCGACTATTTATTTTTGATTTTCATAATTATTCAGATGATTACAAACTGGTTGTACAAAAAGCACTGTTTGCATCACGGACGAAAGATGATTTTGACTCAGCTAATATCTGCCCTCGCTTCGCTCGTGCTGCTACTTATACCCTCGTCAAAATCATCTACTTTCCGCCCTTGATACAAAATGTACTAATTGTACAACCTACACGTAAAGTCCACTTTTCAAAGCATGCAAAGCAGGCGGAAAGTCGCTAATTTTGGCAGCCGGGCCTAAAAGTACTTTCGCGCCCGCGGGTGCAAAAGTAGGTCGCTTAGCAACGGTTCCTTGGATCCCAACGCCTCTATCTAATAACCACGTGACAGCCTAGCATACTAAAAGGAACTAATCACGTGACAATCTCGGTGACAATGAATCCGCACCACAAAAGAATACGGGAACACACCTATTGTAACAATGATTGACAGTTGTCACTAAACTTGTCTGACTTGTCAGCAGTGTAGTGCAGTGTATTGATCATTTATTTTTGATTTTCATAATTATTCTTTTTCGAATTATTACAAACTGGTTGTACAAAAAGCACTGTTTGTACCACGGACGAAAGATGATGATCTACTTTCCACCCTTGATACAAAATGTACTCAACCTCAATCTATGCTTTAGAAACATGCGCTATAGTTGCCGTAGAAACAAGTTTGAGAAAAAATAGTTTTGAAAGATGGAAATTTTTTGAAAAATTTGTTGTCACGCTGATGGTCGTCAATAAAAAAATCCAACTTGTCTAAATGGCAACTTATAGCGCATGATTCCAAAGCTTGCCATGTTATTAAGGTTAAAAATGAGCGAGAAAATAATTAAAAATGATTCCGTAATCATCACATGCAAGCAAAGTTATTTAAGCGTTTTTCTCGAAAACGGTCAGATATATCGAAAGATGCATACAGTGTAGCACAAAAAAGTAGGGACAATTCAAATCAAAGTATAGGTTACTGTGGCGCCCTCTACAAAATGCGAAAAAACGGTGGGAAAATTTGAATTCCTCATCCCAATGAAGCCCCAGATATTGTGAGCGTGGGAAAAGGTGACATTTATTTTTGCTCATCATTCCCTGTATAAAAAAAATAAAACTATAATAAATGAAAACTAATCTGGTTTAATCAATCTCTCTATAATGCAAATTTGTTAGCGCTCCAACTACTTTGAAGATCAAATCCGCATATTTTGACAGAGTAAATGGTATTAGATTTAATATTTTGTAACACTTCATACGCCTAATTGCTTGTTCAACATGACATCGTGCTTGCTGGATTTGAGCTTCAGTAAACTGAGTCGTAACTAAAATAACACCAGGAGATAAAAATCCCGTATCAGCCAAAACAAGATCACCAACTGTTATATTACTGTCACTAACAATTTGTTTGTCAGAAGTTGATGCTGGATACAAGTCACTTATAAATGTTAGAACACCATTGGGTGCCACACCTATGAGCCCTTTCAAAGTATTACGGTGCTTATAAGAACTGTATGTTGGTTTTTGAGTGGACATTGATTTTCTTGAAGTCATCATAAACACTTCAGTACAATCGACAATTAATGAGCTGAAGGCATTTGCAAGACATAATTTATTTTTATTTCTCATCAATTGCATGAATAAAATCTCATGTAAAGCATGAATCCATGTTATAATAATATTGGAAACAGCACTTCTGGACACATTAAATCTAAATGCTAGATCTTCATGGGGAAAATTCTGTCTCAGTTTCATTAAAGTCATCAAAAGTTGATCTTTTTTAGATATTATCTCAACTCTGGAAGCATATGTATAATTTAAATCAATATTTTTATATAGTTTAAATAGTGAGTCGAAGACCTTTTTCTGAGGAAGGCCTGTATAGAGTCTCAACAATGAGTCATTATCACATATTTTTTCGTAAGAAAAGCGTTCACTTAAATAACTCATCTTCAAGTTTGTCTTCTCAAGATCCCTTGTAGGTTGTACTGCAACAGATGTCATTTGATTCACATCAACAGTAGCTGTGGTTTTTTTGTAAAGTTTCCTTTTTGCTGAAGGTAGATTATTGGTATCTTGTATGAGTTTTCTTATGATTTTTTTCTTTTCTGGGCTCAAATGATGAGTACATTTTTTGTCCTTATTAAGTGAAAATATCTCTGGTAAATTTTCCTTCTTTCCGTCTTTGAAATGACAACTACAGACAAAAACGTTTGTTGGTATGTTCGTTCGTCTAAAGTAAATCACATTAATAATACCTCATAAAGTCAAATTACGAAAAAACTCACCTCAATGCAGTTAACCATTTTTTTCGCAATATTTTATCTTTCGGAAGTTTGAAAAATCTGCACCTCTCCCGCACATTATAGTGGTTACAGCCATAAGCCGAACACATTACCATTATTAGAGAAAACAAATGTCTCAAAATAGGCAATAATTCTTCCAAAATACGAACCCAAACTTAAGAAAATGAGGTTAAGGCCCACTTTAACTTTAAAAACATAAAATTAAAGTCCAAAGAACCACGAATCAGACACTTCAAATTTTCGGCAACTGAACTTGATATCCAAGTATTTGATAATTGTTGAAACTATTTTAAAAATGGCTCCATAAATTTTTTATTGTTGAAAAAGGAATCAAATCATACGTATTTGCATACAAAAATAGTTTGTTTGGATATTTTCGTCTGACTGACAGCTGACGTCATGACGTCATAGAAACCCATATGCAACCTGCATATACCGATTCTTTACCTCATGACGAGCCTATACCAAAATCGGTCTTCCTATTGGTTGAATCGTCTACAAACATTTACGTGCTATAGGCAACCAGCTAATCAGTCAAATCACCAGCCTAGTTTACACCGACCACTTGGTCCGCGGATCAAGCACTAGATTCGAACTATATCAGAACCAAATATGGTGTAAACAGTTGCGAACTAAGCTGGTACGCTCTTGGTTCGGTACTTGCCAGCAGGTGTACCGAACTAAATTTGGTTCGATCTGGATCAAAATTTTGGGGTTATGTTGATTGTTATTATTGTGAATTGTGTTGGTTCTGAGTTTCTAAGGCAATCTGAGCGTGCTTACTCATGTTTTTTTTGGTTACGAATTGTGTTGATAAATAATTTAGACTTGTTTTTGACGTTTGACGAATTGCGCGCGTACTCATTTAGTTCACGCGTTGCAAGACGGTCTAAACGGACGAGAAGCAAGGATTGGTTCTACCGCACTATCCCCACCCACTTGGTCCTATCGGACCGCACTAAACGAGGTATCGGTGTAAACTAGGCTACTGCTGATCAGCTGACTGATTGCCGATTGCTACCAGAGAAATGGGAGGGGAGTTAGCCTAGTTTACACCGATAACTCGTTTAGTTTGGTCCGATAGGACCAAGTGGGTGGGGATAGTACGGTAGGATCAATACTTGCTTCTCGCCCGTTTACACCGTCTTGCAACGCGTGAACTAGATGAGTACACGCACAATTCGTCGAATGTCAAAAACCAGTCGAAATTATTTGTCAACACAATTCGTAACCAAGAACAACATACGTAAGTACGCTCAGATTGCCTTAGAAACCAACACAATTCACAACAATAACAATCAACATAACCTCATAATTTTGGTCCAGATCGAACCAAATTTAGTTCGGTACAGCTGCTGGCGAATACCGAACCAAGAGTGTACCAGCTTAGTCCGCAACTGTTTACACCATTCGAACCAAATATTTGGTTCTGATATAATTCGAATTTGGTACTTGGTCCACGGACCAAATTGTCGGTGTAAACTAGGTTATTAATTGCTACTTATAATCATCACAAAAGAATGCATTATTTATTCTTGAGCAAACACACTTTTTATTTAGTTTTTAATAAAAAAACTAGAATAATAGCATTATTGTCTTCCCGATAGGTTTTTCTTTTTTTCGACTATACAGGGTGTTACAAATTCGATGCTCACCATTGGTATCTTGGAAACGATAGGAGATACAGCGGAGTTTAAATGGAGGCAAAGTTGCGCATTTTGGTGCTCATTAAAATGCCGTTTTGAAATTCAAGAAATTCCGAATACTTTCGGAGATATCCGGACAAAACCGAAGTTTTGTGAAACCGTTTTTATGTTTTCCTATGTGTATTTGAAGAGATATCTCAAAATAAAAGTCACATCTTCATCGCCACTTTTTCTCTTCTACAAAATGGCATCATCAAATTTATGATCCGACGTTTCATCTATGAGCAGCCATCATCAACTTTGTTTTTTTAAATACGGTCCTGGATTTTTTATCACGGATTTTAAAGGCCTGCCTCTTATGTTCCTAAACCAACAATGTATCGTCATCATTCAAAAAATTTATATTAATGGATTTTTTGTACAACCTACATGTGAAGTTCACTTTTCAATGAATGCAAAGCAGGCGGAAAGTCGCTAATTTTGGCAGCCGGGCCTAAAAGTACTTTCGCGCCCGCTGGCGCAAAAATAGGTCGCTTAGCAACGGTTCCTTGGATCCCAACGCCTCTGAATATAATATCACGTGACAGTCTAGCATACTAGAGGGAACTAGTCACGTGACAATCTCGGTAGCAATGAATCCGCACCACAAAAGAATACGGGAACACACCTATATTGTAACCATGATTGACAGTTGTCACTTGTCAGTTGTCTGACTTGTCTTTTAAATGATTACAAACTGGTTGTACAAAAAGCACTGTTTGCACCACGGACGAAAGTTCATTTTGATTCGGCTAATTTCTGCCCTCGCTTCGCTCGTGCTGCTACTTATACCCTCGTCAAAATCATCTACTTTCCGCCCTTGATACAAAATGTACTATTTCCATAAGAACTCATGTGAGAGAGACAAAAAATGTATTTTTAACAGGATCAAAAACAAACACCTTTTTTAATAATAAACTCCGTCGAAAGATAGTTTTCACAGATCACTTGTACATTGTTGAAAAAGCAACTTCAAACTCCTCAAATTTGAAACAGCCATGAACAACTGCACTGAATTTTGTGCCGCCATATTCGAATCAACCAATAGGAGAGACCGATTTTGGTATGAGCTTGTAGCAGGGTAAGGAATCGTTATATGCCAGAAGCATAGCATAAAAATTCGGTTTAGTCAGTTGGAATCGTGAAATTTTGGTCCCTATTGACCACGTCTGCAAAATGCTACAGTGGTTTGGATCACTATAAATAAATGGCCAAAACCAGATTTGTTTGTAGAAGTTTCAACTTGAACCACTGATTCAGTAGGATTTGACCTGTTATTTTTGAAAAAACTAACTTTTGTTTATTTATATTATTATTATTACGGGAATATTGCGATGCGGATTGCACTCATATTAAGCTTATTTTATGGTGGTTAAGTGCCCGCCAGATAGTACAGTAATTTCAAAAGGGACTGATAGGAACGTAAAGGTGATAGTAAAGTAGAACCATAAGAAAAATAATATATTACGACAAACAAATAAAAAAACGTTTAATATTAATCATGCTTCTCAAAAATCAAAACCCCATTAAACCTGACAATCATGTTCGAAAATCTTTTTTGTTAGATTTGAAATTTTTCCACTCAACGCATCAAGCTCCAATATCAAAGACGACGTAACTCGCAGTACCACTTCATTTACTTGAAAATCCTTTTCCTTTCCGACCTTCTCCAACAGCGCTTCCACATGTGCAGTAGCATTGCCATAAATTTCGAATTGTTTCTTCAATTCCATCTTCATGTCTTCGTCTTGATATTTGGACAGCAACAAGGATGCAAGTTTGTCCAATTTGATATCATTTCGTTGACACATCACTTTCATGGTTGCGAGTTTGTCTTTGTATTGAAGCAACATTATTTCTTTTTGCATGTTCTTCTCAAACATTTGTTGGCCTAGAAGCAGATATGCCTTTTTATACCACTCTATCTTAAAAATGCCTTGTAGATACTTGGTATTGACTTTGAACTATTTCTCAACTATTTATAGCGTCAATAAAATTAATTTTCCTTTGAAATATTAGGTGTTTTTGTTATTTTGGTGTAGAAGACTGCTCGTTGATGTCAGTGTAAAGGAAATTCACCAAACGCGTTAGTGCATTTAGTGCAGATATTATAACCTAAAAAATAAAAGACAAAAACAAAACAGCAATGGATGATTCGAATAGTAAAGAATAAAGATTTAAGTATTAGAGATGATGATGAATGAAGTTTTTAACGATGATGATTCCTCAGTTCTGATTCTGAAGACAGCTGAACCGAAATTATTTTAAATTCACTACTTGACCGCAAGAAGCGAGTTTTTTGATACTGTAGTGCCTGATGCCTATACAGATATTGAATTATGACAAAATTTATCAATAATATCATGTCAGATGGAATTATTCGATGGCCCAGTTTGGAGAACAGAAATGAAATTTGCATCTTGAGTGGATAAAAAGAATTCATATGTTTGATCGGAGTCTACATCGTATAACTGTATACATTTAGCCTAGTTTACACCGACAACTTGGTCCGCGGACCAAGGACTAAATCCGCACTATATCAGAACCAAATATTTGGTTCGAATGGTGTAAACAGTTGCGGACTAAGCTGGTCCAATCTTGGTTCGGTATTCGCCTGCAGGTGTACTGAACTAAATTTGATTCGATCTGGATCAAAATTATGAGGTTATGTTGATTGTTATTATTGTGAATTGTGTTAGTTCTGAGTTTCTAAGGCAATCTGAGCGTACTTATGTATGTTTTTTTTGGTTACGAATTGTGTTTACGCGTTGCAAGTCCGTGTAAACGGGCGAGAAGCAATCATACCGTACTATCCCCACCGACTTGGTCCTTGCGGACCGAACTAAACGAGTTATCGGTGTAAACTAGGCTACTGATATAACAAACACACTCTACACTGTTTGCACTAACAGCATAACAAAGGCTGCGGTGTAGCAAAGTGTAAAGTCGTGTGCACTAGTGGAGGATAACAAACACACCTAATACAAAATTCGACTGTTTTGAAGAGTTGAAAAGTGAAGAGCGACATACAGGGTGGCGCATTAGTGTGTAGAAGTCCATTTTCTCCCTTGTCAAAGGAGATAGGAAGAAAATTTCCAGACAAAACTTATAGGGTTCCAGCAGGGTCACAATTTGAAAATATTACTGTGTATACAGAGTGTTCCAGGAAACCATGACATCAAAAAATACTCTTTTTTTAAATAGCAACCCCAACTTTTGATAAGAGATTTGGATTCAGCGTAAGATTCTACCTATGATACAGTGGCCTAGTTTATACCGACAACTTGGTCCGCGGACCAAGTACCAAATTCGGACTATATCCGAACCAAATATTTGGTTCGAATGGTGTAAACAGTTGCGGACTAAGCTGGTTCGCTCTTGGTTCGGTACTCGCCAACAAGTGTACCGAACTAAATTTGGTTCGATCCGGATCAAAATTATGAGGTTATGTTGATTGTTATTATTGTGAATTGTGTTGGTTCTGAGTTTCTAAGGCAATCTGAGCGTACTTACTCATGTTTTTTTTGATTACGAATTGTGTTGATGAATAATTTCGACTTGTTTTTGACATTTGACGAATTGCGGGCGTACAGATTTAGTTCACGCGTTGCAAGACGGTGTAAACGGGCGAAAAGCAATCATTGGTCCTACCGTACTATCCCCACCCACTTGGTCCTATCGGACCGAACTAAACGAGTTATCGATGTAAACTAGGCTAGTGGTTTTATTTGCCAGAACGTGCAGTGTTGTCGGGCTATGGATTCACTAAAATTTAGGGAAAAAACCTTATGTTGGTAAATTAGCTACAAAAACGAAAGATTTCTCTACAAAATGGCGTCATCAAATTTATGATCCGACATTTCGTCTATGAGCAGCCATCACCAACTTTGTTTTTTTAAATACGGTCCTGGATTTTAAGAGCCTCTTATGTTCCTAAACCAACAATGCAATTATTTTTTAAGGATATTGACACTTTTCAAGTTTCTTAATAATAGCATGCTCAATAAGCCCCATTATACACCACAAAATAGTGCGTAATTTATGCAAAACACACTTTTGAAAAAAGAGTAAAGTTAAAGATGCGGTAAACTACAAAAAACTTACTGTCCGACATGTTTTTCCTTTTACTGAATCACTTTAAAATCAACAAATATCGGTATAATTATCATTCAAATTTTAAAAACAACTACTGCTTTAACACTTAACCTCAACCTGTTGAGATTGTTGAGAAATAACAAACAATGACAAGGGTGACCTCTACTGGTGAAGATGATGAACATGTACTGATGCGGTTTTGAATAAGCTGATCGAAAAATCATCAAATCCACTTTGTCATAAAACTGAGAAGTGTCCCCCCAAGGACAGGGGCCAGATTCTCGAGTCAGTGAACAACGCTCTGGAATTAAATTAGGAATAAGATCTAGTTCTCTTGAAAATAATTTCATTTATGCCTATCCTTGAAGGTGGGATCATCCTGATTTTTAATAGAAGTATGTTCTTTTGTAAAAATAACGTAACAATTTAGTCAAAAGTATAAAAATGAAGCATGCAAGGAATTAATAGTATATTATTCAACGAGTGGGGTCAGATGAAAAAAACTTCATCCTCGTTAGTAATTGCCATTTCCCGCGAGTAGAATACTATACTTTTTCTATGATTATTCAATAATTGAAGCGAACTTTGCAATATTTTATAATTTCATTTGGACGACACTTTTCGACAACTGTTCTTAATGTGAGGTTAGATTGTCAACACAATGACTATAAAACAAGTATGGACGGTCAAATGAGTTGTTTCAAAATGATGGATTTGAAGGTTGACGTTTTGTCGAATTTTCTGATAAGCTCTTAAAAGAGTGGAGTAATGACATTAGATCATTTCATTGGTTGAAAATAATTGAGTAATGAAATTAAAGTCACTGGTATGAGTAATGAGTCACATTAACCAATAGAAAAGTGGATTTATCATAGAAAAAAAATGTATCTTTTCTTCATAAATTGTTATGTTTCTACTGACTCATATCAATAAAACAGACTTCTATCAAAAACCAGAAGAAATGCTCGATGTTATACAGGGTTCGGAAACGATAATACTGAAAGGGGTGATAGACCCTCATAAGCTTCCAGAAAAACATGATATATATTTATTTTTTTTTACTGCTCCCTACCACCTTTTCCTTCGCAATTACAAGCCACTCAAGCCATGCAGTCACGAAAATTTCCACGTACTTATTAAAAAAAAAAAAATCTCTTTAAAATAAGATTTATTGAATATTTTGAACTTTTAGTGGCAATATCTCGAAAACCATAGAGTTTTTAGTTTTTACTAAGGTCATATTGTCATATTATGTTTTTCTGGGTGCTAATGAGCTGGTCCATCACCCCTTTCAGTATTATCGTTGACTTTCCGGACCATAGATGAACGAACCAATTAGAATACAGGGCGTAAAAAAAGAACCATAAGAGAAATAATGTATTACGATAAATAAAGGTGAAATAGTCCACAGGAAACACTATAAAAAATCACGTATTTTATTCATCATGCTTCTCAAAACGTATCCCACCTAAACTAGTCATTTTCTCCCTAAAGTTTTGGAAGGCTATGAACCCGTCCCCCAAAATCGATGACGTACCACAACTACTCCCAATACCACTCTGGTTCTTCTGACATTGATAGGCTCATAAATTCATCGGCAAGGTCCAGTGCTCCTTCTTCTAGATCTAAAAAAATCATTCTTTCCTCCTCAGCTAATATCTCAGCGAGGTCCTCTTGTCTTTCTGCCATTGATTGAGCAGCCTCATACGATTCCTCGGCGAGGTCAAAGGCTATCTCTTTCGACACTAGTCGATTCAATCTTTCCTCCTCAGCTAATTCCTCGGCGATGTCCTCTTGTCTTTCTGCCATTGATCGAGCAGCCTCCTCCGATTCCTCGGCGAGGTTAAAGGCTATCTCTTCCGACACTAATCGATTCAATCTTTCCTCCTCAGCTAATTCCTCGGCGAGGTCCTCTTGTCTTTCTGCCATTGATCGAGCAGCCTCCTCCGATTCCTCGGCGAGGTTAAAGGCTATCTCTTTCGACACTAATCGATTCAATCTTTCCTCCTCAGCTAATTCCTCGGCGAGGTCCTCTTGTCTTTCTGCCATTGATCGAGCAGCCTCCTCCGATTCCTCGGCGAGGTTAAAGGCTATCTCTTTCGACACTAATCGATTCAATCTTTCCTCCTCAGCTAATTCCTCGGCGAGGTCCTCTTGTCTTTCTGCCATTGATCGAGCAGCCTCCTCCGATTCCTCGGCGAGGTTAAAGGCTATCTCTTTCAACACTAATCGATTCAATCTTTCCTCCTCAGCTAATTCCTCGGCGAGGTCTGACATGAATCGGCTCATTGTATCCTCTTCAGTATCTGACAATGCTGGTGTATAATAGTTGTCTCCTGCAACTGAAATTCAAGATAAAGTGGGGTACAGTGATTAAAATACTTGTTACATGTTAAATGTTCTGCAGGGGTGAAACATTTTCTTATTTGTGCCATGAACACGGTTTCAAAGAGACAGAGCAATGATTGTTTTTAAATAGTCTAAAATCCATTGCTCTATTTTTAAAATGGTATGTAATAGAATAGGTCTATTGAAAGGAGTTACAAAAAGTTAATAAATCAGCAGATCTGGCGGATTTATGGATTAGATATAGGCCACCACTTTGGTATTTTGATATTCTTTCTTCTTAAATGATCAAGAAACTCCAAGGAAAACGATAAAGTAACATGAGCATCGTGAACCAGCATTCTTTCTTTTTTTTTGTTAACTCATCAAACCCAATGAGATGACTGAGAAAAGAAGTGCTTTCTCCATGGTCTTCCAAAAACTTATCTGAAAACTGACGTTGAGATTTTCAGTGTGTACGCTAGTCTTTCAACCGTCATACATCTTTTAACTGACATGCAAGACGTGAAGTAAAATGTTATGTGTAGACCCCGCTTGAGAATCTTCTTTAATTTCGTTAACGAGGGGCAATTAGTTCCTCTTTTGTATATCTGAGACAAAAAAAAGTCTGAAATATTGATTATTTCTACCGGTTCAAATTCAGCTGAAATCAATGAAAACACAAGAAAAAAAATCAATTTTTTCATTTTTCTACCTAAAAAGCTGTAGATGTGAATTAGTTGAGGAAAAGGAATAAAGTGAAAAAACGCACTAGACTCGTTTAAATATCTTTTATTTGCACACTCAATATTTACCAAAACTATGACCAACATTGAGAACAGAAATAACTATAATAAGTTGATGCTTGATTAAGGTAGTTTTAAAACAAAATTTTGTCTTAAATATAATAAATATTTGATTTGTACAAAACATTTGTAAGGTGTTTCAATGATTATTCTATAACACCAAATTCAATATCTTTTTTTCAGAGATGGATAGATATCAAATAATCCACACTCAATTCGATACAAAAATATACTTTGGAAGCAAAAATATGAAGACATTTTTATAAAAAAAATACTATTTTGAGTGTGTGGTATGTATGGTTAAGATCGAAAATTTTGGAAAAATATTTGCGGCATTGTTTCAGTTAGACAAAACTAGCCTTGTTTGATATGTCACACCATAATGAAAAAATCAATAATAACAGAGTTGCCAGATTTCTCGCTTCAGATTAAAAATTTTATAAAAATATTTGCGGCATTGTTTCAGTTAGACAAAACTAGTCTTGTTTGATGTGTCGCACCATAATGAAAAAATCAATAATAACAGAGTTGCCAGAGTTCTCGCTTCAGATTGAAAATCATTGAAAAATATTTGCGACATTGTTTTAGTTAGACAAAACTAGCCTCTATTGATATGTGGCAACATAATGAAAAAATCAATATTGACAGAGTTGCCAGATTTCTCGCTTCAGATTGAAAATTTTATAAAAATATTTGCGGCATCGTTTTAGTTAGACAAAACTAGTCTTGTTTGATGTGTCGCACCATAATGAAAAAATCAATAATAACAGAGTTGCCAGAGTTCTCGCTTCAGATTGAAAATCATTGAAAAATATTTGCGACATTGTTTTAGTTAGACAAAACTAGCCTCTATTGATATGTGGCAACATAATGAAAAAATCAATATTGACAGAGTTGCCAGATTTCTCGCTTCAGATTGAAAATTTTATAAAAATATTTGCGGCATCGTTTAAGTTAGACAAAACTAGCCTTGTTTGATGTGTCGCACCATAATGAAAAAATCAATAATAACAGAGTTGCCAGAGTTCTCGCTTCAGATTGAAAATCATTGAAAAATATTTGCGACATTGTTTTAGTTAGACAAAACTAGCCTCTATTGATATGTGGCAACATAATGAAAAAATCAATAATGACAGAGTTGCCAGATTTCTCGCTTCAGATTGAAAATTTTGGAAAAATATTTGCGGTATTCTTCTAGTCAGACAAGACTAGCCTTGCTTGATGTGCCGCACCATGATGAAAAAAACAATAATAACTGAGTTGCCACATTTTTTGCTTTAGATTAAAAATGTGGGAAAAGTATTTGCGACATTGTTTCAGTTAATAATAATATTCTTTATTTAGCAAATGCTATAGGAATACATTTCTTAATTATAAATAAATTTAAAAATACAAAATGAGAAAATAAAAATGTAGCTGAATGAAGGTACTATTACAAATTATAAAGTGGTAAAGGACACAAATAAAATATACAATATGAATAATTAGAATACAGTACAATAAAGTTTGTAAATAAACATCAAATTCCATAAAATGTGTAAAACAAATAATTAAAATGAATAGTAAAGTTACATGTTAACCACATACGACATAAGACAATTTTTGAAGCTACAAACAGTATCACAGTTTTTTATATCACATGGTAGTTTATTGTATTCAGTAAGACCTTTAAAAAATAAACTGTTTTTCGTTCTACTCAGTCGAGTAGTATTCACGTAAAAGTCACTGATACTGCGCGTATTATAGCTATGTACGTCACTCACTAGTCTTAAATCACTACACAAATACCTTGGTACTAAGCCTTTTTTCATTTTGAATATTAAAATGAATGTTCTATACATAACAAGTTGTTTTACGCTTAATAATTGTACTGTGGTTAACATTAATTTGATGGGCGTATACATATTACACGATAAAATGGTTCTCAAAGCACGATTCTGAATTTTCTGCAACAATTTGGTTTTCTCCAGGGTTAACGCGAACAGCATAGTTGCGCAATAATCAAAATGAGGTGCGATAACTGATTTGTAAAAAAGCAATTTAATATACATGCTGAGGCTTTTACCAATCCTTTTTAAAAAGTAGATTTTTCTTGACACCTTAGCAGCAACATAATCAGCATGTGGATCAAAGCTCAAGTTCTCATCCAAAACGACTCCCAAGTATTTGAATGTCTTCGTCCTTTCCAATTGCTTTCCATCAAGAACAAACTCCACTCCACTTCCCAATGTTCTGATCATATGTGTTGTACCGAATACGACAAATTTGCACTTGTCAATGTTCAGCGCCATACTGTTATCACCCAACCATTCCTTGATGTTAAGTAGATCACGTGGTACTTTTTTTTGCATATCATCAATATCATGACCAGATATATAAAGCATGGTATCGTCTGCGAACAGTTTTATGGAACAAAACTTGATGTGCTGGATAATATCATTAATATACAATGTGAATAGCAATGGTCCCAGAACTGTACCTTGGGGCACTCCAACATTGATTTTATTTGTATGTGAGTATTTGTTATTAAATTTCACTTTTTGAGTACGATCAGAGAGATATGATGTCAGCCATCGATGTACTGTGCCTCGAAAACCAATTTTGTGTAACTTTTTTAGCAAAAGTTCTCTATTTATCGTCTCAAATGCTCGCTTAAAATCCAAGAATATAGAGATAACAAACTTTCCTTCATCAATACTTCTAATCCAATCGTTGCAGATATGGAGTAAAGCAGTTTCACATGAATGATTATGGCAGAATCCAGATTGATGCTCAGGTGATATGGAAGAACGCCCTGTGCGAATATCACCTTTTATGCAATGTTGTAGCAAGTTAGGTTGTTGTATATTGCATAATAAATGATTTCTATTCTATTCTATTCTATTCTATTTATAATGTTGTTTCTGTTACAATAATCCAGTATCTGGTCCTTGGCTGTAATTTCCAGTAATTTCTCATATGGGGGCATCGAGTTGATCGGGCGAAAATTCTCAATCTTTACAGAATTAGGAACTTTAGGAACTGGTGTTACTACTGAGGATTTCCAGCATTGTGGAAAAGTTCCACTACTCAATGAACTGTTGATGACATCTAAAAATCTATTTCCTATTCTGGTGAATATATCCTTCAAAATATAGGTTGATATTGAGTCCTCACATCCTCCAGTGTTTTTCATTTTCTTCACAACTTGATTCAAATAATTCATTTCAATCGGCTGGAATGTTTCGAAAATTTCTGAAGTCTTTATCACGCTCACCACGTAGTCAGAATCGTGCTTTGGTTGAACAGAGAACACAATACTACTTACAAAGTAATCATTAAAGTTTTCTGCTATATCACAGTCGTTAGTTATCACATTTCGATTGACTTCTATTCGATTTAGTACATTGTTTTTTTGCGGCAAAAGTTTCTTTAGATTTTTCCAAAGTTGATGGGAACCGCTTCTGTTTCCATCCAGAATATCAAATAAATAGTCATTTTTAGATCGGCGTATAAGAGATACGATCTCATTTCTAATAATTTTATATTCGTTCCATAGTCTGATATCTTGAGAAAACACAGCGGCCTTGAACTTCGAATCCCTTATTTTCATCTTTTCCAAAACTTCTGTGGTTATCCATTTATTTTGTGCGTATTTTAAATTCACTGTCTTCACAGTGACAGTGGTCATTTTTTCCAATGATGTTGTGATTGATGAAATCAAATTTTCCGCTAAATGGTCTGTATCAGTAAGTGAATTATTCCAATAGCAACTTATCAGGTCAGATTTAATATGTTCACTATCAAATTTAAGCTTCCTGGCTACGATGGTTTGATTAGTTATGAAATGTTTTTCAATTTTGACCAAAATAAGATTGTGATCACCGACTCTTGGTGTTAAGAGTACTTCACACTGTAGATGTTTATCACTCGTGATGACATAATCGATTAGCGTTCTGCTTCTTTCTGTTATTCTGGTATAATCTTTGACTATTTGATACATCCCATTAGCATCTATTATTTGCTTGCATTTATTTGCATAAAAACCATCCCTTCTAAGATCGTAATTGAAATCACCAACAATGATATGTACACCCTGTACACTAACCAATTCCTCAATCAATGTTTCGAATTCATCCATGAATATTCGATCTGAGCCTGATGGAGATCGGTACAAGCCTGTCAGGATAAAATCCTCTCCATCGATTTTCACCTTAATGGTTAGTACCCAAACACCATTTTGACTATGCCTATCAGATAGCACTTTAAAATTTATATCGTTTCTAACATGAATAGACACACCTCCCGTTCTAGTATTATCAGTAGTACAATTTATAGTTACATAACCATCAATAAATAATTCAGGGATCGTTATATCTTCACTCACATGAGTTTCTGATAAACAAAATATCACTGATGGCTTGTATTTGATAAATACTAGTTTGAGTTGATCAAAATTATTCAATAGACCTTGACAATTACAATATAAAAACATACCTTCATTCAGCTCTACCTCCTTATCTAATTGCTATTTTATAAATTTCTTCTTTTGAATGTCCTCATATCTTTTGAACACTGAGCAGACAAAACTAGCCTTGTTTGATGTGCCGCACCATAATGAAAAAATTAATAATAACAGAGTTTCCAGATTTTTCGCTTTAGATTGAAAATTTTAGAAAAATATTTGCGGTATTGTTCTAGTCAGACCAGACTAGCCTTGCTTGATGTGCCGCACCATGATGAAAAAATCAATACCTAATAAGAGTTGCCACATTTTTTGCTTTGAATTGAAAATTTTGAAAAAATGTTTTGGACATCGTTTTAGTCAGACAAAACTAGCCTGGTTTGATGTGTCGCACCATAATGAAAAAATAAATAATAACAGAGTTGACACATTTTTCGCTTTAGATTAAAAATTTTGGAAAAATATTTGCGGCATTGTTTTACAGCCATATGCACCGAATGTGAGCTTAGCCAATCTCGATTAATTTTCAAAGTTAGATTAAGCGGTGTTTTGTATGCACCAAAGAATTCGCTGCAAGGATCGTTAATCCCTGGTGAGACATTTGACAATGTCACAAAATAACCTGGAAAAAAACATCAATTACAATTATGAAATTTATGTTGAGTGATTTGTATTGAGTTTTGCTATTTGCTTGCAAGTTTTAATGAAAAATGAGCAACTATATGGATCAGTTACATCTGCAAGCCTGATATGACGTTTAGCAAACATTAGCCAAGGGGTTTTTCTTGTAAATTCAATATTTGGTGTAGGTATCAACTTTTATTCTTGAATCATTCCTATATTTGCTGTTCCTCTTTTCTTGGGCTTAGATTTTATGATAGTGAGTGATTATTATATTATACTGTATACCTGGTCTAATACAGCAAGAATAACAATCCCATCCCCCTGATGATAAATAAAAACATCACTTTTTTCAACACAAAAAAAATATATTTTAGAAGAAACCAGTGGTTAATTAAATGATTTTGTAAGGAATGCCTCGAGGAATGCCCATTGATAAATTGACAATATTGTATAATTCTCAAAATCATCATCAGCCTACTTTGAAATTATTACAAATATGTACAACTTTTGGAAAAAGCATCGTTTGACAACTCAAGGAAAGAGGAAAAACAAATATAATAAGAATCATTTCTTATATAGTTGATAAAAACACAAACCTTCTTATATTGGGATATCTGTTATAAATTGGGACTTGGATGAAGTCAAGAAAATTGAATGAAAAAATCTCATTTGGGAAAATAAATAAAAAGTGATGAGACCATCAGTTTCAAAAGTTTTTATTTTAGTTTATCTTGTAGAGAGGATTAGTATCTAAAGCTTGAATAAAAAAAGTAAATCAACAAGTCTATTTGTTTATGGGAGTCTGGGTTTACCCATAAACTTAAAATTTTGAATTGAATTAGAATAAGACAAAACTTTGAGATAGGTTGAGACATTAGATACCTCTACAGGATATAGATAGGTAGTTACCTACTTTCAACACCAATCCAAATTGAGTCGATCGATTGAATGATAAAAAATCATAGGTAAAATATGCGGTAGATATCCGAGTGTGATAGGTACACTGTTTTTTTTTTTGTACCTACCCACAAAAATGGGTACCTATTCAATTCAATATTCTATTGAGCAATTCGCATTATTCTGAGTGTATTGTGGAGCAATAAATATTGCTTGATATTGAGATCTATTTTGTGTAGTACTCATTGACTCGAGCATTGACTATACCTATTGGAATTGGAAAAGAATCCTACCCCAATCGATGATTTTTTAAAAATCTAAAAAATCCTCCGTTAATATTTCACTCTTATAGTTTTGTCTTTAGTCGCAGAACCACAAAATCTGTACGAAAAACATAAACAAATGAAAGACTAGGTTAGAATTCGTTGAAATTCTTCGATTAAGCCTAGAAAATGGGGCGATCAGAGTTAAGCGACCGATTCAGGCTTAAGCGCTGCGCTGCATCAAAAAATTGGAATATAATCGCGATAAAGACTTCATCCGGATTAGATTTCTACGGTGCATATAGCAGTTAGTCAGACAAAACTAGCCTTGTTTGATGTGCCGCACCATGATGAAAAAATCAATCATAATAGAGTTGCCACATTTTTCACTTTAGATTGAAAATTTTGATAAAATGAATGCGGCGTTGTTTTAGTCAGACAAAACTAGCCTTCTTTGATGTGTCGCATTATAATGAAGACATCAATAATACTATAGAGTTGCCAAATTTTTTTGCTTTAGATTAAAAATTTGGGAAAAATATTTGCACAATTCCTAAGTAGCAAAGAATGACACATTTTAGGCAATGTTTCGACACAGCGCCCGCAAGACGCAGCACACGTTGCAACCCAATACAATGCATAAATCAATAAAACAAAACAAAATAGTGCATACCTAATTTGTGCACATTTTTGTAGAAAAGTTAAAAAGTGAGTACCTAACATACCTTTCGACAAGTTCTACTTCTTATAATCACTCCAAAATTAACAACTATCAGAGATATCTCTGCAACTATATACGTCTTTAGTTAATATGTCAATATTCGATGAAGTAGAGATATTTTTCAGGTTAAACTAAAAACACAGACAAACTCCCCAAATCTCGAAGCTATTCGATGTGAATTACCGAACACAATGACGACTGACGACATCTACTGGTAAAGATAGAAATGTGCCAATGCGGTTTTGAATGAGCTGATCAAAAAAAATCTGCAAATCCAATTTGTCGTAGTTTTTTGTGTTTCAAATTGAGTTTGCAGCAAAGAACATTATGATTAATCGACAATTTTGTATTTTCCAACTTGAAAAGCATGTTTTTCTTTTGCAAATGTATTTTCTACCAAAGTGGACTACGACTGTAAGAAAATTCGGTTTAGTTAGTTGAGATCGTAAAATGTTGGTATCTTTATCTTTGACTATATACTACCTTTACCCTGCCACAGGCCCATACCAAAATCGGTCTTCCTATTGGTTGAAACATTCATGTGCAGTAGGCAACCAGCAAATCAGTCAAATTGAATCACCAATGTCTCAACTGCTGATCAGCTGGCTTACTTTTACTTACTTTTTAATTTTTCCCGACTAGTTCGGTTTTTGTCCATTAATCATAAAATTCTCAACTTCAATGGCAATAAATCGAACCAGCAAGAAAATAATACTGTATTGCGGCAAACAAACGTAAAACTATCCATAGACAACATCAAATAAATCAACAAAACTTAAGCATCTTCGCCATTATAAATCTTCTCCAACTTCTCACACTCCAACACCCCCAACGAAGAAAGACGAACCACCATTTCAGCTTGTTTAACATTATCCTCCACCCTTGCCACAAACTCTTCATCCTCTTCATTCTTCCTCTGATATTCTGCATATCGTTGCTTCAATTCCTCCAACAAACCTCCAGTGTTCAACCCTTGCATCAGCAAGATCTTCGTTTTCATTTGTGCCGCATTCTTCTTGCGTCTGAACAATGTTGCTTTGTATTTGGTAATTTCTTTTTTGAGTTGTTTCACACGTTGCAGGTTGTGTTCGATGGCTTGTTGGTAGTTTATTTGGGGCAAGACTAAGTTGGTTGGGTCTGTTAACTCGTCTAGTTTGACCATCAGCTGGTTGGAACCTTCTTCGAATTCTTCCAAGGTGCAGTTTATTTCGAACCAATTGGTTATGTCTTTGAGGAGTAGGGTTTGTTTTTTGTCACTTTCCAATGAAGTTTTGTCTGAAATAATAGTAATTTACGTTACTAAGCCGGTAAATCACTTCTCAAATTACTAGTCAAAATGTTTATTCTAGACGAGTAGTTTGATGACATTTAACGGCTGTGTAACGTATAATGTTTTATTTCATACTGTAACAATTTTTATCAATTTTAGAGAAAGAGTGTTTTATTATTGTCAAAGCCCACATTGAGAGGGCGTTGGTGGCAATCCGTATCACACTCTTACCATGAGATGGCGCCAGCGCCGCCAGCCAAATCCCTTCCAACCTAACTTATTGGAACCGTTCGGGAATCGGTTCCTGAACGATTCTTTCGATACCTGACTAAGTGCCGATTCTACAATCCAAGTATACTCCGTTCGTATAACCCCATACAATTATTATCATTGGTTTTACGGAGTACCGTTTATTCCAAGGATATACTTGGATTTTTCATAGAATCGGCCTCGATTGTGATGACATGCGCAAACACCGCCATTTTAGTTTATTTACGTATGTTGTTACTTATGTTAGCAACATATTTAATGTCAAGTTATTATAAAAACATAAGATGGCGCCAGGCAAACCGTTCTACCAATGCGATTTCACCAGTCTTTGATGATGCAGCGGACTGGTAAATGATACTTTACAGTATGAAATAAAAAATAACAAATTGTTGAAAGATGAGTCATCAATGGTAGCAAAATGGCTGCAATTTTATATGATCCAGCCTCAACCCCTCAAAACTGGATAGACAAATTCAACACAAAATTATTTTCTTACGACTTGATCAAATTTTTAACACTCAAATTCATGGCCATAAAACACCACAAAATAGTGCGTAGTTTATGGAAAACACACTTTTGAGGAGAGAAAAGTTTCAAAAAACACGCTTCACTTACCGTCCGACATGTTGTACTTTTCTATTCACTACTCTGAAATTGAAAAATATCGGTATTTTTATTTTTTAGGTAAAGCCAATTTTTCCGCTATGCTATAAACGCCGAAGTAAACAAATTTAAAAATAAACTCAAACCTGTAGAATGAGGACTACAGTTGCGACCTCTACTGGTGAAGACAACAATGTGGGATGCGGTTTCGAATAAGCTAGTCACACATTTTTGGTTTATGTAAGTAAAGTTTATGTGAGTCTCACTTCGAGGTGCAACAGTCAAATTTCCACTTGGCCAACGAGAATCATATGTCATCACCCACATTGAATTTGTCTTCAAAGTCAAGTATGCCAAATATAATAATGTAGTTGTTATCATATGATTCCCATTTGGCAATGTAAACTTCCCAAATTCAATGTAAATCTTGTCCTTGTCACCGTATAACCCCGTCCAAAGTTTCTATCCACTCCTATTCACCCAATTGTTTACTGACCCAATTTTAAACATCATTCTATTCCTTTGTGGCAGGACTGTCTTGAAACAGTAATCAATCAATAAATGAATAAATAATACGTCACAGCTTTTGTTTATAGGGGGTGAATGGAAGTGAACGGCAGTCATGGATAACCCAAATAGTGTCAAGGATGAGGGGCGATATTTCTTGCAAGTTATCAAAACTTTCAATAGTTACAGGTGAGTAAAGTTATTTATATTTGAGTGATAAAGTTGACGAGTTAAGTTAATTGGTTTTGTGTATGTACGATGTCGTTGAACCTGAACCTCACATGTGGCGCCAACTATTGTTTGCTAACTAAACACAAGTCTGTCAAACCGGTCAAATGTCATTGACCCAATGAGCAACGTTGCCATGTTCACAAAACAAATATTTTCAAAGTAGCATTTTGAGCAAGTTTATAACAGGTTGCCTCACTTTTACGGTCATGATTTCATCGGACCGAAGATCCCTATCAAAATCAGAAGAACAGAAACCCATGGGCGAAATCAGTAGATCTCCTGTTAACACAGTACTTCTGGCAACCTTGCGAATGACACATGACACGATACGATGCAGACTGATGCAATCGAATGACAGGATTCAGTCTACTGTAGACGCTAGAAACAGATGACGTCATAGCTGACCCCCTCCGTCTTTTACCTCAGGCGAAGTGAGGCAACCTATTGTATACTGATCTTGAGATTTGGTTGACATCAAGGTTCAAGATCAGTATATAACAGGTTGCCTCATGTCACGGTCATGACGTCATATGTTTCGCGTGTTGCCAGATGATCCCTATCAAAAACAGTAGAACAAGAACAGAAACTCATGGGCGAAATCAATAGATCTCCGGTTAAAACAGTACTTCTGGCAACCTTGCGAATGACACGATACGATGCAGACCGATGCAATCGAATGACAGCAGATGCTAGACTCCGATGACGTCATATTTTTTCCCCCTCCGTCTCTTACCTCAGGCGGAGTGAGGCAACCTCTTGTATACTGATCTTGAGCAAACTATAAGTAGTTTGCCAAAAATGACAGTCTTGTCAAAGTAACCTTCTGGACAAGGTTGTCATTTTGTCGCGTAATTTTCCAAAAATATATCAATCTTGTCAAAATAGACGTCGTTTTTGCACGCCATAACCAATAAATAGGTGTATTTGTTATTTCGGTGTAGAATAGTGTAGTGCAGATTGCTGATGTAACTTATGGCTACCAGTGTTGAGGATATTGATATTCATCAAACGCGTTAGTACATTCAGTGCAGATATTCTAACCTAAAAAAAGTAAACAATTTACAATCAGATCCACACTAAGGGATTTTTCACTGCAAACATACTTTAGTGTTAGGTTAAGAGAAGCTTTGTTCACAGAATACACAAAATAGGCTCCAAACCGTGATCTACACTACGCTACACTTGTTACACCTCCTCTTGACCTGGTGTAACGAGTGAAGTAATCTGCATCTTACACCGATATAACAAACACGACATACTTGTTGCACTTGTGGAGTATAACAAACACACTGGTCGTCTAAGCATGCGCAAAGAATGGCAACGTCGCCATATTTTCACGTAGCTTTTCTAAAACATGTCAGTCCTGACCTGTCAAAAATCAACGTCTGGACAATTGCAACGTTGTCATCATTACACGTATAATCCTGTAAATATGTAAGTCTTGTCGAAATGAACGTCTACGCATGCGCAAAAAGAAAAAATCTTGTATTTACGTAGTTTTCCAAAAATATGTCAGTACTGTCAAAAATCAACGTCCTAACTAGTGCAACGTTGTCATTTTTGCACACAACATTCCATAACTAAACTATGTCATTCTTGTCAAATTAGTCGCCTGAGCATGCGTAAACAGTGCTACTTTGTCAATTTGACAAGTCATTTTCAAATATAATATGTCATTCTTGTCAAGGAGGAAGTCTGGGCAAGCGCTCAGAGAGTTCAATGTTGTAATTTTTGCATGTCATTTTCCAAAAATGTCATTCTTGTCAAAGTAGACGTCTGCGCATGCGTAAACAGTGCTACTTTGTCAATTTAACAAGTAATTTGCAAATATAATATGTCATTCTTGTCAAGGAGGAAGCCTGGGCAAGCGCTCACAGAGTTCAAAGTTGTAATTTTTGCATGTCATTTTCCAAAAATGTCATTCTTGTCAAAGTAGACGTCTGCGCAAGGACACTAAGAATGCAACGTTGTCACTTTTGCACGTCATTTTCTAAAAATATGTCATTCTTGTCAACATGGAGGTCTGGGCAATGAATATCTTCGTTGTTTATGGACCGATTTTGATGCGCTAAAAAGCATTTTGTAGATCTTTGAGTGCTTGTTCTTGATAGCTTATTTTTTCATTTTCCATTTCTGAATATATGCATGTTCATTGCTATAAACAATGTGTAGCTGGAGAGAGAAATAACTTCTTTGACAATGATTTTTTACACATCAAAATTCGTTCATCAACAACCAAGTTATGTTATTATAATCGAATCCATTTTTCCAAAGAGATCTCTCCTACAAAAAAATCAAACACAAAGAACTCTGCCTCTCCTCCTTGCCGGCCCACCATCGCAAATGGCTGGCCAAATTCCACGAGGACCTCAACACAATCAAACAAGGCATCGAGGTCAACTACGACCTCATCCCTCAAGTCCTAACCCATGCTTATGGCATGTTTGACAACGTTTACACCAACATGGAGGACCTCAACAACGTCGAAGAAGTTGGCAGTTTACCTGATGGTATTTTTTCCAAAATACCGCCAAAGTAAACATAACATCCGTCATTATAGGACTGGATAAAGTCCAATCGGTGTTCAAACAGCTCATGCGTGATTGGTCTAGCTTGGGCAACGCGGAGCGGCTCCAATGCTACGAACCCATCATCCAGGAAGTGCTCACTCTATTCCCGGAACCGCACGATGTGCAAGTGTTGGTACCCGGAGCCGGTTTGGGCCGATTAGCATTTGAAATAGCATCGCGCGGGTTCAGATGTCAAGGCAACGAGTTCAACTTGTTCATGCTGATTGTCAGCTTTTTCGTGCTGAATTTGTGCCAGAAGGTGGACGAATTCGAGATTTATCCGTGGATTCATCAGTATTGCAATAATGGCAGTGTGGAGGCGCAGATGACTGCGGCTAGGTAAGTAAAACACACTTTTAAGATCTGGGTTTACAATCATTTTAATGTCTGGTTACTGGTTTACATTCAATTTTATTTCGAAGTGGAACTGTCAAATTTTGACTTGGAAATCAGGAATCATAATATGGTATCATCCACATTGAATTTGTCGTAAATTCAATCTAGATGGTAGCATATGATTCCCGTTTGCCAAGCGGAAATTTGACCCTACCTACCCTTACATAAGCGTTGATCCGTGGTATTGTCTATTTTGACTTTTTTCAAAATTTTATATTTTTTTTCCGGTTAAAACGTTATTTTTTCGCATTTTTTCTACTGACGAATCACTTTATAGGGATTCTATAAAAAAAATCACAATCTTTGCAAACGTCGGATACATTGAAAAGGATAACACCATGAATAATACATAGGTGATCATTATCTTTTTTCAAGATTTCTTTTTCTTGGGTTAAGGTACCGGTAGATATGCCAAAAAAACAGTGTCACAGCATTTCTTTGCTGTATAGTATTTCACCAGGAACAATGGAAATTTGAATCTGAATTTCAAAGAACCACAAAGAACTACAAAGAACTAAAAAGAAACAAATAAACACAAAAAAAACTTCAACAATCATAAAGAAGTGCATGGATCACCAACAACCACAATGAAACACATATGAACACCACACGAACCGCATATGAATCACAAAGAACCACTCAGAATCACAAACAAATCAAACAACCTTAAAGAACAACAAATAACGACAACAAACAACCTCAAAAAACTCAACTCATGCATCACAAAGAACCACAAAATATCTTTTGTGCTCTAGTTAAGTGCTCAGATTTGGAGTAAAACGTTTTACGAAATAACTCGAAAGATTCCGAAAGAATTCAAAAGATCCCGAACAAACTCGAGAAAACCCGAAAGAACATGAAAGGATTCGAAAGAACTTGAAAGAATCCGGAAGAACTCAAAAGAACCCGAAAGAACTAGGAAGAAACCAAGAACCCGAAAGAACAAAAAAGAACCCGAAAGAATCCGAAAAAACCCGGAAGAACCCAAAAATCCGAAAAAACTCGAATGAAGTCGAAAGAATCCCAAAGAACCCCGAAGAACATTAAAGAATCCGAAAAAACTCGAAAGAGCCAAATAACCCGAAAAAAACTAGAATCCGAAGAATCCAAAAGATCCCAGCAAACTTGAGAAAACCCGAGAAAACCAAAAAGAACCCGAAACAATCCGAAAGAACTCGAAAGAGACCAAGAACCCGAAAAAACCCGAACGAAGTCGAAAGAATCCCAAAGAACCCCCAAGAACATTAAAGAATCCGAAAAAACTCGAAAGATCCCGAAAGAGCCAAATAACCCAAAAAAACTAGAATCCGAAAGAATCCAAAAGATCCCATCAAACTCGATAAAACCCGAAAGAACTCGAAATAACCAAAAAGAACCCGAAAGAATCCATAAGAACTCGGAAGACACCGAGAACTCGAAAGAGCCAAATAACCCGAAAAAACATGAAGGGAACCGAAAGAACTCGAGAGAACCTTAGGAAACCCGAACGAACCCAAAAACATACGAAAGAACTCAAAAAAACCAAATAACTCGAAACAACTCAACGGAACCCGGAAGGACCTCAAGAACCTGGAGGAACCCGAAAGTACCTCAACAAACAATTTGAAGGAACCCGAACGAACCAATAAAGAATCATAATCTCGACCACCTCACCAAAACTTATGTCTTTTTTCGCCTGACCAAAAACCCGTGAAAAGGCTCCACTTAAACATTTTCATATGTCAAAATAACAATCTAGCAGTGCTTCTCTAGATTTTGCAAAATTTTACTTTTCTAGTATAGTTAAGAAGATACGGTGATTCTGTTCATTTTCTCTAAATAAAGTGGAAATACCTCAATTTTTTTTGTCAAAATATGTCCAAGAGTATTATTAATCAAAAAAAAGTGTGAAATGCGTGGGTCGCATTTATCTAATGAAATATAACTATTCATAAAAATTATTATTGCGCACGTTACATTCATCACTCAACGCAAATATTTATTTGATGTGAATGCGACTTAATGTTTTCTTCGTACCAATAGAACATGCCTCAACGTCATTGTCAATAAATGAAAGAAAATGGTGACTACTGACAAACGTCATTTTTTATCAAAAATTTGAATATAAATCTTAATTTCTCAAAATCATCTATGCGTTGACGAATGAAACCATGTCCTTGGACTATTCCCTGAGTAAACTGATCACTGTGCAAATTTTCATTCAACTTCATTCTTCCATTATTGAGTTATAAGAAAACAAACATACAGATTTTTATTTTTATATTTCGTATAATCTACTGGGAAATGCTGGACACGTTGCGTTTGGTGGTGCTACTCGACGAGTTAAACATCTCGTAAATTCCAGTCTTCCCCATTAGCACACCCTTCCAAGCTTGCCGTGTTTCCTTGTTGAAAATCACATAAAACAAAAACATCAAAAATCCCTGAATTATCGACATTATGGTGAATAAATAGATTATAATAGTTCTAACCCACTGATTGGGCACAAAGTTGGCGATTATCCCGAACAACCATGGTATACCCAGTACGCTGAATAATAATACAGCCAGTCGAAAGTGTTGTTGACGTAAATGGCGGTACTGCACCCGCTCCAGCTTCTTCCCAGTAACCTCCATCATTATCTTGCAAAAAACCCACAAATTCACTAGTAGGATGGTCAATACTGGGAGGTAGAAACCAAGAAAAAGATACCAGCCCTTGGGGTAGCAAAAGTTGTCCCGAAAGTAGGTTTGGGGGTTGGTAATTACCACTGCCAGTGAAGGAATAAGGGCAAAGCCCCATCCAAATAGTACACTTTTCAGCAACAATCTGCGGGGAATCGGTCCGAAAACTTGCACAAATCTTAAGTACTGACAATAAGCGTAAATGAGCATCCAGGCGAACTTGCTGATTATGACGTACTGTATCACCACGCCTGCCACAACACAATCGAACACGTCCAGTCCGTTTAAGTACATGAAACATATTTCAAACAGGGTTGCCACAGTTAAATGTAGTAGAATTTGAGTGCCTAGTTTATCGCGCCATGTTCTAAACATACAGGAGGTAATAAATATTCCTGTTATACCTGCCAGACTCAGTAGACTACCCACTGCTGTTATTGCACTAAGGATTGTGTCATTAACGCCAAGGATGGATGTGTCGTTTCTATCGTCAATGACCAGCAGCGCCAGATGTGTCAGGTGCGTGTAACTACACATTTGGAGCGAGGTGTTGAGGTAGAAGCCCCCCCATTGGCTGCCGCTCTGGCTCCAGTTGCCCCTGATTGGCTCATCGGGGGTGCCATAGTCCCAAAATGCGCAGTTATACTGATTGTTATAGTCACTTTTCACTAAAATAGGCAGGGGGCTTTGTAGTAGGTCATACTCACGGATGTTCAGATTTACAACAATATCCGCCCGGTGCGTGGTGTTTGATGGAAATAAGTGGTCATTGAGGTAGATGACAGCTGTCACTGTGAGATTGGAGATCAGGCTCAAGTCCGGCTCTGTTACGTACAACGCCAAGAGTACTGAGTCAATATTAGTTAAGTCAGAGAAGTTGTTTATAGGACGAATACTCAGGTCACCATACAACGCAAATCCGGCATTATCTTGAGGGTCGTACGAGTGCACTATGACAAAGTCCTTGTGAACTGACGTACTTGACTTTAAAGACAGGAACTCAGCAACGCGCAGGTAACTGTCCGTAATGTTCATCCTGTCCTGCGCCGCAGTCAACAAACCCACATCGCTTTGCATTAAGGCGTCTATGACAGTCAAGCTGACGTTTAACGTTGTTATATTGGAGCCTGCTGTCCTTTCTAGCAATTGGGACACCAAGTACATGTCCAGCAATGTTAAGTTACCAGTCCTGACTATGTGGCTTGTATTCAACAACACCCCATCGTCAAATACGTCTGTATCGCGCATGCTTTGTAGCTTCAAAGTATTTTCTCCAAACTCAAAGTCACCACATTGTCCGTCCACGTCGCCCCAGTTGCGTCCATATAAAAATCCACCCTCACATAGACGTGTAACAGGCGTACCGTCATCCTTGACGCACAGTTCCACAGGCACTCGTCGACTTTCCTGCGTCAAGGGCCAGGTTAGGTTCTGGTACTGCTCCGGTAGGCAGTGTTTGCTGGAGCGCAACGCAAGTAGGGTAAAGTCCTCTGGTAAACTAGTCAACAAGCGGCGGGTGCGGTAAAAGTCGGACATTATGCCTGGCACCAAGGACCAGGTGCTGATGTGGTACAACACCAGGCTGTTTGATTGGTCGAACTTGACCACCTCCATGGGGCGCAGCTTGGCAAAATCATCCTCCTCTATCAAGTGGGTGATAATTGTCAGATTGAAGTCCACATTGGCTGTATTACAATTGGTATAAGTGCAAATGTTCTTAATGGACATAAGGGCCGCAAAATCGTATCCATACTTTTTTTTAAAGGCCAATGCCTTGTTGGACGTAAATTTAACTTGTAAGTCATCAGCAGCACGTGATTCACACCAATAGTCGCCAATTAGGTCCTCAATGCTGACCTTATAGACATTATAGGCAGGTTGCGTCTGCACCAAACGCAGCCCCACCCTGGTCCTCATATTAACCGCATTGGTGAAACAATAAATAAACGTTTCATTGCCACCTCCATATGTACACTCTGGCTTGTACACCGTCAACAACAAACAAGCTTTAAATGTCAAAACTAGTTCTGCCGAACAAGTAAACGTTGTTGCAACACAATTTTGACACCTGTCACTTTTTCCCTCACACTCACTAGGGGCTGTAACACACGTAACCTGCCCTTTACAGTAGGAAAACTCACAAAAGTCCTTGACTTCTGCCAGGGGGACGGTGCAGTTGTGTCTGTTGAACTCCCAGCAATCTTCCGCTTCTAGTTGTCCATTGTCCATGACCAGACAGTCCTTGTCAAACAAGTCCTCACTCCATGTGACCTGGTCCTGGACTGTCAATCCATATAAATGCCCCATGGCCACATACTCGTACCCACCTCCTGGTATAATGCGTTTTGCCGGATACCATATCCTACCGCCGGCGCCGGTGGGTTGGTAAAATGGCAAACTTGTGTAGAAGCTAGATAGTTTGCAGGCCCGATGAAAGGGTTGCAGATTGGTCAAGTACTGACAAGTGCTGCTGGTGCAGTTCATGTGGGCGGCAATCAGAGACTGGTGTAAACATGTTGTGCACTGAGGCTGGGGGCATGATGATTGGTAGAGGGAGTAGTTTTGGGTGTCCAAAGGGCAGGTTTGCTGTGATTTATTATATAAATGGGTGATTGGTAAATAATGTGAATTACCTGCAATGATGTGTGTATGCAAATCAACACGAGCCAAGCCCACATTATGCGTCACGGCATTTTACACAATTATGTTAAATCGACAGTACCCCAGTAATACTGTGTTAATCTGCAGGTTTTCTTATCGGGGCAATAATCACTGATTTGTTTGCTTGTATTGTATAGGGTGATTTTTCTTTATTAATTTATTATGGTGAATTTGATTAATAAATTTGCCAACATTGATCTTGAATGCAAGGTACGTCAGTTGAGTGCGGACAAATTGTTTAAACAAATTTGATTTGGGTTTTGTTATCACAATGGATTTTTTTGTCTCGCCTCATGCAAAATTCAATTATACCACTTGACTATTTACACATGAGATTACACGGTTTACTCCAGATAAACTCGCGTATTTATTTGCACTCCGAATTAAGTCTATTACTTGTTTTTGTGGGTTGTTGTAGTCGATACCGATGGTCTTTTATCGATATCGATATGGTGATGGTGAGCTTGCAGAATGGACTGACAAAATTCATATTTCTCACTGCAGTTATGTCATCGTGGGGTCATAAAAGTAACCAGTTTAGTGTGGTTAACTTGACATGTATTTCAATTTAAATAGTTTGTAATTTGGAAATATTGGATTTTACTATAAATGAATCACGGAATTAGTCATAACTTGATAATTAAATGAGATAGCTCATTGCGGTTTTCACCATGACATTAATTTTGATCAAAAATAACAGGAAAAATGTACAGGGTGTCGTGAAAATATTGCGAAAAAATGGATTTTACAATAAAAAAATCACAAAACTAGTCATAACTCAGTAATCAAAAAAGATAGCTCATTGCGGTTTTCACCATTCGATTCAGCATAAGATTTCGATTAAAAAGAGCAGGACAAATGTACAGGGTGTCGTGGAAATATTGTCAGAAAATGGATTTAACAATAAAAAAATTATAAAACTAGTCATAACTCGGTAATTAAATAAGATAGCTCATTGCGGTTTCCACCATTCGATTCAGCATTGAATTTCGATTAAAAATAGCAGGAAAAATGTACAGGGTGTCGTGAAAATATTTCGAAAAAATGGATTTTACAATAAAAAAATCACAAAACTAGTCATAACTCAATAATCAAAAAAGATAGCTCATTGCGGTTTTCACCATTACATTAATTTTGATTAAAAATAACAGGAAAAATGTACAGGGTGTCGTGAAAATATTTCGAAAAAATGGATTTTACAATAAAAAAATCACAAAACTAGTCATAACTCAGTAATCAAAAAAGATAGCTCATTGCGGTTTTCACCATTGGATTCAGCATAAAATTTCGATTAAAAAGAGCAGGACAAATGTACAGGGTGTCGTGGAAATATTGTCAGAAAATGGATTTAACAATAAAAAAATTACATAACTAGTCATAACTCGGTAATTAAATAAGATAGCTCATTGCGGTCTTCACCATTCGATTAAGCATTGAATTTTGATTTAAAATAGCAGGAAAAATGTACAGGGTGTCGTGGAAATATTGTCACAAAATGGATTTAACGATAAAAAAATTACAAAACTAGTCATAACTCGGTAATTAAATAAGATAGTCCATTGCGGTTATTACCATCCGATTCAGCATTGAATTTTGATTAAAAATAGCAGGAAAAATGTACAGGGTGTCGTGGAAATATTGTCACAAAATGGATTTAACGATAAAAAAATTACAAAACTAGTCATAACTCGGTAATTAAATAAGATAGTCCATTGCGGTTATCACCATCCGATTCAGCATAAAATTTTGATTAAAAATAGCAGGAAAAATGTACAGGGTGTCGTGGAAATATTGTCACAAAATGGATTTAACTATAAAAAAATTACAAAACTAGTCATAACTCGGTAATTGAATAAGATAGCTCATTGCGGTCTTCACCATTCGATTCAGCATTGAATTTCGATTAAAAATAGCAGGAAAAATGTACAGGGTGTCGTGGAAATATTGTCACAAAATGGATTTAACGATAAAAAAATTACAAAACTAGTCATAACTCGGTAATTAGAAAAGATAGCTCATTGCGGTTTTCACCATTCGATTCAGCATTGAATTTCGTTAAAAAATAGCAGTAAAAATGTACAGGGTGTCGTGGAAATATTGTCACAAAATGGATTTAACTATAAAAAAATTACAAAACTAGTCATAACTCGGTAATTGAATAAGATAGCTCATTGCGGTCTTCACCATTCGATTCAGCATTGAATTTCGATTAAAAATAGCAGGAAAAATGTACAGGGTGTCGTGGAAATATTGTCACAAAATGGATTTAACGATAAAAAAATTACAAAACTAGTCATAACTCGGTAATTAGAAAAGATAGCTCATTGCGGTTTTCACCATTCGATTCAGCATTGAATTTCGTTAAAAAATAGCAGTAAAAATGTACAGGGTGTCGTGGAAATATTGTCACAAAATGGATTTAACTATAAAAAAATTACAAAACTAGTCATAACTCGGTAATTGAATAAGATAGCTCATTGCGGTCTTCACCATTCGATTCAGCATTGAATTTCGATTAAAAATAGCAGGAAAAATGTACAGGGTGTCGTGGAAATATTGTCACAAAATGGATTTAACGATAAAAAAATTACAAAACTAGTCATAACTCGGTAATTAGAAAAGATAGCTCATTGCGGTTTTCACCATTCGATTCAGCATTGAATTTCGTTAAAAAATAGCAGTAAAAATGTACAGGGTGTCGTGGAAATATTGTCACAAAATAGATTTAACGACAAAAAAATTACAAAACTAGTAATAACTCGGTAATTGGAAAAGATAGCTCATTGCGGTTTCCACCATTCGATTAAGCATTGAATTTTGATTTAAAATAGCAGTAAAAATGTACAGGGTGTCGTGGAAATATTGTCACAAAATAGATTTAACAATAAAAAAATTATAAGACTAGTCATAACTCGGTCATTAAATAAGATAGCTCATTGCGGTTTCCACCATTCGATTCAGCATTGAATTTCGATTAAAAATAGCAGGAAAAATGTACAGGGTGTCGTGAAAATATTTCGAAAAAATGGATTTTACAATAAAAAAATCACAAAACTAGTCATAACTCGGTAATTAAATAAGATAGTCCATTGCGGTTATTACCATCCGATTCAGCATTAAATTTTGATTAAAAATAGCAGGAAAAATGTACAGGGTGTCGTGGAAATATTGTCAGAAAATGGATTTAACAATAAAAAAATTACATAACTAGTCATAACTCGGTAATTAAATAAGATAGTCCATTGCGGTTATTACCATCCGATTCAGCATTAAATTTTGATTAAAAATAGCAGGAAAAATGTACAGGGTGTCGTGGAAATATTGTCACAAAATGGATTTAAAGATAAAAAAATTACAAAACTAGTCATAACTCGGTAATTAAATAAGATAGCTCATTGCGGTCTTCACCATCCGATTCAGCATAAAATTTTGATTAAAAATAGCAGGAAAAATGTACAGGGTGTCGTGGAAATATTGTCACAAAATGGATTTAACGATAAAAAAATTACAAAACTAGTCATAACTCGGTAATTAAATAAGATAGCTCATTGCGGTTTCCACCATTCGATTCAGCATTGAATTTCGATTAAAAATAGCAGGAAAAATGTACAGGGTGTCGTGAAAATATTTCGAAAAAATGGATTTTACAATAAAAAAATCACAAAACTAGTCATAACTCAGTAATCAAAAAAGATAGCTCATTGCGGTTTTCACCATTCGATTCAGCATAAGATTTCGATTAAAAAGAGCAGGACAAATGTACAGGGTGTCGTGGAAATATTGTCAGAAAATGGATTTAACAATAAAAAAATTATAAAACTAGTCATAACTCGGTAATTAAATAAGATAGCTCATTGCGGTTTCCACCATTCGATTCAGCATTGAATTTCGATTAAAAATAGCAGGAAAAATGTACAGGGTGTCGTGAAAATATTTCGAAAAAATGGATTTTACAATAAAAAAATCACAAAACTAGTCATAACTCAATAATCAAAAAAGATAGCTCATTGCGGTTTTCACCATTACATTAATTTTGATTAAAAATAACAGGAAAAATGTACAGGGTGTCGTGAAAATATTTCGAAAAAATGGATTTTACAATAAAAAAATCACAAAACTAGTCATAACTCAGTAATCAAAAAAGATAGCTCATTGCGGTTTTCACCATTGGATTCAGCATAAAATTTCGATTAAAAAGAGCAGGACAAATGTACAGGGTGTCGTGGAAATATTGTCAGAAAATGGATTTAACAATAAAAAAATTACATAACTAGTCATAACTCGGTAATTAAATAAGATAGCTCATTGCGGTCTTCACCATTCGATTAAGCATTGAATTTTGATTTAAAATAGCAGGAAAAATGTACAGGGTGTCGTGGAAATATTGTCAGAAAATGGATTTAACGATAAAAAAATTACAAAACTAGTCATAACTCGGTAATTAAATAAGATAGTCCATTGCGGTTATTACCATCCGATTCAGCATTAAATTTTGATTAAAAATAGCAGGAAAAATGTACAGGGTGTCGTGGAAATATTGTCAGAAAATGGATTTAACAATAAAAAAATTACATAACTAGTCATAACTCGGTAATTAAATAAGATAGTCCATTGCGGTTATTACCATCCGATTCAGCATTAAATTTTGATTAAAAATAGCAGGAAAAATGTACAGGGTGTCGTGGAAATATTGTCACAAAATGGATTTAACGATAAAAAAATTACAAAACTAGTCATAACTCGGTAATTAAATAAGATAGTCCATTGCGGTTATCACCATCCGATTCAGCATAAAATTTTGATTAAAAATAGCAGGAAAAATGTACAGGGTGTCGTGGAAATATTGTCACAAAATGGATTTAACTATAAAAAAATTACAAAACTAGTCATAACTCGGTAATTGAATAAGATAGCTCATTGCGGTCTTCACCATTCGATTCAGCATTGAATTTCGATTAAAAATAGCAGGAAAAATGTACAGGGTGTCGTGGAAATATTGTCACAAAATGGATTTAACGATAAAAAAATTACAAAACTAGTCATAACTCGGTAATTGAATAAGATAGCTCATTGCGGTCTTCACCATTCGATTCAGCATTGAATTTCGATCAAAAATAGCAGGAAAAATGTACAGGGTGTCGTGGAAATATTGTCACAAAATAGATTTAACAATAAAAAAATTATAAAACTAGTCATAACTCGGTCATTAAATAAGATAGCTCATTGCGGTTTCCACCATTCGATTCAGCATTGAATTTCGATCAAAAATAGCAGGAAAAATGTACAGGGTGTCGTGGAAATATTGTCACAAAATAGATTTAACAATAAAAAAATTATAAAACTAGTCATAACTCGGTCATTAAATAAGATAGCTCATTGCGGTCTTCACCATTCGATTAAGCATTGAATTTTGATTTAAAATAGCAGGAAAAATGTACAGGGTGTCGTGGAAATATTGTCACAAAATGGATTTAACGATAAAAAAATTACAAAACTAGTCATAACTCGGTAATTAAATAAGATAGTCCATTGCGGTTATCACCATCCGATTCAGCATAAAATTTTGATTAAAAATAGCAGGAAAAATGTACAGGGTGTCGTGGAAATATTGTCAGAAAATGGATTTAACAATTAAAAAATCACAAAACTAGTCATAACTCAGTAATCAAGAAAGATAGCTCATTGCAGTTTTCACCATTCGGATCAGCATAAAATTTCGAATAAAAATAGCAGGAAAAATGTACAGGGTGTCGTGGAAATATTGTCAGAAAATAGATTTACCAATAAAAAAATTGCAAAACTAGTCATAACTTGGTAATTAAATAAGATACCTCATTGCGGTCTTCACCATTCGATTCAGCATTGAATTTTGATTGAAAATAGCAGGAAAAATGTACAGGGTGTCGTGGAAATATTGTCAGAAAATGGATTTAACAATTAAAAAATCACAAAACTAGTCATAACTCAGTAATCAAGAAAGATAGCTCATTGCAGTTTTCACCATTCGGATCAGCATAAAATTTCGAATAAAAATAGCAGGAAAAATGTACAGGGTGTCGTGGAAATATTGTCAGAAAATGGATTTAACAATAAAGAAATTACAAAACTAGTCATAACTCGGTAATTAAATAAGATAGCTCATTGCTGTTTTCACCATTCGATTCAGCATTTAATCTCGATTAAAAATAGCAGGAAACATGTACAGGGTGTCGTGGAAATATTGTCACAAAATTGATTTAACGATAAAAAAATTACAAAACTAGTCAAAACTCGGTAATTAAATAAGATACCTCATTGCGGTCTTCACCATTCGATTCAGCATCAAATTTTGATTAAAAATAGCAAGAAAAATGTACAGGGTGTTGTGGAAATATTGTCAGAACATGGATTTAACGATAAAAAAATTACAAAACTAGTCAAAACTTGGTAATTAAATAAGATAGCTCATTGCGGTTTTCAACATTCGATTCAGCAATTGATTTTGATTTAAAATAGCAGTAAAAATGTACAGGGTGTCGTGGAAATATTTTCACAAAATGGATTTAACGATAAAAAAATTACAAAACTCGTCATAACTCGGTAATTAAATAAAATACCTCATTGCGGTTTTCACCATTCGATTCATCATTAAATTTCGATTGAAAATAGCAGGAAAAATGTACAGGGTGTCGTGGAAATATTGTCACAAAATGGATTTAAAGATAAAAACATTACAAAACTCGTCATAACTCGGTAATTAAATAAGATAGCTCATTGCGGTCTTCACCATTCGATTCAGCATTGAATTTCGATTAAAAATAGCAGGAAAAATGTACAGGGTGTTGTGAAAATATTTCGAAAAAATGGATTTTACAATAAAAAAATCACAAAACTAGTCATAACTCAGTAATCAAAAAAGATAGCTCATTGCGGTTTTCACCATTACATTAATTTTGATTAAAAATAACAGGAAAAATGTACAGGGTGTCGTGAAAATATTTCGAAAAAATGGATTTTACAATAAAAAAATCACAAAACTAGTCATAACTCAGTAATCAAAAAAGATAGCTCATTGCGGTTTTCACCATTCGATTCAGCATAAAATTTCGATTAAAAAGAGCAGGAGAAATGTACAGGGTGTCGTGGAAATATTGTCAGAAAATGGATTTAACAATAAAAAAATTATAAAACTAGTCAAAACTCGGTAATTAAATAAGATAGCTCATTGCGGTTTCCACCATTCGATTCAGCATTGAATTTCGATCAAAAATAGCAGGAAAAATGTACAGGGTGTCGTGGAAATATTGTCAGAAAATGGATTTAACAATAAAAAAATTACAAAACTAGTCATAACTCAGTAATCAAGAAAGATAGCTTATTGCAGTTTTCACCATTCGGATCAGCATAAAATTTCGAATAAAAATAGCAGGAAAAATGTACAGGGTGTCGTGGAAATATTGTCAGAAAATGGATTTAACAATAAAAAAATTACAAAACTAGTCATAACTCGGTAATTAAATAAGATAGCTCATTGCTGTTTTCACCATTCGATTCAGCATTTAATCTCGATTAAAAATAGCAGGAAGCATGTACAGGGTGTCGTGGAAATATTGTCACAAAATTGATTTAACGATAAAAAAATTACAAAACTAGTCAAAACTCGGTAATTAAATAAGATACCTCACTGCGGTCTTCACCATTCGATTCAGCATCAAATTTCGATTAAAAATAGCAAGAAAAATGTACAGGGTGTTGTGGAAATATTGTCAGAACATGGATTTAACGATAAAAAAATTACAAAACTAGTCAAAACTTGGTAATTAAATAAGATAGCTCATTGCGGTTTTCAACATTCGATTCAGCAATTGATTTTGATTTAAAATAGCAGTAAAAATGTACAGGGTGTCGTGGAAATATTGTCACAAAATGGATTTAACGATAAAAAAATTACAAAACTCGTCATAACTCGGTAATTAAATAAAATACCTCATTGCGGTTTTCACCATTCGATTCAGCATTAAATTTCGATTGAAAATAGCAGGAAAAATGTACAGGGTGTCGTGGAAATATTGTCACAAAATGGATTTAACGATAAAAAAATTACAAAACTCGTCATAACTCGGTAATTAAATAAGATAGCTCATTGCGGTCTTCACCATTCGATTCAGCATTGAATTTTGATTTAAAATAGCAGTAAAAATGTACAGGGTGTCGTGGAAATATTGTCACAAAATGGATTTAACGATAAAAAAATTACAAAACTAGTCATAACTCTGTAAATAAAAAAGATAGCTTAACGGGGTTTTCACCAGTCGATTCTGCATTAAATTTCCATGAAACATATACAAGGTGTCTGGTAAATTTTGCCAAGTTAAATCATAGATGCGCAACAAAACTACAGCGCATCTTGTCATTAATTCCAGATTCCCAGACATCAAACCGACCCCCTCAACAGATGGAAATTTCTCGATGACAGCCGGAGACTTTCTCGAAGTTTACACAACAAAAAACGAGTGGGACTGCGTGGCCACGTGTTTTTTCATCGATTGTGCGCACAATGTTGTCCAATTTATCGAAACAATCTACGACATCCTCAAGCCTGGTGGATTTTGGGTGAATTTGGGCCCATTGTTGTATCATTATTCCGATTTGAGGCATGAACAAAGCATTGAGCCTAGTTTTGAAGTTTTGTGTGAGGTCATTAAAAATGTCGGTTTTGACATGATCAAATGTGAAAAAGGAGTTAAATCGAAGTATTGTCAAAATCCGAATTCGATGTTGCAGTATGAGTATGATAGTGTGTTTTTTGTTTGTAGGAAAATATAGTTGAATTTTGTTAATTGTGTTTTATTTCGTTAAATTGGTAGGTGTATAGCTTTGCAAATTAAATTTAGTATAATGGGCACCACTCCATGCCGGAAATATGAAATTGACGTTAAAATACTAATTTTTGAAAATTCCCAGCAACATCCCGTTCCAATTAACACATCTTAACTCAATCAATCCCCACTAATTAATACATAGAGGATGTCCATGGCGCCTGAATTTTACACCATCACGCCTCATTTATCAGTCCCACATGTTGAGCCTCCCAAATTAGGCGTGCATTAATTAGTCATGATATCAACTGCAAATTCGGCAAAACCTCTACAAATCTCCACTCAACGCACCTTCAAAAATAGCACCAAGCAATTATCTCCTCACAAAAATAGTCGGAGATGTTCCGCAATTAATCATCATTAATTTCTCGCTCGTAAAA
Organism: Orchestes rusci; assembly: GCA_958502075.1. Classification (NCBI taxonomy): domain Eukaryota; kingdom Metazoa; phylum Arthropoda; class Insecta; order Coleoptera; family Curculionidae; genus Orchestes; species Orchestes rusci. The sequence continues at coordinate 21,485,903 of OY293313.1, read as the reverse complement.
CAATCACACTGGCTCCTCCCCTCCTCCGCACTCATTGGCGGACGGTTTTGAGGGCCTTTTTCTTGTTGGCAGCCACACTTGCGTGTTTACTTTTCAGTTTTGAGTGCGCGATGGAGACGAAAACGACACTCAATAAGAGTTTTCTGATTGAGTCCATTTTGAGTGATGACAAGAGGGAGAGTGAGAGTGAGGAGGGCAAGGATGATCGAGAGGATTGCATTTTTCATGGTGAGTCTGGGTTTTTTTATTCCAGTTGAGGGCTATGAAGAGGAGGGTGAAATTGAAGAAAATTACGCAACTTTGGAAGATTATAAAAATCGAACTGGGAGGGTTGGATTGAAATTTTGAGGAGTTGCTCTTTTTACCCTCTCTCTAATAACTCATGTATTTAGCATTGCGTTATTTTTTTTTTTATTTAGGAGTAATGATTTTCTTCATTAGATATCGTTTTTTGAGGAAACTAACTTGAGGGACTAAAAAAACCGAACCAAGAGGGTTGAAGAGGTAACATTTTCAGGAGTTACTCTTTATACCCTATCAAATAACTCACCTCATTGGCATTGCTTATTGATTTGAGATTCAGGAGTTATGATTTTCTTTATAAGGCATTGTTGAAACTAGAAAAAACCTCTTCATCTTTGGAGGTGATAAAATCCGAACTGGGAGGGTTGAAGGGGTGAAATTTTGAGGAGTTACTCTTTATACCCTCTCAATTAACACCTCATAGGCATTGCTTAGGAATTTGTAATTTATTAAGAGTTATGATTTTCTTCATTAGGCGTTGTTGTAACTAGAAAAAAACCTCACCATCTTTGGAGGTGATAAAAACCGAACTAGGAGGGTTGAAGGGGTGAATTTTGAGGAGTTACTCTTTATACCCTCTCAATCAACACCTCATAGGCATTGCTTAGGAATTTGTAATCTATTAGGAGTTATGATTTTCTTCATTAGGCGTTGTTGAAACTAGAAAAAAACCTCTCCATCTTTGGAGGTGATAAAAACCGAAATAGGAGGGTTGAAGGGGTGAAATTTTGAGGAGTTACTCTTTATACCCCCTCAATTAACACCTCATAGGCATTGCTCAGGAATTTGTAATTTATTAAGAGTTATGATTTTCTTCATTAGGCGTTGTTGTAACTAGAAAAAAACCTCTCCATCTTTGGAGGGTGATAAAGACCGAACTGGGAGGGTTGAAGGGGTGAAATTTTGAGGAGTTACTCTTTATACCCTCTCAATTAACACCTCATAGGCATTGCTTAGGAATTTGTAATCTATTAGGAGTTATGATTTTCTTCATTAGGCGTTGTTGAAACTAGAAAAAAACCTCTCCATCTTTGGAGGTGATAAAAATCGAACTAGGAGGGTTGAAGGGGTGAAATTTTGAGGAGTTACTCTTTATACCCTCTCAATCAACACCTCATAGGCATTGCTTAGGAATTTGTAATCTATTAGCAGTTATGATTTTCTTCATTAGGCGTTGTTGAAACTAGAAAAAAACCTCTCCATCTTTGGAGGTGATAAAAATCGAACTAGGAGGGTTGAAGGGGTGAAATTTTGAGGAGTTACTCTTTATACCCTCTCAATCAACACCTCATAGGCATTGTTTAGGAATTTGTAATTTATTAGGAGTTATGATTTTCTTAATTAGGCGTTGTTGAAACTAGAAAAAAACCTCTCCATCTTTGGAGGTGATAAAAACCGAACTAGGAGGGTTGAAGGGGTGAAATTTTGAGGAGTTACTCTTTATACCCCCTCGATTAACACCTCATAGGCATTGCTCAGGAATTTGTAATTTATTAGGAGTTATGATTTTCTTCATTAGGCGTTGTTGAAACTAGAAAAAAACCTCTCCATCTTTGGAGGTGATAAAAATCGAACTAGGAGGGTTGAAGGGGTGAAATTTTGAGGAGTTACTCTTTTTATCCTCTCAATCAACACCTCATAGGCATTGCTTAGAAATTTGTAATTTATTAGGAGTTATGATTTTCTTCATTAGGCGTTGTTGAAACAAGAAAAAAACCTCTCCATCTTTGGATGTGATAAAAATCGAACTAGGAGGGTTGAAGGGGTGAAATTTTGAGGAGTTACTCTTTTTATCCTCTCAATCAACACCTCATAGGCATTGCTTAGAAATTTGTAATTTATTAGGAGTTATGATTTTCTTCATTAGGCGTTGTTGAAACAAGAAAAAAACCTCTCCATCTTTGGAGGTGATAAAAATCGAACTAGGAGGGTTGAAGGGGTGAAATTTTGAGGAGTTACTCTTTATACCCTCTCAATCAACACCTCATAGGCATTGTTTAGGAATTTGTAATTTATTAGGAGTTATGATTTTCTTCATTAGGCGTTGTTAAAACTAGAAAAAAACCTCTCCATCTTTGGAGGTGATAAAAACCGAACTAGGAGGGTTGAAGGGGTGAAATTTTGAGGAGTTACTCTTTATACCCCCTCGATTAACACCTCATAGGCATTGCTCAGGAATTTGTAATTTATTAGGAGTTATGATTTTCTTCATTAGGCGTTGTTGAAACTAGAAAAAAACCTCTCCATCTTTGGAGGTGATAAAAATCGAACTAGGAGGGTTGAAGGGGTGAAATTTTGAGGAGTTACTCTTTTTATCCTCTCAATCAACACCTCATAGGCATTGCTTAGAAATTTGTAATTTATTAGGAGTTATGATTTTCTTCATTAGGCGTTGTTGAAACAAGAAAAAAACCTCTCCATCTTTGGATGTGATAAAAATCGAACTAGGAGGGTTGAAGGGGTGAAATTTTGAGGAGTTACTCTTTTTATCCTCTCAATCAACACCTCATAGGCATTGCTTAGAAATTTGTAATTTATTAGGAGTTATGATTTTCTTCATTAGGCGTTGTTGAAACAAGAAAAAAACCTCTCCATCTTTGGAGGTGATAAAAATCGAACTAGGAGGGTTGAAGGGGTGAAATTTTGAGGAGTTACTCTTTATACCCTCTCAATCAACACCTCATAGGCATTGTTTAGGAATTTGTAATTTATTAGGAGTTATGATTTTCTTCATTAGGCGTTGTTAAAACTAGAAAAAAACCTCTCCATCTTTGGAGGTGATAAAAACCGAACTAGGAGGGTTGAAGGGGTGAAATTTTGAGGAGTTACTCTTTATACCCTCTCAATCAACACCTCATAGGCATTGCTTAGGAATTTGTAATCTATTAGGAGTTATGATTTTCTTCATTAGGCGTTGTTGAAACTAGAAAAAAACCTCTCCATCTTTGGAGGTGATAAAATCCGAACTGGGAGGGTTGAAGGGGTGAAATTTTGAGGAGTTACTCTTTATACCCTCTCAAATAACTCACCTCATTGGCATTGCTTATTGATTTGAGATTTAGGAGTTATGATTTTCTTTATAAGGCATTGTTGAAACTAGAAAAAACCTCTTCATCTTTGGAGGTGATAAAATCCGAACTGGGAGGGTTGAAGGGGTGAAATTTTGAGGAGTTACTCTTTATACCCTCTCAATTAACACCTCATAGGCATTGCTTAGGAATTTGTAATTTATTAAGAGTTATGATTTTCTTCATTAGGCGTTGTTGAAACTAGAAAAAAACCTCTCCATCTTTGGAGGTGATAAAAATCGAACTAGGAGGGTTGAAGGGGTGAAATTTTGAGGAGTTACTTTTTATACCCTCTCAATCAACACCTCATAGGCATTGCTTAGGAATTTGTATTCTATTAGGAGTTATGATTTTCTTCATTAGGCGTTGTTGAAACTAGAAAAAAACCTCTCCATCTTTGGAGGTGATAAAAACCGAACTAGGAGGGTTGAAGGGGTGAAATTTTGAGGAGTTACTCTTTATACCCTCTCAATCAACACCTCATAGGCATTGCTTAGGAATTTGTATTCTATTAGGAGTTATGATTTTCTTCATTAGGCGTTGTTGAAACTAGAAAAAAACCTCTCCATCTTTGGAGGTGATAAAAATCGAACTAGGAGGGTTGAAGGGGTGAAATTTTGAGGAGTTACTTTTTATACCCTCTCAATCAACACCTCATAGGCATTGCTTAGGAATTTGTATTCTATTAGGAGTTATGATTTTCTTCATTAGGCGTTGTTGAAACTAGAAAAAAACCTCTCCATCTTTGGAGGTGATAAAAACCGAACTAGGAGGGTTGAAGGGGTGAAATTTTGAGGAGTTACTTTTTATACCCTCTCAATCAACACCTCATAGGCATTGCTTAGGAATTTGTATTCTATTAGGAGTTATGATTTTCTTCATTAGGCGTTGTTGAAACTAGAAAAAAACCTCTCCATCTTTGGAGGTGATAAAAACCGAACTAGGAGGGTTGAAGGGGTGAAATTTTGAGGAGTTACTCTTTATACCCTCTCAATCAACACCTCATAGGCATTGCTTAGGAATTTGTAATCTATTAGGAGTTATGATTTTCTTCATTAGGCGTTGTTGAAACTAGAAAAAAACCTCTCCATCATTGAAGGTGATAAGAACCGAACTAGGAGGGTTGAAGGGGTGAAATTTTGAGGAGTTACTCTTTATACCCTCTCAATCAACACCTCATAGGCATTGCTTAGGAATTTGTAATCTATTAGGAGTTATGATTTTCTTCATTAGGCGTTGTTGAAACTAGAAAAAAACCTCTCCATCTTTGGAGGTGATAAAAATCGAACTAGGAGGGTTGAAGGGGTGAAATTTTGAGGAGTCACTCTTTATACCCTCTCAATTAACACCTCATAGGCATTGCTCAGGAATTTGTAATTTATTAGGAGTTATGATTTTCTTCATTAGGCGTTGTTGAAACTAGAAAAAAACCTCTCCATCTTTGGAGGTGATAAAAACCGAACTAGGAGGGTTGAGGGGGTGAAATTTTGAGGAGTTACTCTTTATACCCTCTCAATCAACACCTCATAGGCATTGCTTAGGAATTTGTAATCTATTAGGAGTTATGATTTTCTTCATTAGGCGTTGTTGAAACTAGAAAAAAACCTCTCCATCTTTGGAGGTGATAAAAATCGAACTAGGAGGGTTGAAGGGGTGAAATTTTGAGGAGTTACTCTTTATACCCTCTCAATTAACACCTCATAGGCATTGCTTAGGAATTTGTAATTTATTAAGAGTTATGATTTTCTTCATTAGGCGTTGTTGAAACTAGAAAAAAACCTCTCCATCTTTGGAGGTGATAAAAACCGAACTAGGAGGGTTGAAGGGGTGAAATTTTGAGGAGTTACTCTTTTTATCCTCTCAATCAACACCTCATAGGCATTGCTTAGGAATTTGTAATTTAGGAGTTATGATTTTCCTCATTCAGGGAGATAAAAACCGAATTGGCAGGGTCGGAGGGGCGAAATTTTGTGGTTATTCTTTTAAAATTTGACTCCTTATCACATATTATACGGCTACGCATGCGCAGAACACCGTTTCCAGTTGTCATTCTTGTCAATAAACCATTTTGAAAATGTACAACATATCAAATATACGAACTGCGCATGCACAGATCATCGCTTCCGGTTGTCATTTGTCATGCTTGTCAATGAGTTACTTATGCGCAAGTGACCCCTTCCGGCTGACTGTCAATTGTCATCAGTTACAACAGAATTCGACTGTTTTATTTTCAAAAAAAATGTTTCAATCAATTCACAGCCGTCGGATAAAATCCAAAATATTTCAGGATCTACGCATGACTGTCTTATTTATCAATAGATTTGAGCAGCTTTTTGCCGCTTTGAAGAATCAAATGAGTTGTGATTTTATCAAACCGGACAATAAAGTTGAAATTTTCCAAAAATAGCGAAAAGAAAACCGGCATTCAGCGATAATTAGCGCCCATTTAGTGTCACTTTGTCCACAGAAATACTTCCCGTCAATTAAGCGAAGACAAACGGCCTTAGAGAACACATGTACGGCTGAAACATGCCAGAATTTCTCGTATTTCTCAACGAGGCCGTAATAGATTAAAGACTGAGCTATTAAGAGCGATTATATTTGAAGTTGGTGCCAAAAAACGATTTGAGGTGATTAGTTTCGGATAAATTTTTGATTTTAATATTTTCATTTTGTTTGACAGATTTAAATCGGGGTTTTAATCATACCTTCTCAAAGTAGCTACTTGACAACGTTGCTTGAAATGAGCTTGCCATAAAAGGCTTATGACATGTGTCAATTATGGTCTTATCAGCAGCTCATTTTTAGCGACGTTGCCATATACATCAATTATACTCAATCGAGGCCACACATCTCACTCAATCTGTCCCAAGATTAAAATTTTTATATAGAGCATGAAAAATAGTGAGAAGAATTAAAAAAATAAGAGAAAGAATTTGATATGATTCGAGATTTCGTTGTTATTCGACTGTTTTCAATCAAGAAGAAAAATGTACTTGACAACACTGTGTAAAATGAGCTTAGGATAAGCATGAAAATGACACATGTCAATGGGGTCAATAGGGAGTTTTTGACCCCATTGTTAATTTAAACGTTATTATCGTTTCCCGTTACATAAAACACATTTCAGAAGACTGTTTCACGTTTGACGTTTGTTTGTATCATAACCTCTTTCTAGAATCACGGACAACGTGCATCAATTACGTTGTTGCCAAGTTGTGAAACATAGGCTTCACTTAGTTATCGGATGTTTACTACTGACTCGTTATCTTAAGGCTCGAGCGCATGCTCGGAATAACCGACAACGTTCATTAGCGATCAAATAACAGCTTCTAAAACTCCCTGATAAGATCAAATCATCAAACGATATGACATAAGTCAATGGTAGTCTTATCGGCAGATCGTTTTGAGCGGTGTTGCCAGCTCCATAGGGGTAGAACTTCATTATTTATTGCAACCAATATTAACCAAAATAAAATGAGTTGAAATTGTAATTGAATTTGGCAATTTCCAATCGGAAAGTTGTTTCTGTGATATTTTATAATACTTGATTCAGTTGTGAAAAACAAAATTTGACAACGGTGCGTAGAATGAGCTTACGATAAGAAAGAAGGTGACAGATGTCAACAAAGGCTTAGATAAGGAAAAAAAAAGAGGATACTTCACAATGAGAGTCTTTGAATAAAGAAATTATTCAAGGATGAGAGTAGTTGTGTGTTTTTCTGTCACCAAAAAATGGCGTCAGTGTCAAAGTATGCAACAATTTTTCTTTGAAAAACAGTCTATCAAAATGATTAGAATGAAAACAACATAACCTCCAAATGTTTTCAAGCATTAATTATACACAAATATCACTGCTTGTGGAGCACTCTCATGAGATTTAATCATGCAAAACAAATTTGTTTGAAGTCACCCATGTGACGTCATAACTGAATGTATATTATTATCTTATATAGGCAGCCCATTTTGAGCGGTGTTGCCATATTCCCACTTAAACGTCAAATCGGTTCTTATCAACAGCTCAATTTGAACAGTGTTGCCATACATCAATTTGGAACCAACGGGGCCAGCTAATAACAACTCAAAAGACGATTTGAATAAAAATAGACATAAATGTCAAACTCCATTTTATCATCAGCTCACTGTGAACGGTGTTGTCGTTTATAGTATCTGCTAAACAAAATTTGACAACGGTGCGTAGAATGAGCTTACGATAAGAAAGAAGGTGACAGATGTCAACAAAGGCTTAGATAAGGAAAAAAAAAGAGGATACTTCACAATGAGAGTCTTTGAATAAAGAAATTATTCAAAGATGAGAGTAGTTGTGTGTTTTTCTGTCACCAAAAAATGGCGTCAGTGTCAAAGTATGCAACAATTTTTCTTTGAAAAACAGTCTATCAAAACGATTAGAATGAAAACAACATAACCTCCAAATGTTTTCAAGCATTAATTATACACAAATATCACTGCTTGTGGGGCACTCTCATGAGATTTCATCATGCAAAACAAATTTGTTTGAAGTCACCCATGTGACGTCATAACTGAATGAATAATATTATCTTATATAGGCAGCCCATTTTGAGCGGTGTTGCCATATTCCCACTTAAACGTCAAATCGGTTCTTATCAACAGCTCAATTTGAACAGTGTTGCCATACATCAATTTGGAACCAACGGGGCCAGCTAATAACAACTCAAAAGACGATTTGAATAAAAATAGACATAAATGTCAAACTCCATTTTATCATCAGCTCACTGTGAACGGTGTTGTCGTTTATAGTATCTGCTAAACAAAATTTGACAACGGTGCGTAGAATGAGCTTACGATAAGAAAGAAGGTGACAGATGTCAACAAAGGCTTAGATAAGGAAAAAAAAAGAGGATACTTCACAATGAGAGTCTTTGAATAAAGAAATTATTCAAGGATGAGAGTAGTTGTGTGTTTTTCTGTCACCAAAAAATGGCGTCAGTGTCAAAGTATGCAACAATATTTCTTCGAAAAACAGTCTATCAAAATGATTAGAATGAAAACAACATAACCTCCAAATGTTTTCAAGCATTAATTATACACAAATATCACTGCTTGTGGAGCACTCTCATGAGATTTAATCATGCAAAACAAATTTGTTTGAAGTCACCCATGGGACGTCATAACTGAATGTATATTATTATCTTATATAGGCAGCCCATTTTGAGCGGTGTTGCCATATTCCCACTTAAACGTCAAATCGGTTCTTATCAACAGCTCAATATGAACAGTGTTGCGATACATCAATTTGGAACCAACGGGGCCAGCTAATAACAACTCAAAAGACGATTTGAATAAAAATAGACATAAATGTCAAACTCCATTTTATCATCAGCTCACTGTGAACGGTGTTGTCGTTTATAGTATCTGCTTAACAAAATAAAAAATTCGACTTCTCGATCAATAAATCCTCTCAAACCCGTCATAAATCAAATTTTTTTATCACCATCTAATTCCGTCGCCATAAATTTCGCCACGGCAAATTAAAAACAACTGTTTGGTGTAAAATTTGAACGCTTGCAGTGATATATCTTAATAAACTATTTCCTCTCGCACCAATTAGTGCTGAGAAATTGCTGCGGCATTTATTTTCGGAGGTGGCTTCGGCCTTAGACGATTCTGTCACCAGCCCAAAGATTTATGGGCGACATTTCGATGTTGTGACTTGATTGTGATTCTAATGTGTTTGTTTGAAATTCGATGTCATAATTTATTTCATTCAAACAGATTTAACTTATCCAGACTGTAAGGAAGAGGATCGCAAAAAACGCCCGCGCACCGCCTTCACAGCCGCCCAAATCAAGTCGCTGGAGGCGGAGTTTGAAAAGAACAAGTACTTGTCAGTGGCCAAGAGATGTCAGCTGTCAAAAAGTCTCAAGTTGACGGAGACGCAAGTGAGTATGAGCATCCGCACTATATTTATTTAATAGTGTGAACGCGGCATTATATTTTGATCCCACCAATAAAACATGCCTTAACTTCAATTACTGTCATTGTAAATAAATGAAAATGTCATTTTTTATTAAAAATTTCAATATAAATCTTAATTTCCCAAAATCAGATATGAGTTGACGAATAAAACCATGCCATTGGACTATTCCCTGATTAAACTGATAAGTGGAAATTTTCATTCAATAATTTCTTTTTGCGGTTCTTGAGTTATAAAAGGACAAACATACAGACTGTCCACGGACAGGGTTTATAAGATCACAAATGGATAAAAAAAATCATTGTTCGGATTTTTTTTTTCATTTTGTTCTCTTGTAAATCCTATCCGTGGACAGTTTTTCATTTTTATACCGGGTGTCCCAGCAAGGGTGGCCACCGGCCATATCTCAGAAACTACTGGACCTAAAAGTTCAGGAAAAAAAAAATTATCACTAAAGTGGCCACGAGAAAATGCTGGGAAATATTTATAACTTCGAAATTTCTCCGCTAGGGGGCGCAATCAAAGCTTAAATATTAAAATTCGAAATTTCTCCGGAAATTCTCAGATTGAGGTATATCTTTATCAACATGGTTAGAAAACCTAGACAATTTCACGTCTTTTTGGTACAGGGCTCATTGGCGTACCGATCTTCGTGTGAGTAGGGGAAGGTAGTGAAAGTGTAATTGTTCAAGTGGCTGTAACTTATAAACGACTTGTCCGCTTTGTTGCGTATAGGCTTGTTTGGAAGATAAATGTGAGTACTTTCCTATATCGTATCCAGTGATGCGTGATTGTCTCCAGAAAAGTTGCTAGAAGGCGTAATTTGAATTAAAAACTGTTATTTTCGTTTCACCGCAAAAATTTGAATGGTACGGTATAATTTTGATAACAGAATCGGAATGAAGAATGAATTTACAAAAATAAACCTTAAAAAAAAACCTTAAAAAAAAAAAAAAACCTTAAAAACCTTAAAACATTAAATTTTACATAATTTGGACTAGTTATTATTATCAGAATTATACCATGCGATTTAAATTTTTGCGGTAAAATGAAAAACACTGTTTTTAATTCAAGTTACCCCTTCTAGCAACTTTTCTGGAGACAATCACGCATCACTGGATACGATATACGAAAGTACTCACATTTATCTTCCAAACAAGCCTATACGCAACAAAATCGGACAAGTCGTTTATAAGTTACAGCCACTTGAACAATTACACTTTCACTACCTTCCCCTACTCACACGAAGATCGGTACGCCAATGAGCCCTGTACCAAAAAGACGTGAAATTGTCTAGGTTTTCTAACCATGTTGATAAAGATATACCTCAATTTGAGAATTTCCGGAGAAATTTCGAATTTCAATATTTAAGCTTTGATTGCGCCCCCTAGCGGAAAAATTTCGAAGTTATAAATATTTCCCAGCATTTTCTCGTGGCCACTTTAGTGATAATTTTTTTTTCCTGAACTTTTAGGTCCAGTAGTTTTTGAGATATGGCCGGTGGCCACCCTTGCTGGGACACCCTGTATAGAGGATTATGACTTTGTAGATAAAAATCTGGTTCCAAAACAGACGCACCAAGTGGAAAAGAAAATACACAAACGACATTGAGTTCCTAGCGCAGCAATATTACAGTTCTATAGGGATTATGGCACCACGCCCTATTTTCCTAGGCGATAGATTGTGGTAAGATGATGATTAAGTAAAAACAAATAATTTTTTTTAAGGTTTTTCAATTATCCAAACTCGCCGCCCATGCCCATGCCGCCTCCGGGGCCATTGCGTTACCCCCCTCAAAGACCCGCCTACCAGGACTACGTCAAATACCACCCCCAAGAGATGGCAGAATGTCCGATAAATCAACTGCAAAATTTCGAAAGGAATTTCGATAATTCCACGTCTTGACTGAAACAATATTGTGTTACCTACTGTGCCAAAGACAATAAAACTTACCTTACTTATAGATGGAAGTTGAATAAAACAATGGAAAAAATTTCAAATTTTAATTCACTTCTCCACTTTCCGAGAGAAAAAAAAAGGTACAAAATGGAAAACTTACGTTTTTAATATCAGTGCAAATCAACAAAGTCCCAAAGCAACATTGGATAATATTTTGTTAAACTTAACGTGATCTTCGAGGAATAATAAATGTTGCCCGTTAAATTATTTTATTACGAGATAAAAAGGCATTTCTTTAGCTAATACTCGTCTTCGTCGCCAGCGCCACCTTCTATTTCGTCTGGTGGTGCGAAACCTTCCTGCAAAACAACATTGATGAGTGTCGTGAACCAACGCCATAGATGGCGTACGGAGTAATAAACTACATGACCACGCCCTTTCTTTCTATTGCATGGGTATGTGTGTACTTTGCGTCATTTTGTTACTCCGTACGTTCAATATATCAAGTCGAGTTATGGTATATTTCCTCATTAGTAGATCAAGATTAAAAGCAAAACATCTTCAAGTAAATCCGAAAATATCCAACAATTTTGAAAAATATAGCTTGAAAGCTATAAATTGCCTAAGACTACAAGAGAAATTTCAAAACTATCCTGCAAATTCGCTTTGAACCTTCAAAAAATACACAACATTCCCCTTATTGCAAATTAATTAAGAATAGAACAAAACATTTCTGCTATCTCCCGAAATTGAAGCTAGAAGGTTGAAATTTTTTTAAATCCAAAACTATTCCACAAGTTTTAAAAATGTAGCGTGAAAGCTTTAAAAAATATACAACATAGATTAAAACAGAAAATTCCTGCTATCTCCCAAATTATTCAAGTTAAAAGGCTGAACTTCTTAGTAAAACAGCTTCAAATAGTTCCGAAACTATCCTGCAGGCTTGAAAAATTTTGCTTGAAAGATACAAAAAATATACAACATTTCCTCATTGCAAATAAGCTAAGATTAAAACAGAAAATTCCTACTATTTTCCAAATTATTGAAGCTGGAAGGTTGAAATTTTCAGCAAAATAGCTTCAAATAGTTCCAAAACTAACCTGCAAGTTTGAAAAATTTAGCTTGAAAGATTCAAAAAATATACAACATTTCCTCATTGCAAATAAGCTAAGTTTAAAGCAGAAAATTCCTGCTATCTTCCAAATTATTGAAGCTGGAAGGTTGAAATTTTCAGCAAAACAGCTTCAAATAGTTTCAAAACTAACCTGCAAGTTTGAAAAATTTAGCTTGAAAGATTCAAAAAATATACAACATTTCCTCATTGCAAATAAGCTAAGTTTAAAGCAGAAAATTCCTGCCATCTACCAAACTATTGAAGCTAGAAGGTTGAAATTTTCAGCAAAACAGCTTCAAATAGTTTCAAAACTAACCTGCAAGTTTGAGAAATTTAGCTTGAAAGATTCAAAAAATATACAACATTTCCTCATTGCAAATAAGCTAAGTTTAAAGCAGAAAATTCCTGCTATCTTCCAAATTATTGAAGCTGGAAGGTTGAAATTTTCAGCAAAACAGCTTCAAATAGTTTCGATTTTTTTCTGCAAATTTGAAAAATGTAGCTTGAAAGCTTAAAAATATAGCACATTTCTTCTTTGTAAATAAACTGAGATTGGAATAGAAAATTCCTGCCATCTACCAAACTATTGAAGCTAGAAGGTTGAAATTTTCAGCAAAACAGCTTCAAATAGTTTCAAAACTAACCTGCAAGTTTGAAAAATTTAGCTTGAAAGATTCAAAAAATATACAAAATTTCCTCATTGCAAATAAGCTAAGATTAAAACAGAAAATTCCTACTATTTTCCAAATTATTGAAGCTGGAAGGTTGAAATTTTCAGCAAAATAGCTTCAAATAGTTCCAAAACTAACCTGCAAGTTTGAGAAATTTAGCTTGAAAGATTCAAAAAATATACAACATTTCCTCATTGCAAATAAGCTAAGTTTAAAGCAGAAAATTCCTGCTATCTTCCAAATTATTGAAGCTGGAAGGTTGAAATTTTCAGCAAAACAGCTTCAAATAGTTTCGATTTTTTTCTGCAAATTTGAAAAATGTAGCTTGAAAGCTTAAAAATATAGCACATTTCTTCTTTGTAAATAAACTGAGATTGGAATAGAAAATTCCTGCCATCTACCAAACTATTGATGCTAGAAGGTTGAAATTTTCAGCAAAACAGCTTCAAATAGTTTCAAAACTAACCTGCAAGTTTGAAAAATTTAGCTTGAAAGATTCAAAAAATATACAAAATTTCCTCATTGCAAATAAGCTAAGATTAAAACAGAAAATTCCTACTATTTTCCAAATTATTGAAGCTGGAAGGTTGAAATTTTCAGCAAAATAGCTTCAAATAGTTTCAAAACTAACCTGCAAGTTTGAAAAATTTAGCTTGAAAGATTCAAAAAATATACAAAATTTCCTCATTGCAAATAAGCTAAGATTAAAACAGAAAATTCCTACTATTTTCCAAATTATTGAAGCTGGAAGGTTGAAATTTTCAGCAAAATAGCTTCAAATAGTTCCAAAACTAACCTGCAAGTTTGAGAAATTTAGCTTGAAAGATTCAAAAAATATACAACATTTCCTCATTGCAAATAAGCTAAGTTTAAAGCAGAAAATTCCTGCTATCTTCCAAATTATTGAAGCTGGAAGGTTGAAATTTTCAGCAAAACAGCTTCAAATAGTTTCAAAACTAACCTGCAAGTTTGAAAAATTTAGCTTGAAAGATTCAAAAAATATACAAAATTTCCTCATTGCAAATAAGCTAAGATTAAAACAGAAAATTCCTACTATTTTCCAAATTATTGAAGCTGGAAGGTTGAAATTTTCAGCAAAATAGCTTCAAATAGTTTCAAAACTAACCTGCAAGTTTGAAAAATTTAGCTTGAAAGATTCAAAAAATATACAAAATTTCCTCATTGCAAATAAGCTAAGATTAAAACAGAAAATTCCTACTATTTTCCAAATTATTGAAGCTGGAAGGTTGAAATTTTCAGCAAAATAGCTTCAAATAGTTTCAAAACTAACCTGCAAGTTTGAAAAATTTAGCTTGAAAGATTCAAAAAATATACAAAATTTCCTCATTGCAAATAAGCTAAGATTAAAACAGAAAATTCCTACTATTTTCCAAATTATTGAAGCTGGAAGGTTGAAATTTTCAGCAAAATAGCTTCAAATAGTTCCAAAACTAACCTGCAAGTTTGAGAAATTTAGCTTGAAAGATTCAAAAAATATACAAAATTTCCTCATTGCAAATAAGCTAAGATTAAAACAGAAAATTCCTACTATTTTCCAAATTATTGAAGCTGGAAGGTTGAAATTTTCAGCAAAATAGCTTCAAATAGTTTCAAAACTAACCTGCAAGTTTGAAAAATTTAGCTTGAAAGATTCAAAAAATATACAAAATTTCCTCATTGCAAATAAGCTAAGATTAAAACAGAAAATTCCTACTATTTTCCAAATTATTGAAGCTGGAAGGTTGAAATTTTCAGCAAAACAGCTTCAAATAGTTTCAAAACTAACCTGCAAGTTTGAAAAATTTAGCTTGAAAGATTCAAAAAATATACAAAATTTCCTCATTGCAAATAAGCTAAGATTAAAACAGAAAATTCCTACTATTTTCCAAATTATTGAAGCTGGAAGGTTGAAATTTTCAGCAAAATAGCTTCAAATAGTTCCAAAACTAACCTGCAAGTTTGAGAAATTTAGCTTGAAAGATTCAAAAAATATACAACATTTCCACATTGCAAATAAGCTAAGATTAAAACAGAAAATTCCTACTATTTTCCAAATTATTGAAGCTGGAAGGTTGAAATTTTCAGCAAAATAGCTTCAAATAGTTCCAAAACTAACCTGCAAGTTTGAGAAATTTAGCTTGAAAGATTCAAAAAATATACAACATTTCCTCATTGCAAATAAGCTAAGTTTAAAGCAGAAAATTCCTGCTATCTTCCAAACTATTGAAGCTAGAAGGTTGAAATTTTCAGCAAAACAGCTTCAAATAGTTTCAAAACTAACCTGCAAGTTTGAAAAATTTAGCTTGAAAGATTCAAAAAATATACAAAATTTCCTCATTGCAAATAAGCTAAGATTAAAACAGAAAATTCCTACTATTTTCCAAATTATTGAAGCTGGAAGGTTGAAATTTTCAGCAAAATAGCTTCAAATAGTTCCAAAACTAACCTGCAAGTTTGAGAAATTTAGCTTGAAAGATTCAAAAAATATACAACATTTCCTCATTGCAAATAAGCTAAGATTAAAACAGAAAATTCCTACTATTTTCCAAATTATTGAAGCTGGAAGGTTGAAATTTTCAGCAAAATAGCTTCAAATAGTTCCAAAACTAACCTGCAAGTTTGAGAAATTTAGCTTGAAAGATTCAAAAAATATACAACATTTCCTCATTGCAAATAAGCTAAGTTTAAAGCAGAAAATTCCTGCTATCTTCCAAATTATTGAAGCTGGAAGGTTGAAATTTTCAGCAAAACAGCTTCAAATAGTTTCAAAACTAACCTGCAAGTTTGAAAAATTTAGCTTGAAAGATTCAAAAAATATACAAAATTTCCTCATTGCAAATAAGCTAAGTTTAAAGCAGAAAATTCCTGCTATCTTCCAAATTATTGAAGCTGGAAGGTTGAAATTTTCAGCAAAACAGCTTCAAATAGTTCCGATTTGTTTCTGCAAATTTGAAAAATGTAGCTTGAAAGCTTAAAAAAATAAAGCACATTTCTTCTTTGTAAATAAACTGAGATTGGAATAGAAAATTCCTGCCATCTACCGAACTATTGAAGCTAGAAGGTTGAAATTTTCAGCAAAACAGCTTCAAATAGTTTCGAATTTTTTCTGCAAATTTGAAAAATGTAGCTTGACAGCTTAAAAAAATATAGCACATTTCTTCTTTGTAAATAAACTGAGATTGGAATAGAAAATTCCTGCCATCCACCAAACTATTGAAGCTAGAAGGTTGAAATTTTCAGCAAAACAGCTTCAAATAGTTTCAAAACTAACCTGCAAGTTTGAAAAATTTAGCTTGAAAGATTCAAAAAATATACAAAATTTCCTCATTGCAAATAAGCTAAGTTTAAAGCAGAAAATTCCTGCTATCTTCCAAATTATTGAAGCTAGAAGGTTGAAATTTTCAGCAAAACAGCTTCAAATAGTTTCAAAACTAACCTGCAAGTTTGAAAAATTTAGCTTGAAAGATTCAAAAAATATACAAAATTTCCTCATTGCAAATAAGCTAAGTTTAAAGCAGAAAATTCCTGCTATCTTCCAAATTATTGAAGCTGAAAGGTTGAAATTTTCAGCAAAACAGCTTCAAATAGTTTCGAATTTTTTCTGGAAATTTGAAAAATGTAGCTTGAAAGCTTAAAAAAATATAGAATATTTCTTCTTTGTAAATAAACTGAGATTGGAATAGAAAATTCCTGCCATCTACCAAACTATTGAAGCTAGAAGGTTGAAATTTTCAGCAAAACAGCTTCAAATAGTTCCAAAACTAAACTGCAAGTTTGAAAAATTAAGCTTGAAAGATTCAAAAAATATACAACATTTCCTCATTGCAAATAAGCTAAGTTTAAAGCAAAAAATTCCTGCTATCTTCCAAATTATTGAAGCTGGAAGGTTGAAATTTTCAGCTAAACAGCTTCAAATAGTTTCGATTTTTTTCTGCAAATTTGAAAAATGTAGCTTGAAAGCCTAAAAAAATATAGCACATTTCTTCTTTGTAAATAAACTGAGATTGGAATAGAAAATTCCTGCCATCTACCAAACTATTGAAGCTAGAAGGTTGAAATTTTCAGCAAAACAGCTTCAAATAGTTCCAAAACTAAACTGCAAGTTTGAAAAATTAAGCTTGAAAGATTCAAAAAATATACAACATTTCCTCATTGCAAATAAGCTAAGTTTAAAGCAAAAAATTCCTGCTATCTTCCAAATTATTGAAGCTGGAAGGTTGAAATTTTCAGCAAAACAGCTTCAAATAGTTCCAAAACTAACCTGCAAGTTTGAGAAATTTAGCTTGAAAGATTCAAAAAATATACAACATTTCCTCATTGCAAATAAGCTAAGTTTAAAGCAGAAAATTCCTGCTATCTTCCAAATTATTGAAGCTGGAAGGTTGAAATTTTCAGCAAAACAGCTTCAGATAGTTCCGATTTGTTTCTGCAAATTTGAAAAATGTAGCTTGAAAGCTTAAAAAAATATAACACACTTCTTCTTTGTAAATAAACTGAGATTGGAATAGAAAATTCCTGCCATCTACCAAACTATTGAAGCTAGAAGGTTGAAATTTTCAGCAAAACAGCTTCAAATAGTTTCGAATTTTTTCTGCAAATTTGAAAAATGTAGCTTGACAGCTTAAAAAAATATAGCACATTTCTTCTTTGTAAATAAACTGAGATTGGAATAGAAAATTCCTGCCATCTACCAAACTATTGAAGCTAGAAGGTTGAAATTTTCAGCAAAACAGCTTCAAATAGTTCCAAAACTAAACTGCAAGTTTGAAAAATTAAGCTTGAAAGATTCAAAAAATATACAACATTTCCTCATTGCAAATAAGCTAAGTTTAAAGCAAAAAATTCCTGCTATCTTCCAAATTATTGAAGCTGGAAGGTTGAAATTTTCAGCTAAACAGCTTCAAATAGTTTCGATTTTTTTC
Organism: Orchestes rusci; assembly: GCA_958502075.1. Lineage (NCBI taxonomy): Eukaryota > Metazoa > Arthropoda > Insecta > Coleoptera > Curculionidae > Orchestes > Orchestes rusci. Next base: position 21,467,970 of record OY293313.1, on the reverse strand, counting down.
TGCAAATTTGAAAAATGTAGCTTGAAAGCTTAAAAATATAGCACATTTCTTCTTTGTAAATAAACTGAGATTGGAATAGAAAATTCCTGCCATCTACCAAACTATTGAAGCTAGAAGGTTGAAATTTTCAGCAAAACAGCTTCAAATAGTTCCAAAACTAACCTGCAAGTTTGAGAAATTTAGCTTGAAAGATTCAAAAAATATACAACATTTCCTCATTGCAAATAAGCTAAGTTTAAAGCAGAAAATTCCTGCTATCTTCCAAATTATTGAAGCTGGAAGGTTGAAATTTTCAGCAAAACAGCTTCAGATAGTTCCGATTTGTTTCTGCAAATTTGAAAAATGTAGCTTGAAAGCTTAAAAAAATATAACACACTTCTTCTTTGTAAATAAACTGAGATTGGAATAGAAAATTCCTGCCATCTACCAAACTATTGAAGCTAGAAGGTTGAAATTTTCAGCAAAACAGCTTCAAATAGTTCCAAAACTAAACTGCAAGTTTGAAAAATTAAGCTTGAAAGATTCAAAAAATATACAACATTTCCTCATTGCAAATAAGCTAAGTTTAAAGCAAAAAATTCCTGCTATCTTCCAAATTATTGAAGCTGGAAGGTTGAAATTTTCAGCAAAACAGCTTCAGATAGTTCCGATTTGTTTCTGCAAATTTGAAAAATGTAGCTTGAAAGCTTAAAAAAATATAACACACTTCTTCTTTGTAAATAAACTGAGATTGGAATAGAAAATTCCTGCCATCTACCAAACTATTGAAGCTAGAAGGTTGAAATTTTCAGCAAAACAGCTTCAAATAGTTCCAAAACTAAACTGCAAGTTTGAAAAATTAAGCTTGAAAGATTCAAAAAATATACAACATTTCCTCATTGCAAATAAGCTAAGTTTAAAGCAAAAAATTCCTGCTATCTTCCAAATTATTGAAGCTGGAAGGTTGAAATTTTCAGCTAAACAGCTTCAAATAGTTTCGATTTTTTTCTGCAAATTTGAAAAATGTAGCTTGAAAGCTTAAAAATATAGCACATTTCTTCTTTGTAAATAAACTGAGATTGGAATAGAAAATTCCTGCCATCTACCAAACTATTGAAGCTAGAAGGTTGAAATTTTCAGCAAAACAGCTTCAAATAGTTCCAAAACTAACCTGCAAGTTTGAGAAATTTAGCTTGAAAGATTCAAAAAATATACAACATTTCCTCATTGCAAATAAGCTAAGTTTAAAGCAGAAAATTCCTGCTATCTTCCAAATTATTGAAGCTGGAAGGTTGAAATTTTCAGCAAAACAGCTTCAGATAGTTCCGATTTGTTTCTGCAAATTTGAAAAATGTAGCTTGAAAGCTTAAAAAAATATAACACACTTCTTCTTTGTAAATAAACTGAGATTGGAATAGAAAATTCCTGCCATCTACCAAACTATTGAAGCTAGAAGGTTGAAATTTTCAGCAAAACAGCTTCAAATAGTTTCGAATTTTTTCTGCAAATTTGAAAAATGTAGCTTGACAGCTTAAAAAAATATAGCACATTTCTTCTTTGTAAATAAACTGAGATTGGAATAGAAAATTCCTGCCATCTACCAAACTATTGAAGCTAGAAGGTTGAAATTTTCAGCAAAACAGCTTCAAATAGTTCCAAAACTAAACTGCAAGTTTGAAAAATTAAGCTTGAAAGATTCAAAAAATATACAACATTTCCTCATTGCAAATAAGCTAAGTTTAAAGCAAAAAATTCCTGCTATCTTCCAAATTATTGAAGCTGGAAGGTTGAAATTTTCAGCTAAACAGCTTCAAATAGTTTCGATTTTTTTCTGCAAATTTGAAAAATGTATCTTGAAAGCTTAAAAATATAGCACATTTCTTCTTTGTAAATAAACTGAGATTGGAATAGAAAATTCCTGCCATCTACCAAACTATTGAAGCTAGAAGGTTGAAATTTTCAGCAAAACAGCTTCAAATAGTTCCAAAACTAACCTGCAAGTTTGAGAAATTTAGCTTGAAAGATTCAAAAAATATACAACATTTCCTCATTGCAAATAAGCTAAGTTTAAAGCAGAAAATTCCTGCTATCTTCCAAATTATTGAAGCTGGAAGGTTGAAATTTTCAGCAAAACAGCTTCAGATAGTTCCGATTTGTTTCTGCAAATTTGAAAAATGTAGCTTGAAAGCTTAAAAAAATATAACACACTTCTTCTTTGTAAATAAACTGAGATTGGAATAGAAAATTCCTGCCATCTACCAAACTATTGAAGCTAGAAGGTTGAAATTTTCAGCAAAACAGCTTCAAATAGTTCCAAAACTAAACTGCAAGTTTGAAAAATTAAGCTTGAAAGATTCAAAAAATATACAACATTTCCTCATTGCAAATAAGCTAAGTTTAAAGCAGAAAATTCCTGCTATCTTCCAAATTATTGAAGCTGGAAGGTTGAAATTTTCAGCAAAACAGCTTCAGATAGTTCCGATTTGTTTCTGCAAATTTGAAAAATGTAGCTTGAAAGCTTAAAAAAATATAACACATTTCTTCTTTGTAAATAAACTGAGATTGGAATAGAAAATTCCTGCCATCTACCGAACTATTGAAGCTAGAAGGTTGAAATTTTCAGCAAAACAGCTTCAAATAGTTTCGAATTTTTTCTGCAAATTTGAAAAATGTAGCTTGACAGCTTAAAAAAATATAGCACATTTCTTCTTTGTAAATAAACTGAGATTGGAATAGAAAATTCCTGCCATCTACCAAACTATTGAAGCTAGAAGGTTGAAATTTTCAGCAAAACAGCTTCAAATAGTTTCAAAACTAACCTGCAAGTTTGAAAAATTTAGCTTGAAAGATTCAAAAAATATACAAAATTTCCTCATTGCAAATAAGCTAAGTTTAAAGCAGAAAATTCCTGCTATCTTCCAAATTATTGAAGCTGAAAGGTTGAAATTTTCAGCAAAACAGCTTCAAATAGTTTCGAATTTTTTCTGGAAATTTGAAAAATGTAGCTTGAAAGCTTAAAAAAATATAGAATATTTCTTCTTTGTAAATAAACTGAGATTGGAATAGAAAATTCCTGCCATCTACCAAACTATTGAAGCTAGAAGGTTGAAATTTTCAGCAAAACAGCTTCAAATAGTTCCAAAACTAAACTGCAAGTTTGAAAAATTAAGCTTGAAAGATTCAAAAAATATACAACATTTCCTCATTGCAAATAAGCTAAGTTTAAAGCAAAAAATTCCTGCTATCTTCCAAATTATTGAAGCTGGAAGGTTGAAATTTTCAGCTAAACAGCTTCAAATAGTTTCGATTTTTTTCTGCAAATTTGAAAAATGTAGCTTGAAAGCCTAAAAAAATATAGCACATTTCTTCTTTGTAAATAAACTGAGATTGGAATAGAAAATTCCTGCCATCTACCAAACTATTGAAGCTAGAAGGTTGAAATTTTCAGCAAAACAGCTTCAAATAGTTCCAAAACTAAACTGCAAGTTTGAAAAATTAAGCTTGAAAGATTCAAAAAATATACAACATTTCCTCATTGCAAATAAGCTAAGTTTAAAGCAAAAAATTCCTGCTATCTTCCAAATTATTGAAGCTGGAAGGTTGAAATTTTCAGCTAAACAGCTTCAAATAGTTTCGATTTTTTTCTGCAAATTTGAAAAATGTAGCTTGAAAGCTTAAAAATATAGCACATTTCTTCTTTGTAAATAAACTGAGATTGGAATAGAAAATTCCTGCCATCTACCAAACTATTGAAGCTAGAAGGTTGAAATTTTCAGCAAAACAGCTTCAAATAGTTTCGATTTTTTTCTGCAAATTTGAAAAATGTAGCTTGAAAGCTTAAAAATATAGCACATTTCTTCTTTGTAAATAAACTGAGATTGGAATAGAAAATTCCTGCCATCTACCAAACAATTGAAGCTAGAAGGTTGAAATTTTCAGCAAAACAGCTTCAAATAGTTTCAAAACTAACCTGCAAGTTTGAAAAATTTAGCTTGAAAGATTCAAAAAATATACAACATTTCCTCATTGCAAATAAGCTAAGTTTAAAGCAGAAAATTCCTGCTATCTTCCAAATTATTGAAGCTGGAAGGTTGAAATTTTCAGCAAAACAGCTTCAGATAGTTCCGATTTGTTTCTGCAAATTTGAAAAATGTAGCTTGAAAGCTTAAAAAAATATAACACACTTCTTCTTTGTAAATAAACTGAGATTGGAATAGAAAATTCCTGCCATCTACCAAACTATTGAAGCTAGAAGGTTGAAATTTTCAGCAAAACAGCTTCAAATAGTTCCAAAACTAAACTGCAAGTTTGAAAAATTAAGCTTGAAAGATTCAAAAAATATACAACATTTCCTCATTGCAAATAAGCTAAGTTTAAAGCAGAAAATTCCTGCTATCTTCCAAATTATTGAAGCTGGAAGGTTGAAATTTTCAGCAAAACAGCTTCAGATAGTTCCGATTTGTTTCTGCAAATTTGAAAAATGTAGCTTGAAAGCTTAAAAAAATATAACACATTTCTTCTTTGTAAATAAACTGAGATTGGAATAGAAAATTCCTGCCATCTACCGAACTATTGAAGCTAGAAGGTTGAAATTTTCAGCAAAACAGCTTCAAATAGTTTCGAATTTTTTCTGCAAATTTGAAAAATGTAGCTTGACAGCTTAAAAAAATATAGCACATTTCTTCTTTGTAAATAAACTGAGATTGGAATAGAAAATTCCTGCCATCTACCAAACTATTGAAGCTAGAAGGTTGAAATTTTCAGCAAAACAGCTTCAAATAGTTTCAAAACTAACCTGCAAGTTTGAAAAATTTAGCTTGAAAGATTCAAAAAATATACAAAATTTCCTCATTGCAAATAAGCTAAGTTTAAAGCAGAAAATTCCTGCTATCTTCCAAATTATTGAAGCTGAAAGGTTGAAATTTTCAGCAAAACAGCTTCAAATAGTTTCGAATTTTTTCTGGAAATTTGAAAAATGTAGCTTGAAAGCTTAAAAAAATATAGAATATTTCTTCTTTGTAAATAAACTGAGATTGGAATAGAAAATTCCTGCCATCTACCAAACTATTGAAGCTAGAAGGTTGAAATTTTCAGCAAAACAGCTTCAAATAGTTCCAAAACTAAACTGCAAGTTTGAAAAATTAAGCTTGAAAGATTCAAAAAATATACAACATTTCCTCATTGCAAATAAGCTAAGTTTAAAGCAAAAAATTCCTGCTATCTTCCAAATTATTGAAGCTGGAAGGTTGAAATTTTCAGCTAAACAGCTTCAAATAGTTTCGATTTTTTTCTGCAAATTTGAAAAATGTAGCTTGAAAGCTTAAAAATATAGCACATTTCTTCTTTGTAAATAAACTGAGATTGGAATAGAAAATTCCTGCCATCTACCAAACTATTGAAGCTAGAAGGTTGAAATTTTCAGCAAAACAGCTTCAAATAGTTTCGATTTTTTTCTGCAAATTTGAAAAATGTAGCTTGAAAGCTTAAAAATATAGCACATTTCTTCTTTGTAAATAAACTGAGATTGGAATAGAAAATTCCTGCCATCTACCAAACTATTGAAGCTAGAAGGTTGAAATTTTCAGCAAAACAGCTTCAAATAGTTTCAAAACTAACCTGCAAGTTTGAAAAATTTAGCTTGAAAGATTCAAAAAATATACAAAATTTCCTCATTGCAAATAAGCTAAGTTTAAAGCAGAAAATTCCTGCTATCTTCCAAATTATTGAAGCTGGAAGGTTGAAATTTTCAGCAAAACAGCTTCAGATAGTTCCGATTTGTTTCTGCAAATTTGAAAAATGTAGCTTGAAAGCTTAAAAAAATATAACACATTTCTTCTTTGTAAATAAACTGAGATTGGAATAGAAAATTCCTGCCATCTACCGAACTATTGAAGCTAGAAGGTTGAAATTTTCAGCAAAACAGCTTCAAATAGTTTCGAATTTTTTCTGCAAACTTGAAAAATGTAGCTTGACAGCTTAAAAAAATATAGCACATTTCTTCTTTGTAAATAAACTGAGATTGGAATAGAAAATTCCTGCCATCTACCAAACTATTGAAGCTAGAAGGTTGAAATTTTCAGCAAAACAGCTTCAAATAGTTTCAAAACTAACCTGCAAGTTTGAAAAATTTAGCTTGAAAGATTCAAAAAATATACAAAATTTCCTCATTGCAAATAAGCTAAGTTTAAAGCAGAAAATTCCTGCTATCTTCCAAATTATTGAAGCTGAAAGGTTGAAATTTTCAGCAAAACAGCTTCAAATAGTTTCGAATTTTTTCTGGAAATTTGAAAAATGTAGCTTGAAAGCTTAAAAAAATATAGAATATTTCTTCTTTGTAAATAAACTGAGATTGGAATAGAAAATTCCTGCCATCTACCAAACTATTGAAGCTAAAAGGTTGAAATTTTCAGCAAAACAGCTTCAAATAGTTCCAAAACTAACCTGCAAGTTTGAAAAATTTTGCTTGAAAGATACAAAAAATATACATTTCCTCATTGCAAATAAACTAAGATTAAAACAGAAAATTCCTGCTATCTTCCAAATTATTGAAGCTGAAAGGTTGAAATCTTTAAATAGTTTCGAATTTTTTCTGCAAATTTGAAAAATGTAGCTTGAAAGCTTGAAAAAATATATTATACCATTGTCATTGGAAATAGACTAACATTAAAACAGAAATAGAATTTTGAGAAAAGTGTCGAAAAAAACGAATATTTTCAATCAAGTGAAAATTTGCAGGAATAAAAAATCACAAAATTGTTAGTAGAAAATTGATCAAAGTTTCAACAAAATGGCGCAAGATTCATCACAATTGGCCGATACGTTCTAGTTAGATCGTTTTAAAAAATTTGATGAAAAATGTCAAAAAATCGAATATTTTGAATTTCGTGGAAAATTGCAGGGATAAAATCCACAAAAATTCTTGAAGAAACAAGATTAAATTCTTTACAAAATGGCGCAGAATCATCAAAATTGGTCAATCCGTTCAAGAATTGCATCGTTTAGGAGAATTTGATAAAAAATCTCGAAAGATCCAATATTTCTATTGTAATTCCGTGAAAACTTGCAGGGATAAGACATCACGAAAAATGTTCAGGAAAAAAGATCAAATTCCCTACGTAATGGCGCAAAATTCATTCAAATTGGCCAATCCGTTCAAAAGTTACATCGTTTTCAAAAATTTGATAGAAAATGCAAAAAAATCAAAGATTATTTCGTAGAAACTTACAGAGATGAAAAATCATAAAAGATCTTGAAGAAAGAACATCAAATTTCCTATAAAATGACGCGATTTATCAAAATTGGTCAATCCGTACAAAAATTGCATTGGTTTGAAGAATTTGATGAAAAAGTTTCAAAAAATATAAATATATAAATCAGTGCAAAAAATTAATATTATCTCCTAAACTATTAAAGCCAAGAGATTGAAATCTTCAGCAAAACTATCCTGCCAATTTCCCAAAATATACAACCCTATGCTCGAGCCGTTAATACCAATAACGCCCGTCATAAACGATACAAAACCTCACCTTTCCATCCAACATTTGCACCTTGGGTAAAAAAAAACACTTAAATTGCCTGTGAAAAAGACTATATTAACAAACTACAAACTAAATAACTATTACAAGCTACAAGCACCTTTAGGAAGATAAGTTATACGTAAAAAAGCTACCAAATCCTGTCCTGTATTAACGCGGCTGTTCCAACCGCGACACAATATTGTCGCTCTTGCTGAAAACTCGCAGTTTTTTCATCACCTGATCGGTAAAGTGAATCTCCTGCCATTCCTCCTGCAACAGACACCTTGTCATGTCAATTTGACAAGTCACCAAGCAAAGCCCAAAAGAAAAAAAACCAAGCAACGAAAAATTAGTCAAAAGTACAACTTACCTTTGAAACGTCACACCACTGTCATTAAAAGCACAAAAACACCGTTTCCACCAAACATTGGGCAAATTTTGACGAGAATAATTGTCTAAAGCGGGCTAAGCTAAGTTAATTTACACAATTGAGGGTGTAAATGTATTTAAACCCATGGTTGGTTAATTTTTTTGATTTGATTCAGGATTAAGTAACCAACTTTGGGTGGAAAACTTACCTCAGTGGCGTACAGAACGTCCAAGATCTTCTGGATTAACGGGTTACCATCCTCGCACTCCTGGCACATAACCTCAATGTCTCGCAATTTTCCAAAATAGAAATCGCGTTCCTTTTCTAAACCCTCTATAGATAACTGCAATTTTTTTAACATTTTTTTTTGGGTTAATTTTACAGAGAAACTCACTTTATATTCGGAAATTTGGTTATTGAGGTCCTCAATTTTGCCGGGGAGGTCACCCGCGTTCCTATTGGGGGCGGGCCGATTGACTGCTGGTTTAATGATCGGGGCGGCTTTGGGCACTAATCGGGAAAAAATCGTGAACATTTTGACGGATTTTCTGTCATATAGCGACCCACTTTATGGAGAAAGTTGGCAACATGTTCTGGGCAGTGAATGAGGGCTTGGTCTACTAATAGTCAAAACAATGATGCCAAACTTCAAGTTATTAAGTCACAACCTGTCAAAAAGGTGTTGCGCACGCGCGTTTATTTTACAACATTGCCAGATCGATTGGGTTATTTTGAGTTGAACGTGTTGAGGATGTTCGCTAATTAATGTTTGGTGACAGATCTAGTCCGTTTCTGGTTTAATCCTATTGGTACCATTTCCTCAAACATAAACTAATTTTGCGTTATTATGACCATGTGGAATCGATTGAGCCTGGTTCCATGGTGGCACCATTTATGATTTTCTAAATCGTGAATATCTTTGGAATTATCAACAATAAACATGTGGACATGGTACTCGTTTCTTAAAAGTCGACCATGAGGAATCGATTGAGTTTGATTCCAAAGTGGTACCTCGTATGGTACTCTAGAACGTCAATATTTCTGGAATAAGTAGCAATACTCGTTTATTAAAAGTCAAATCCATGGTGGTACCAGTTATGGTTTTCTAGATCGTTAATATCTTTGGAACCATTAGCAATAAACATGTGGACATGGTACTCGTTTCTTAGAAAACGACCATGAGGAATCGATTGAGCTTGGTTCTAGAGTGGTACCTCGTATGGTACTGTAGATCGTCCATATTTCTAGAATAATTGGCAATAAACATATGGACAACGTACTCGTTTCTTGAAAGTCGAACATGAAGAATCAATTAAGCTTGGTTCCATGGTGGTACCACTTATAGTTTTCTAGATCGTTAATATCTTTCGAACCATTAGCGATACACATATGGACATGGTACTCGTTTCTTTAAAGTCAACCATAAGAAATCGATTCAGCTTGGTTCCAGAGTGGTACCTCCCACGGTACTCTAGATCGTAAATATTTCTAGAACCATATGCAATAAACATATTGACATGGTACTCGTTTTTTTAAAGTCGACCATGAGGAATCCATTGAGCTAAGTTACAGAGTGGTACTTGGGTACTTTGGATAGTTAATATCTCTGGAACCATTAGCAATAGACATTTAGATATAGTACTCGTTTCTTGAAAGTCGAACATGAAGAATCAATTAAGCTTGGTTCCATGGTGGTACCACTTATGGTTTTCTAGATCGTTAATATCTTTCGAACCATTAGCGATACACATATGGACATGGTACTCGTTTCTTTAAAGTCAACCATAAGAAATCGATTCAGCTTGGTTCCAGAGTGGTCCCTCTCACGGTACTCCAGATCGTAAATATTTCTAGAACCATATGCAATAAACATATTGACATGGTACTCGTTTTTTTAAAGTCGACCATGAGGAATCCATTGAGCTTAGTTACAGAGTGGTACCTCCTGTGGTACTTTGGATAGTTAATATCTCTGGAACCATTAGCAATAAACATATAGATATGGTACTCGTTACTTAAAAGTCAACCATGAGAAATCGATTGAGCTAGGTTCCAGAGTACCTAGTACCACTTATGGTTCTCTAAATCGTAAATATCGCTGGAACTATTGGCAATAAACATATCGACATGGTACTCGTTTCTTTAAAGTCGACCATGGGGAACCGATTGAACTTGGTTCCATGGTAGTACCACTTATGGTTCTCTAAATCGTAAATATCTCCAGAACCAAAAACAAAAGATTATTGATATGGTACTCTTTTCTTAAAAGTCGACCCTGATAAATCAACTGAGCTTGGTTCCAGAGTAGTACCACTATCCAAAAATCGCAAATATTTCAGGAACCATTAACAATAAACATATGGACATGGTATTCATTTCTTGAAAGTCACCCATGAAGAATCGATCGAGTTTGGTTCCATGGAGGTACCACTTATGGTTCTCTGGATCGTAAATATCTCTGGAACCATTAGCAATAAACATATTGAGATGGTACTCGTTTCTTAAAAGTTGACCATGAGGAATCGATTGAGCTTGGTTCTACAGTGGTACCTCTTATGATACTCTAGATCGTCAGTATCTCTGGAACCATCAGCAATAAATGAATGAACATGGTACTCGTTTCAAAAAAGTCAACCATGAGGAATCGATTGACCTTGGTTGCAAAGTGGTACCACTTATGGTTCTCTAGATCATTAATATCTCTGGAACCATTGGCAATAAACATTGTCATGGTACTCATTACTTTTAAATCGACCATGAGGAATCGATTGAGCTGGGTTCCAGAGTAGTACCTCTTAGGGTACTCTGGATCGTGAAAATATCTGGAACCATTAGCAATAAACATATATAGTACTCGTTTCGTGAAAGTCGACAATGAGGAATCGATTGAGCTTGATTCCAGAGTAGTACCACTTATGGTTCTCTAAATCGTAAATATCGCTGGAACTATTGGCAATAAACATATCGACATGGTACTCGTTTCTTTAAAGTCGACCATGGGGAACCGATTGAACTTGGTTCCATGGTAGTACCACTTATGGTTCTCTAAATCGTCAATATCTCCAGAACCAAACGCAAAAATCTATTGATATGATACTCTTTTCTTAAAAGTCGACCCTGATAAATCAACTGAGCTTGGTTCCAGAGTGGTACCACTATCCATAAATCGCAAATATCTCGGGAACCATAAACAATAAACATATGGACATGGTATTCATTTTTTGAAAGTCACCCATGAAGAATCGATCGAGTTTGGTTCCATGGAGGTACCACCTATGGTTCTCTAGATCGAGAATATCTCTGGAACCATTAGCAATAAACATATTGAGATGGTACTCGTTTCTTAAAAGTTGACCATGAGGAATCGATTGAGCTTGGTTCTACAGTGGTACCTCTTATGGTACTCTAGATCGTCAGTATCTCTGCAACCATCAGCAATAAATGAATGGACATGGTACTCGTTTCAAAAAATTCAACCATGAGGAATCGATTGACCTTGGTTGCAAAGTGGTACCACTTATGGTTCTCTACATCATTAATATCTCTGGAACCATTGGCAATATGGACATGGTACTAATTACCACAATACTTTTACTATTTTGCGAAAAAAACCTTACAGAGAAATTTTCCAACCCATAAAAAAATGTATGTAAAATGTGGGTCGCTCTACAACAAACAAATTATATTGACTAAAGCGACTCAAGCGGTGATAAACAGAAACATGGACGTGACTGTGTGATTTATGCGTTTACCAGGGAGGGATTGATTCCTGCCCTTAACTCAATCCTCATTCCCTCCCTGCAACAACAAAGAAACACCTACTAGCCCTGGCCCTGCCCACTGGCTTGCTGGTGGGTCCCTTGGCGGGGCTGGGCGGCTGAGCCGCCACCGGCTTTCTCGCCATCATCATTCCTTGTCCTTTGGGGGCATTGGCCCCTCCATTGCCCATTCCTTCGCCGCCTCTTGCCGCCAACGCGTCATACGGAGTACCGCCGTAGTTGGCGTCGAAAAACTTTTTGAACCATTGCAAAAATTCAAAGTTGTCCTGGAACCGCCCCTTGACTAGTCGATCAATGGGCACTATCTAAAAGGGGGATGAGTGTGTGGGGGTGTGGCCTAATGGTTGAGGGCGTTATTTATGTTATCATAAATATCAACCTCTATGCAGTGTATAAAATTAATAGTGATCCAACCCACAGATGATGGAAACAGAAAAAGAACAATGGACAAGCACTATATGATCGTGTATAAGCCGCGCCCCTACCCTGATGACGTGGCGTCGCCCGATGGGCGTGATGTCCATTAGCTTGACCGTGATTGGACCCGATGCCAATCCCGCCCCGCGCGTCCAGTGCATCATACTCGCGACCGTCATAGTTGGCGTCGAAAAATTTCTTAAACCACTGCAAGAATTCAAAGTTGTCCTGAAATCGGCCCCTAATCAGCTTGTCCACTGGGATTATCTGGGTGTCCACCGGTTGAATTTAACATATTTAAAAAAAAAATACTCACCTTATCTACGCTCATTTTTTTAAACGACGCCTGCAGGATTTTGAAGTTTTGAATGTACTCGTGCTCGAGGTTGGTGCGGAACTTGACTCGTTTCAATTGGACTGAGCCTGACATGCGCATTAATAATTGGACAACAAAGAAGAATAAATACCTGTAAATAACATGTCCATGAATTGGCAATAGGCGGCGCCAGTGCATAGTTCCTCGATTTTGCCGAAACTGCTTTGAAGACACTCGTTCACCCATGCGAGCATGTCATGACGGGACAGGTTTTCTGTTGTAACATTAGTGGAGTACACGTTTACTGCCATTGCTGCAATTAATGAGTAATTGTGATTACTCACTGGATTGTTCTCACCGAGTCAATGTGAGATGTGATCAGATAAAGCATATCTCGAGTGATTTATCAGCAGTGACTCATTCAGTGGGAATTTGGGGATGATATTGTGACATTGTCATTGTGACAACTTGGTACATGTTGAGGTATGTAACGGATCAAATTTGATTAAATATCGTTAAATTTGATACTGGTACCATTTCTTGGGAAAAAATGTTGACGTCTTACATTTAATTGAATATCTCCGGAACCTATCAGCATATCGCGTTGAATTTACTGACGGGTTGCTCAATAAATTTCCAACAAATTATTTTCTATGGATGATTACGGTACCACTTGATGAAACACGTCAAAATAGAACCTAGGGGTCTTGTAAAGATTAGGCATCCATACATTAATGAATTTTTTCAATTTTTGAGCATAGTTTTGGGTTTTTATAACAATTTCAACTAAAAAAAATGCTGGATGAACAGCTTTTAACAAAAAAAATTAAAATTTTATCAGGATTCAGTGAGAAAAACTCCCTTAAATAAGAGCTTTGTCACATTGTTACAATCCATACAAGCTACATAATATTATAGAACAAACAGGCAATGTTGCCAAACTTACCCAAACTTCTTAAAAACAATGAATGCAATCGTTTTTGTTTGTATATTTTAATATACTATGACAAACATAATAAAACAGTAAAAAAAACAACCATATGGGCAGGAGCGTTACTTTTTAAACGATATTTAAGAGAACATCCACCGGCTACGCTGGGATGGAGCGTACCTTTTTACTCGGGCAGGAGCGTTACTTTCTAAACGATATTTTAGATATGGCGGCATGATGGACATCTGAATATACATCAATTAAATGGCGCCAAAACGAAAAAGCAAAATAAATGAAAAAGGAAAATTTGGCAACAGCGCGTATTTTTCACTCTCGGTCGTTATTTAGTGAGTAGTGTCTAGTGTCTTGACAATCTTGACAGTTGTTATTGATAATATCGAGTTCGCCGGGATGTTCTGTGAATCAAATTTTTAAAATTTATTTTTCCTGCTTAACTATATGTTTTAACTTCTTTAGTGGTTACGTGAGGAACTGTAGTACATGAGAACAACAGAAATTGTCCATTTCAATGACCCACAACTGGAACAAATCGAGATTTTTGGAAAATGTTCTTATGAAACAATGTGCCTAAAATAATGTTTTTTTTACAAAAAAGTGATTCATCCAGCATTTTTTCTGTTTAGAATAGTTAAACGAAGGATAATTTTCCAAATTCGACTTCGAAAAGTAAAAAATACGTGGATGCCTTATGTTTACAAGAACCGAACCTAGACATTATTGGGAAAAAATTACATCTTACATTACAATTGGATATCTCCGGAACCAATCAACATATCGAGTTGAGTTTGGTACTGACGGGTTGCTCACTAAATTTCCAACAAATTATTTCATATGAATGATTGGGGTACCACTTGAGGAACCACGTCAAAATCGCGTCTAAACTTTCTTAAGGAAAATGGACAACGTCTGACATTTAATTAAATATCTTCGGAACCAAACAACATATTGAGTTGAATTTGGTACTGAGAGGTTCCTCACTAAATTCTCAACAAATTATTTTATATGAATAGTTATGGTACCATTCGAGAAACCGATCAAAATTAAAACATTTTAAAAGATTTTCAAAATCCTCTTCAAGTATGTGTTGAAGATTTTAAAACCTTAAATTGATTGACTTTCAAAAATAGGTCGGAAATTTACTTTTAAAGGCCTTAAAAAATTATACGCAAAACTTTTTTAACCCGTAAAAAAACTAAAAAAAGTTCTTCAACTGGAATAATAAATAAATTGGTTTAAAAATTTCCTTAAGATTGATTTTCACGAAAACACTTATAAAAAACTGCTGAAAATATAAAAACATTAAAAACCCCTGTTTAAAGCTTTAAAAATATGTTAAATAATGTTGATATTGATCTGAAACATATAAAAAGATCCCCAAAAAGCCTTGTTGAATTTTTATAATCCTCTAGTGAAGTATTTTCCAAAAATAAATCAAAAATTGCAAGTTTTTAGCCGTTCAAGACGCTTAGATAATACCTTGGATAATACTTAAAACTATTGAAAACTCTAAAAAGAAGTTCTTCAAACTGTTTTAACGCTTGAAAAATATTAATCGTTAATGGGGAATTTAACTTTTTAAAGTCGTTAAACTTTCAAGATCTTCTATTGATTGATTTTCCAAATATATTTTTTTTTTGTCTTCAATTATTCAAATGCAGTTTAAAGTTTAAATAAATACTTTAAAAAATTATTTTTTCCATGCAGAGTTAAATTTTTTTAAATGTGTTGTATAAATTGAGTAAAGCCCCTTAAAGAATTTTCAGAGCCAATATGACACTTGAAACTCTTGAAAGAGTTTTACAGTGTATTTAATCAACATAATATGGAGTTGAATTTGGTACTGACGGGTTCCTTAATAAATTCCCAACAAATCATTTCTTATGAATAATTACGGTACCACTTTAGGAACCTTGTCAAAACCGAACCTAAAGTTTCTTGGTAAAAAATGACAACGTCTTATATTTAATTGAATATCTTCGGAACCAAACAACATATTGAGTTGAATTTGGTACTGAGAGGTTCCTCACTAAATTCCCAACAAATTATTTTATATGAATAGTTATGGTACCATTCGAGAAACCGATCAAAATTAAAACATTTTAAAAGATTTTCAAAATCCTCTTCAAGTATGTGTTGAAGATTTTAAAACCTTAAATTGATTGACTTTCAAAAATAGGTCGGAAATTTACTTTTAAAGGCCTTAAAAAATTATACGCAAAACTTTTTTAACCCGTAAAAAAACTAAAAAAAGTTCTTCAACTGGAATAATAAATAAATTGGTTTAAAAATTTCCTTAAGATTGATTTTCACGAAAACACTTATAAAAAACTGCTGAAAATATAAAAACATTAAAAACCCCTGTTTAAAGCTTTAAAAATATGTTAAATAATGTTGATATTGATCTGAAACATATAAAAAGATCCCCAAAAAGCCTTGTTGAATTTTTATAATCCTCTAGTGAAGTATTTTCCAAAAATAAATCAAAAATTGCAAGTTTTTATTAGCCGTTCAAGACGCTTAGATAATACCTTGGATAATACTTAAAACTATTGAAAACTCTAAAAAGAAGTTCTTCAAACTGTTTTAACGCTTGAAAAATATTAATCGTTAATGGGGAATTTAACTTTTTAAAGTCGTTAAACTTTCAAGATCTTCTATTGATTGATTTTCCAAATATATTTTTTTTTTGTCTTCAATTATTCAAATGCAGTTTAAAGTTTAAATAAATACTTTAAAAAATTATTTTTTCCATGCAGAGTTAAATTTTTTTAAATGTGTTGTAAAAATTGAGTAAAGCCCCTTAAAGAATTTTCAGAGCCAATATGACACTTGAAACTCTTGAAAGAGTTTTACAGTGTATTTAATCAACATAATATGGAGTTGAATTTGGTACTGACGGGTTCCTTAATAAATTCCCAACAAATCATTTCTTATGAATAATTACGGTACCACTTTAGGAACCTTGTCAAAACCGAACCTAAAGTTTCTTGGTAAAAAATGACAACGTCTTATATTTAATTGAATATCTTCGGAACCAAACAACATATTGAGTTGAATTTGGTACTGAGAGGTTCCTCACTAAATTCCCAACAAATTATTTTATATGAATAGTTATGGTACCATTCGAGAAACCGATCAAAATTAAAACATTTTAAAAGATTTTCAAAATCCTCTTCAAGTATGTGTTGAAGATTTTAAAACCTTAAATTGATTGACTTTCAAAAATAGGTCGGAAATTTACTTTTAAAGGCCTTAAAAAATTATACGCAAAACTTTTTTAACCCGTAAAAAAACTAAAAAAAGTTCTTCAACTGGAATAATAAATAAATTGGTTTAAAAATTTCCTTAAGATTGATTTTCACGAAAACACTTATAAAAAACTGCTGAAAATATAAAAACATTAAAAACCCCTGTTTAAAGCTTTAAAAATATGTTAAATAATGTTGATATTGATCTGAAACATATAAAAAGATCCCCAAAAAGCCTTGTTGAATTTTTATAATCCTCTAGTGAAGTATTTTCCAAAAATAAATCAAAAATTGCAAGTTTTTAGCCGTTCAAGACGCTTAGATAATACCTTGGATAATACTTAAAACTATTGAAAACTCTAAAAAGAAGTTCTTCAAACTGTTTTAACGCTTGAAAAATATTAATCGTTAATGGGGAATTTAACTTTTTAAAGTCGTTAAACTTTCAAGATCTTCTATTGATTGATTTTCCAAATATATTTTTTTTTTGTCTTCAATTATTCAAATGCAGTTTAAAGTTTAAATAAATACTTTAAAAAATTATTTTTTCCATGCAGAGTTAAATTTTTTTAAATGTGTTGTAAAAATTGAGTAAAGCCCCTTAAAGAATTTTCAGAGCCAATATGACACTTGAAACTCTTGAAAGAGTTTTACAGTGTATTTAATCAACATAATATGGAGTTGAATTTGGTACTGACGGGTTCCTTAATAAATTCCCAACAAATCATTTCTTATGAATAATTACGGTACCACTTTAGGAACCTTGTCAAAACCGAACCTAAAGTTTCTTGGTAAAAAATGACAACGTCTTATATTTAATTGAATATCTTCGGAACCAAACAACATATTGAGTTGAATTTGGTACTGAGAGGTTCCTCACTAAATTCCCAACAAATTATTTTATATGAATAGTTATGGTACCATTCGAGAAACCGATCAAAATTAAAACATTTTAAAAGATTTTCAAAATCCTCTTCAAGTATGTGTTGAAGATTTTAAAACCTTAAATTGATTGACTTTCAAAAATAGGTCGGAAATTTACTTTTAAAGGCCTTAAAAAATTATACGCAAAACTTTTTTAACCCGTAAAAAAACTAAAAAAAGTTCTTCAACTGGAATAATAAATAAATTGGTTTAAAAATTTCCTTAAGATTGATTTTCACGAAAACACTTATAAAAAACTGCTGAAAATATAAAAACATTAAAAACCCCTGTTTAAAGCTTTAAAAATATGTTAAATAATGTTGATAGGGATCTGAAACATATAAAAAGATCCCCAAAAAGCCTTGTTAAATTTTTATAATCCTCTAGTGAAGTATTTTCCAAAAATAAATCAAAAATTGCAACTTTTTAGCCGTTCAAGACGCTTAGATAATACCTTGGATAATACTTAAAACTATTGAAAACTCTAAAAAGAAGTTCTTCAAACTGTTTTAACGCTTGAAAAAAATTAATCGTTAATGGGGAATTTAACTTTTTAAAGTCGTTTTAACTCCTCTAATGTTAAACTTTCAAGATCTTCTATTGATTGATTTTCCAAAAATATATTTTTTTTTTGTCTTCAATTACTTAGCTGCAGTTTAAAGTTTAAATAAGTACTTTAAAACATTCTTTTTTCCATACAGTTAAATTTTTTTAAATGTGCTTCAAAAATTGAGTAAAGCCCCTTAAAGAATTTTGAGAGCCAAATGACACTTGAAACTCTTGAAAGAGTTTTACAGTGTATTTAATCAACATAATATGGAGTTGAATTTGGTACTGACGGGTTCCTTATTCAATTCCCAATAAATTAATTTATATGAATAATTACGGTAGCATGTGAATTTGAAGAACCACATCAAAATCAAGCTTACTCACTTGGGGAAAAATGAAAATTAAATTAAATTTAATTGAAAATCTCCGGAACCGTTCAACATATCGAAATGAACTGTACTGACGAGGTCAGGTCCTCACTAAATCCCCAACAAATCATTTCTTATGAATAATTACGGTACCACTTTAGGAACCTTGTCAAAACCGAGCCTAAAGTTTCTTGGTAAAAAATGACAACGTCCTACATTTAATTGAATATCTCCGGAACCAATTAAGATATCGAGTTGAACATAGTACTGACGGGTTCCTCACTAGATTCCCAACAAATTATTTAATATGAATAATTACAATACCACTTGAAGAAACACGTCAAAATCGAGCCTAAACTTTCTTGGTGAAAAATGACATAATCTTACATTTAATTGGATATCTCCGGAACCAATCAACATATCGAGTTGATTTTGGCACTGACGGGTTCCTCACTCAAATCATCAACAAATAATGTTATGTTATATGAATAATTACGGTACTACAACTACTTACAGATAAAATCGTACCTAGACTGATGACAATGAATCTTAGCACAAAAAAGGAAAATTGAATAAAATACCTTAAACAATCGTAACGAGTAACGAGGTTACTCCTTTTATAGTACTATATGTTGTAGTACCAATCCCAAATAAGCTTATATGCGATTTACCGCCACAAAAACGAGATTCAAAATGATAAGTGAAATGGGCTGTACCTGTGCCAATACGACCAATACATTTAGTCATATAATTATTATTATAATAACGCTATTATTAACTAATTTATTTTTACCACTATGAAGCCACATGATTCATCATCCTCTTCCTGACCAAACGATAACTCAATCAACAATAATATATGAATAAAACATCAATTAAACACACAAAAAAACAGTTCTTTGACCCCCAAATCACCAACGCAAGTCACCATTGCCAAAACAGTAGGCGCCTAACCCCAAAACACCATAAAACCCCCCGAGGGCCCAAATGACCGGTTCCAAGGAGTACCCCTAAAACCGTTAAACCAACGCCATGTTCTATAAATAGAACAGGTGAATCAGATTTGGGTACTTCAAGGGCTACAAGTTTACCTCAATTATGTGGCATTGATTGTGCGAAAAAAAGGGAAAGGTGGGCCAATTTAACGAAACTTATCAATTTATTTGCCATAATGTGGCCGTGACATTTGAAAAACGCTCTTAGACATGTCAACCGGTTTTTTGGGGTAAATTGTGGCGGGAATGGGGGTTTGAATGGGATTAATGGTAAATGGGGCTTACCTGATTCGTTTATGCAGGAAAATTCACAAAATTAACCACAATTTGGTGCAGTATTTTCGCATTTATTCGGAGATATTCACACCCGGTCTTTCGGCCATTTAAGTTACTGAAAGTAGAGGTGCCAACTGTTGGAAAATGTCACTAGAGTCATTTTGAAGTTTGAAACAATTATCAAATAGTTCATTAATTGAATCAAAAATTAAATAAAATGCATTTTTTTTATTTTAAGCAATTATTTTAAAGCAAATTCAGTAGAACTAAAGACAAAAACATTCAAATGTACTACCAACACAATTGTACGTTGGCTAAAGTGAAAGTCCCTAATACATAAACAACTGTCATAGTGGCAACACTGTCTCAACAAAAACTCATCAGCTGTTCACCATAACCCCACTTTTCCTCGTATGTTTACAAAAAACAATTCCAGCGAAAATGTCCAATTTGGGCAAATTCAACCCTCCTCCCATTTTCCCCAACATAAAGGACGAACTGGAAAACTACATTCTACAGCCGGAAAACCTCCCCATACACAAATACGAGCGTAATCAGCAGTTTTGGCCGCGCGAGCCCCAACCACTGGAGTTGCTTAATTACAATGGGGCCCCCGTGTCCACCACCCTACGTGTAGGATTGTACCATGTTGTTAGTGGAAGGATAATGGATTAATGTTGCAGGTGCAACGAAATTTGGATACAGGCGAAGTGATGGAGTTTCGGGAGGTGGCTTTGGAGTCGGTGGGGGCTGATGCGCGGAATTCGATGAGTTTTGGCAGAGCCCCAGTGCCCCCTAGTGACTATGTGAGGGGGAATGCGTCGTATGTGCCATTTCAGCCGGGTAGTTTTCCTGAGCCGGTGCTGGATTTGGCTAGGAAGAATGTTTTGTGGAATAATGATGGTGAGGAAACATTATGAAGTTATATTTTATTGATTATCTCCTGAACCAATCAACGTATCGAGTTGAATTTGATATTGGCGGCTTCCCCACTAAATCCCCAACAAATTGTTTTATATAAATTATAAACGTACCACTTGAGGAACCACGTCAAAATCGGGCCTAAACTTTTTTTGAAAAAAAGGACAATTTCTTACATTTCATTGAATATCTCCGGAACCAATCAACATATCGACTCAAATTTGATATTGACGAGTTCCACACTAAATTTGGAACAAATCATTTTATATAAATAATTACGGTACCACTTGAGGAACCACGTCAAAATCGGGCCTAAACTTTTTTTGAAAAAAATGACAATTTCTTATATTTGATCGAATATCTCCGGAACCTATCAATGTATCGGCTTATATTTGATATTAACAAATTCCTCACTGAATTTGCAACAAATTATTTTATATAAATAATTACGGTACCACTTGAGGAACCACGTCAAAATTGAGCCTAAACTTTCATAAGGAAAAATGACAAATTCCTATATTTCATTGAATATTTTTGAAACCAATCAACGTATCGAGTTGAATTTGGTACTGGCGGGTTCCGCACTAAATTCCCAACCAATCGTTTCACATGAATTATAAACGAACCACTTGGGAAACCATGTCAAATCGGGCCTAAACTTTTTTGAAAAAAATGTCAATTTCTTACATTTGATTGAATATTTCCGGAACCTATCAACATATCGACTCAAATTTGATATTGACGGGTTCCTCAATAAATTTGCAACAACGTATTTCATATAAATAATTACGGTACCACTTGAGGAACCACGTCAAAATCGAGCCCAAACTTTCTTGGAGAAAAATAACAAAGTCTCACATTTAACTGAATATCTCCTCAACCAATCAACATATCGAGTTGATTTTGGTACTGACGGGTTCCTCACAAAATTTCCAACAAATTCGTTAATATGAATAATTACGGTACCACTTAAGGAACCTTGTCATAATCCTGCCTGAACTTTCTTGGGAAAAAACGACAAAGTTTTATATTCAACTGAATATCTCCTCAACCAATCAACATATCTATTTGAATTTGGTACTGAAGGGTTCCTCATGAAATTGCCAACAAACTCGTTTACATAAATAATTACGGTACCACTTAAGGAACCACGTCAAAATCCTGCCTAAACTTTCTTGAGGAAAAACGACAAAGTTTTACATTTAACTGAATATCTCCTCAACAAATCAACATATCGAGTTGATTTTGGTACTGACGGGTTCCTCACGAAATTGCCAACAAACTCGTCTATTAGGTGTCTATTTACTTGAATATTTCCGATGGAATTTGGTACTGACGGGTACCTCACTGAATTCCAATTATATTATTTTGGTACCACCACAAGAACTAACTTTATATCTCACTTAAACTTTTATAAAAAAAACTATCAACAATCAAATTCTGTATTATTGCAGAACTCCTAACAACCCCACCGGGCTTCACCCACGGTCTCACCTTCTCCCAAGACTCCACCATAATCCCCCGTCAACCCCCTCCAAAACCGTCCACCGTCAACCTTCTAGACCTCATCAACACCGAACAAGACTTCCTCAGCGAGTACGCCACTTCTATCGAATCTCCCTCTGAACAACCCCCTACTGAAACTCCTCTTATCCCTGCCGAAGAGGAAATAATCCCCAAAGAACCTCAAATCCTCAACCTCTCCTCCGTCCCAGCCCCTAGTTTGCTGAAAGGCAGCGAATGGGCCATTTTGCTGGACCCCAACAAGCCGGTTGTGGACTTTGAGAAAAAAGTCCCGGATATGGCAAAGAAGTTTTCATTCGAACTGGACAATTTCCAGAAGTTGGCCATTTTGAAGCTGGAGCAGCACGATCATGTGTTTGTAGCTGCGCATACTTCGGCAGGAAAAACGGTTGTAGCTGAGTATGCTATAGCGTTGAGCCAAAAGCATATGACCAGGACTATTTATACTAGTCCTATAAAAGCGTTGAGCAATCAGAAGTATAGGGATTTCAAGGAGGAGTTTAAGGACGTGGGTCTTATTACTGGAGACTTTCAGATCAATCAGAAGGCCTCCTGTTTGATCATGACCACGGAAATATTGAGGTCAATGTTGTACTGCGGCAGCGATATAACCCGTGATATTGAGTACGTGATTTTTGACGAAGTCCATTATATAAACGACAGAGACAGAGGACATGTGTGGGAGCAGGTGCTCATCATGTTACCTAAAGAAGTATGCGTGGTACTGCTCAGCGCCACAGTACCCAACACCATCGAGTTTGCCGATTGGCTGGGTCGAACCCATAAAAGAAAAGTCTATGTAATAACAACCAGCAAGCGTCCTGTGCCGTTGCAGCACTTTTTGTACACGGGACGTTGGGGGGGCAGCAGGAATAACAGGTTTATGGTGTTGGACGGAGAGAAGTGGACTAATGAGGGTTATGTTAAAGCCAAAACGGCGTTGGAGCCGATTAAGGATCAGAATATTCGGTTTCTTAATAAGCAACAAGAGAAAACGCTGTGGACTAGTTTGGTGGATCATTTGAAAAAGTTCGAGCTACTGCCGGTGGTGGCGTTTATTTTTTCCAGGCAGAAGTGCGATAATAATGCGGATATGTTGGGGAATTTGGATTTGACAACGCAAAAGGAGAAGAGTCAGATTGAGATTTTTTTCAGGAAATGTATCAGGTGAGTCCACATTAATAATAATAATAAAAAAGTTAAAAAACTGTGTAGAAAATACAAATATCCTTAAAAACATCAAACACATCTCCGAAAAAGGTTATAAAACAATTGAGGAACTTATAAAAGCCACAAAAATCGTTTTTAACGTTTAAAATTTCAAAATAACGGTTTTTCATTTGACATTTGTAGAAGGGTTCTGATTGGTCGAACCTAGCTGAGGTGAGCGATGTTGCCAAACATCCGTCATTATTTTGTACTAAAGGATAAAAGAGTTCTATCATGTTTTACCTAATTTTTGGGAATTTTATTTGGCCATCGATGACTCTACTGTAGTTTAATTAGCTTATCAAGGGTTTAATTTCACATTTTCTGGTGATTTTACGCATGAAAAATTCATAAAACGTTGTAAAAAAGAAAATGAAAGATGCTTGAAATCAACAAAAACCTTGAAAACAAACAAGTGATTTTTTTAAAATTTTTTGTGTGAGTTTTTTACCAAATGTTGGTGACTTTTTTATACTCTTTTGTTTGTTTTTTGCAACTTCTCTATCTTTTTTTTATACATACATATTTTTATCAACAATTTCCTGATTTAATTCTGTTTTTTTTTTTTATTTTATCCTTTTTTTTGTGATATTTTAGGTCTATTTCGTGATTGATTTTATATTTTTCGGGTTTATTTGAGAGATCTTTCATCAAAATTAACTTTTTTTAAAAAAATTTTGATGTTTTGGTCCTTTTGAGTGACTTTCCAGGTTTTTTTCATACAGTTTTTTGAATGCATCCTGTTTTTTAGAGGTTTTCAATTAATTCAATTGATCTTTTCCGCTTTTTAATAGGTCTTTTAAAGGATTTAGCTACTTTAACTGATTTTTTCCGTCTTTAACGGGATTCTGTCAACTTTTTTTTTGGGACTTTTTTCATTTTTTAAACGATCTTTTTTTCAATTTAATTTGTTTTAAATTACTGTTTTATCAAATTTGTTCTGATTGTCAGAGGTTATCAGCTGATTTAAGTTATCTTTTTTGCTATTTAACGGGTTTTTGTCAACTTTTTATCTTTTTTTGGTTACTTGATCAACTTTTTTCTTTATTTTTTCTCCAATTCGAGGTTTTTTTCATTAAATTTCAGTTTTATCGAATTTGTTCTGCTTTTGAGAGATTTCTAAGAAGTAATTTAGTGATATTTTTTGCTTTTTAACGGGTTTCTGTTGACTTTTTATCAAGTTTGATGACTTGTTTCACTTTTTTCATTGCTTCAAGGATTTTTTGTAGAATTTGAAGTCTTTTTTCCATTTAATTTGTTTTTTTATTTCAGTTTTATATTTATCAAATTTTTTCTGCTTTTCAGAGGTTTTTGTCACTTTTTTATTTCAGTTTTATCAAATTTGTTCTGCTCTTCAGCAATTTTTAACTAATTTAAGGTGTTATTTTTCTCGCTTTTTAACGGGTTTCTGACAACTCTTGATCTGTTTTTGATTTTTTTCACTTTTTTCACTCTGTTAAGGATTTTTTTCTTCAATCTGAGGTCTTTTTTCCATTCAATTTGTTTTTAATTTCAGTTTTATCAAATTAGCTCTGGTTTTTAGAGGTTTTTTTGAAATTTATCTGTTTTTGATGGCTGATTTATTCTTTTAAAGATCTTTTTCGCTTTTTAACGGCTTTTGTCATTTTTTGTTTTTTGTCACTGTTTTACTCTTTTCAGAATGTTTTTCTCTAGTGTAAGATCTTTTTTCCATTTAATTTGTTCAGAGAATTTTAACCAATTAAAGTGATCTTTTTCACATTTAAACAGGTTTGAGTCATTCTAGTACCTGCTTTTTATAACTGTCTTACTTTTTTAAGGATGTTTGACTCTAGTTTAAGTTTTTTTTTCACTCAGGTTGATTTCAATTCAGTCTTTCTCAACTTTGTTATGTTCTTCAGAGTTAAAATCCTCTTTAACGTTTAAAATTTCAAAATAACGGATGTTTTTCTCTAGATAAATTGTATAAGCATGCATTGTTGCCTGTTATGCAGTTTCAAACGTTCAAAAAAAGCAAGAAACAATAAAATATCCTCGCAACACATGGAGAACAAACAAAGAATCACAAAATTCCCGGAAAAAGTTGTAAAACAATCCAGGAAATTATAAAAGCCCCAAAAATCGTCTTCAACGTTTGAAATTTCAAAATAACGGTCTTTTTTCTTCTGACATTTGTAGAAGGGTTCTGATTGGTCGCCCCTAAACGTATATTGGCTGGTGTCAGCGTTGTTGCCACACATTCGTTATTATTCTGTACTAGAGGACAAAAGAGTTTCACTATACTTTTAGAACTTTTATTTTGTTATATGGACGATTCATAACTTCTTTGACTTAACTTCAAGTAGCTGGTTTAGAAAAGAAAATGTCACAATTTCCTCTGAATTTCATGATAAAAAAGGAAGAAAACTGTGCAAAACAGAAAGACAGTGAAATATGTTTAAAAATAATCATAAAATGTTCAAAAAATGTTATAAAACAATCCAGGACGTCACAAAAGTCACAAAAATCCTCTATAACGTTTAAAATTTCAAAATAACGGTTGTTTTCGGTAAAATGATTTTAATAATTGGTCGTCTTTATTTACGTCAACTTCGTAGCACACGTTGATTGGCTGATGGTCATGGACGATTTATTACTTTCTTACTCAACTTTGAGTAACTTGTTTGGGGTTAATTTTTTTTCTTGATTTTTATAATAGAAAAGGAAGAAAACTGTACAAAACAAAAAAGACAAAGAAATATTTTCAAAAATAATCATAAAATTTCTTAAAAATCTTATATAACAATCGAAGTCGTCATAAAAGCCACATAAATCCTCTATTACGTTTAAAATTTCAAAATAACGGTTGTTTTCGGTAAAAGGATTCTGATTGGTCGCCGTTAGTTACGTCAACTTCGTAGCACACATTGATTGGCTGATGCTAGCGTTGTTGCCACACATCTGTTATTATTCTGTACCAAAGGAGAATAAAAGAGTGTTTATTTGTTCTCTTGACGTTTGCTTTTTTGTCTGAAGTGGGGGTAAAAATAGACGCCATCTTTGTTAAAGATCCTTAAAGGAACCAGACCGCAACATTCCGCAAATTGTCAAAATGAAGGACATCCTGTCGCGTGGCATTGGCGTGCATCACAGTGGCGTACTTCCCATCGTCAAAGAAATCGTGGAAATGTTATTCCAAAAGGGTCTGATTAAAGTGAGTTTCACCCTTGTTTTCCATCCATTAACCGGGGGTTTCCAGATTCTTTTTGCCACAGAAACCTTTGCCATGGGCGTGAATATGCCAACAAGAACTGTCATTTTTGACAGCGTAAAAAAGCACGATGGCATCGAATTGAGAAACTTATTGCCGGCCGAGTATATACAAATGGCTGGTAGAGCAGGTAGAAGGGGTAAGGACGAAAAAGGCACAGTTTTGATTTTGTGCAAACTATTTGTGCCACCTGATGGTGACCTGCGCGAAATGATGACTGGTAAGCCTAATAAGCTGGTAAGCCAGTTCAGGCTTACTTATGGAATGGTGCTCAGTCTGTTACGAGTTGAGTCGTTGACGGTCGAGTTGATGATGTCGCGTAGCTTTGGCGAAGCCGATCATCAAAAAAAAATCGTAGACATCGAATTACAGCTGAAGCAAACCCAAGAAGAACTGGCAACGTTGCAAAAGCAACAGCTGAGCAGCTACTTGCAGCCTTTAGTGAAGTTCTTTGACTGCGCTTGCGCCTATTTGACCAAACGGGCTGAGATTATGGTAAGATTAAACCATGTTGGATTGGGAGTAATTAATTGGTTGTAGCCACAACTAATCAACTACCCCAAAGTGCAAAAGTTGCTTATTCCTGGTAGTATCGTGCTGATTACCCATCAGCACCACATCAACAAGCTAGGGCTGATTTTATCGAAAAAAAACATGTTTAGGGTGTTGGTGTTGTCAGGCAACGACCACATTCAGCCCGATATTGATAAAGAACCATTGTGGTACCAAATGTTGGCGTTGGCTAGGGATAAGCTGTACCATCCCTCTGGTACTATAGGGCACGAAGTGCTTACGATTCAGGGGGTGGATATTTTTGAAGTTTCTTCAAAAACTATCAAACTAGATGTCAAACTAGTGGAAGCTGATTGGGACAAGAGGCGACAGGAGAGGTTCAAAAACGACCCTCCTGGGCAAACTTGCGCATTGGCCGTGCAGGAATTGGAAAAGTTGACCCTTCTGGCCAATGAGGACAAGGCAAAGTTGCAGTTTCAGCATTTTATCATTGATTTGAAGGTGAATGAGCAGGATTTGTACTGGGCTTTGAATGAAATGTATGATATTAAGGACAAGTTGATTGATCATTTGCCCAGTACGCAGATTCCTAATTTTGAGGAGCAGGTGAGGGTGATTAAAAAAAAAAATCTTCACAACGGCATAACTTTTTAATGTATTTATGTGATTTTGTTGAAAATTTCCTACCAGTCAATTCTAACCAATCATAGGCTTGCATTTTAACATGTTGCTATGGCAACGACCTAATTTTATCGGAAATCACCCTGCTCATAATCACGTGACTGAAAGAATAATAAGTGGAAATCTCCCTGGCTTTGCATCTGGATGTAGCTCCCATATGATTACAGTGTTGCCGTCCCCACTCTCCCTAACAATCCCAACCAAACTGGTGCATGGGAGCTACATCCAGTCGCTACTATTAAATCTTCTCAAATAGTTTTGGCATGAAATTTTCACTTATAATCTCCCCGGAGCTCGAATTTTTTCCGGAAATTTTGTCGAGTTGCGAATTTTCTTGAAAAATTCGCAACGAGAACAAATTTCCGGATTTTTAATTCGAGCTCGCCGGAGATTCGGCAAGAAAATTTCATGCCAAAACTATTTGAGAAGATTTAATAGTAGCGGCTGGACTCACCTCGCATTTAGTGGAAGAAACCAACGGCTCCTCACTCTAATCGCCATTGAGGAAGAAAGAAGGGAATCAGGATTTTATAAAACATTTGGAAGTTATAACCAATCTTGTCCATAATTGATAACATTGCAACTTTGTATTGGAAGTTGAAAATAAATCATTTATCAAAAATATTTGTCTTTAACAGCTGTCAAGCACTCGCGGCTGGATGTAGCTCCCATGCACCAACCACAGTGTTGCCGTTTGTCTTATCTCTGTCTGTGAAAGTTGGGTTGGGATTGTTAGGGAGAGTGGGGACGGCAACACTGTAATCATATGGGAGCTACATCCAGTACATCCAGATGCGTAAAGCCAAAGCCAGGGAAATTTCCACTTATTAATCTTTTAGTCACGTGATTATGAGCAGGGAAATTTCCGATAAAATTAGGTCGTTGCCATAGCAACATAACAAAATGCAAGCCTATGATTGGTTAGAATTGACTGGTAGGAAATTTTCTTGCCAAATCTCCCGCGAGCTCGAATTAAAAATCCGGAAATTCGTTCTCGTTGCGAATTTTTTAACAAATTCGCATGTTGACAAAATTTCCGGAAATAATTCGAGCTCTAGAGAGATTATAAGTGAGAATTTTATCGACTTTCATCATGATTTTTTGTAATTTTTGTATTTCTAAAAATGTTGACAATATTTCGAATTTTCCAACATTTTCCCAAATTCTTTAAAAAGACATAACTTCTTACAGGATTGATCGATTTTGATGAATCTTGGTTGATTTTGTAGGGAATTTGATCGATTTTCTAAAAATGTTGACAATATTCGAAAGGTTTTAACATTTTTCCAAATTCTTTACAAGGGCATAACTTTTTACTGGATTGATCGATTTTGATAAATCTTGCGTGATTTTGTAGGGAATTTGATCGACTGTCTTTATAATTTTTGACCCCTAGAAATTTTTATGAAATCGCAATATTTGATTTTTCCCAATTTCCATTGCCCTATGAGCAGTAACTTTCAATGACTATTTCCGTCCCAACATCAAAAAGTAGAAGATTCTCTGATAAAAATGCCGCAAAATTCATCCCGTTATCTCAAAAACTCACTTTATCAGCCATTAAACTCCCTCTTATAAAACCATAAAAAAATCCAGTTCCACTCCGTTTTCGAACGCAAATTCCTCGAAGACAAAAAAAACCGTCTGGAATTCAAACTAAGCAACGCCAGCCTAACCCTCTATCCCGACTATCAGTCCAGAATCCAGCTTTTGCAGCTGCTCAATTACGTTGACTCTGAAAACACTGGTAACTATAATAATAACGTGCATGAGTGGACTGTTACTCATGCAATTTTTTTTTATACAGTGAAGCTGAAAGGCAACGTAGCATGTGAGATGGGCATGAACGAATTGTTGATCACTGAATTGGTTGTTGATGACATTTTCATCGACTTGGAACCACCTGAGGTGGCCGCTCTGTTGTCTTCTTTGGTTTTTAGGGCGAAATTGAGGGAGGAGGCGTCGGAGTTTGAGGAGGAGTTGACGCCAAAGTTGAGAGAGGTAAGTGATGAGTTGGTGGCGCTGTTGCCAGTTGTTGTTTATTTACGACGTTAGTAGTTTTTAAACATTTTTAGAGTTTGTCTAGCTCTAGGTGATGTTTGCTAATTTGCTTGATTCTTATACTGTTTAGGAATTTTTGTTAGCTTAAATGGTTTTCTCTTCACTTTTTAGAGACATTTTTACTGTGTTTTTTTTAATTTTAAGGCGATGACGTCACCGAAGATTTGGTGACGCTATTGCCAGTTGTTGTAGGGGCATTTTTTAGGGGTTTATCTAGCTTTAGAGGATGTTTTGAATAGGTTTTTCCTAATTTGCTTGATTCTTATACGGTTTAGGAATTTTTGTCAGCTTAAATTGTCTTTCGTTTTCTTTTTAGAGGATTTTTAACACTTTTTGAGAAGCTTTTTATTGACTTTTTACAAACAAATAAGACTCTTAACAGTGATATTTGATATTTCAAAGAGAGTGATATTTATTGGAATCATATACAAGGTAATGTGTATAATGCTTCAGAACATTTTGAGGTTATGTTGTTTAGTTTTTAATCTACTTTTTTTCAAATTATACTGGAGAGAACGGTTTTAAATCATGTTTTTAACCTTTCTTTGAAATCAACAATAAAACTATCAAAATCTCTGCTATCACAATTTTGGATTGTTCATTAACAAAACTAAACAATCCCTAACCTCAAAATATTTTCAAGCATTTATTGTCGTTTATAAAAATCATATACAAGGTAATGTGTATAATGCTTCAGAACATTTTGAGGTTATGTTGTTTACTTTTTAATCTACTTTTTTTCAAATTATACTGGAGAGAACGGTTTTAAATCATGTTTTTAACCTTTCTTTGAAATCAACAATAAAACTATCAAAATCTCTGATATCATAATTTTGGAATGTTCATAAACAAAACTAAACAATTCCTAACCTCAAAATATTTTCAAGCATTTATTGTCGTTCATAAAGAAAACATAACCCAGTAAACAAAACATGCTCCAAAGCCATTTTCCTTTAAAAAAAAAAGTCTATAAAACTGATAAGAATGCCAACAACATAACCTCAAAATGTTTTCTAGCATTAATTGTACTCTAAAACTAAAATGACGTCATGAGTGTCTTACCAGTGCTAATTCATGATCCATGCTGTCTCTCGATGACGTCATGCGCGGTTCTGTTCGAAATCTTTGACCGCACTAAGTGATACCAACCTAATTAAAGGGCATCAAACTGGTGAAAAAAGTCCACGAAAGGATCGCCAACATGGAACTAGAAATGGGGATACAAACGGACGAGTTTCAGAACGATTTGAATTTCGGCCTGGTGCCTGTGGTCTATCGATGGGCCAACTCTGAACCTTTTGCCGAAATAATGAAACTAACCGACATCCAAGAGGGTATTATAGTTCGCTGCATTCAACAACTCAACGAAACAATAATGGATGTGCGCGATGCTGCCAAAATCATCGGCAACCCCGCTTTGAAGACCAAAATGGAAGAGGCCTCCGCCGCTATAAAACGAGACATAGTGTTTGCGGAAAGTCTGTACACGCAAGATGAAAAGTTATAAGTTGAATAAAAAAAATTAATAATAAGGCACATGTATATTGTTTAACAAACAGATTCCTTGTTTTTTTTTAGTCAAAAATCTCCTTGTACTTGGCTTTATAGAGGCGATTTTCTCCCTCTTAGTTGTCATCTAAATCCACCAGGTGGCGCTTCAAACAGTCCTCCATTTTGATGTTCAAAAGTGCACCTTCTGTTTTCACCTGTGGTTCTGTAGCTTTCAGCACAATTCGGCGGAGCTTTCGCAAGAAGTACGACTCATAGTTTAGTAGGTTCGTCACCATTTTACGGAAATATTTGGACAAGGTTACTGTAGCTCAAGGAAAGGACTCAAAGTCGATTCTGCCAAAATCATCGGCAACCCCGCTTTGAAGACCAAAATGGAAGAGGCCTCCGCCGCTATAAAACGAGACATAAAGCGTTTTGATGGAGTATGGTATCATGAGACCATTCCAGTATGATGTAATTAACGTCACTTTCAGCCAATCGGCGAGCTGCAAGTGACGTTGATGACAGACCAAACTGGATTGGTCTCATGATCATGATACCATACTCCATGAAAACGATTATAGTGTTTGCGTCTTTACACGCAAGATGAAAAGTTATAAAAAAAAATAAAAGACATTTTTTAATAAGGCACTTGTGTATTGTTCAACAAACTGATTCCTTGTTTTTTCAAGTCAAAAATCTCCTTGTCCTTGGCTAATAATAATTTCTTTATAGCGGCAATTTTCTTCCTCTTAGCTTGCACTTTGCCCTCTAAATCCACCAGGCGGCGCTGCAAAAAGTCCCCCATTTCAGCGCTCAAAATTGCGCCTTCTGTCTTCACTTCCACCTGTGGTTTTGTAGCTTTCGGCACAATTCGGCGGAGCTTTCGCAAAACATCGTCGGTCACGTAGTACTTACTTTGCAGCATTTTAAAGTAGTTTTCGTACTTGGTTACGATAAGTTTAGACCGTAAAATGCGCTTTTCTTGTTTACGACGCACACGTTTCAGATGGTCAGCATGGGCGCGGATACGTTTAATAATCTCTCGCTCGATTTTAATCTCTTCTTCCGAAATCAGCTTCGATCCCACTAAACTCGACCCTCCTTTCAAGGCTTTCGGCAACGCTCCAGCAATCAACTCGATTTTTCCATTAACCCGATGAAAGTCGTGCACGCTGAAATGTTGCGAGCAAATGCCCATTTCGTCCGAAAACACCGTCAAAGGCATTATTCCCAATATAGCGAACCATTTGTCTCTCATATTCTCGCTTTCTGGAAATCTGAGAAAATTGTGATTTTATGTTGATTTGAGGTGGTTTTACCTGAAATATTTCACGCCCGTCTGATTGGAGCTGAGACAGGCGAAACAGACGGTGGGGCGTTGGTTTTTGGGGACCGTCGTCGTCATTTTTGGAGTGCAAATGATATTTAGGGGCTTTGTTTTGTTTATGTTTGTCTGATATAACCTCACTTCTCACTTTAGGTGTTTGGTTTACATTGAATTTCACTTCGAAGTGGAACTGTCAAATTTCCCCTTGGCAAACGGGAATCATTTGCTACCTTCTACATTATATTTGTGTTCATAGTCACGCTTAAGCCAAATTCATTGTAGATGGTATCGTATGATTCTCATACGACAACCGGATATCTGTCACTTACACTTCGAAGTGATATTCAGTAAACTAGACATGAAGAATTGACGTTTGCTAGCTGTTTACGGAAATGGACTTTCAACGGTTTTTACTTCATTTTTTTGTGAAGAATGGACAGAGGAAACATAGTTGACTGGTTTTTTGTATGGTAGATGGATATATTGCATAAAATAACAATGCTACTGAATTTCTGAGGTAGATTTGGCTTTTTTGTTCTTATTTATCAAGATAAACTGGTTTTGGCGCCATTCTTAGAGGTGTTTACGGAAACGGGAATGAGGAAAATGCCTGCATCTTCCAGATCTACGTCTTCATTTCTTGAAGGCAACGGATACCAGGAACATAGTTCAATAGAATTAGAAGAAAATATTCCAAAAATGACAATACAACTGACTTCCTAGGCTCAACTTGGATTTTTTAACCCCTATATGCACCGTAGAAAAGGAAACAGGGGTATCACAATGGTCTACATTTTCAAATCCTTATCTAACATACAAAATGTCCAAAGGGGTGGTGGCTTTGAATGTTGAGGGGTTGAACTTTTCGTGGTTTTCAAAACAGTTTCTATGTTATGTGGGTGGTGAGTTTTGAACAAACCAACGACACAACCAAAAATCTCTCGACCACCACGAAAAACACACACGCCATTTTTTCTAACAACAGCAATGACAAATTAAATAAATAGTGAGGTTATGGTTCATTAAGTTATGTTTCGAGAATTGACTGCGCTGGCTCTAAAATCTTAATTTTAATTCCCAGTTAAAGCTACTTCTTCATTTTTAAAGAAGAAATAGACGAATGGATTTCTGTATAGTTGATGAAAAATTGCATGCAATGTATCTAAATTCCCATGATCAGTTTGGATCTTTTGTCCAAATTTATTGGATAATCTTGTTTTGGCGCCTTTTTAGAGGTGTTTATGGAAACGGGATTTTTTTAACTAGATGGGAAAACCGGTCAAAGAGAAAAACTCCAAAGAAAATCGACAAAATAATTTACTAAAACAATAATTATCTAAAAAAGTCAATCAAGTCCACGTAAAACTCCCACTGTCTCCACAATACTTGACACACTCAAACTTCCCCACCTCTCCTCCACAAAACACCCCCAAAACCCCCCCATTCAACCCACAATCCTTCAAGTTCTCCTTTCCAAATATAGCTCCATCCTTCTTCCCCCCATCGGCAACTATTTTACTAAAACTCCCCGTACTTTCCACATTATTACACATAACAGTTACACTATTATCCCTGGCGTTTATATTGAACAAATTGTGCACCGTGGAGGGCATTATGGGCCCGGACAGCTCTAAAGAGAAGAAATCAAGCCCATCAGAGTGAACCTTATTTTCGCGCACTTTGAGACAGTTGAGAGTGGCCCCGTGGAAGGAAACTGGGGCCAAGAGAGTGGGTGGAACCCCCGCTAGAGGGCCCGTAGGGGAGATGGTGCTTTTGCAATTAAGCAGAAAGTTGAAGAAGGAGTTGACTTCAACGCCCTCTATTTGCACTAAACTCTGGTCGCTGCTGTCAACTTGACATTCTGTTTTGAGCTGTATGCGCTGCTGCGTCAAATTGATGTGTTTTATATCCTCAGAGTTAATTCCCAGCTTGGACATCCACTCTTCATCAGCATTTTCCACAGATTTAGGCTCATTATCTCTGGTTTCCTCTTGTTTGAGGGGCATGGCAAACTCAATTTCCTCCTCCTGTAGAAGATTTCTGAAACCACGTGTAGTAGGAGTAATGAGGACATGCAAATCCTCATAGCCATGCACGCCAGAGGCTCTGAACAGGGCCGTAAAGCTGTTTGCGCAGACGTAAAAGAACGGACACTGACGAGTCCGCAACAGCTGAAACAGGCTTCTAAGGCTGTCCTTCCACGTGTCATAAAGGCTGCATTTCACCACCGGATTGGACGCTAGGTTTAACCCGCTGGAGTTTTTGGGGTTGGCACGAGGAAATAAGCTTAACCACGGTAAAAACGGTTGTTGCCAGAACAGGCAACACTGGTGGAACTTAGCGTTGGGTGAGGCATCCAGTGAAGTCTCACAATTCTCAATATCTAGACATCGAGTGAAACTTGTGATCCCTGAAGCTTCCTCGGATATTTTCAGTTTTTGCGTCCACGGAAACGGCTTGGGGCTTATAAGACGCAACTTGGATTTAAGCGTCCAATCTATGGGGCACTGTTTCGCGCCTGGGGGCTTAACAACAGGTTTCTCAGGCTCGGCCTTGTGCAAAATATCCTGGAAACTTGTCACTACTGGGGCCCCAAGGTCTTTGGGGGCCTCACTAGGTTGATTTAGTAACTTATACAAAGTCCCATCCTGTGTTTCACTTAAAAACTCTTCATGTCGGGGTTTTTTGCACTCACTCGCGTCCACTTGAAAGGGGTTTTTACGTTTTTTCGCAAAAATACAGTCGAAAGCTGATGTTTTGTCACTTTTCGCGGGTTTTAAACTGGTGTTTCCTTTAAAACGTTCTTGGAGGGCTTGCTTTTTGAGTTTGAGGCGTTGTAGTTTGAGGAGTTCTTTCGGGTTTTTCCAGGATGGCTTGTTTTCTTCCATTTTAGGGGGTTTTTGGGGGGAAATTTGGCATTTTTTGGATTGTAAACAATGGACAGCTGGTGTGTGACGGTAGTGACGCGTTTGACAGGGGATGGTTATAGGTTATAGCAAGCGCTGATCCCACTGACAAGTCAGTTATTTTATGCAGTGTTGCCATGTGTAAATAATTCTATGATTATTCGGAAATGAATAGCCTAGTTTACATCGATAACTCGTTTAGTTTGGTCCGATAGGACCAAGCTGGTGGGGATAGTACGATAGGACCAATGCTTGCTTCCTGCCCGTTTACACCGTCTTGCAACGCGCGAACTAAATGTTTACGCCCGCAATTCGTTAAATGTCAGAACAAGTCGAAATTATTTATCAACACAATTCGTAACCAAAAAAAAACATGAGTAAGTACGCTCAGATTGCCTTAGAAACTCAGAACCAACACAATTCACAATAATAACAATCAACATAACCTCATAATTTTGATCCAGATCGAACCAAATTTAGTTCGGTACACCTGCTGGCGAATAACGAACCAAGAGCGGACCAGCTTAGCCCGTAACTGTTTACACCGTTCGAACCAAACATTTGGTTCGGATATAGTCCGAATTTGGTACTTGGTCCGCGGACCAAGTTGTCGGTATAAACTAGGCTAATAATCATTTATCATTGCAGTCATATCGTTCGCATTCTGAAGAAGGTTAGTTTGCCGAGCCAGTTTGGATTAGTTTCAGTGAGTTTGAGTTGGGAGTTCCTTCGGGTTGCGTCCACATAACGAAGACAATAAAAAACAGTCCAAGACCAAAAGACCGGATTTCCAGTACGTCGCAAAAAAGCTAACCATTGGACGTACTGGGTAATGTTTAAATGCTAATTCCTTGCTTCATGGTTAACACTACTTGTACAATGATTTGATATTTATATGATAATTTACTAAAAACTTTTGAATATGGGTACTCAACTCTTAAAAGAAAAAGTGATTTTTCACTTTTTGAAGACCCTGTATAAAATTTCAAAACTTTTTCGTCGACAAACGTATTTTTTCAGCAAACAAAAAATTCTTACGGAATATAATCTCGAAAAATGAAATTTTTGGTTATTGATGGATACCCCATCGCCGGACATACTGTATAGGTTGGGGAATGTTACCTTATGCACACCTAGTCCGGGACTAGGTAGTGTGGGGCTTCTTCCGAAAAAGTGTATCCACTAAACCTAATAACCACCACCTCGCGGAGTCGCCTTGATAATTCCAACTTGCCGAGATAAGATCCTTTACAAGTTCATCTCTGTTAATGGGAATATTTCAGCTCATAGACCTTCGCCGTGGGTTTACTGGAAAAAGTCCCCATATAAGGGCACTCCATCTTCACAAATAGGTCGGTTATACGGAGGAAAGTTCTGACTTTGAAATAAAACTACTCCTAAGTCGAAACCTATTTTCTCGCCGGAACCGGAAATCTTCCGTTCCTTCCATCAGTACCAAAAGTGGGCACCTGACCGTTTTGTCTAATTAATTCTCTATCCGGATAAAGAATTGATCAACAAAACCGCGAATATTTCGAGTTGAGAGGCGGTATGTGCGGTACTCAAAATATTTTGGAATGAATTAAAATTGAACATTTCGATGGATAATCAATCTAGTGACTGAAACATAAAAAAATAAATTTACATAGCTAATAGAGGTCGTAGATTATTTTTTTAAACATCAATGACATCTATAGGTTCTCTTATACTCCTGATACTTTTAATACATATTTCCAAAAAATCTGCAAATTGTACATTCCTGTAAAAAAATGTAGGATTTTGATTTTTAGAGTACTAATTAAACAGAAATCTGTCACATAAGTGATTTTTATCCAAAAATATTAAGAAGGGCTGCTATAAACCTATTACAGAACTATAACTGGAAATTCTTCAGTGTTGGCAACGCCGCTCTATAAATGTTGACAGGAAAGAAGCTTGATTCTTGATTGTGTGAGACGTATGCTTTTGGTCACTATGTGTAAGCAGGGCGTTAGAGAGTAGAGTGGAGTGGAGTATTTCCTGATTGTGTCCATGGCAGCATTGGAAAGTTTCTCTTTATTTCACTATTGCATCTTTTTATACAATAATCCGCAGAAAATAGATGTGTCTAGAGGTGTCCCTTTTGGTCTCCACCTTACACAGTTAAGGTGTACCTGTCAATTTCTGATTCTTGAAAATTCAGAACAAATTTTAGCGCAATCTCTGGAATTTGGCTTCCGGAATTACTTCAATTATCTCCAGGCAGTTCCACTGAAACCTTGGAAAATTAAAAATATTTAAGCGTCCTGGAATCCAAAAACTTCCTGTCTGCAACGTTTCCGATTCATTTTAACTCTTTTCGGCCAAATATTTGAAAATTCTTCTGAAAATTTTTAGCTTACAGTTCGTAGGATTTTGAACTTTCCGACTTCCAATTTTCAAGTAACAGTTTTTGTAAATTTCGTAGCACATAAATAAAACTTTTCAAGAACGCATAAAATAATTAAGATTGCGACAAAGTCATCTCCACAACACCCAAGACCACCATTAGACTCTAATCAAGCGCCTCGTGTAGCTCCGCCGATCATTTGCCTCCATTTCTCCCACGAGGGGGCCCCAAATTGCCATTAGCCCCCGCTTCGTCCCCCTCCACTTGGGGGGATTGTTATAATTAGCGCCAGATTAAAGTAATGTCCAGGGACGCATTAAACGATTTGGCTCTGTTAATTAAAAGTGTAGAGCGCGAGAGAGGAGCGAGAGAAAAACTCACCCTCTCTCTCTCGGCACTCCGGGATTGTTCTCGCCCCCGAATGGGGTATTTCTTTTGATTAGGTTCGGGATAAGGGCAATTAGATGGAACGATCTCGCTTTGCGAGAGATAATTGTAGAAGTTGCTTTTATTTGGAGTTGGATTGGTGCTGATTGGTGTGGAGGAGTGTTTTTATGAATCCATATTCCCTTATTGGATTCAACTAATTTAATGCGAACTTATTTGTTAATTTTTCATAGATAAATGACCTATTTCCTGGACGGACACAGATGCATGTGCATATCGCAGGAATAGAAAGTGTGGCGATAAGCACTTTTTTGATAACACAAATTAATAATAAATATTGGTTGTGCAGATGCTTTGTGTCTTGTACAGTTGAGTTATAACGGTCAAGCGTAGCGTAGCATTGAGAAGATGGAAGTGAGAGTTTTTTTGGTGAGTGATTTTTTTTCATGCTGGCGCTTTCCAAGGGGTTCAATCGATCAATCCAATCAATTAATAATGAAAAAATAGTACCCTATAAAAAATGATTGTTTTTTATCATTAACTCTCAAATTCTGAACATTTAAGCGACGTACCAAATTTCATGATCGCTCTTTGAATGTTTTGGAAATATTGAGGGAAAGCCGTCTTCGGGGTGCAATATTTGGGGTCCTTGAGAAGCATTATTCGAAAAATATAGGAAGTGTTTCCATAAAAATACCGCAGGAATCACCGCGCTAATGTTTGACAGTGTTTAGGAAAGACCAGGACCAGAGAACTCATTCAATTCTGATTACTTTGACATTTGTTAATGCGTCGAGAGTTTCTCATGTGAGTCCCAGTTTCGCCACATATCTAATACGTTTTTACTTCAACTTCACTGTCAGGAATTTATCCTGTGTATGTGTTGTTTTTCGAAAAAAATATGTCTCCTCTACTAGTCCTAACACATTTTTACCAAAACCACCGAATTTAATCGGGAAAGTGAACTTTGCATAGTGTTTTGGAAAGTTTTACTTTTCCGCACTAAACTCAAACACCCTTTCGTACTGTATTTCACTCCAAAAATCTACTTTACAAGAAACGCATTTGTTGTGATATCTCAAGAAAAATACCCGATAACAACTCACCAAACAATTTTTATCAAAAATCCCTGATAAAAGGTCAAGCCTGTTTATTGATCGGTACCATCACGAGACTGGTACCGAATAACAACTTGAAAGTGACTACAAGAACGCACCTTTTAGATCATGACTATTACGTCATCAAGTGTTATATTGTGCCAAGGATAATAATAAACAGGTAAGTGCGATGTCGTAATAGTCATGACGTCATGTTGTCACCTCACTAAGCAATTTCAATTTCAGGTATTGTCGTTGGCGCTGTGCTCAAATGCCTACACCTCGTTGGTTTTGGAGCAAATGAAATGCTCCTACGGAGATAGAGGTTCCTTGACTGCCACGTGCTACAATGCCACGCCCTCCTACTTCAAAGCTACCTCCTATAGGTTTGATCATTTGGACGAAACGTTGCGATGTTTGAATTGTCGATTGACAGATGTCGATAGTTATACTTTCGATATTAGCGGCAATCAGATTAAGGTGTTGGATCTGCATGATAGCGTGATTGAGACGATGAAGCCGAAGGCGTTTATGGGGTTGATTTTTTTGAAAAGTTTGAATTTGGCGGGGAATTTGATTCAGACTATTGTGCCGGGTGAGTGACTGTCATTTCTGTCAATATGTCATTATTGTCATTTGACTTGAGCATCCATCTTTGTTGCTTTTATTAATCAAAATGGCGGTCTTTCACTATTTAATGTCAATATTCTTGATTGATGGTTAATTGTTGCTTTGGTTGGCATCAATTAATTATTACTCTGCCGCCATTAGGTATTTAAGAAAAATCAAAATGAGCGTGATTTTGTTCAAAATGTCGAAACAGTCTTTTTTGTTTACATTGATTGATTAGCCGCCATTTTGAACGGAAGTTCTCTTATTTAGTTTTCACTGTGTATCTTTTGTTTATCTATTGATTCGTTAACTGGTCACCATTTTGAATTCACTGAAAATGGCGCAGATTTTCAAAATGGCGGAGCAAACTTATAGTCTTTTCATTTTATTTTACAAAATACCATTCATTATTGAACTGGAAGCTTCTTTTACATTGACCGAGTCACCATTTTGAATCAATCAAAAAGAAATGGCGCAATGGACATAATTTTATCTTCCTTGCACCGATCAAAATGGCGGAACAGTTTCCTCAGTATCATTCTATAGTCTGTCATTGTCTTCTGGGGTACCAATTAAAATTAC
This sequence comes from Orchestes rusci, assembly GCA_958502075.1. Lineage (NCBI taxonomy): Eukaryota > Metazoa > Arthropoda > Insecta > Coleoptera > Curculionidae > Orchestes > Orchestes rusci. The sequence goes on along the minus strand of OY293313.1, from coordinate 21,427,369 downwards.
GTACGGAATTCCTTTTCACCTTCAATGTCTTGTATTTACATTGATTGATGTAGCCGCCATCTTGAATCCAATCAAATTAAAAAATGGCGTTACCAGCTTCATTTTGTTTCACTTGCAAAGATCAAAATGGCGGAACTGTTTTCTTATTCCTTATTGTATTTTCTTTACATTCAAATATCAATCGCCATTTCAAATTAACTGAAATTCATATAATCGCGCAATCAGCTTGATTTTGTTTTTTTTTCCAAAGCGCATGGAAAATTGCGGGAAAGTCTTCATTATGAACGTGAAGCTTTTGTTTTTGAGTCGCCATTTTGAATTATCCGAATACAAATGACGACAACATCATTTGTCTTACTTATTTAAAATGACGCAACGACTCCATTATTTTTGTCCGACTTATAAAACGATCAAAATGGCGGGACAGTTTTTGCTATTTCACGTAAAGTCTTTGATCACATTGATTGTTTAGTCGCCATTTTGGATTTATTCAAAACAAAATGGCACAATAGACTTGATATTATTGTCTTGAATGCATAGTTTCCTCATTTTTAGTCTTTGTCTATATGGATTAACTTATTAGTCGCCATTTTGAATTTAATCAAATCAAAATGGCGTTTTACCTAGTGAACCATCTTGTCTCACTTGCACAAACAATATGGCTGAACAGTTTTACGTCTTCTCTCACTATGAATAATCAGTCTTAGTTCGATTTCTTTTGAAAACAAAATGGTGGAATGGACTGCTTCCATCTGTCTCACTTTAAAAGTTCAAAATGGCAGAACATCCTGCTTCCACTATTGAAAGTGAAGTCTCCGTTTACTTCGCCATCTATAGAATTGCAAATTCACATGGGGAACCATTTTGTCTCACTTGAATAATCAAAATGGCGGAACAGTATCCACTATTTAACGTGAAGTCTTTTTTTACATTAAATAATGAGTCTTTACTTTGAATTTATTGAAAACAAAACGTTTTAAACGCAGTCGTTTTTGTCAAAGACAGCTGGTGTATGAATTCACAAACCACCATTTTGATTTCTATCCAAGTCATGATGGGGTACAATTGAAAACCTTTTCCTTTCCAGCCACATTCACCGGAGTGAAAAAAATCGAAACCCTCGACCTATCCAGAAACCGCATCCTCTCCCTAATTGACTATGGATTTGCCGAACTTGAAGACCTGCGCACCTTAAACCTAAAGCAGAACCAAATCCAAACTATCAGCCCTAAGGCTTTCTTGAACCTAACCCAACTGCAAACCATGGACTTGAGCTTCAACGCCATCAACACCGTGAACCAAAGCTTCGAAAACCTGACCAGCTTGCAAACGCTGGATTTGAGCAACAACAGACTTGGTGTGCTTGGTGGGGAGGAGTTCTCCAACTTGCTCCAGCTCAATCTGTTGGTTTTATCCTGGAACTCTATCAGTAATGTGAGCTTTTACATGCAACCTGGCAATGGGTTGCGGACAATTGATTTAAACCATAACCAGTTGGGCAGCTTGTGGTTCAATATGTCCCACCTGCATAGCTTGGAGGAGCTGAATCTGGACAACAATAATATAACGTCCATCAGTTCCACTCCCTTTGACAGTTTATTTAGTTTGCACAGATTAAGGCTGTCCAATAACAAGCTAGAATTATTGATGACGGGCAGGTTCAGTGGGCTACCACAGCTAAGAGAGCTGAACTGCAGCCACAACTCCATCAAAGATCTACAAATTACCGGAGTATTTTCCTTGCAAAACCTGCACACCTTGGACGTATCACATAACAACCTTCAAGACCTAGATTATACAGGACTCATATCCAGAGTACCCAGCTTGTCCTATTTACGACTAGAAGACAACCCATTACCTTGTGGTCTGCAGAAAGAAATGGAAAAGCACTTTGAGGAGGACAACTTCAAGTTTTTCCTCGAGGGCACTTATTGCGTTAGCAAGCCGATTAGGAATTCCAGTTGGGATAAGCTACAAGACAGCTATGTACCCACTAAGACTGGTGTTAAGGGGGCTGATGTAGCTATTTTTGTACTGATAGCTTTGATGATGGTGCTGATTGGGCCTCTGTACTATTTGATGTTTGTGTTTTATAAGGGGATGAAGGTGGTGGGGATGCACAGGGTGACTAGTACGGTTCAGCTGATTAATGACGGGAGGGAAGAGGAGTTTGATCATTTAGGAATGGGGATGTGACTGATGGTGTAGGTAATAAATTGTTTATACGAAAGTTTGTTTTCTTGCTCTGTAAATAAGAGACATTTGTTTGCTATATGGTATGTTATACTTTATATGACAGTTAACAATGTTGCCAAAACATTCAAATTCCTCTTGAATTGATTATTTTATTGATATATCATCATCAATTAAGTAATATTTTGCTTCAAATGACAGTTGACGTTCAACAAAGTTGGCAAATTACGCATATTACATTGACTAATCAAGAACCGAACCTCAAAATAAAACCATATATATTTGATTCAAACTTCTCAAAAATCAAATTCTATTGGCGATAAACTTAGCTTGAAATGACAGTTAACAATGTTGCCAAACTATCCAAATTCCTCTTGAATGGATTTTTATTGATCACTATATAATGAATAATGTTTGAATTTTGCTTTAAATGACTATTGACATCAATTTTTGATGGAGAATCCAAATTTCACAAAAATAAAATTCTATTCTATTTGATGTTTTGACAGTTAACAATGCTGCCAAACTATTCAAATTTCGTTCAAATAGATCTTTATTGATGACTGTAATAAATAAACAAGCTATAGTTCATGAATGTTGCTTCAAATGACAGTTGACATTCAACAACGTTGCCAAATTACATTGACCAATCAAGGACAGATCTTCAAATATTACAATTTCGAGAATAAAACCATCAATATTTGATGAAGAATACAAACTCCTTGAAAATAAAATTCTATTGGCAATAAACTTCCCTTGAAATGACAGTCAACAATGTTGCCAAACCATCCAAATTCCTTTTGAATGAATTTTATTGATGACTATATCAATTATTAGAAAGCTATAATTGTTTATATTGCTTCAAATGACAGTTGTCATTTAAAAACGTTGCCAAAATTATGCAAATTACAATGACCCATCAAGTACAGATCCTCAAATTTTGCTATTTTGAAGATAAAATCATCAATATTGGAATACAAATTCCTCAAAGATAAAATTTTATTGGCAATAAACTTCGTTCGAAATGACAGTTCTTACGGTTAATAATGTTGCCAAACTGAAATCAGTAATTTGTGAATTTTGCTTAAAATGACAGTTGACATTAAAAAATGTTGCCAAATTACGCAAAATACAATGATAGATCCGCAAATTTCTAAAGTTTGAAATGAAACCATCAATTTTTCATGTGGATTCCAAATCCCAAAAAATAAGAGTCTATCGGCAATGAACTTCGCTTGAAATGACAGTTTTGGCAGTTAACAATGTTGCCAAACTATTCAAATTCCTTTTAAATGAATATTTATTGATGATTATAATAAATAAACAATCTTTAATTTTTGAACTTTGCTCCAAATAACAGTTCACATTTAACCATGATATTTATATATACGCTCTGCCACTGCACGTATTAATTATTTGTTTATAACCACGTGTCACTGTTTTCAATACTACCTTCACAACTGTCAACGTAGTGTACCTACGATTTATTTATAACCACTCGAAACTAGCCTAGTTTACATCGATAACTCGTTTAGTTCGGTCCGATAGGACCAAGCTGGTGGGGATAGTACGGTAGGACCAATGCTTGCTTCCTTCCCGTTTACACCGTCTTGCAACGCGTGAACTAAATGTGTAGGCCCGCAATTCGTCAAATGTCAAAAACAAGTTGAAATTATTCATCAACACAATTCGTAACCAAAAAAAACATCAGTAAGTACGCTCAGATTGCCTTAGAAGCTCAGAAACAACACAATTCACAATAATAACAATCAATATAATCTCAAAATTTTGATCCAGATCGAACCAGATTTAGTTCGGTACACTTGCTGGCGAGTACCGAACCAAGAGCGGACCAGCTTAGTCCGCAACAGTTTACACCATTCGAACCAAATATTTGGTTCGGATATAGTTCGAATTTGGTACTTGGTCCACGGACCAAGTTGTCGGTATAAACTAGGCTACTGATTTTGATACTACTTTCACAACTATCAACGCTGCCAAACTATTCAAATTCTCCTTGAGTGGATTTTTTTTTATGACTATAATCATGCAATGATTTCTGAATGCTGCTTCAAATGACAGTTGTTATTCAACAACGTTGTCAAATTACGTAATTACTTTGACCTGCCAAGGACAGATTGAAACCATCAATATTCAAAGAGGAATAATTCAAATTCCTCAAAAATAAAATTCTATTGGCAATGAATTTCAAGTGTAAGACAGGTTTGACATCCAACAATGTTGCCAAATTATCAAAATCTCTCAATATTTAACTTTTATCAAAGACTATAATAAATAAACAAGCTATCATTTGTGAATCTTGCTTCAAATGACAGTTGACGTTCAACAAAGTTGGCAAATTACGCATATTACATTGACTAATCAAGAACCGAACCTCAAAATAAAACCATATATATTTGATTCAAACTTCTCAAAAATCAAATTCTATTGGCGATAAACTTAGCTTGAAATGACAGTTAACAATGTTGCCAAACTATTCAAATTCCTCTTGAATGGATTTTTATTGATCACTATATAATGAATAATGTTTGAATTTTGCTTCAAATGACAATTGACATCAATATTTGATGGAGAATCCAAATTTCACAAAAATAAAATTCTATCCTATTTGACGTTTTGACAGTTAACAATGTTGCCAAACTTTGACAAATGACAAATGACAGTTGACATTCAACAACGTTGCCAAATTACATTGACCAATCAAGGATAGATCTTCAAATATTACAATTTCGAGAATAAAACCATCAATATTTGATGGAGAATCCAAACTCCTTGAAAATAAAATTCTATTGGCAATAAACTTTCCTTGAAATGACAGTCAACAATGTTGCCAAACCATTCAAATTCTTTTTGGATGAGTTTTATTGATGACTATATCAATTATTAGAAAGCTATAATTTGTTTATTTTGCTTCAAATGAGAGTTGTCATTTAACAACGTTGCCAAAATTATGCAAATCACAATGACCTATCAAGTACAGATCCTCAAATTTTGCTATTTTGAAGATAAAATCATCAATATTGGAATACAAATTCCTCAAAGATAAAATTTTATTGGCAATAAACTTCGTTCGAAATGACAGTTCTTACGGTTAATAATGTTGCCAAACTGAAATCAGTAATTTGTGAATTTTGCTTAAAATGACAGTTGACATTAAAAAATGTTGCCAAATTACGCAAATTACAATGATAGATCCGCAAATTTCTAAAGTTTGAAATGAAACCATCAATTTTTCATGTGGATTCCAAATCCCAAAAAATAAGAGTCTATCGGCAATGAACTTCGCTTGAAATGACAGTTTTGGCAGTTAACAATGTTGCCAAACTATTCAAATTCCTCTTAAATGAATATTTATTGATAATTATAATAAATAAACAAGCTTTAATCTTTGAACTTTGCTCCAAATAACAGTTCACATTTAACCATGATATTTATATATACGCTCTGCCACTGCACGTATTAATTATTTGTTTATAACCACGTGTCACTGTTTTCAATACTACCTTCACAACTGTCAACGTAGTGTACCTACGATTTATTTATAACCACTCGACACTAGCCTAGTTTACATCGATAACTCGTTTAGTTCGGTCCGATAGGACCAAGCTGGTGGGGATAGTACGGTAGGACCAATGCTTGCTTCCTTCCCGTTTACACCGTCTTGCAACGCGTGAACTAAATGTGTATAGGCCCGCAATTCGTCAAATGTCAAAAACAAGTTGAAATTATTCATCAACACAATTCGTAACCAAAAAAAACATCTGTAAGTACGCTCAGATTGCCTTAGAAGCTCAGAAACAACACAATTCACAATAATAACAATCAACATAACCTCATATTTTTGATCCAGATCGAACCAAATATAGTTCGGTACACTTGCTGGCGAGTACCGAACCAAGAGCGGACCAGCTTAGTCCGCAACTGTTTACACCATTCGAACCAAATATTTGGTTCGGATATAGTTCGAATTTGGTACTTGGTCCACGGACCAAGTTGTCGGTATAAACTAGGCTACTGATTTTGATACTACTTTCACAACTATCAACGCTGCCAAACTATTCAAATTCTCCTTGAGTGGATTTTTTTTTATGACTATAATCATGCAATGATTTCTGAATGCTGCTTCAAATGACAGTTGTTATTCAACAACGTTTTCAAATTACGTAATTACTTTGACCTGTCAAGGACAGATTGAAACCATCAATATTCAAAGAGGAATAATTCAAATTCCTCAAAAATAAAATTCTATTGGCAATGAATTTCAAGTGTAAGACAGGTTTGACATCCAACAATGTTGCCAAGTTATCAAAATCTCTCAATATTTAACTTTTATCAAAGACTATAATAAATAAACAAGCTATCATTTGTGAATCTTGCTTCAAATGACAGTTGACATTCAACAACGTTGCCAAATTACGCAAATTATATTGACCTATATCAAGGACTGATCCTTACATTTGCTCCAAATGACAGTTGACATTAAACAATGATATTTATTATACACTCAACAACTGCACGTATAAACTATTTATTTATAACCACTTGGCACTGTTTCAATAAAACGGTGGTTTGGAATATTTTTCTTTGTTATGTTTTTTGTTTTTGGCGTATTTTTTATGACGTTTGCTTGGAACAGATCAAAGTTAATCTGAAAATGATTTGAAATGATGTGAAAAATTCGTAAGGAGTTGAAAAATTTAAAATCACAAGAGCTGACATACTTTTCTTTATACCTTTTTAAATTTGCCCAGAAAGAATCAAGTTCTGACATTTCTAATGAACAAAAATCCTATAAAACAACCATCTTCGGCAAATGGCAACATTGCATATAAACGTCAAACTGAGAATGAAGTTGACAGCAAACAATGTTGCCACGTTTCAGTGAAACAAGCTTTTTGATCGAAATTCAAATGTAAATCCATTAATACAACCATTTGTTGCAGCTTTTCCTGTTCATATCTGGCACCACCCAAACTAATCTGCCCCAATGCAGGTACGGACTTCGTGGATCACTAACAGCGATCTGCACCAACGCACTACCAAGTACATTTCGTTCCACCCTGTACCGTTTTGACCATCTAGACGAGACCCTACAATGCCTGAACTGCACTTTGACCAAACTGGTGTCAGGCACGTTCGACATCCCTGGAAACCGCATCCAGACCCTAGACCTGTCAGGGTCAAGAATCGAAACCATCGAGAATAAAGCCTTCACTGGGATGGTGTTCATGGAAAAGTTGATCATGAGGGATAATCAGATTAGACAGTTGGAGGCTGATGCGTTTGTGGGGGCGCGCAAACTCAAAGAGCTTTTTCTGGACAATGCTATAGTTGGCCACATAGAGGTGGGTGCGTTTCAGTTGTTACACTCACTCACCAGATTGCACTTGAGTCACAACTCATTGACAAACCTGTCAATGTCAACGTTTATGGGGTTGGACAGTTTGGAGTTCTTGGACTTAAGTCACAATAGGATAAGGACATTGGGGCAGGCGTTGTGTACTTGGTCAAAGCTTCAGGTCATTAGACTGCACGATAATGAACTATCTCGGGTGATGCGGGAGGATTTTATGAACCTCCCTAGTCTGGTGGATCTGGACTTGAGCTTCAACCTGATAGGTGGCCTTAACTTAAGTGTAGACTCTCTAAGACGACTTAACTTAAGCAACAACCACCTGGGCAACGAGGCCGTCAAAGTGGGCACCTTCAACCACCTGCCCCAGCTGGAAATCCTGGACTTGAGTCTGAACTGGTTCAAAGCCATCCCGCCAAAGCTATTCCAGGGGTTGCACCATCTGCACGAGCTGATTTTAACTAGAAACACCTTGAAACAGTTCCACTCTGGCTCGTTATCTGGTTTGCCTTCGCTTGAAAAAATTGACATGAGCCACAATTTGATCAACAATGTGCTGGTTAGTGGACGTTTGTCCTTGACTGCTCACGTGTTGAATCTGTCCAGCAACAAAATCCTTGAGCTGGATTTTGCCGGATTGATCCAGAAGATGCCACGGTTGTCTTCAATGGACTTACGTGATAATCCGATGGGTTGCAAGGTGAAACGTAGACTGGAGCTGTATGCCAGTAATGACAGTATTGTGGTGAAGCTGGATTTGGATGCGTGTCCACTGTTGGATAAGGAGGTGAAGGTTGAGGCGATGGGGTTACTGGAGGAGGAGGTGAGGGTGTTGGAGGAGGGGGAGGGTGCTGATGGGGTCAAGTGGTTTTTCTTGGTCGTACTGATAGTGTTAGTGGTAGGGTTGTACGGGGCGTACTTCCTTATCATTTCACCCATGAGAACAAGAATGTCATGATTAATAAATAGGTTTTAAATGGATAAATTGGTTTTTATTGGCAACACAATGTAGCACATCGAAAACTACTCCAGAGCCATTTTCTCTTTATATCCCTCCAAGCATGTAATTCGCTTAAAAGCATCGCGTTCTCTCATACATTCTCCGTCGGATCTTAACGGTTGATTTGATAGCATGTTTTATGTATGAATCCGACTCTGGAGAAGAGAAGTGGAAAAGGGAAAAACCGATTTTTGATCTCCCGATCTTTACGTGAGTAATAGATGCAATCTATTTGGTGCGGGAATCAGCTAATCAGGGAGTGGAAATGTGGTTTGTAATGGATTAAATGTTTGGTAGAATCTGGTTGGTACAATTATTATTGGTTTAGAGTGTCACGTCAGCAAGCATGAATGTATGGAAAAGGTTATCGTTGGTCGCTTGATTGTACTAAACTGAATGACGGAATAGCATAGCAGTTACGTTATATACCTATCAAGTGCAGATCCTCAAATTTTGTGATTTTGAAAATAAAATCATCAATATTGGATAAGGAATACAAATTCCTCAAAGATAAAATTTTATTGGCAATAAACTTCGTTCGAAATGACAGTTCTTACGGTTTATAATGTTGCCAAGCTGAAATCAATAATTTGTGAATTTTTGCTTAAAATGACAGTTGACATTCAAAAATGTTGCCAAATTACGCAAATTACAATGATGGATCCGCAAATTTCAAAAGTTTGAAATGAAACCATCAATTTTTGATGTGGATTTCAAATTCCAAAAAAATTAAAGTCTATTGGCAATGAACTTCGCTTGAAATGACGGTTTTGGCAGTTAACAATGTTGCCAAACTATTCAAATTCCTTTTAAATGAATATTTATTGATGACTATAATAAATAAACAAGCTATAATTTTTGAACTTTGCTCCAAATAACAGTTCACATTTAACCATGATATTTATATACGCTCTGCCACTGCATGCACGTATTAATTATTTGTTTATAACCACTTGTCACTGTTTTCAATACTACCTTCACAACTGTCAACGTAGGGTACCTACGATTTATTTATAACCACTCGACACTGATTTTGTCACGTCAGCAAGCATAAATGTATGGACGGGGTTGTCGTTGGTCGCTTGATTGTACTGAACTGAATGACGGAATAGCACTGAGAGTATGGATTGAGTGAGACCCAAGTCAAGATTGTAAAATACATGTCATAGTTACTTCATATGAATGTAAGGGGCTGTCATTACTTACATGATTCTACGACGATCAGGCTGATCAAGTTTGTTCGTTTCTAATTCTAAAAAATACACATAGAACGTTTTCTGCGCTTAACTTAATATAATATTTTAGTACACTTATTGAAAAATGTCACGTCAGCAAGTTACGTTTTATAAATATTTTAGTACTTCTTCCCTATAGTACTATTCGAAGGGAAGGAAGGTTGATGTGTTACTCATGATTGTACAACGATCAGTACAAGGGTTTGTACCAACAAAATGTAAACTACTTTCTTATACAGAGTTGAACACAAATATTTTAGTACTATTCTTCTCCACTGCATTGGAAGGGAAGTTGATGTGTTACTTCGAATTGTACTACGATGAGTACAACGTTTTGTAAACTTGAATGTTAAATACTTATTACAAGTTTTGTACCAATATCTCAGTATAATTCTTCTCTATTGTACAATTGGAGAATGACACGTCAACTCTCAACTGTACGGGTTGATGTCACTCTCAATTGTAGGTACTACGACTATTTGTACAAATTCCTATCAGTACTATTTTTCTCTGTAGTACAATTGAAAAATGCCGTGCGTAAGCAAAAGTTACTTCATAATATTAACGAATGGAAAGATTTTTAATTGTACTAAGATTGGTACATCTTTTCGTGAGCCCAAATATAAAATATAAGTTTTGTACAAGTCCCTCAATCAAGTTTCCCTCTCTAGTACAATGCCATCCTAACAAGTACCCATATAAACGTACGGGGAGGTTGATATCTTACTCTTAATTGTTCTACGATTGGTACAACATTTTGTACAAATCCTTAAGTACTATTGCCCTCTCAAGTACAATATTTATGCCACGTCAGCAAGTAACCGCATATAATTATTATACATGAATGGAACGGGAATTTCAATTGTACTGCGATTAGTACAACGTTTCGTCAACTCGAATATGCAGTGGTTTGTACAAATCCTCTAGTACTATTTTATTGGAAAATGCCACGACAGCAAGTAGCTTCATATCGCGGAGGTTGACGTCATACGTTTTGTAAAGTCGTATGTTAAATATCCTTGGAAAGTTTTGTACAAATCCTTCAGTACTATTCCATTTTAACCTTAGTACAATTATTATTGGAAAAAGCCACGTCAGCAAGATTCTCCATATAAATGTACAGTGAAGTTGATGTTTTGATTCTGATTGTACCACTTTATCAGGGCAAATGACTGTAGAATATAATATGTACAGAGTTTAGTACAAAATATTAATCTTCTTCAGTACAATTTTCTTTCATGTTACCAGTCTTATTGTATCACGATTATTGAAGGATGAAAAATTTTGGTACAAATACTTCCCTTTTATAATTGTACGTGGAGGTTGATGTTATACGTACTACGAATAGTACAATAAGGATCTTAATGCAAGAGAAACTGAGTTTGATAGAAAATGTTCCTTTTTTTCAGTATTCAGTAGGAACTTATTAGTCTTGGGTAGGTAAAGTACAATTAATGGAAAATACGTGGCAGCAAGCTACCCCTGAATGTGGCCACAATGAGGTTGTTGCTGTTTCTTAATTGTACTACGATTGGTTCAACGTCTTGTGCTTCCTTTTTTTGTCCACAGTACAATGATTCTACTCTTCAGTCCAACTGACTAACTTAGTTTTTTTTTAAGAAAGAGGTTGTTGTTATATGCCTGACTTTTAGTACAACTTTTCTTTTAATAGTATTGTCGTCGACAAGATAATCGTACAATAAAGTACAATAAAACACTAAACTAAAAACTGATAAAATTCATTTATTACAGATCACATTACATCTATATACATTTTAAATCAATGTAGGAACTGGAACATGTACAGTACTTAACCATAAACGTGAGGTAGCGAAATTTAATTGTACTAACCTCAGTACAATCACCACACACAAACCGTATTATTGAGATCAATTATGTACAAACTTTACACTTATTTACAGTCGTATACAGTGTAGCCGGATCGGCAAGTCCTAGCCAACGTACGGTCTGTAAAGGAGCTCGTCATCTTGGAGACGTTTTGTGTCTGAACTTTCCGAATTCGACGAGGACGGCTTCTGATCGGGCGACTTTGAGGGTTCTGAGTCTTTCTTCTGATCGTGTTGGGCTTTTTTGCTACGTTTCCATTTCATGCGACGGTTTTGGAACCAGATTTTGACCTGAAACAAAAGAAATATGGTACATTCAACTAGCTAGGTGCAACCGGCAACAGTGTCACCTGTCAACAATGTCAAATTAATGGGCATTGCCAGAGCGATAATTCAGCTATATTTACACTTGTGTATGAAAAGAAACTGGACACAGCCCGAGTGATATATGCACTCTGATCCCTTCTATCCAAGCCCCAAAGCTGTCTAAGCTCAAAACCAAACACGGACACAGTGAAATATTCCCGGATTTGTCCTAAGACCAATAAATTTTTTACCTGTGTCTCTGTCAGCATCAAATTCGTGGCCACCTCAAACCTCTTAGGCCGGGAAAGGTACTTATTCTGCCTAAACTGCTTCTCCAACTCCAACAGTTGTTGCGACGTAAACGCCGTCCTGGGACGCCGGGTTTTGCCCAACAATGTATGACTTCCAGGGGCACAACCTGCAACAAAAACATTTATTTGGCAACCTTGCAACAATTAATAGTAACAGGTCAAATGTCACCGGCATCTGTGCCGGGCTATTAAGAAAATCATCCCCTGGGGTGTTTTTATCCTCCCTTTAAGCTAATAGGGTTAAATTGAGGGTGATGACTAGGTAAATAAACAGGTTCTCGATTGGGGGGCGGCAATTATTTGGCTACATATGTCCGGGAAAAATATGGGAATTAATTTAAATGGTAATGTATTGGGGAAATGAATGGGACAATTAGAGCACGGTGGGTGGGGTGGTTGGCGAATTAATTTTGTTTTATGGATCGTTTTGGGTTTTTTAGCTATATTGTAGACTATATAGTTTACTGAGGCTGTTGTACATTGTGCCACGATTTTGGTTTTATTTTATCGAATATCTCACCGGCAACTCTGGAAAGTGCATCAAGATCAAATCGCCTCCATTGACATGACTTTTAGGAAAAGTGACATTGACATTCAATTTAGTGCACATATTTTTGAGACCCATCATCCGCGTTTTGTATTCGTCGTATTGGAACGAAAATGACATGTTCGGCCGTTCAGTTTTGCAATTTTTGTTTTTTTCCTATGATTGTAAACGGGAGCGTTAAAGAAGAATAAAAATATACACTCCACTATCGTCTTGAATTCCAACAACCCGTCAAATCTCGTTTTTATTACTCCGTACGTTCTATGTAAAAAATGATAATGGGTTGTTCACACCCCGTCGATTATTCATAGAGCAGTCCAATTTGGCGACATATTGCAGCAAATAAAATAGAACCTGTGGCCAGAAGGGCAGACTGTTTGCGCTGTATTTATCACCCTCCTTGATTGGGCCCATTGTCATGATAATTTAATATCCTAATACGTTTAACGACACCCTAATTTAACCCCTCGAAAAGAAAGAGCAGGGACCAGCAAAACGGCCACCCCCTCGATAATCTCGCAGTGCCGAATGTTTCGCTTAATAAATTGTATGTATTTAATCATCTGGTAAATTTTGCTTAATTGCTTTCGAGGGGTATTGTCATAATACGGTCGTAAAAAATAAGTGGATTGGCTTGTTGATTTGTTCCATTGGAGGAAAATTGATTTGTTTTATTTTGGAACCGGTTCCATATCATCCTGTAGCACCACATAGTTTTTTCAAGTCCCATTTGATCGAATTAACGTCCAGTCCAGTCACACTCTTTTCAGAATAGCTTTGATAGAGGTGGCAGCACGTGTTGTTTCCCTTTCATCCTACTTTATCTTGAAATACCTGGTGACAAGTGACAGATGGTGTTGTTGTTTCCCAGTTTGCCGAATTGACGCTCTGGACACACGCAATCTTCAAAATGGATTATGACAACGGATATTCATTCTCGTTCTAATTTGACGTTATCAAGTCATACATTCTTCAAACTATTTGTGACAAGTGACAGCTTATTTCCCAATACGTTTTCAAAAAAAATGGGACGGGTGATTAATGATCAAATTGTCTCATCTCATCATCAAAAAAATTAAGCTTTAATTTGGTGGACGTCTTTGAGACATCCACAATCATCAGCGCCCTTACGACCGTTTTCGTTATCATTGGCGCTATAGCATCACGTGAAAGAGGAGGAATTTTGCCATAGAATACGTTGGTTCATCATCAAATTGTCTCATCAAATCATCAAGAAAATTGGGCTTCAATTTGGTGGACGTCTTTGAGACATCCACAATCCTCAGCGCCTTCACGACCGTTTTCTAAGAAAACTGGTTGAGTAATCATTGACGCAGTAGCACCACGTGAAAGAGGAGGAAATTTTCCATAGAATTCGTTGATTTATCATCAAATTGTCTCATCATCAAGAGAATTGGACTTCAATTGGGTACACGACCTTGATAGATGCACACTTTCACAATCCCCAGCGCCCTTACGACCGTTTTCTAAGAAAACCGATTGAGTGATTATTGGCGCAGTAGCACCAGGTGAAAGAGGAGGAAATTTGCCATAGAATACGTTGATTCATCATCAAATTTAGTCATCACATCATCAAGAAAATTGGGACTAAATTGTGCAGACGTACTTGAGATATGCACACATTCACAATCCTCAGCGTCCTTACGACCGTTTTCTAAGAAAACTGATTGAGTAATCATTGGCGCAGTAGCACCACGTAAAAGAGGAGGAAATTTGCCATAGAATACGTTGATTTATCATCAAATTGTCTCATAATATCATCAAGAGAATTGGACTTCAATTGGGTACACGACCTTGATAGATGCACACTTTGACAATCCCCAGCGCCCTTACGACCGTTTTCTTGGAAAACTGATTGAGTGATCATTGGCGCAGTAGCACCAGGTGAAAGAGGAGGAAATTTGCCATAGAATACGTCGATTTACCATCAAACTTACTCATCAAATCATCAAAAAAATTGGGCTTCAAATTGTGTGGATGTCTCTGAGATATGAACACATCCGCAATTCTCAGCGTCCATACGACCGTTTTCTAAGAAAACTGGTTGAGTAATCATTGGCGCAGTAGCATCACGTGAAAGAGAAGGAAATTTTCCATAGAATACGTTGATTCATCATCAAATTTAGTCATCACATCATCAAGAAAATTGGGACTGAATTGTGCAGACGTCTTTGAGATATGCACACATTCACAATCCTCAGCGTCCTTACGACCGTTTTCTTAGAAAACTGATTGAGTAATCATTGGCGCAGTAGAACCACGTAAAAGAGGAGGAAATTTGCCATAGAATAAGTTGATTTATCATCAAACCTACTCATCGCATCATCAAGAAAATTGAGCTTTAATTGGGGATATATGCACACTTCCACAATCTCCAACGCCCTTATGACCGTTTTCTGAGGAATCTGATTGAGTAATCACTGGCGCAGTAGCACCACGTGAAAGAGGAGGAAATTTATCATAGAATACGTTGACTTGTCGTGAAACTCAATCATCACATCAATTGGGTGGACGTCTTCCAGACATACACATGCACGCATCTACAATCCTCAGCGTCCTTACGACCGTTTTTTGAGAAAGGTGATTGAATTATCATTAGCGCAATAGCACCACGTGAAAGAGGAGGGAATTTGCCATAGAATACGTTGATTTATCATCAAATTGTCTCATCACATCTTCAAGAAAATTGGGCTTCAACTAGGTGAACGACATCCTTCAACATATATATATATGAGAGCGAGTATTATTTCCCATTCTACCCAATTGATTTTACATTTTGTGTAAAGTGTTGTCATGTGAAGTGATGTTTTTTTCGTCAATCCAAAATAATTTATGACAGGTGACACCAGGGAGCCTATTCTCAATTCAGTGATGTGAACTCTGCACCAAGCGTAAGGGAAAGTGGAAAATCATTACTTCAAAAATACAAAATCTGTCAGATCTCACGTGATGTGATCGTTCATTAGTACGTGAATCGTAGTCCAGGTAATATTTAGTTCACGTCAAGCCCGAATTGTCGTTTTCAAAACAAATTATAACAAGTGGCAGTGGATGTTGTTGCGTATTTTTCCAAATTGTCGTCCATCAGTCACACATGTTTCAAAATGATGTATGAAGGGTCTATATTGACGTCAATCCAAAGAAAATGTTCAAAAACTATTTGCGACACTATGTCATGTTTCTCAAATTTCCGAATTGACGTTTTCATAACAATCATTGACAAGAGACAGCTTGTCTTGTCTTATTTCCCAATTTCCCTAATTGACGTTTTCAAACCAACTTATGACAAGTGACAGTAATGGCCGATTGCACCAACCTATTAAAGAAAAACATAACGTTAAGGGAACCTTAACTTGACAGTTTTGCATGCAAACCTTTTTCCAATCCGGGCACTTAACCGCATCTATGTCATTGAAAGTGAGGTGCAACCGGCAACATTGTTGTACTGTCACATCAATGACATATTAATTAAAAACGGATTCAGCCAAAATGAATGTCATATTTGGATGAATTGAATCCCATGTTGCCAAGGTGCATAGAAGAATGCCAAACAAAACCACTTGCAATTTATCATGGCAATCGGTCTCGGATGTCGCAAATCGTCGGGGTGTAAACGAGGCTTAACAGTGCGGTTAGAGGGTGGATTTACTCCGGTTAATTTATACCCGTTCGAGGGGGCCACATGTGCCACACTCACATACACGACATGTTGACGTTGTTTATTTTAGAAATTTGCGACTTCTTCCAATACACCAGAGGGGGGTGAAATATACGCGGCATTATTTTGATTGTTCGTCGGATTTCCCGGCTCCCTCTTTTTGCGCTTTTGCCTCATCCACTTAGTTTGATTAATTCGATTTCCCGCTACAACTGTTCGTTGTTTGAGGATGGCATTAGTGTTGCTCTCTAATGGCATCTACCTCAAAAACAGTTAATTCAATGTGTTGCAACAGGCCATCAATCGTACTTGACAGATTATCTTAACACCGGATAAACTCAATCAAGTCGAACAAATACAATCAGGAAAAATCCATAATTGCTAATCTAGGACAAATAACCACGTACAAATCAAAATTAATAATGATAAGACAATCTCCGATCGAATTAAATCCAATCTAAATCCGTGTTCTCTAAATTTGATTATCAATGCAACAATAACATATGGCCGGATTAGAGGGGCGGTTATGAAATCTTCAATCTCGACTGGAAGCAGTTCCCCGGAATGGTTGTTAAACACATAAAATAAAAGTAAATCGAGCCCCATTTTATGGGGCTTAATATCGCCGATTTATACGCAGAGAATCGCTTCCAATAACGCCATTTATCAAAAAGCAATCGCCGGGAAACTCGAGGGTAACTTCCAACCAAATGAGTTTCCAAAACTGATTTTTCTCCTATGAGAGTTTTGTAGACTGAAGTTTTGCCTTGAAGAAAATTATCAGATTTTTGATTGGAGCATTTTTTCATTTCAACACTTCAAGCTTTTTTATTTTATTTTTCATACGATTTCTCACTTCGTCTGTGTTATGTGAGGTTCACTTGTTCAGATCTTGCTCCATTCCCTACCAACGTCTCTTTACAGTAAAACAAAATGAAAGAAACTTTGCCGGGACTACGCACCCCTGTGTCGTTTTCTGTCAACGACTTTACACGAACAAACATCCGAAATAGAGCGATCACCTTCTAAACAATAAATTTCGATGTCAAAGATCCGATTGAATAAAATGAGTTCGCGTTATTCATTCGGAAGGATAAGAATATTCATAACCTCATGTCAAAGAACGATAACGTCCGATTTAATTGAGTGACTACGTTCGAAAGGTTAAGAATGTCAACGACTTTACGCGAACATACTTCCGAAATAGGGCATCAAACGACGAGCTCCGATGTCAAGGAACGACAACATCCGATCGAATAATTGCCTTGACTTAAGCCGACGGTGTACGAATAAAGCTCCGAACCGTAACGATAACAAACGAAAAACATCGAAGTGGTCAATGGTAACTCAAAAAACTTTCGTTTTCGGGGTCGAGTTAGGTATAATGTGACGACTTCAGTCGAAGTTGTACGAACAAGCTCCCGAGTTGTGACAATCCCCAACGACAAACACCGAGTTAAGCATCCCGTTTGGGCAAAATATTCACGACTTCAGCCGACATTATACGAAGACAGATGACTGACAATATCCGATCAACAACGAAGACAACATCAAGTAAAATTCGTGTCTCGTATCTCGTTGATATTTATTTAGCCGAGTGAATACGAATGAACGAAATGGGTATAACCAATAACACGGAAGTTGTCGTTAATACCCGAACACCAACGAATGAATTATCCACTACGAAGATTGGCCAATAATATGGACGACTTTATCCGAGGGTATACGAACAAAATTCCGAAATATGACGATCGACAAAGGGGGACAAGTACCTAAACTTCCGAAACATAACGACAAACCCCGATGTTGTCGTATATCACGATCATCAACGAATCAATTAATTCACCATAGACCGCATCAACTGAGTGGGGTCAAAATCGAAAATTCGGGCAATAATAAATACCTAGACAACTTTGGCCGACATTATACGATTAGGTACCCCAAAATACCGTTCGATAAGGTATCCGAAAATTTGACGAATTCAATCGAGGAATTACGAATAAAATTCCAAAATATAACGACAAACATCGATGTTGACGTGGATGTCGAACGGGTATAAGAACAAATATCCGAAATATAACGATCATCACAAAATACCGCTCGACTTCAACCGATAGAGTACGAGTAAACTTCTGAAAGAAACCGAAGATCTCCGATCATCAACGAATCAATTAATCCACAGAAAAAATTGACTCATTGAGGTCGATGAGATGGATAAGTTACTTAGTCGAAGTTGTACGAACGAGCTTTCAAATTGTGACAATTCCTAACGAAGAACCCCGAGTCAAGGATCTCGTTTTGGCCGATATCGAATTCAAAAACGACTTCAGTCGACATTAAACGAAGAAACAATTGAAATATTACGATTTCCAACCGACAACATCCGATCATCAACGAATCAATTATTCGCCATGAACGCCGACTTGAGTCGAGGAAATACGAGCATGATTCCTAATAATGACGATCAACAAAGGGGGACAAGTACCTAAACTTCCGAAACATAACGACAAACCCCGATGTTGTCGTATATCACGATCATCAACGAATCAATTAATTCACCATAGACCGCATCAACTGAGAAATACCTAGACGACTTTAGCCGAGATTATACGATCACCCTAGAATACCGTCCGGTTGGGTATCCGAAAATTTGACGAATTTAATCGAGTAATTATGAATAAAATTCCGAAATATAAGGACAAACGTCGATGTTGACGTGGATATCGAAAGGGTATAAGAACAAATTTCCGAAATATAACGATCATCACAAAATACCGCTCGACTTTAACCGATAGAGTACGAGTGAACTTCTGAAATAAACCGAAGATCTCCGATCATCAACGAATCAATTAATTCACCATAGACCGCATCAACTGAGTGTGGTCAAGAGTCAAAATCGACAATTCGAGCAATAATAAATACCTAGACGACTTTAGCCGAGATAATACGATCACCCTTGAATACCGTTCGGTTGGGTATCCGAAAATTTGACGAATTTAATCGAGTAATACCGAATAAAATTCCGAAATATAACGACAAACGTCGATGTTGACGTGGATATCGAAAGTGTAAGAACAAATTTCCGAAATATAACGATCATCACAAAATACCGCTCGACTTTAACCGATAGAGTACCGAAGATCTCCGATCATCAACGAATCAATTAATCCACCATAGCCATCATCGATAATTGCCACACTTCTGCGGACAATGGCGAAATAAAAAAACCCTTCCGGATTGGTAGCGAAATTGGTTCATGTCCCGTTCGGGGTCATTTTAGTCGCTTTATGTCGCCCCATATCGACCGTTTCGCGATTTATGAGTCTTAGAAGAGAAAGACAGAGGATGATTGTACTGAAACGTGAAATTAGCGAGACAACAAATGTGCTCGAATGGAAACTAAATCGCGTCTCGCGCGTTCATTGTTAGAGCCGGAGCTCGAAATCCAATTACAGTTCATCAAGAGTCGGGCCTGTTTTCCAGCAGCTTAGATGAGCCCGAATTTGCATTTAATTATCACATATAATAGGATGAAACAGCCAGTCCAAACAGCGATTCGGGATGGCGTGAAATCGGACCTCGTTGATGCGCGCCAGGAGTTGGCTGGGGAGTTTTTCATATTCCGAAATTCGGATTTAGTTGATTTTGTTTGCTCGTTGTCTGATTGAGTTGACTGTTTTTTTTTGTTATTAACCAACTGGAAATGAGTCATTTTGATCGCTCATCATCGACTGGTATCGGTAATTGACTCGCTTTTGATCGGAGTGATTCGATTAAGTCCGGGTTCAGTTGCCAATCGTTCGTTAATATTCGGATCGAATCGTCATGATTATTCTATCTCATTTCAGTTTTTTCCAATTATTAGAAAAATAGTTCTACAATGTTGCGAGACCGATGATGTTCTTTTCTAAATTTTTTTTTTGATTTTTGTTTAAACTCACCTCTGTCACCATGACATTTTAATTTTTTTCATAACCGTGTATAACATTTTGGATTTTGATGAAAAAATGTGATGAACAATTATTAATGCAAACGAATCAATTGCAGCAGTGAACCTGCTAGAAAAAGAGTTGTGGCAACACTGGCATATGAAATTGACAGTTGACAACATGACCAGACGATTATCTGAAGCAGTTTTCAACAACGTTGCCAGACTGCTGGTGTTAGTGAATTTTTTAAATTTTTTGATGACGACATATATTGGCTTCGTCACCATGCAGTCCCTTTTAGTTCTATTTAGTTACTTTTTTCATAACCAGAACATGTCCGATGAACACTATCATCACTGAAACATGCTAAAAAGACTGCTGCGGTGGCGCTGACAGGGGAAGTTAACAGTCCGCAACGTTGCCAAACTATTGATGTCCTTTAAATGTATTATTTTTGTACGTCTTCAACTGATTTTTAATCTTGATAGATGTTTTATAGCTTATTCTCACAGTATCACCATTTCTGTTTTATTTTCTTTATAACTATGCGTAACATTTTGGAATTTGGTAAAAAAAAGTTGTTTAAAAAAATCACATGCTTCGGCAATGCTGACAGGTGACGTTGACAGTCCGCAACGTTGTCAAACTTCTAGAATTTTCTCAAATTCCATCAAAGCGTCAATTAATCGATTAAATAGCAAGTATAAAACAATTTCAACATCACTATTTACACGTGGATATATAAAATACAGCACTTATTCGGCTAATTATCGGAATTTATGGCCAATTAAGGATTTTATGTCATAAAAATCATGGATAAGAGACTATACACCATAAAATAAATCGATAGCAGTACATTACCAATAAAAAAATCCGTGACAAACTCAATTTGCCTCTTTTGAGGTCACCCCGCACATATAAGCTCGAGGGCCATCATTAACTCCTCAATTTCCAGTCCCAAACTGCCTCAAATTCATCCCCCGTTCGGGCAACTCAATTTTGAGGCCTCCAAATCGTCGGCTCGAAACAAAACATTTCACAACACATTTCGCAATGGGATCCTGGCAAATCAAGTTAGCTAATTGCAGAGAGTCCGTTGGGGGAAAAGCTGGAGGGCGGGTGTGGGGATTGGGGGTGAGTTTTCGAGTCCGAAAAGTTTCCGACGGGGGGAAAAGTTTGTCCTTGAGGGGGTTTTTGTCTCTCTTCCCCCGTTCCGCCATGAGGAGCAGCATGGAGGATTTAATGCTACATTGATCACGATGGAATGTGTTTACACGGGCAATTTGTCGTCAGCTTGTCAGAGTGTTTGTTTTGTTTGTGTACAATATACAGGGTGATGCTAAAAGTACTCATTATGATAGAGTTTTTGAAGATTTTTTTGCCAATCTTAACCTTGTTACGAAACTATCAAAGAAATTATAAGAGGGCCGGAAAGAGAAATATTTAGAATACCAAAATGTACAAACCTGCATAGCTCCAGATTGCGTCATGCGAATGGAGTGAAATTTTCATACAGTGACTTCTAGTACGACCTCAACCATTGTTGCCAGTCTTGACCTAGTTACGAAACTGTTAAGGGAATTATAAGAGGGACGGGATGAGATATAATTTGGAATACCAAAATATATACTCTGTATAACTCCGTATTGAGTTGTGCAAATTGAGTGCAATTTTGATAACGTGACTTCTAGTACGACCTCAACCACTGTTGCCAATCTTAACCTTGTTACGAAACTATCAAAGAAATTATAAGAGGGCCGGAAAGAGAAATATTTAGGTAACATTTTGGTAATGTACAACCCTGTATAACTCCAGATTGCGTCATGCGAATGGAGTGAAATTTTCATACAGTGACTTCTAGTACGACCTCAACCATTGTTGCCAGTCTTGACCTAGTTACGAAACTATCAAGGGAATTATAAGAGGGACGGGATGAGATATAATTTGGAATACCAAAATATATACTCTGTATAACTCCGTATTGAGTTGTGCAAATTGAGTGAAATTTTGAAAACGTGACTTCTAGTACGACCTCAACCACTGTTGCCAATCTTAACCTTGTTACGAAACTATCAAAGAAATTATAAGAGGGCCGGAAAGAGAAATATTTAGGTAACATTTTGGTAATGTACAACCCTGTATAACTCCAGATTGCGTCATGCGAATGGAGTGAAATTTTCATACAGTGACTTCTAGTACGACCTCAACCATTGTTGCCAGTCTTGACCTAGTTACGAAACTATCAAGGGAATTATAAGAGGGACGGGATGAGATATAATTTGGAATACCAAAATATATACTCTGTATAACTCCGTATTGAGTTGTGCAAATTGAGTGAAATTTTGAAAACGTGACTTCTAGTACGACCTCAACCACTGTTGCCAATCTTAACCTTGTTACGAAACTATCAAAGAAACTATAAGAGGGCTGGAAAGAGAAATAATTAGGTAACATTTTGGTAATGTACAACCCTGTATAACTCCAGATTGCGTCATGCGAATGGAGTGAAATTTTCATACAGTGACTTCTAGTACGACCTCAACCATTGTTGCCAGTCTTGACCTAGTTACGAAACTATCAAGGGAATTATAAGAGGGACGGGATGAGATATAATTTGGAATACCAAAATATATACTCTGTATAACTCCGTATTGAGTTGTGCAAATTGAGTGAAATTTTGAAAACGTGACTTCTAGTACGACCTCAACCACTGTTGCCAATCTTAACCTTGTTACGAAACTATCAAAGAAATTATAAGAGGGCCGGAAAGAGAAATATTTAGGTAACATTTTGGTAATGTACAACCCTGTATAACTCCAGATTGCGTCATGCGAATAGAGTGAAATTTTGAAACGGTGACTTCTAACGACCTCAACCATTGTTGCCAATTTTAACCTTGTTACGAAACTATTAAGGGAATTATAAGAGGGCCGGGATGAGAAATATTTAGAATACCAAAATATATACACTGTATAACTCCGTATTGAGTTGTGCAAATTGAGTGAAATTTTGAAAACGTGACTTCTAGTACGACCTCAATCACTGTTGCCAATCTTAACCTTGTTACGAAACTATCAAAGAAATTATAAGAGGGCCGGAAAGAGAAATATTTAGGTAACATTTTGGTAATGTACAACCCTGTATAACTCCAGATTGCGTCATGCGAATGGAGTGAAATTTTCATACAGTGACTTCTAGTACGACCTCAACCACTGTTGCCAATCTTAACCTTGTTACGAAACTATCAAAGAAATTATAAGAGGGCCGGAAAGAGAAATATTTAGGTAACATTTTGGTAATGTACAACCCTGTATAACTCCAGATTGCGTCATGCGAATGGAGTGAAATTTTCATACAGTGACTTCTAGTACGACCTCAACCATTGTTGCCAGTCTTGACCTAGTTACGAAACTATTCGAGGAATTATAAGAGGGCCGGGATGAAAAATATTTAGAATACCAAAATGTACAACACTGTTCAACTCCGGATTGAGTTGTGCGAATTGAGTGAAATTTTGGTACGGTAAATTTTAGTACGACCTCAACCACTATTGCCAATCTTAACCTTGTTACGAAACAATGAAAGGAATTATAAGAAGGACGGAATGAGATATAATTCGGAATACCAAAATGTACAACCCTGTATAACTCCGGATTGAGTCGTGTGAATCGAGTGAAATTTTGATACGGTAACTTTTAATACGACCTCAACGAAATAGCAACAATCTGAAATTTGCTTATCCCTTTGCACTAAATATATATTTTTTCCTGAATTCTGATTTTTCTGACGTATTTTCACTGTTCAACTATCACAATAAAATAGTTACGTAAGTATATTAGTGACAATTTCAGCAATATGGCAACGTTGTCAGACAAAAGCTTCAGATAATACTTGTAGTACAACTGTCAAAATCACTTACTAACGTTGCCATACATAATTTTTAGCAATTTGTATCTACTAGCGCAATAAAAATAGTTACCTATAAGTATTTGTTAATGAGAATTACAACAATGTGGCAACGTTGTCAGACAAAAAGCTTCCGATAATACTTGTGGTACAACTGTCAAATTCACCAATCAGCGTTGCCACAGCGTCTCTTAGTTAGCAAATTATATTGATAAAATTAATGAATAAATATTTTTTCTTGACAATTTGGGAAAACTACAGCCTTATGGCAACGTTGTCAACGAAGAACTTCAAGGGATTCTTTCCATACAACTGTCAAATTCACTTGCCAGCGTTGCCACAACTGGTTCTCAAAAACCATACACAGCAATATGGCAACGTTGTCAGACAAAGATTCAGATAATACTTGTTTTTAAACTGTCAAAATCAGTTGCCAATGTCGCAAGACTTCTTTTTTTTTTGGCCAGTGCGATGACTTAATTTATTTTTGTTAAGAATTCACGAAAACCACAACAATATGGCGACGTTTTCAGATGACTGTCAAATTCACTAGCCAATTTTGCCACAACTTCTTTAAGTAAATTATTATACTGGCGCAAGTTGGCAACGTTGTTAGACAAAAGCTTCAGATAATACTTGTTGTGCAACTGTCAAAATCACTTGCCAATGTTGCCATAGCCATAAAGCGCGATAAAAGGTTAATGGCCGATTGCACCAACTAATTTTGAGGAAATCCTTAACTTGACAGTTTTTACATGCACTATTGTCAAGTTAAGGGTCCCTTAGCGTTAAGTATCCTCAAAATAGGTTGGTAAGGTACAATCGACCTTGAATATTATTAGTCAGTGACAAATTTAGAATTTAGGCAATATGACAACGTTGTTACACAACTGCTGCAGATAATCATCTTTGTTCAAATTCACGTGACAGTGTTGCTACAGCTTTTTTTCAAAAAATTGCACTGGCTCCAATGATTATTAAAGTAGAACAAAAAAAAAGTGGTAACTGGGAGGAAATAACCAGAAGTGTGCATGTGAATATTATTGGAATCAAAACAATAAAGTTTAAAATAATTATAAAATACTAATGATATCTGACAATGAGGTGAAATTTGAAAAAAAAAAATTTAAAACCATAAAAAAAAGATAATGATTAGAACATCAATGAACGCCTAATAAACTAAAAAAAAAGTGAAACCACTTAAAAAGTAGCACAAAAAAGCGAATGGCGTTGTAAGGTGAGAGATATCAACTTGAAATTTGGCACACATTGATATAAATGAGATAAAAAGTGATTTATTATAAAATTGACCAAATATCAATTTTTTTGAAAACTTAGTTTTGAGCATTTCATTCGAAAACCATGGCGTAAATTAAAAAATGTTATTCTTTACAAAAGTTTTTGCTATGAAAATTTTGAAATCTATATGTTGGTTAGTTTTTGAGAAATTTGATTCTGTATTATTTGTCAAGATAACAAAAATGCAAAAAAAAAAAACAAATATAATATTTTAATCAATTTTGGCAGCACTAAACTCACCAGTCAAATCCTGCAACCTCGGATAAAACATCCCAGTCCTTGCCAACCACTCCATTTGAATCTGATGAAACTGACTATGCGGATTCACTGGCAAATGAACTTTTTGCATTTGCATCCCCGCATCAATCGCATGAAACGCCGATCCATTCTGCAACCCATACCCATACGGCACATACCCATTTGGTTGCGCCAACAACCCTGGTCGCGGCACAAACGACGTCACCATTTCCTCGCAACCCGGCGATATTGGACTGTGACTACGCGACGACGAGGACGTTTCGTCATTTCTTGACAACAATGCGTCGATACAAAATGAATTTTTCTGTTCTTGCACTTTCGTATCCATATTGTTCCTCAGTCATCCATAGCGCGTCGGAAAACGATTACGACGGTAATGACAACATTACACTCGTATTACCGGAGCCGGGTGTTTGACGCGTGCGCAATAAAATGAATACGCCTCTAGGGGTTGGAAGACACGCCCACTACCCTCGGGTTGTCATGGTAACGCCCCCTCAAAATGTGCCGAGGGTAGGTTTCATGCTAGAGTTACCGCAAAAGTTCTAATATGAGGATAATTGGATGGATTGTTTCATTTCGAAAGTGAGATGGGGTGGGGGTGGGCATGGGGTTGTATTGGAGCAGAGTTATTGGGAATTATTGTCACTAATTCTTGTGTACTATATGGTGGTTAAAAGTGAGAAAATTGTCGTATTTGTCTGTAAAAAGCATGAAACTTGAACAATTTACAATAAAAATAATTCTATGTACACTGTGGGCCAAATTAAATTAGAACCTAGTTTGATCCTTGATAACTATTTTGTTTGTTAATGGATTTAGATGAATTTTGGATATGATATTGGTCAACATGTTCTGGATGTTCCTCCAAAATTAAGTTTTCGAATTTTGGACAGGACCGGACTTACGACGTTTTAAAAAAATTGGTGCATTTAAGCTCGTTGCAAAAACGAACTGCGCTACGTACAGACCAACTGATATATTTTTTGAGAAGGACATTAGTGGGAAAAGGTATCTTGATA
The DNA here is from genome assembly GCA_958502075.1 of Orchestes rusci. Classification (NCBI taxonomy): domain Eukaryota; kingdom Metazoa; phylum Arthropoda; class Insecta; order Coleoptera; family Curculionidae; genus Orchestes; species Orchestes rusci. The sequence goes on along the minus strand of OY293313.1, from coordinate 21,400,463 downwards.
ATATCAATATTTTAGAACCATAACCTAAGAAACTATGATTTTTACAATATGATGGTGCTTGTCGGCATAAAAACTATTTCACTTCATTTTGATCAAAGTTTCTTAAAATTTCATAGCAACGTGGATTGTTTGTTAGAGATTTGTCGATTTTTTTAACATTTTAGATTTTTTAATTTGGAAAAAAAATAATACCCAATTATTATTTTTTTTTTTTCGTTTCTAAACTTTGTTAAATTTCACTCGATAATTTGAAAGGGGCTGCAACATTGCCGTGCATAAATGTTCTTTTCCATTAATCGTTTGATCGAGATTTTATCTTTCATAGATAGAACCATATGTCTACGTATTCAAAATCAAACAGGCAAACTATGGAATCTCAAAAATGTTAACAATTTTCAACAAACAATCCTCGTTGCAATGGAATTTCAAAAAATTTTGATAAAAACGAAGTGAAATAGTTTTAATCCGACAAGCACCATTATATCATAGTTTCTTAGGTTATGGTTCCAAAATATTGATATTATCAGGAAACCTTTTCCCACTAATGTCCTTCTCAAAAAATATATCAGTTGGTCTGTACGTAGCGCAGTTCGTTTTTGCAACGAGCTTAAATGCACCAATTTTTTTTAAACGTCGTAAGTCCGGTCCTGTCCAAAATTCGAAAACTCAATTTTGGAGGAACATCCAGAACATATTGACCAATATCATATCCAAAATTCATCTAAATCCATAAACAAACAAAAAAGTTATTAAGGATCAAACTAGGTTCTAATTTAATTTGGCTCACAGTGTAAAATAATTTCTCATGGGCTTGTTTAAGTTTAGACTCTAAAGGCAAAATCTCGATTTCTTTTTATAATTTGTTCAATTTTTAAAATAAAATCTTGATTCAATTTTTTGTTATGAGAGATACAGATACAGGATAAATGGAGGCAAAAGTTGCATATTTTTATGCTCAACAAAATGTGATTCCAAAATTCAATTTTTTTTGTAAATACTTTTATATTATTTCCTGAGTTTTTTTGAAAAGATATTTCAAAATAAATTACACTTTGTCATTGCCACTTTTTATCCTCTACCTACAAGATGGAGGAATCAAATAAAAAATCTGACGTTTCGTCTTTGAGTGGGAAAAACAATATGGGAAATAAAAAAATTACATATAAAAAACTAAATCAATTTCGGCGCAAGTGTTCAAAATATTGCCATTTAAATAAAATATTGAAAATAACAATAATAGTAGGTAGGTATTAATTATATAGATATAATTAAAAAATGCATATTTTGCATTTTTTTGTCATACATACTTACATAGGTAGAGGATACGTGAAATGATCTAAAAAAAAATACATTAGAAACAAAATTTTGAAACTTTACCTATACAGAAAAATTAAATTTGGAATAGTGAGTTGAAATTTTAGAATAATTAGCCTTTGGATAGGATTCAAAATCTTTTTTTTTTATTTGCCACTTTGCTCCAAAACGAAAAATAAAGGTAGTTTACTTTTGATAGTACATATTTCACTTTTTCTTGTTTTTTGACCCCCTTGTATAATTCTTCAAATTAAAAGTATGACAATTCTTGGCCCATTATACCTATAGGGTACTCTAACTCTGTATTTTGGAACATAAATATATATATTATTAGGAAAAAAATCAAAATACTTTTAATTTTATGATTCTTGTCTTCCTATACAACAGGATGCCACAGGTTCGAGTGCATGCATGAGTATGAGTATCTCACTTATTATAAGCCAGATGTACAGGGTGTTTCCTAACCTCTGTGACAAAATGAAAGGGGTGATTCTTCGCTTAATTTTAAGACGAAAATGTGGTATAACTTTTTTTCGAATTTCGCTTTGTTTCCAAAATACAGGGTATTTAATTTTTTTTTTGATTAGTTTTTTATTTTTAATTAATTGATCTTTAACTTTTAACTTTTTTTTATTTATTTAGTGTTTTTGAATTCTCCATTAAAATGATTATAATTGATTGCTGTATTTGTTAGAAAATTGAACATCAGCGATAAAATTACTTTTTGCGTCAAAACTCACTCAACTAGATTTAATTTTTTATCTCAAAAATTAGGCAAGATACGATAAAAATTCAAGAGATCAAAAAGTTGCGTTTTTAGTTGAATAACCTGAGAAAAAAATGAAAATGACACAAAAAGTCAGTGGCGTACATTTTTTTCCCAATAATATTGGTTGAAGTGCCGCTCGGGACGCCACTGTATTCGATAATTTTTATGTGTTCATGGCAAAATGAGCCCGTTATCACTATAAATACCGTTACCAAACTTCAACAAAATCGAGTAAAAGATAAATTAATTAAAAATAAAAAACTAATAAAAAAAAAAAATTAAACACCCTGTATTTTGGAAACAAAGCGAAATTCGAAAAAAAGTTATACCACATTTTCGTCTTAAAATTAAGCGAAGAATCACCCCTATTTTGTCACAGAGGTTAGGAAACACCCTGTATATGTGACAATGTTTCCTCAAAGCTGAAAACAGAGCCATTTATTGAATTTCAATAAAGCATGGCAACGTTGTACTACGTTAAAAACGTCAAACGAATGGTAGAAGTTGATGAATTATTTGTAGTTGTATGTACGTAACAGGGTTGCCAGAACAGAACATATTTCCTCAAAGCGGTGAACAGAGCTCTAAATTGAATTTCAAAAAAGAATGACAACGTCAAAAAAGTGAGAACAAGGGGCTAAGATGATGAATTTTTGGCAGTCATACGTGATAAAAGATATTTATTTCCTCGACAGTTTTAAACAAAGAATGAAGTTGAATTTTAATGAGGCTTGGCAACGTTTTATTCATAATCTTTTTTATGTTAAGTACCTTGCCTTCAACCAAATTGTACGATTTGACAAAGACATTTTTTTTATCTTCATATTATATCTATCACTTCTAATTCGGGGGTTTTGGGGCCCACAGAGCTAGGGGGCCCTGGGCTGAAGCCCATAAAGCCCATGCGTAGATCCGGCGCTGCCAATAACGATACATGAAATTAAATCAAAAGCACAAATGACATGGAAAATAAAAAAATTACACATAAAAAACTCAATCAATTTCTGCAAAAGTTCAGAAATTGAAAAGAAATATTGAAAATAACAATAATTGGTGAATAACAACTGAAAATATTGAGGTTGCCAAGCCAACCCATCACTCTACAACTTAGACTATAGTCTAAGCTACACCCTCATCTATATACAGGGTGTTTCATAAATATTGCGAACAAATTCAGGGTGAGTTTCCCCACTTAAAAATAATAAGAAAACTTCATATAATGGTGTGTCCGGAAATGCTTCGTTACAGAGCTACAGGGTGTTGAAGTTTTATTTTAATTTTTGTTTTTTCTAAATAATATTTGAACCAATGTCTATATTTCCATGAAAATCGGTATTTGGGGGTTTCTTTTTATGCGGAATTCGAATTTTATCTCAGTTTGGCTCTAACTTGTAGAGGGCGCCCCTACACTCATTTGTCCTGACATGTACAGCCATAACTTTTTTGGACGTAACCGTATGACATATTTCAGTGAAAAAACATATTTCTCCATTATTTTTATGCAAAAAAGGCATACTTGTTAGAAGTCGCTACGTGCCACCATTTTCGAGATATTTAGATTTGAAACAATTAATACATGGGATTTTGAAATTATGGCCGAGCATTGTGTTTCATTGATAGTGCCAAAAATACAGGATAAGTTTCCTCACTTAAAAATAAAAAGAAAATTTCATATAAAGGTGTGTCCGGAAATGCTTCGTTACAGAGCTACAGGGTGTTAAAGTTATTATTTAATTTATTTTTTTTCAGTTTTTTTATTTGTTTTTGTTTAAATAATATTTGAATAAGCGTTGTCGATAATATTACACTGAAGTCGACTTTTATCTTTTTCACTGAAAATATGAAGCATTAATGCGTAATATGTTATAACTTCTGGCAGGTTACCTTCGCCATAATTTAAAAATCCCATGTATTAATTATTTCAAATCCAAATATCTCGAAAATGGTTCCACGTAGCGACTTCTAACAAGTATGCCTTTTTTGCATAAAAATAAAGGAGATATATGTTTTTTCACTGAAATATGTCATACGGTTACGTCCAAAAAAGTTATGGCTGTACATGTCAGGACAAATGAGTGTAGGTGGCGCCCTCTACAAGTTAGAGCCAAATATTATTTAGGAAAAACAAAAATGAAAATAAATGTGAATGATAATTCACCATTATTTTACTTCACTTAACAGAATCAGCGCTAAACTCCAAATTCAAAAATCGATAACTCGAATTCCATTAGAAATAACCGGTTACACTTTTTTTAGTCAATGGTGAAAAAATTCAAAACAAAAAAATTTCTCGGTTGTTGAAAAATGTCATGCACTAAAAGTTGATGAGAGTACTTTTTTGAGTGGGAAAAAATGAGTCTTTCAAATTTTTGTCAACATCGACGTCTTCACGACCCCCCTTTCAAATAAAAAAAAAATCTTCGAATGCTAGAGTAGATTTCAAGATAGAGCGCATTATGTCACGTTTTGGTGATTTAGAAGTTAAATAATTATTACCGGGTATATTTCCATAAAGCTTTAGAACATTCGAGGCACATGGCAACAATGCTGAAGAAAAGAGTTAATATTTAATGATATTTGTTTTATTACTTGTCTTGTGATACAAAAATCAATGAAACGTTTTTTCACGTCTGCTATTTGATTGCAGATTAAATTTCTGGTTGTTGTATTAATTTGTCCAGATTTCCACTCAATTATTTTCCCAATCAAAAAAATCCAGCTATCATTTATCAAACAATTAAAAGCGATCGATGCAGGGCGCACAGAGTGGATCAAATTAAATTTAATGTGACATATGGAAGGGCCAAACAGTGTCAACAGTACATCATATGCTACTGTATCAACAAAATCGGAAACATTCGAAATGATCGAGCACCAGCTAATGATTTATCAATACGCTGATAAAATATCTAGTTACATTGCACTTATGTTTTAATAAAGAGATTCAATCAACAGTGCTTCTGGCAAATATTTGATTTGTTGATATAGTGGCTTTAGACCATGAAATTCTTCTGATTCTCTTTCTTGTAACCTCCCTTTATTCCATTCTTTATTCTTATACAGGGTGTTTCCTAACCTTTGTGACAAAATGAAAGGGGTGATTCTTCGCTTAATTTTAAGACGAAAATGTGGTATAACTTTTTTTCGAATTTCGCTTTGTTTCCAAAATACAGGGTGTTTTATTTTTTTTTTGATTAGTTTTTTATTTTTAATTAATTTATCTTTTACTCGATTTTGTTGAAGTTTGGTAACGGTATTTATAGTGATAACGGGCTCATTTTGCCATGAACAAATAAAAATTATCGAATACAGTGGCGTCCCGAGCGGCACTTCAACCAATATTATTGGGAAAAAAATGTACGCCACTGACTTTTTGTGTCATTTTAAATTTTTTCTCAGGTTACTCAACTAAAAACGCAGTTTTTTGATCTCTTGAATTTTTATCGTATCTTGCCTAATTTTTGAGATAAAAAATTAAACCTAGTTGAGTGAGTTTTGACGCAAAAAGTAATTTTATCGCTGATGTTGAATTTTCTAACAAATACTGCAATCAATTATAATCATTTTAATGGAGAATTCAAAAACACTAAATGAATAAAAAAAAAGTTAAATAAACTGCTGAAAAAAATGCAAAAAAAATTAAACACCCTGTATTTTGGAAACAAAGCGAAATTTGAAAAAAAGTTATACCACATTTTCGTCTTTAAATTAAGCGAAGAATCACCCCTTTCATTTTGTCACAGAGGTTAGGAAACACCCTGTATACGTATCTTAGTAGTTGAAACGCTCTTCTTCAGTTGATTTTTTTAATCGATTTTCACATTTTCAACTATTAGTTTCTCAATTTTCTCTTTATTTTTTTATTAGAGCTTCTATTTTATATACATACTTGTCTTCCTTTTTGTTGTATACTTATGCTCACTATCCTATTTTTTTATCATTTATAATATTTTCTTTGTCAAGGTTATTAATTCTTCAATTTTTGGAAATTTTGTTTCCACGATCGCCTACCTAGATAATTATTAATTTTCCTTTTTTTTATATAAACCTCAACAAGTAATTTGATCATGCGCCGTAAGTATTAAATTCGAATTGGCAGCCTATCACTAAACTTATCAGACGTTATTTTTTGAAAAAATATATTTTAGTCATTTGCAGTGGTGGAAACGACATTTTAGTGCACTTTTTTTTCAAATTTACACTTTTTTGTTGAACATTTCCTACCAGTCAATTCTAACCAATCATAGGCTTGCATTTTGTTATGTTGCTATGGCAACGACCTAATTTTATCGGAAATTACCCTGCTCATAATCACGTGACTGAAAGATTAATAAGTGGAAATTTCCCTGGCTTTGCGCATCTGGATGTACTGGATGTAGCTCCCATATGATTACAGTGTTGCCGTCCCCACTCTCCCTAACAATCCCAACCCAACCCAACTTTCACAGACAGAGATAAGGCAAACGGCAACACTGTGGTTGGTGCATGGGAGTTACATCCAGCCGCGAGAGCTTGACAGCTGTTAAAAACACTGACAAATATTTTTGATAAATGATTTATTTTCAACTTCCAATACAAAGTTGCAATGTTATCAATTATGGACAAGATTGGTTATAACTTCCAAATGTTTTATAAAATCCTGATTCCCTTCTTTCTTCCTCAATGGCGAGTAGAGTAAGGAGCCGTTGGTTTCTTCCATTAAATGCGAGGTGAGTCCAGCCGCTATACTATTAAATCTTCTCAAATAGTTTTGGCATGAAATTTTCTTGCCGAATCTCCCTAGAGCTCGAATAAATAATCCGGAAATTTGTTCTCGTTGCGAATTTTTCAAGAAAATTTCGCAACCCGACAAAATTTCCGGAAATAATTCGAGCTCCGGGAAGATTATAAGTGAAAATTTCCTACCAGTCAATTCTAACCAATCATAGGCTTGCATTTTAACATGTTGCTATGGCAACGACCTAATTTTATCGGAAATCACCCTGCTCATAATCACGTGACTGAAAGATTAATAAGTGGAAATCTCCCTGGCTTTGCATCTGAATGTAGCTCCCATATGATTACAGTGTTGCCGTCCCCACTCTCCCCAACAATCCCACACTGTGGTTGGTGCATGTAGCTCCCATCCAGCCGCTACTATTAAATCTTCTCAAATAGTTTTGGCATGAAATTTTCTTGCCGAATCTCCCGCGAGCTCGAATTAAAAATCCGGAAAATAATTCGAGCTCTAGGGAGATTATAAGTGAAAATAACATGTTGAAAGTGAATCTGATCATGCGCGGTAGTGATAACTTCTACTTTCAAAAGTCAAAAGCAATCTGATCATGCGTCGTGCTGTACCTAAACTTATATTATTTAGTTGTTTTTCAATACATTTTTTGTTCACTTACTTGTGTAATTTTATACTTAAAAAGGTATTTTGATCGTGCGCAGTAGGACTGTCATAAAAGTCCACTTTGTTTGTGTACAATCCGAGAAAAACCAAAGGTTTTTCTCGGGTACAATTTCAAGTGAACTAAATCATGCGCAGTAGAAGCGATGTAAAAACACGTGATCAGACAAAGGGGAACGACCGAGAGGTCACGTGAAATAAACTAACACAATGTATATATATATATATATATATATAACGACTTATTTAATCGTTCCGCCATGCCTGTTCAAATTTATCCTTCCTGTTTTACACTTTCTGATCATGCGCAGGAGTGAAAATAAAGTCACAGTTATCAGTGAATATTACACCTGTGATGTGTTATGATCATGCGCAGTTGATTTATTTTCTACCAATTTTGCCAGGTATGTGACAATGTTGCCAGAATCAAAATATTTCCTCAAAGCTGAAAACAGAGCCTTTTATTGAATTTCAATGAAGCATGGCAACGTTGTGTTATGTCAAAAATGCAAACAAATGGTAGAAGTTGATGAATTATATGTAGTTGTACGTAACAAGGTTGCCAGAGTAAAACGGTAAACAGAGCTCCAAATTGAATTTCAAAAAACAATGGCAACGTTGTATCACGTCGAAAACGATGATGACTTTTGGCAGTTATACGTGTTAAAAAATATTTCTTCAAAAGTTTTAAACAAAGAATGAAGTTCAATTTTATTGGAGCTTGGCAACGTTTTATCACGTGAAAAACGTCAAAATAATAATCGATTTGATGGAATACAAAATAATACCTCAAAGCTGTACACAGAGCTTTAAATTAAGTTTGAATAAAGCATGGCAACGTTGTATTACGTCAGAAAACGTCAACAAAATGGTCAAAGTCGATGAATTTTTTGTAGTTCTACGTGACAAGGTTGCCAGATACAAAATATTACCTCAAAGCTCTAAACAGAGAGTTTAATAAAAAATGGCAACGTTTCACGTCAAAAAGGGGCGAAGTTGATGAATTTTATTAGTTTGGTGGCTAAAATGAAGCATGGCAACATTGTACTACGTCAAAAACATCAACAAAATAGTCGAAGCAGTCGATGAATTTTTTGTAGTTTTACGTGACAAGGTTGCCAGAATACAAAATATTTCCTCAAAGCTGTAAACAGAGCCTCAAATTGAATTTTAATAAAACATGGCAACGTTTTACGTCAAAAAGGGGCAAAGTTGATGAATTTTATTAGTTTGGTGGCTAAAATGAAGCATGGCAACATTGTACTACGTCAAAAACGTCAACAAAATAGTCGAAGCAGTCGATGAATTTTTTTTAGTTTTACGTGACAAGGTTGCCAGAATACAAAATATTTCCTCAAAGCTGTAAACAGAGCCTCAAATTGAATTTTAATAAAACATGGCAACGTCTATTTACGTCAAAAAGGGGCAAAGTTGATGAATCTCATTAGTTTGGTAGCTTAAATGAAGCATGGCAACATTGTATTACGTCAAAAACGTCAACAAAATAGTCGAAGTCGATGAATTTTTTGTAGTTCTACGTGACAAGGTTACCAGATAAAAAATATTACCTCAAAGCTCTAAACAGAGCGTTAAATTGAATTTCAATAAAACATGGCAACGTTGTTTTACGTCAAAAAGTTGATGAATTTTGGTAGTTTGGTAGTTTTAATGAAGCATGGCAACATTGTATTACATCAAAAACATCAACAAAATTGAGGAAGTTGATGATTTTTTTGTAGTTTCACGTGACAAGGTTGCCAAAATACAAAATATTACTTCAAAGCTGTAAACAGAGCTCTAATGTTGTATTACGTCAAAAACGTGAAAAAAGGGCTGTAAAAAGATGAATTTTAGGTAGTTATACGTGTTAAGGTTGCCAGAATAAAAAATATTTCCTCAAAGAATCTAATCAGAGAATGAAATTGAATTTTATTGAAGCATGACAACGTTGTATTACGTCAAAAACGTCAACAAAATGGTCGAAATTGATTTAATTGATTTTTTGTAGTTTTTCGTGACAAGGTTGCCAGAATACAAAATATTTTCCCAAAGCTGTGAACAGAATTGTAATAAAGAATAGCAACGTTGTTCTACGACAAAAAAGGGCGAAGTTGATGCATTTTTTGTGATTTTTACGTGCCAAGCTTGCCAGAATACAAAATATTTCCTCGAAGATGTGATGTAAACAGAGCTTGATGTTTTATTTTGATTATGCATGGTAACACTGTATTAGGTACGTCAAAAACGCCAAGAAAAAAGGCGCGAAGATGATGAATCTTTGGTATTTGTATATCAAAAAGTTACCAGAATGAAAAATATTGATGTTAACACATTTTTTAATAAAGCAAGGCAACGTTGTATCTTGTCAAAAACGTCAAAAAAGGTGCCAAGTCAATGAATGTTTGGTAGTTATACGTTACAAGGTTGCCAGAATACAATATATTTCCTCAAAGCTGTAAACAGAGATCTTTATTTTGAATTTCAATAAAGCATGGCAACGTTGTAATACATCAAAAACGTCAAAGAAAAGGGCGGTGTGTTCTGATCAAGCGTAATGTTGAAAACGACATTTCAGTCAATATGTACAATTTTTCACTTTAAAAAATAATGTGACCATGCGCAATATAGCGCAATAGTGTAAATAACAGCCCCGTCCTACTGATTGGTATAAAGTTGGGTCTTACAGGGAAATCGCATCATGCGCATTATTGAAATGAACCTGTAAGTTATTTTTTAGTATAATTTTGTACTTTGTTAAGTGTTCTCATCATGCGTATCAGTGGAAACGACATCTTAGTGAGATTGTTTGTACAATTTTTCTCCTTAAAAACTTATCTGAACATGCGCAGTAGTGAAAATGACATTACCGAGCTCTTAATTTGTTCAAAGTTGATGTAATTTGATCATGCGCAGTCGTAAAAAGCACTTTTTGAGCAATTTGACAGATTAAAAATGACATCTCAGTTCACTAATTCAATGAATGTTGGACGTTAAGAGTAAGTCAGTTGTCAAGTCCATATCTTGTACAATTTTATATGTACTTTGAAAAGTATTCTGATCATGCGCAGTCGCGACAATTACATCCTAGTTCACTTTTTAATCACTGAAATGAAACCATTCCCCTAGGCAACGAGTAGGAAATGGTTCCATTTCCTACGGTTACACAATGTGTGCTACGTTTCCTAATCGATATCGATTGCACAATAGTTGCTTTCCTTGACGATCGTAGAAAAAAAAAACGTTTTGAAAGAAATCTTAGCCTGTATCCCAATCAAATCATTTAAAAAAAAACTTTATAGGTACTTAGAAACGTGTTATGATCATGCGCAATAGGAAAAATGACATGTCAGTCCACGAATTTATTGTCAAAAGTGAATCGGAACCTGCGCAGTGGTGAAAACGAAATCCCAGTTCATCTGTTTGTTGAAAGTTGGATGGTAATAGCTAAGATCGGATCATGCGCAGTATTGAAACTGACATAAAAGTCCACTTATCCGTACAATGTTGTACTTTGAAAGGCTATTTGATCCTGCGCATTATCAGGAACAACCGTTTTCTTTATGTGGTATGCTGAAGTGGCGTGAAACCTCTCCAATAATCAAAACTATACAAAACTGAAAAAAACAGGTACCACAAAGTCTGGCCTTTCTACACGAAATCCAAACAAAATCGCCGTCCAAACAAATGAATAAATCCGAGCTCTTGGACACGTACATAAACATTAAGCGAGTCCCGCAGCTCTCGGCTCCTTTAAAAGTCAATAAATCAACTAATAGATCGGATTTTAAATGGTTGTTTGTCCACGGTACCCGGGTCTATTGACATATAATTAGCGGAGTGGTCATTTTATTTAGCGCAAACACTGGCGGAATTCTTCGGCCTAATTGATGGACAATTATGAGCGTGTAATTAGCGGTCAGAAGTAATTAACGAACGAATCCTTGAAATAACATATTTGATAAAAACCATAGTGACACATTTTTGAGAAATCATTGAACAAACAATGTAATCCCCGGAAAATCGTCAATTATTGTTGCAAGATTACCTGTTAATTTTCGAATGTGTTTTGTAATTAAACTCAATTACATGATTTAATCCCCAGAGATATCGTATCGCTTCAAGATTGATTGATTGATTTATTTTAAAACTCGATCTAATCAGGCGTAAATACGAATTAATGTATTTTCTGAACAAACAAATGGGGATTAGGACATTTATATTTGGTTTTGTTGATGAGGTTGTCAGTGATAACTGTTTTGACGAAAAAAAATTGGACGTACTGTAAATATTTTTCATAAAATGTAAAATGTACGGACAATAACTAATATCATCCAACCACAAATGCAAATCCACATCTTCAAACAAACGCGATCCCTCTCGCCCCAAAACCCAAACAAACCCGCAATAAACCTCCAATATCAAACTCATTGCTATTCCCGACTAGTCCAGATCAAGTGGCAGTTTCACGCGCCACTACTCCCGGTTCCGTTGATTGGGCCCTCCCGATCCTGAGGGAACTCAATTACCAATCAGCGATCGCCGAACGAACAAGATCCCGCTAACGCCAATTTGGTCTCGATATACGCGCGGTTTGTGTCATGAATTTTAGTTATTTTTCCTTATTTAAAGGCAAATATTATATAGTTTGCAAACATTATTTGTACAAATAAATTAAAATAAGAAATAAAGTAATTGTACAAAAATCCCTTCATATTACTATTACAAATGCATACTGCAATCTAAATCGGGAATGTATACTGGTAACTGCGCCCACTTTTATGTGAACGCTGCTTTAAAGCTCTAGTTACTTCGACTTTACGAAATATTACGAATTAACTGAAGATGACATTATAATTGTTCTGCAATTTAATATTCAAATCTACTCCTTCCGAGCTCGGTTAACTGTAAAAAACCATTTTACATTTATCAATATACAGGGGTTTGATAAGCATTGGCCCGTATAAAAAATAGTTCTTAATAAGTGCGCCCAACACCGACAATCTCAATGACGTCACAGCCGTACGTGCCAACCTAATCTCTACGTCCTTAACTTACAGTAGCATTTTGCAGAATTGCTCCGGACAAGTATGACGTATGTCATGCGTCATTTGAGTTGCACGTTGCCAACTCGAGAATATCACTATTTTTCTCCGACTTTTTTTTATTACAATTATTATTATTATTGAACTGACAGGACGAGACTGTATCTAAGAGGATTTTCAGAGAAAACGGGTGTATTCAGCAAAAGCGTCCTAGAAAATGACAATTTTTCAAAGAAAAAAGTGCGGAAGATCAATTTTTTTCCAAAAACCGATTAATTGAATAACACATCTTTAAGACTTGGCATATCCTTTATTTATTGATGAGAAAAAGTCTCAAGGCGTTAAAATTCTCGTGGAAAATTATTTATTTATTTATTAACGGCAAATGAATCTATGGAATACAGTGAAATATGTTTCCGTCGCAGATCATTAGTACTAGGAATACATTTTTAATTTTTGGGGAATAAAATAGTTGAAATAGTCGAAGACAGATACAATGAGTCTGGTTCATCATCATTTATTCGAATTTAGTTTTTTATTCTACATCAACCTGTAATCAGTTTACGAAAAAGATCGTTAAAAACTTATTATTTTAATTAATAAATTATAAGTGCGAGTCTATAACTTGGAATAAATTCAGTAAACAAAAGACCGTTTTTTTTTCGGAAATATGCTCGGACACGTCGATTAGTATTTTAAATTGCGCTCTTTTTCATGTAGAAAAATTTTATACAGTGTGTCCCAAATTCGAGATATGACGTCATCGACTATTTTTTTAAATGGTAGCCCTAATTTTTTTATGACTATTCTTAAAGAGTATATCGAGTTACACATGCGTACCAAATTTCAAGTTTTTATTCCTTGTCATTTAAAAGATATTTAACAAAAACATTAACTAATTCGAAAAATGAAGAAATCTGATTCAATTCAATAAAATTTTTATGCAGTTTAATAATGGCACGTCAAAAGGTATTCGTTTTTTGTCAAATCGGTTTGACGTCTTATCACAATGTTATAAAAACAAGAGAACAAGTTAATAAAAACGAGTAAGAAGAGCTGCATCGTATTCGAGTTGTTGAGCGAGAACCCTATTAGTTTGTGGTTTTGTGAGAAACACCGTTTTTTGAAAAATCCACGAACATGCCGTACTTAACTGAAACCCACAAAATTGAAATTTTAATGATGATTGGCTACGGAGATAGGACAAGAACACAAAATGAAGTTATTCATTTATTCAGAGAGAAGTATCCTGATTTACCACCCTTATCACAAAGTACCGTAAGCAAGATTGAAAAACAGTTTCGGGAAAACGGACATTTAAGAAAAACAAATAATCATCGTCAAAGTGCGCTCAATGAAGAGGTCAAAATTAATGTACTTCTCTCTGTTCAAGAAAATCCTCATGTCCCCACTAGGCAGATAGCTAGGGAACTCGAAATTAGCCAGTCTTCAGTTATAAGAACTCTTAAAGCGCAAAAATTTCATCCCTATAAATTGACAATTCTCCAGGAACTCACCGAAGATGATCCGGATAGAAGACTCCAGTTTTGCGAACAAATGATGGACCTACTAGACAGAAATGTTCTAAACATAGAAAACATCCTGTTTTCTGACGAATCAACGTTTATGTTAAATGGGGAGGTGAATCGACAAAATTATCGTTATTGGGCAGACAACAACCCACACTGGATGAGGGAAGGCCATACTCAACGTCCACAAAAAGTCAATGTTTGGGCAGGGATTATTGATGATCGAGTAATAGGACCAATTTTCTTCAAAGAAAATCTCAATGGAGCAAGATATTTAGAATTCTTGCAGGAAGAACTACTTCCGAATTTGGCTACTCTATTCCCTGATCCGGTTGAAGCTGATGTCCCGAATAGAAACATCTGGTTTCAACAAGACGGGGCGCCTCCTCATTTTGCTAGACCTGTCCGTGAGTATCTGGATGATGCATTTCCAGGCAGATGGATTGGTAGAAGAGGACCCTTTGAATGGCCACCCAGGTCTCCGGATTTAACACCTCTGGACTATTTCTTATGGGGGTACTTGAAAAACAAAGTTTTTAGGACCAAACCGGAAAATATTATGGAGTTGAAAGAACGAATAAGACAGGAGTGTAGGATAATTTCCGCTGAAGTAATTAGAAATGTTCAAAACGAGTTTTAATTCCGTTTAGGGTATTGTCAGTTAGTACATGGACAACATTTTGAGCATTTATTGAAGAAAAATTATTGAGTTGAATCAGATTTCTTCATTTTTCGAATTAGTTATTGTTTTTGTTAAATATCTTTTAAATGACAAGGAATAAAAACATGAAATTTTAAAAAAATAGTCGATGACGTCATATCTCAAATTTGGGACACACTGTATAAAATTTTTCTACATGAAAAAGAGCGCAATTTAAAATACTAATCGACGTGTCCAAACATATTTCCGAAAAAAAAACGGTCTTTTGTGTACTGAATTTATTCCAAGTTAGAGACTCGCACTGTATTTTTTCCTTTTTTAAATATCTCAAGTGAAAAAAGAGGACAAGTCCACATTTTTGAACACGTCCAGCTTCTATACGTTTTTCAATAACATCGTTTTTCAATGGGACCCTATTACTATTTTATTTTATCTTCTTCTGCTTTTGTGGTGCCTATATCCGTTCCGGACATTGGAGATCATCCTGGCGATGCGTATTTTGTCGGCAGCTATACACAAAAAAGTTGTTGCGTGTATCAAACCATGAGCCTTAGTTTTTCAAGCATTTTATCTACCAATCATAAAACACTTGTCTGCGATCTATTTGTCATCAACATTCAAAAATAGAAAGTTTTTTCGAATTTCCCAAAAGTTATGAAATATGGACTTGTATTATTGCGCCAACGTCTTCAATTTCAAAAAATGCTGGATGAACCACTTTCAACACAAAAAAAAACTAAATAAATCTGTATCAGAACTCAGTGCAAAAACTCCCTGAAATGACAGCTTTGACATTGTTACAAAGCTACATATTACGAAACTAGAATGCCAAACATACCCAAACTTCTCAGGAACCATGACTGTTTTTGTCTTTGAATTTTAATAATCTATAACAAAATATAAAAACACTAAACTAACCCAGACTAACTCGAACGAATCAGAACTAACCAAAACTAACACAAATCAAGTCCAACCAGTCTAACCTATGAAACTCACCCTATCTGACCATAACTAACCAAAACTAATCTAATCTGACCAGAACCGACCCAATCTGACCAAAACTAACCCAATCTAACCAAAACTAACCCAATCTGACCAGACCTCACCGAAACTAACCAAATCTGATCCAATCTAACTGGAACTTACACATAAAATACATAAAATAAAAATACTAATCCGACCCAGACTAACACAAACGAATCTGAACTAAACCAATCGGACCAAAACTAACCCAAGCCAAATGAATCTAACCGGAACTTACACAAACTAACTCGAGCTAAACCAATCGTCAACAAAAACTAACTAAAACTCACCCAAAATCAACTCAAACAAACTAGAACTGACCCACTCTAACCAAAACTAACTCAAATCAAACTCAATCTAATCCAAACTTTCTAAAATTAACCCAATCTACACAAAACTAACCCAAATTGCTAGTTGTTCTACCCTTATCCCCCGCTTAAATAAGCAAAACAGGAAAAAAGATAATAATGAGACTTGGCAACATCGCGAACAGTTGAATCATTGTCTCTGTCAAACTTGTCCAGATCCACTCTGCATGAAGTCGTTTCTTGTAAACATCAACATCAACATAACCTCACTTTCACTGTCATTGAATTCCCATCCCAACATAAAAATAGCATTTTCTCGTTAAATTCATTATAATCCAATAAAAAAATGCCCATAGACCATAAAAGAATCAACGGGCCTGAAGAGAGCGTCCCTTACGAACTATTCACACGTAAAAATGCTGAGAAAGCCACGATAAAAGGCGTACCTTTGCAGTTTGAAAGTGTTCAGGGGGTCCAGCGGAAGATTTACCTTCAATCTAACACAATCACCCAAGCCAAAGGATCTTGCTACATCGAACAAGGCCAAACCAAACTAATCTGCAGCGTATTCGACCCGCGCGAAATCCCCAACAAAGTTGACTATCTCCTCAAAGGCGAAGTTGCTTGTGAATTCAAATACGCCCCCTTCAGCTGCCCCAAACGCAAACTCCATCAGCAAAATAATGAGGAAAAACAATTCAGCACCATAATGAAAAAAGCTCTGGAAAGTTGTATTTGCCTCCATGAACTCCCCAACTTTCAAGTGGATGTGTTTGCGCTTGTGTTGCAAGATGACGGGGGTGCTTTGAGCGCCGCCATCACTGCTGCGGGTGTAGCTTTAACCCAAGCAGGGGTTCCGATGTTTGATGTTATTACATCGAGTACCATCTACGTGATGGGGGAGGAAGTTGTAGAGCCACAAGGCACGGATAGGTGGCAGGAGTTGGTGAAAAAAGGGCAGTATGGGGTGATGGTGATGAGCAAGTTGAGCACCCATCAGCAGGTTTGTCAGTTTTATCAGACGGGGTACTTGGGGCGGGAGACGGTGAAGAAGGGCGTGGCGGTGTTGGGGAGGATGTGTGATGAGTTAGTACCGGTGGTGAAGAAGTGTTTGTTGAAGGAGGTTTTACAGGCTGTTATGATGAATAATTAAAGTTTATTGAGGAATTTGTTGTTGACTAATTTACAGGCTACATCACATCTTTGCTGTGGCCCGTACCACACCGTTTTCTACTGTGGCCCGAACCGGACACAATTTCATTTAGCTTAGCGAAGTTGTAAAGTGAATTTTTTACAGTCTCTGATGATGTAGAGTGTCATTTACCGGACTCAAAACCAGTCCGGTAAATGACACTTTACAGTACAGTATGAAATAAAGTAATTTTCATCGAAACAGCTGAAGCAACTGAAGCTGGCACATCCGCCAATTACCCCATTTGAGGTTATTGATTTTTGCTATTTCCGAAGATCTAATAATATAATACTAGTTACTATATTGATTGGATCTTTGGCTATTTCTATAATGTTTTGAGATGTTATTTTAAAAACTTGAGCGATATGTGGAATGATGTCTACAAAATATTGGAAATAAAGATGAACCTTCGTTTTTCTGCAAAGTTTCTTGATTCATTGGTGCAGAGTTGTCTTCAAAACTGTACAAATTGAAATATGTTAATGTTAATGGAACATTCCATAAGTTTAATCTTGTTATAGTGTAACAAAACAGGTACAGGGTTATCTATTATATTTTGACCCCTATTATGAATGGAAGAAAAAAATTTTTGAATACAAAAGTTTTAGGTTTTTTCAATGTTTTTTTGATATGATTTTTTTTTTCATTTTTGTTACTTTATTATATCAATACACACCCGCAAGACTTGACTTCTCCAAACCGAGGGGACGAGGAATTTCACAAAAAAAAATGGGGTAAAAAATCCTTGTCAAACAGATTGAGCAATAGCTCATTTTGAAGATCTTCTGTACCTCATCATATTCTCCTAAATTGGGGAAGTCAACTCTTGCGGGTGAGTAGATTAATTAACAAAAATGAAAAAAAAAATGACACGCAACAGGAATGATAGTAGAGGCTTGAAACTCGGCAGTTGTAATCAGGGTAAAAGGACCTTCAAAATAAGGTATCACTCGCCCCAATTTAATTTTTTCATTCAAAATGGCGCCCAGCTGTCATTTTCAGCTGTCACTACTTTGTCAAAAACATGCAGAACGTCCTCACAAATGATGTGTCCGAATTTCGTTCTCATATATTACACGGTTCAAAAGAAGGGAGCGGACGTTTTTGAGCCGCCCTGTATACTATAACAACTGCTTTCATTCGTTTTTCTGGTTTTTCTAATTTAAAATTGAACTGAATGAAATAAGAAAATGTACCTAACCTCAATTTATTTTACACGCGGTGTTGCCCAATTTACTACTTGCTTATTTGTATCACAATATAGACGGATCTTCTTATTTTTAAGGAAACTGCAGAATGCCTCCGCCATTTGTTTGGAGTTCATAACTGTACCAAATTTGTTGTACATCAACGGCGGCTCTACAATAGGTTCAAATGGTCATTGACCTCCCAAATAATCAACAAGATTTTATATTAATTTATTTTAATAGTATTAAAAAAAAAATCAATACATCCCATAATGCGCGCACGTTATAATACCGGGTTAATTTGCGACCTACGCTCCCTTTTTCGAACGTCTTCCTTTTTCGTCACACATTTTGAGGGGTTGTCGAGTCGAAGTCAGCTGATGCTGATAGATTTCTATTGATTTTATTTTGCAGGCGGATTGTTTACATAACATCGGTAATCGGTCGCAAATTTTGTTTTTAAAATGTCGGATCCAAAGTTGTGTGTGAAATTTTGAATTTAACAGACGGAGATGGTTTGACATTTGAGAAACGCCTCGATTTCATGACAGTTTGAGCTTTCTATAATGAGAAATAACTTACCGAGTCTTTATACTTTTTTTCGTAGCGCTTGATATGGCAACACTGCAAATACGCGACAAGGAAGGACGACAGGTGGACATGGTTAAATGCAATCCAAACAATTATGGAAAAAATAAATTTATTCTACTACGTGAAACTTCCAGGGATGCTCATATTAAGCGTAGACTCATCCCGCTCTTGACTCTCATTGGAAATGGAATAATAAAGATTATCATCCTCGTTCAACATGGCCAGCATTTTCTTCTTATATCTGAAATAAAAATCAAAACCATGCACGCATCTGAACAATAAAACGTACATTTCACTATCGGGATTATTCTCCGGATTCCGGCACCGATCCAGCTTTTTATCGATCGTTTTAATCACAGCCTTATCAGGGACAACATCTGCTGTTTTTTCCATTGATCTTATAGCTACAACAAATGGTAACTCGATTAGACTCTATCCACCTCACCTCTAACTGCATCAATCAACACCTCCAAATTATCCCGACCTTCTTTCCCGAATAAAATTTCCGTTACATACGAATCCAGGTTTTCCTGCAACTTGGAAGCTGCATGTAAAATGGCGGCCAAGGCCACTTGACTAGGTGCGTACAACAAAATGGCGTCTGTTAAAAAGGCACGATCAAGAAATTGTTCTGTGCCGGCGCGCAGACGTTCGGGATCGTGCAGGGAACCTCTAGTCTGGAACATAGACGTCACGAAAGTCCACGATCTGACATTTGACAAGACACCGAGGGTAAAACATAATAATATCGTGTTTTTAATTAAATCAATGGTTTTATTACTAATTCAATCATCTTTTTCAATAAAGTAATTTTGAATTTTTTTAGTGTTCAATGGGAAACTTGCCCATTTTTTTTTTAAGTTTCAAATCGTGGCTGACCAAATATTCTTGGTACTGTACTCTTGGAAAAAAATTATTTTTCAACTTTTTTTCAAAGGGTATAAAATATCAGTTTTTTTTTCAGCGAAAATCCTATTTTTCACAAGCAAATTTTTTCAAGAATTACTTTGTCGAAACATGATTTTTTTTGTATACCTCATCACGGTGAGTATACTGCAAAAACAAAATAGCAGTATTCATTTTTTTTTTTAATTTGAAATCTACAGGATTTTTCCTTATAATTTGCCACCCCAAAAAAATTCAGATGAAAGTTTCATGATTTTTCCTGATGATTTTATAATAACCAAGCGAAAGTACATACATATTGTGAAGGAATTTTCAAAAATCTGTCATGAGAGCGGGTTTTGATTTTTCAAGCCGCCCAACCAGTATTTTGTAGAAGAAGGTTTGAAATATTTTCTGTGAAATTTTCAATCCGATATTTCAATTCGTTCGCCTTTAGCAACACTTCAAATATAAAATGAAAAAATTCAATTTTGTAAATATTATGAAGACATTTTGAAAAATCTGTTATGAGAGCAAGGTTTGAAGTATTGAAGCCGCTCAACCGGTACGTAATATAAATAACGTATTGCAATTACGGAGTAGTTATACTAAAATTCCTCATCGTAACTAGCTGAAATTTTCACAAAAGTTGCTCCAAACATCAACAAAACCACTAAGAAAATTTCATATAAATATCTCAGCAACTGGAGGAGTTATTTAGAATTTTATGAATTGACATCTTAATAACGTATTGCAATTACGGGGTAGTTATGGCAAAACCCCTCAACGTGTGAAGCTGAAATTTGCACAAAAGTTGCTCCAAACATCAACAAAACCACTAAGAAAATTTCATATAAATATCTCAGCAACTGGAGGAGTTATTTAGGATTTTGTGAATTGACATCTTAATAACGTATTGCAATTACGGGGTAGTTATGGCAAAACTCCTCAACGTGTGAAGCTGAAATTTGCACAAAAGTTGCTCCAAACATCAACAAAACCACTAAGAAAATTTCATATAAATATCTCAGCAACTGGAGGAGTTATTTAGGATTTTGTGAATTGACATCTTAATAACGTATTGCAATTACGGGGTAGTTATGGCAAAACTCCTCAACGTGTGAAGCTGAAATTTGCACAAAAGTTGCTCCAAACATCAACAAAACCACCAAGAAAATTTCATATAAATATCTCAAAAACTGCAGGAGTTATTCGGGATTTTCTCCATTGGAGTGAAAATAGTGTATTCGTTTGAATTTCCTCAACCACGATTTCAACTTTGATTATTTATTGTAAAATAACTAGTGCGATTTAGGAGCTGATATTTGGTGTTTTCAGACATGAACACACTTTAATAAAATTTTAAAAAATGAACCAGAAACAACCGGACTAACTCAATCACAATTCCAATAACAAGCAAACAATGCTTTGTTTAACCCCAGGTGTCCTGTCAAATGACCACAAAAACAAACCTTAATGTCAATCAACAATCCTTCAACAGCCCTAAAAGGATTATGAACAGCCAAATGAAAATTAAGCTGTTCCATCAACAACAATTCATTATTCAAAATAATATCCGTAGCCTTCTCCCTATCGCCCTTGATGTTGGCCACAAATTGAATAAGCGAAACGTTGAATTCCTCCACTTTACATGCTAAATAAACACATGTAACCATGATTTCTTTCGGATGATAATTCATAACGCTGTTTTTGATGTAAAATCGTTTAAAGTAGTGAAAAGCTGTGCCCATTACGCAACGCGGCATTGGCGGTTGGAATCTTTTACCAAAGTCGCGCATGTGCAGCTCGAAACGTTTCACCATCAGTCGTTCCTCGTCGGGGGTGAGGAAGTAGGTGTAGGTGTCTTCAGTGGGGATGTTTGGCTTGAATGGGGAGAATAGTTTTCAGTTTCCCCACCCTGTATATTTACATTAAAATTTTTCAATTAATTATTCAGTATAAGTGGGTATTTTTTGGATCACCTGGTATAATCAAATTCATGTTTAGAAGTATTTACAGGGTGATGAATGAAAAAGTGCGGTAAATACTTTAATATGACGAAACATTAACAAAACCCTGTTGATTTTCAAATTTTGGGTAATATAATGAAGATTGAGGCTTTCTGAATCACCCAGTGTATATAAATAGATACATTGATGATTTTTCAAGTATGTACAGGGTGATTTTTCAAATACTAACATGGTAACTGTGACATCTAAAAGAAAACTCAACCAAATTGCAAATTTCGAAAAACATGATGAAGATGTAAATTTTTTGAATCACTCTGTATATATAGATTGACAAACGGACTATTCCCAGATTACATACAGGGTGATTCATGAGAGAGTGTCACTTCAACTTTGCCATCAATAAAGATCATCAAATCTCATCCAGAATTGCAAATTTTGAAAAACATAATGAAGATGGACATTTTTTTAATCACCCTGTATATATTAAGATCGACATACACACTATTCCCCGATTGTATACAGGGTGATTCATGAAAGAGTGTCACCTTCACTTTGCCATCAACAAAAATCCTCACATCTCATCCGTAATCGCACCGTAAAAACACAATGAACGTTTTTTGAATCACCCTGTATATATAGATCGACCTACAGACTATTCTCCGATTATATACATGGTGATTCATGAAAGAATGTGACTCTACCTCTGCCATCTATAAAAATCCCCAAAACCCAATCAAATTTGAAATTTACAAAAACACAACGAATATGGACATTTTTTGAATCACCCTGTATATAAAGATCGACACACAGACTATTCTCCAATTATATACAGGGTGATTCATGAAAGATTTGCTTTAACTTTGCCATCAATGAAAATCCTCACATCTCATCCAAAATTGCAGATTTTGAAAAACATAATGAAGATGGACATTTTTCAAATCACCCTGTATATATTAAGATCGACATACAGACTATTCTCCGATTATATACAGGTTGACTCATGAAAGAGTGTCACTATAACTTTGCCATCACTTAAAATCCCCAAAACTCGCAAATTTTGAAAAACACAATGAAGATGATAGTTTTTGTATCATCCTGTATATCAAGATGGACCAATAAACTATTTTTCGAATATATACAAGGTGATTCATATAAGAGCACTGAAAACACAACCAATACAGGGTGATGTGTATTTAAACGCGAAAACTTCAACGTCAAATAAATTCACCAAATCTGAACCGATTTTGAAAATTCCCTCAACCCTTTATAAATAAAATCACTCTGTATATTAATCCTGGAGAGTTTTTGCACTGTTCTAGTTCTAAAATTTGTGTTATAACCTCAATCTTCAAAATAAGCAAAAACACGTTATTTACAATTAATTATCAATCAATTAGCTTAATTTAGCCTCACTTTAATTAAATAAAACAGGAAATTAAGCTTGTTGTACTCACATTTCCTCTTTTTCTACAATTTTGCACATATTCGGTTGAAGCTTTACTTCTTAATTGTTTCAACTCCTCCTCACTGCCGAACATCCAATATCGGGCCTGGGTGCTTGAAGGAAACATTTTTGTTAATTACTTATTACAATAAATTAAGGTTTAATCGAGAAAAAAACGATTAATTGAGAAAACTGATTTTTGTTTATGTTTATCTAACCTAACCTCACTTTTTTATTGGCTTATTGGCTATTCGTCGTGAGGAATGGAATACACTGTTGCCATACTTAAAATATATCCCATCTTATTTTTTTGTTGAGAGCAGTTTCCAGATGTGTTTGTTATGCTCCACTAGTGCACACTTTCTTACACTTTTTTACACTGCAACACTCAGTGTGGGTTTGTTTTGTTTGTGAAATGTCTGTCGGTTTTTTGGGATAGAGTATCTTTACTACACGCGTTTGGTGAAGTTCCTTTACACTGGTAGCCATAAGTTACGAAAATCAAGTTGCATTACACTATCTTACACCGATATAAAAAACACACCTAAAGTGTTTGTTAATAAAAATACCTGGAAGGTTGATATAGTAAGAGTGGAGAATAGGACTTGGGACATTGTTGACTTGTCTCAAGGCTTTGACGTTCAAATGAGTGTAAAAATCAAAGTCATGATGCATAGCATAGATAAGTGAATATAAAGCCAAAGATGATAAGAAGATATATAATCAAATACGAAGAATTGATTATAACCAAACTTTTAGTCCTAACGCAAAAATGTCACAATTGCATTTGTCTATTTACAATAAACATCCGCTAAACGTTTTTGATCCCGTATTCAACGCAGTAAAAGGCCTCATGGCAACATTGTAATTCACGTTCATGGTATGTCAAATCCATAGACAAACAATAATTAAATGGAAGAGCATCTTGTTGTTGTCAATATGGTGGACGGAATTGGATTCATCATTGAACTCCATATGTCATTATGGTGGACGGTAGGCAAGAGCATTGATGTATGCCTACACAACTACATCCCATTCTCGAACAAGCCAAAAGAGAGGGCGATACGTGTTGCGAAATTCTAATATTAGTTACGTGATTAGTTGTTAGATGGACTTGGGGTTGGTAATTGATGATTTCCGCGGGCTTTCTTCAAAAATTCGGTTGTTAGTATGTAAATAAATTGAGCTTTTTGGCTAAAATACGAAAATTGGGCACTCGAGACAACAACATAATAGGCTAATAAGTAGGCAATCATACCAATTTTACATCGACAATGATTACGGGCCCCATACACAGGCGTAAATATAGACCAGAGCGAGAGAGAGCGGTTTGGAATGGCTGAGCAATGCAATTTAGAGTAATTTTATAATTTTCCCCTTTTATTTCGTCGTCAAATTATATCGGGAAGCGTCGCTTATTTTGTGTTTTGGTCGCTGTGGAGGCCGATTTTCAGCAGTTTGTGCGCGGACTTTTGCGAGGAAACAGGAGGGTGTGAGTTTTCCGGGAAATGTGATTGTGGTGCCGGTTTGAGTGTCAGTGAAGTTAACCCGGGAAAACCCAGCCTATGTACTGAGAAATTGATTCAGGAACAAAATCAATTTTCCCCTTGTAGCAGAAAAAATATCAAAAGTTTAAAGAAAAACCCCAAGGAAAATTAAATTATCCACAAAAGAAACAATAGTTTAGGAGATAGAAAGTGAACTATGTTAATTTTCACTTTTCCGCATTTATTTCAATCCCGAAAACAGTTCTGTCATATCAATAAACTTATTTTTAAAGGAAAGTTAAATTGAGGCTAAAACATTGACAAATATCACCAAAACGTGGTTTTAACGAAAAATCCTCAATAAAAAATTTGGGTCTCATCAAATTCCCATGAACCTAAATTCACTGTAAAACCAGGCGTGAATTTGAAATCTGAATACAGTGTGTTTTTGAGATTTGGGACATGTCCTCAGTTTTTGTCGAATAAAACGAAAACTAATGGGTTTGTGAAAAAAACTATGGAGAGTGAAGTTGAAGAGGATTAAATTTTCTATAAAAGAGCTCCATCGAGTTTTCCTGTTAAATCAATAGTTTTTTATCCGCAGGCTTGTAAACTTTAATGTTGGTGATGTGTATAAAAATTTGGTTGGGTGATTTTTATGGAATAAAAATTCACGTTTCAAAGATAATTGTGTGAAAATTTAGAAAAAAAACCAGCCGACTATCTTTACTATTTATGGATATATGAATTTTTTAATATTGTTCATAGTATGGACACAGACACTACATCAGCTTCCGATTCATTATCAATTACATGTCTCCAAAATAATATTGTAAGGAATAGTGAAAATTTGTAGGTTCAAAGTAGATACTTTTTGACATAACCCCGTAGAAAAATCACCCGACAATCTTTACCAGTTAGGGAAACATGAATTTTCAAATTTGTTCATGGTCTAAGGTCTATAGACACTACATCAGCCTTGAATACGTCATTCATTGTCAAATATCGCCTGAATAGAATTTTTGGAAAAAGTGAAAATTTGTGAGTTCAAACTAGACACTTTTTGACATATTTCCATAAAAAAATCACTGAGCTATCTCAACTAGTTATGGAGATATGAATTTTTGAATTTTGTTCATCGTCCAGACACCAAATAAGCCTTCAAGTACATGACGTCATTCATCGTCAAATATCTCCAAAAGGGAATTTTTGACAAAAGTAAAAATTTGTAGGTTCAAAGTGGACACTTTTTGACATAATCCCATAAAAAAATCACCGGGCTACCTCAACTAGTTATGGAGATATGAATTTTTGAATTTTGTTCATCGTCCAGACACCAAATAAGCCTTCAAGTACATGACGTCATTCATCGTCAAATATCTCCAAAAGGGAATTTTTGACAAAAGTAAAAATTTGTAGGTTCAACGTGGACACTTTTTGACATAATCCCATAAAAAAGTTACTGGGCTACTTCAACTAGTTTTGGAGATATGAATTTTTGAATTTCGTTCATCGTCCAGACACCAAATAAGCTTCCAAGTATATGACGTCATTAATTGTCAAATATCTCCAAAACGAAATTTTTGACCAAAGTGAAAATTTGTAGGTTCAACGTGGACACTTTTTGACATAATCCCATAAAAAAATTACCGGGCTACCTCAACTAGTTATGAAGATATGAATTTTTGAATTTTGTTCATCGTCCATACATCAAATAAGCTTCCAAGTATATGACGTCATTCATTTTCAAATATCTCCAAAACGAAATTTTTGACTAAAGTGAAAATCTGTAGATTCAAAGTGGACACTTTTTGACATAATCCCATAAAAAAATCACCGGGCTACCTCAACTAGTTATGGAGATATGAATTTTTGAATTTTGTTCATCGTCCAGACACCAAATAAGTCTTCAAGTACATGACGTCATTCATTGTCAAATATCTCCAAAACGAAATTTTTGACTAAAGTGAAAATTTGTAGATTCAAAGTGGACACTTTTTGACATAATCCCATAAAAAAATCACCGGGCTACCTCAACTAGTTATGGAGATATGAATTTTTGAATTTTGTTCATAGTCCAGACACCAAATAAGTCTTCAAGTACATGACGTCATTCATTGTCAAATATCTCCAAAACGAAATTTTTGACTAAAGTGAAAATTTGTAGATTCAAAGTGGACACTTTTTGACATAATCCCATAAAAAAATCACCGGGCTACCTCAACTAGTTATGGAGATATGAATTTTTGAATTTTGTTCATAGTCCAGACACCAAATAAGCCTTCAAGTACATGACGTCATTCATCGTCAAATATCTCCAAAAGGGAATTTTTGACAAAAGTAAAAATTTGTAGGTTCAACGTGGACACTTTTTGACATAATCCCTTAAAAAAATCACCGCCTCAACTAGTTATGGAGATATGAATTTTTTAATTTTGTTCATCGTCCAGACACCAAATAAGCCTTCAAGTACATGACGGCATTCATCGTCAAATATCTCCAAGAAGAAATTTTTGACAAAAGTTGAAATTTGTAGATTCAAAGTGGACACTTTTTGACATAATCCCATAAAAAAATCACCGGGCTACCTCAACTAGTTATGGAGATATGAATTTTTGAATTTTGTTCATCGTCCAGACACCAAATAAGTCTTCAAGTACAGGACGTCATTCATTGTCAAATATCTCCAAAACGAAATTTTTGACTAAAGTGAAAATTTGTAGATTCAAAGTGGACACTTTTTGACATAATCCCATAAAAAAATTACCGGGCTACCTCAACTAGTTATGAAGATATGAATTTTTGAATTTTGTTCATCGTCCATACATCAAATAAGCTTCCAAGTATATGACGTCATTCATTTTCAAATATCTCCAAAACGAAATTTTTGACTAAAGTGAAAATCTGTAGATTCAAAGTGGACACTTTTTGACATAATCCCATAAAAAAATCACCGGGCTACCTCAACTAGTTATGGAGATATGAATTTTTGAATTTTGTTCATCGTCCAGACACCAAATAAGTCTTCAAGTACATGACGTCATTCATTGTCAAATATCTCCAAAACGAAATTTTTGACTAAAGTGAAAATTTGTAGATTCAAAGTGGACACTTTTTGACATAATCCCATAAAAAAATCACCGGGCTACCTCAACTAGTTATGGAGATATGAATTTTTGAATTTTGTTCATAGTCCAGACACCAAATAAGTCTTCAAGTACATGACGTCATTCATTGTCAAATATCTCCAAAACGAAATTTTTGACTAAAGTGAAAATTTGTAGATTCAAAGTGGACACTTTTTGACATAATCCCATAAAAAAATCACCGGGCTACCTCAACTAGTTATGGAGATATGAATTTTTGAATTTTGTTCATCGTCCAGACACCAAATAAGTCTTCAAGTACAGGACGTCATTCATTGTCAAATATCTCCAAAACGAAATTTTTGACTAAAGTGAAAATTTGTAGATTCAAAGTGGACACTTTTTGACATAATCCCATAAAAAAATCACCGGGCTACCTCAACTAGTTATGGAGATATGAATTTTTGAATTTTGTTCATAGTCCAGACACCAAATAAGCCTTCAAGTACATGACGTCATTCATCGTCAAATATCTCCAAAAGGGAATTTTTGACAAAAGTAAAAATTTGTAGGTTCAACGTGGACACTTTTTGACATAATCCCTTAAAAAAATCACCGCCTCAACTAGTTATGGAGATATGAATTTTTTAATTTTGTTCATCGTCCAGACACCAAATAAGCCTTCAAGTACATGACGGCATTCATCGTCAAATATCTCCAAGAAGAAATTTTTGACAAAAGTTGAAATTTGTAGGTTCAAAGTGGACACTTTTTGACATAATCTCATAAAAAAATTACTGGGCTACCTCGACTAATTTTGGAGATATAAATTTTTGAATTTTGTTCATGGTCCAGACACTACATGACATAATTCATTGTCAATCATCCGAATTTTAAAAAAGCCTGAAAATGTGTAGGTCCAAAGTAATAATACCTCAACTATTTATGGAGATTTGAATTTATGAATTTCATGATTTTTTTGCACGCTTCGAGTGAAAAACTAATTCTGCAGCAGCAGCAAAAAAGCCGTCCTTGAATATCAAAAAGCAGGCACATTTTAATAACAGGTTGAGTGAGCGCTACTGCTACATACAGGGCGTGTCTGGGATAATTTATATTTTCGAAAATTTATAATTAGTATCTTTAATATTTATAGAATATATGTGTGTCGGGCGGGCCTTTATCGTCGTTAGAACATCGCGAAGATTTCTTGGTAGCCGGGACGCGAAATGTATTTATTATGCAAATTGTCCTTTGGACTTTTTTGCCTACTGTTCAACGCTTGCGGGCTTTTATGGAGATACGAACCAAAATTGGAAAATAATCGTTCGCACTCACCTGCCCTTAAGGGCCTTGCATGTCCATTTTGAAACAATCAAAATTTCCATGCAGTCACATCCTCGACCGTTTCCGGCTTCAACACATAATCTTTTTGGGTTGAGACGAACCGTAGTTTTAAGTAATAATTAGAGCGGCCCAGGCCTGGGGCTGCGATGGGTCCCTTTTCGGTACCCGGTGCCCTGTTATTGAGTTGCGGGACTGGCGCCCGACAAATTGTTGTGTCTGGAGAAATCAAGAAATTCGGAATGGGACTAGAATCACGCTATATAGGGTTTAAATCACTATTATAGTGTTAGTCTTTGTTTAGATCAGGGGACCCAGACGGCTCCTCATTAATTGTTGGAAATTTTACTGTTTTGTGAAAATCTCAATTTTTCACCAGCCTGCCGTTCAAGATCTACTTTACTCTCTTTAGTTTTTCCCCTGAACCCGTCAGTTTATGTTTTATTTGCCAGAAACACATCTTTGTGTTCACTCATCCTAGAAATGTTAACATTTTTATAAGCCCGCAGATCAAAAACTATTGATGTGACAACAACACTCTATTGAGCTTTTTGATAGAAAATTCAATTTTCTTTAATTTTACTCTCATTAGTTTTTTCCCTAAACCCGTCAGTTTTCGTTTTATTTGCCAGAAACACATCTTTGTGTTCACTCATCCTAGAAATGTTAACATTTTTACAAGCCCGCAGATCAAAAACTATTGATGTGACAACAAAACTCTATCGAGCTTTTTGATAGAAAATTCAATTTTCTTTAATTTTACTCCCATTAGTTTTTTCCCTAAACCCGTCAGTTTTCGTTTTATTTGCCAGAAACACATCTTTGTGTTCACTCATCCCAGAAATGTTAACATTTTTACAAGCCCGCAGATCAAAAACTATTGATGTGACAACAAAACTCTATCGAGCTTTTTGATAGAAAATTCAATTTTCTTTAATTTTACTCTCATTAGTTTTTTCCCTAAACCCGTCAGTTTTCGTTTTATTTGCCAGAAACACATCTTCGTGTTCACTCATCATAGAAATGTCAACATTTTTACAAGCTCGCAGATCAAAAACTATTGATGTGACAACAAAACTCTATTGAGCTTTTTGATAGAAAATTCAATTTTCTTTAATTTTACTCTCATTAGTTTTTTCCCTAAACCCGTCAGTTTTCGTTTTATTTGCCAGAAACACATCTTTGTGTTCACTCATCCTAGAAATGTTAACATTTTTACAAGCCCGCAGATCAAAAACTATTGATGTGACAACAAAACTCTATCGAGCTTTTTGATAGAAAATTCAATTTTCTTTAATTTTACTCTCATTAGTTTTTTCCCTAAACCCGTCAGTTTTCGTTTTATTTGCCAGAAACACATCTTTGTGTTCACTCATCCCAGAAATGTTAACATTTTTACAAGCCCGCAGATCAAAAACTATTGATGTGACAACAAAACTCTATCGAGCTTTTTGATAGAAAATTCAATTTTCTTTAATTTTACTCTCATTAGTTTTTTCCCTAAACCCGTCAGTTTTCGTTTTATTTGCCAGAAACACATCTTTGTGTTCACTCATCCTAGAAATGTAAACATTTTTACAAGCCCGCAGATCAAAAACTATTGATGTGACAACAAAACTCTATCGAGATTTTTGATAGGAAATTCAATTTTCTTTAATTTTACTCTCATTAGTTTTTTCCCTAAACCCGTCAGTTTTCGTTTTATTTGCCAGAAACACATCTTTGTGTTCACTCATCCTAGAAATGTTAACATTTTTACAAGCCCGCAGATCAAAAACTATTGATGTGACAACAAAACTCTATTGAGCTTTTTGATAGAAAATTCAATTTTCTTTAATTTTACTCTCATTAGTTTTTTCCCTAAACCCGTCAGTTTTCGTTTTATTTGCCAGAAACACATCTTTGTGTTCACTCATCCTAGAAATGTTAACATTTTTATAAGCCCGCAGATCAAAAACTATTGATGTGACAACAACACTCTATTGAGCTTTTTGATAGAAAATTCAATTTTCTTTAATTTTACTCTCATTAGTTTTTTCCCTAAACCCGTCAGTTTTCGTTTTATTTGCCAGAAACACATCTTTGTGTTCAGTCATCCTAGAAATGTTAACATTTTTACAAGCCCGCAGATCAAAAACTATTGATGTGACAGCAAAACTCTATTGAGCTTTTTTATAGAAAATTAAATTTTCTTCAACTTTACTCTCTTTAGTTTTTTCCCTAAACCCGTCAGTTTTCGTTTTATTTTCCAGAAACACATCTTTGTGTTCACTCATCCTAGAAATGTCAACATTTTTATAAGCCCGCAGATCAAAAACTATTGATGTGACAACAATACTCTATTGAGCTTTTTGATAGAAAATTCAATTTTCTTTAATTTTACTCTCATTAGTTTTTTCCCTAAACCCGTCAGTTTTCGTTTTATTTTCCAGAAACACATCTTTGTGTTCACTCATCCTAGAAATGTTAACATTTTTATAAGCCCGCAGATCAAAAACTATTGATGTGACAACAAAACTCTATTGAGCTTTTTGATAGAAAATTCAATTTTCTTTAATTTTACTCTCATTAGTTTTTTCCCTAAACCCGGCAGTTTTCGTTTTATTTGCCAGAAACACATCTTTGTGTTCACTCATCCTGGAAATGTTAACATTTTTACAAGCCCGCAGATCAAAAACTATTGGTGTGACAACAAAACTCTATTGAGCTTTTTGATAGAAAATTCAATTTTCTCTAATTTTACTCTCATTAGTTTTTTCCCTAAGCCCGTCAGTTTTCGTTTTATGCGCCAGAAACACATCTTTGTGTTCACTCATCCTAGAAATGTTAACATTTTTACAAGCCCGCAGATCAAAAACTATTGATGTGACAACAAAACTCTATTGAGCTTTTTGATAGAAAATTCAATTTTCTTTAATTTTACTCTCATTAGTTTTTTCCCTAAACCCGTCAGTTTTCGTTTTATGCGCCAGAAACACATCTTTGTGTTCACTCATCCTAGAAATGTTAACATTTTTACAAGCCCGCAGATCAAAAACTATTGATGTGGCAGTAAAACTCTATGGAGCTTTTTTATAGAAAATTTTATTTTCTTCAACTTTACTCTCTTTAGTTTTCCCCCTAAGCCCGTCAGTTTTCATTTTATTTGCCAGAAACACATCTTTGTGTTCACTCATCCTAGAAAAGTTAACATTTTTACAAGCCCGCAGATCAAAAACTATTGATGTGACAGCAAAACTCTATTGAGCTTTTTTATAGAAAATTTTCTTCCTTTTCTACAGTTTTTTCATTAAACTATTCAATTTTCGTTTTATTCGGCAAAAACAAATTTACCATTTATACTGAATTTTTCGGTTTGTATAAATTTTTTTCCCGGCTTTAATTTATAGTAATCTATCGAAAATCAATACATTATTGATACAACTCATATAGTTGGGTTAGTTTGAGTTAGTTTTACACGCCATAGTTGGGTTAGTCTTACTTTTTAGTCACTTTATACGCTGTAGTTGGGTTAGTTTCACTCTAAATTCACTGCAGTTGAGTTTCATGATTGCATATAATAATATTCCTGAGCTAATTCCATAAATAAAAGTGCATTCAAACAATATGGGTCCAAAAGTACATAGTTTTTGAAATACAGGGTGTTAAACTTGAAAATAAAAATAGTAAGTAAAATGTATGTCACTGACTTGATTGTATAATTAAGCTTTTTGTTGTTTAAATTTTGTTCAATATTTGGCTTCGTTTCACTTTTTTAATCCGATTAAGAAAAAATAAAAAACATTTTTTTTAAAACGAGTCAAGATACTGAGAACATCCAAGAATCAAAAAAATGTTTGATTGTTTCATCGAAATTTCAAAAAATCGGTTCAAAGATAAATATTGTAAAAATTAAAATACTGTTTGAAATACTTGACACCCTGTATCTTAAAAATGTTGCATTTCTATGTTTATATGAATCAGGGAACACCCTGTATAATAATAATAACGACATTCGGATTATCTTTTCGTAAAATTTCTTTTCATGTTAATAATGGCTGCTAAGAGATGAAACGTCGTGTTTGATTTTTTTTTCATAAATTTTTGTTACCCAATTTAACGATAAAAGTTTGTTTAGTAGTGTTAGTATTTATTAGGTACACTTTTTGATGTTTTCTCAAAAAATGCCTCATAAAAACTGAAAAAAATAAAATAAAAGCGGATATAGTTTTTTGGTAGGTTAAAATGGGCTTGGAATAAGAAAGAAAAACGAACAAAAAATTGAATAAATCCTCTAAAAAGTAGGAAAAGACATAGAATGAGTCGAAAAAAAAATCTACAGTCAGTTGAAAAGTGATCAAAATAAGAAAAAAAAATGATGAAATCAAGCAAAAAGCGAAATGCGAAATAAATCCAAAAAAGTGAAAAAATAATCTTCGAATAACAGAAAAGTTACTTAAATTGATAAAAACAAAAAGCTAAACAAGTTCTATGGAACATGGAAATAGACACTAAAATTGAAAAAAAAAACTAGATAAAATATCCTGAAAAGTAAAAAAAATATCTTATTTAATTTGAAAAAAAAAAAATCCCAATAATGCTCTGACAGGTGAAAGTAGAGAAGTGACAAAGTTAAAGTACAAACACCTGAAAAAATGTAGAAAACACATTTCAAAAAGCGAAATCTGTCCGCTGAAAAGTTAAATAAAAGAGATAATAGTTTCATCGTGGTTGAAAAATTAAATTTTTCTGTAACTCGGGCGCCACCCTCTGGATTTGTCTGGTCTGCAATCAAAAACCTTGAAAATTGAACAAATTGAGTCACTAAAAACTCGAATTGTAAGGAAAAGAATGATCTTTCACTATTTTTAAAGAAATCTCCCAACTCCATCAATAATTATTTGTACAGAGTGTCACAAATTATTTAAAAAAAAATCCCTTAAACAATCTAAAAACTCTGTAACTTTCTCAAAAATCAAGTAAATTGAGTCACTCAAAACTCAAATTAGAGGAAAAAGGATGGACTTTTACACTATTTTCATAGGAATCACCAAAACTGAATCAGTAATTTGTACAGAGTGTCACAAATTATTTAAGAAAAAAATCACTCAAAAAAAGACAGTCTGCAACTAAAAATTATGTAACTTTCTTGAAAATTGAGTAAATTGAGTCGCTAAAAACTCAAATTGTAGGAAAAAGAATGATCTTTCACACTATTTTCAAAGAAATCTCCCAACTCCATCAATAATTATTTGTACAGAGTGTCACAAATTATTTAAAAAAAAATCCCTTAAACAAACTAAAAACCCTGTAACTTTCTCAAAAATTAATTAAATTGCGTCACTCAAAACTCAAATTAAAGGAAAAAGGATGGACTTTTACACTATTTTCATAGGAATCACTAAAACTGAATCAGTAATTTGTACAGAGTGTCACAAATTATTTAAGAAAAAAATCACTCAAAAAAGACAGTCTGCAACTAAAAACTATGTAACTTTCTTGAAAATTGAGCAAATTGAGTCACTAAAAACTCAAATTGTAGGGAAAAGAATGATCTTTCACACCATTTTTAAAGAAATCCCCCAACTCCATCAATAATGTGTATAGAGTGTCATAAATTAAAAAGTTTTTGATCATTCAATTTTCCACCATTTTCAAAAAAAATAATTTTTATGCATTCGTATAATTTATTAAAAAAACTATTCACTTTTCCACAAAAAACTTTCTCAGTACCTTTATCTCTACTATATCGTAAGTGTTACCTTTCCCCAGAAAAAGTCACATATATAGGGTGACTCAGAAATATTCAAGGAGAAATTACCTAAACTGTTCCAGTCAACCATGTTTGAAATAATTTATAACTCCAAATCTAATAAAGATAGCCTGTTGTTATCACCAATTAATTCTGATTCAAATTTTCCATAACAATCATCATGAAAATATACAGGGTGTTCAAAAAATCTATACAAATTTGGAAAAGCAATGTTTGAAATAATTCATAACTCAACATCTTCAGCTTAAAATTTTCCATTAGAATCGTCATCAAAATATACAGGGTGTCCAAGAAATATTTATGGAAAAATCAACTCGAGATAAATGTAAGAAATATACAAGGTGTCTAGAAAAGATCGAAATTGGGGAAATTACACTAAAACCAAAATTCCTCGGTAATTATGACATATACGTGAAAAACCCATAGAACAAAAATTGTAGACAACAAAAAAACCCACAACTTTTATTCTTCACATTTTTCCGATATCTCTTCTCAATTCCAAGATATTCACCGCCGCAGACCGACCGCATATCTCAGTCTCGGTAAGCGCCCGCAAACAAAAAAATCCAATCAACTTTTGATCAATCCCAAGAGTCACAAATCAAAACTGTCGATCTTGTGGTCCATCAAAGTAATTAAAATATTGATAATCAAAGGTTTGAGCGACGATAAATTCGGGGCGAATGTAATAAAAATTGGGTGGGGCGCGCGATAAATCAGTCGAAATTTATGATCTGCCACGGTTTATGATCG
Organism: Orchestes rusci; assembly: GCA_958502075.1. Taxonomy (NCBI): domain Eukaryota; kingdom Metazoa; phylum Arthropoda; class Insecta; order Coleoptera; family Curculionidae; genus Orchestes; species Orchestes rusci. Next base: position 21,364,734 of record OY293313.1, on the reverse strand, counting down.
GGGGGTCGGAAAAAAATTTTGATTGTATTAAAATCGAGGGATTTTTGGGGAAAATAATATGGTTTATCTTGTTATCACAGCTTAAGTATAGCAATTTTTACTTACTTTGGCTTAATTACGTGGAAAATGACTATATTTAGTTGACGGAGATTTATTAAACGGGCTTCTTGTATGTGCAGTGGTTTTTGGTCGAAAATTGTGCACCTACAATGTGGGGTTTATTTTTGGGATTTTGAATTTTCAGAATTTTTTTTTCAAACCCATCATCACTTTACTAGATTATTTTTCTTGGATGGGCCAAATTTGAAGATGAATACATTAGTACAAACGACGCAAGTCTATTTCTATTTTCTTTTAGCTTTTGAGTTATGATTTTTTTTCAAAAAAGTGTTCACTAGTAAGTTTTCCAAACTTTAAGCTGATTTTTGTACAAAGATTATTGTACATAATGATTTTTAATTATGAAAAATTTGCAGTTTCGTTGGTGGAAACAACAGCGCTAAGCTATATAGTGAATTTTGAGTTTTGATTTTTTTTTCAAGTGCTTAAATCCGACAACATAGCAATTTTCTGATTGATGACAATTTGACATGAACAATAATCAAAAAATCATAGTTTCCTTGAAATTTGAGATTTCATCTTCAGATTTGGATCTCACTATATTCAGTTCCACCACTTCACACTCATTTAACTATAAATCCGGCAACACAGCAATTTCTCGTTATACAGAGTGATTTATAGATTTCTACAACAAAATTAAAAACATCAGAACTCCCTTAATTGATGAGATATCAGCTTCAAATGTGAACCTCACTATACTCACTCCAATTACTTCACACCCATTTAACTAGAAATCCGACAACACAGCAATGTCAAATACAGGGTGATTTATAGATTGATGACAATTTTTCTACAACAAAATTTAAAAAATCAGAACTCCCTTAATTGATGAGATATAAGCTTCAAATTTGAACCTAACTTCACTCAGTTCAACCACTTTACGCTCATTAACCTATAAATCCGGCAACACAGCAATTTTTCGTTATACAGAGTGATTTATAGATTGATAAAGAAAATTCTACAGGAAAATTAGAAAAATCAGAACTCCCTTAATTGATGAGATATCAGCTTCAAATTTAAACCTCACTATACTCAGTTCAACCACTTCACACCCATCAACCTATAAATCCGGCAACACCGCAATTTTTCGTTATACAGAGTGATTCATAGATTGATAAAAAAAAATCTACAAAAAAAATAAGAAAAATCAGAACTCCCTTGATTGATGAGATATCAGCTTCAAAATTGAACCTCACTATACTCAGTTCAATCACTTCACACTCATTAAACTGAAAATCCGGCAACACAGCAATGTTAAATACAGGGTGATTTATAGATTGTTGACAATTTCTCTGCAAAAAAATTCAAAAAATGAGAACTTCCTTAAATGTTCATATATCAGCTTCAAATTTGAACCTCACTTTACTCAGTTCCACCACTTCACACTCATTTAACTATTAATCTGGCAACACAGCAATTTTTCGTTATACAGAGTGATTTATAGATTGATGAAAATTTTTCTACAACAAAATTTAAAAAATCAGAACTCCGTTGATTGATGAGATATCAGCTTCAAAATTGAACCTCACTATACTCAGTTCAATCACTTCACACTCATTAAACTGAAAATCCGGCAACACAGCAATGTTAAATACAGGGTGATTTATAGATTGTTGACAATTTCTCTGCAAAAAAATTCAAAAAATGAGAACTTCCTCAAATGTTCATATATCAGCTTCAAATTTGAACCTCACTTTACTCAGTTCCACCACTTCACACTCATTTAACTATTAATCTGGCAACACAGCAATTTTTCGTTATACAGAGTGATTTATAGATTGATGAAAATTTTTCTACAACAAAATTAAAAAAATTAGAACTCCGTTGATTGATGAGATATCAGCTTCAAAATTGAACCTCACTATACTCAGTTCAATCACTTCACACTCATTAAACTGAAAATCCGGCAACACAGCAATGTTAAATACAGGGTGATTTATAGATTGTTGACAATTTCTCTGCAAAAAAATTCAAAAAATGAGAACTTCCTCAAATGTTCATATATCAGCTTCAAATTTGAACCTCACTTTACTCAGTTCCACCACTTCACACTCATTTAACTATTAATCTGGCAACACAGCAATTTTTCGTTATACAGAGTGATTTATAGATTGATGAAAATTTTTCTACAACAAAATTTAAAAAATCAGAACTCCGTTGATTGATGAGATATCAGCTTCAAAATTGAACCTCACTATACTCAATTCAATCACTTCACACTCATTAAACTGAAAATCCGGCAACACAGCAATGTTAAATACAGGGTGATTTATAGATTGTTGACAATTTCTCTGCAAAAAAATTCAAAAAATGAGAACTTTCTTAAATGTTCATATATCAGCTTCAAATTTGAACCTCACTTTACTCAGTTCCACCACTTCACACTCATTTAACTATTAATCTGGCAACACAGCAATTTTTTGTTATACAGAGTGATTTATAGATTGATGAAAATTTTTCTACAACAAAATTAAAAAAATCAGAACTCCGTTGATTGATGAGATATCAGCTTCAAAATTGAACCTCACTATACTCAGTTCCACCACTTCACACTCATTAAACTGAAAATCCGGCAACACAGCAATGTTAAATACAGGGTGATTTATAGATTGTTGACAATTTCTCTGCAAAAAAATTCAAAAAATGAGAACTTCCTTAAATGTTCATATATCAGCTTCAAATTTGAACCTCACTTTACTCAGTTCCACCACTTCACACTCATTCAACTATTAATCTGGCAACACAGCAATTTTTCGTTATACAGAGTGATTTATAGATTGATGAAAATTTTTCTACAACAAAATTAAAAAAATCAGAACTCCGTTGATTGATGAGATATCAGCTTCAAAATTGAACCTCACTATACTCAGTTCAATCACTTCACACTCATTAAACTGAAAATCCGGCAACACAGCAATGTTAAATACAGGGTGATTTATAGATTGTTGACAATTTCTCTGCAAAAAAATTAAAAAAATGAGAACTTCCTTAAATGTTCATATATCAGCTTCAAATTTGAACCTCACTTTACTCAGTTCCACCACTTCACACTCATTTAACTATTAATCTGGCAACACAGCAATTTTTCGTTATACAGAGTGATTTATAGATTGATGAAAATTTTTCTACAACAAAATTAAAAAAATCAGAACTCCGTTGATTGATGAGATATCAGCTTCAAAATTGAACCTCACTATACTCAGTTCAATCACTTCACACTCATTAAACTGAAAATCCGGCAACACAGCAATGTTAAATACAGGGTGATTTATAGATTGTTGACAATTTCTCTGCAAAAAAATTAAAAAAATGAGAACTTCCTTAAATGTTCATATATCAGCTTCAAATTTGAACCTCACTTTACTCAGTTCCACCACTTCACACTCATTTAACTATTAATCTGGCAACACAGCAATTTTTCGTTATACAGAGTGATTTATAGATTGATGAAAATTTTTCTACAACAAAATTAAAAAAATCAGAACTCCGTTGATTGATGAGATATCAGCTTCAAAATTGAACCTCACTATACTCAGTTCCACCACTTCACACTCATTAAACTGAAAATCCGGCAACACAGCAATGTTAAATACAGGGTGATTTATAGATTGTTGACAATTTCTCTGCAAAAAAATTCAAAAAATGAGAACTTCCTTAAATGTTCATATATCAGCTTCAAATTTGAACCTCACTTTACTCAGTTCCACCACTTCACACTCATTCAACTATTAATCTGGCAACACAGCAATTTTTCGTTATACAGAGTGATTTATAGATTGATGAAAATTTTTCTACAACAAAATTAAAAAAATCAGAACTCCGTTGATTGATGAGATATCAGCTTCAAAATTGAACCTCACTATACTCAGTTCAATCACTTCACACTCATTAAACTGAAAATCCGGCAACACAGCAATGTTAAATACAGGGTGATTTATAGATTGTTGACAATTTCTCTGCAAAAAAATTCAAAAAATGAGAACTTCCTTAAATGTTCATATATCAGCTTCAAATTTGAACCTCACTTTACTCAGTTCCACCACTTCACACTCATTTAACTATTAATCTGGCAACACAGCAATTTTTCGTTATACAGAGTGATTTATAGATTGATGAAAATTTTTCTACAACAAAATTAAAAAAATCAGAACTCCGTTGATTGATGAGATATCAGCTTCAAAATTGAACCTCACTATACTCAGTTCAATCACTTCACACTCATTAAACTGAAAATCCGGCAACACAGCAATGTTAAATACAGGGTGATTTATAGATTGTTGACAATTTCTCTGCAAAAAAATTCAAAAAATGAGAACTTCCTCAAATGTTCATATATCAGCTTCAAATTTGAACCTCACTTTACTCAGTTCCACCACTTCACACTCATTTAACTATTAATCTGGCAACACAGCAATTTTTCGTTATACAGAGTGATTTATAGATTGATGAAAATTTTTCTACAACAAAATTAAAAAAATCAGAACTCCGTTGATTGATGAGATATCAGCTTCAAAATTGAACCTCACTATACTCAGTTCCACCACTTCACACTCATTAAACTGAAAATCCGGCAACACAGCAATGTTAAATACAGGGTGATTTATAGATTGTTGACAATTTCTCTGCAAAAAAATTCAAAAAATGAGAACTTCCTTAAATGTTCATATATCAGCTTCAAATTTGAACCTCACTTTACTCAGTTCCACCACTTCACACTCATTCAACTATTAATCTGGCAACACAGCAATTTTTCGTTATATAGAGTGATTTATAGATTGATAAAAAATTTTCTACAACAAAATTAAAAAAATCAGAACTTCGTTGATTGATGAGATATCAGCTTCAAAATTGAACCTCACTATACTCAGTTCAATCACTTCACACTCATTAAACTGAAAATCCGGCAACACAGCAATGTTAAATACAGGGTGATTTATAGATTGTTGACAATTTCTCTGCAAAAAAATTCAAAAAATGAGAACTTCCTCAAATGTTCATATATCAGCTTCAAATTTGAACCTCACTTTACTCAGTTCCACCACTTCACACTCATTTAACTATTAATCTGGCAACACAGCAATTTTTCGTTATACAGAGTGATTTATAGATTGATGAAAATTTTTCTACAACAAAATTAAAAAAATCAGAACTCCGTTGATTGATGAGATATCAGCTTCAAATTTGAACCTCACTATACCCAGTTCAAACACTTCACAATAATTAAACTATAAATTTGACAACACAGCAATTTTTAATATTAGAGGGTGAGTTATAGATTGATGACAATTTTTCTACAAAAAAATTCAAAAAATCAGAACTCCCTTGAATGTTCAGATATCAGCTTCATATTTGAACCTCACTATAAATCAAATTGTAAATAATGCACAAATGTTATTGTCACTTTCCAGTCACAATGGATGATGATATGATTCTGTTTTGTGTAAAAAAAAACACTATTCGCGTATTCGTGCTTTTGCAACCGATAAAATTTCGGCAGAAACAACGACTCAATGCAGACTGTCTCCGGATAACTATAGGAGTATGACAGATAACTTATTGCTTCAACTGTGCGCAACGTTGCCAAGTTTTCTCACGAGGTTTCTGTAATTTGAGCTAAAAAATATTATTTAATCTTTCGTTTCTAATTATTTGTCTTACTTGGGTAAGTTTGAGTCAAGTTCAGTAAGTTTTGCTTCGTTTCCAGCGAACACAAACTAATACGACTTAATCCAAACTTACCCAATTTAACAAATAACCTGAACTTGCCCTTGAACCCAAAATATCCAGAATTTGACTTATTCAAACTTACCCAAATAAATCCAAAATATCATAAACTTGAACAATTTAACAAAAAACGTAATCTAAACTAACCCAAACTTACTTAATTTAACAAAAATATGTATCCCAACTTACCCGAAAAACCTTAAACCTAACCTGATCCAAATTAACTCAAGTTTTAAGTAAAATTTAAAAAAAGACTTATCCCAAACTTACCCAACTGAACACAAAATAAACCTAACTTGAACAATTTACCTAAAATACTTAGTCCAAACTTAGCTAATTTAATTCAACAACCAATTTAACAAATAAAACTTACCAATTTAACCTCAACTAACTTAACTTGATTTAACTTGGGTTAGTTTGGATCCAGCAGGGATCAAGTTAGGTTAAAATTGAGTAAAGTTTCAGTTAGGATTAATAAGTTTGGTTCGGTTTGAGTTAAATTGTTTGGATTGATTGATTAACTCAATCTAACCTAAACAAGCACTCTTGTGTTGAAATAAGGTTCAAATCTGAGTAATTTGGTTTATATTTGGGTAAGTTTGAGTTCATGATGTAATGAGTCATTTACGGGACTGATTTGAAGTCCGGTAAATGATACATTAGAGTACAGTACGAAAGAAAATAATATTAAACGATGCTTTGGGAAGTTTTCTTCAAAATTACCTAAGGTAATTGAATTTATCTAGAAAATGGTACCATTTACAGCGTAAATACTATGGACATTATTTATAGGGAATTGAATTATCTATAACTTTTGTTTCATCATTTTTGGTGTACTTACACCCAGTTGAGAGATATGATGGATATAAGTTACATACATTGAATTTTTGCAAGGTTCAATTAAATTGGATTTTATGGCAAAATGGTACTACCTACGGGGTTAATACTATAAGGATATTTTATAGAAAATTGAATTATCTGCAAGTTTTGTCTGAAACTTTTTAGCCTAAACCCATCCTGCTGGTATTTAATCGCAGTTGAAATCCATCGGTGGGTGTTAATTTCAATGTCCAAACCTTCAATACATCACATTTCAATCGTAGCGAAAATTGCCCATAATCACCACCCAAAACCATTCCTTTGTCTCGGGCCAAGAATTCCATTCTTTGTTCCTGCCTATATAGATGGCAAAAGCGCCAATAAATCATCCCCCCGAGCCGCCATCAAATTATACACCGAAAAGTTGACGGGCCCATAACAGATATATATCCCCGTTACAATGCTCAACTTCGATGACGATAAATCATATTCAACTCCGCCATTTTGCTTTCGGCCTGTACTTAGACCATCATTGGGGTGATATAGTGTGATATCAGAAATTGCTGGGTTGCCCCGGGGAGCTAATGGGGGGCTTTCTAACGTTGTTTATTGATATGTCTTGGACAAGATGAGACCACTCTTTGCAACGCCCTGTATATTCTCTAGGGGTATGAGGAGGTGTTTTGGTATATTCTTATTGAAGCTGACTCTATTACCGACAATTTGACGTTCAAATCAACCCTCTATCGTCATTTTTAGGAAATTTACATTGAACAATGTCCACTGAGTCATTTTTGTTAAAATTAATTTACAACTATTTTGAAACGCCCTGTATATTTTCCAGGGGAATGTGGAGGGGTTTTGGTATATTCTTATTGAAGCTGACTCTATTACCGATAATTTGACGTTCAAATCAACCCTCTATCGTCATTTTTAGAAAATTTACATTGAACAATGTCCACTGAGTCATTTTTGTTAAAATTATTTTACAACTATTTTGAAACGCCCTGTATATTTTCCAGGGAAATGTGGAGGGGTTTTTGTATATTCTTATTGAAGCTGACTCTATTACCGACAATTTGACCTTTCAATCAACCCTCTATCGTCATTTTTAGGAAATTTACATTGAACAATGTCCACTGAGTCATTTTTGTTAAAATTATTTTACAACTATTTTGAAACGCCCTGTATATTTTCCAGGGAAATGTGGAGGGGTTTTTGTATATTCTTATTGAAGCTGACTCTATTACCGACAATTTGACCTTTCAATCAACCCTCTATCGTCATTTTTAGGAAATTTACATTGAACAATGTCCACTGAGTCATTTTTGTTAAAATTATTTTACAACTATTTTGAAACGCCCTGTATATTTTCCAGGGAAATGTGGAGGGGTTAAGGTATATTCTTATGGAAGCTGACTCTATTACCGACAATTTGACGTTCAAATCAACCCTCTATCGTCATTTTTAGGAAATTTACATTGAACAATGTCCACTGGGTCGTTTTTGTAAAATTTATTTTACAACTACCTTGCTACGCCCTGTATATTTTCCAGGGGAGTGTGGAGGGGTTTTGGTATATTCTTATTGAAGCTGACTCTATAACCGACAATTTGACGTTTCAATCAACCCTCTATCGTCATTTTTAGGAAATTTACATTGAACAATGACCTATATAGTCTCCAATAGGATGTGAGTCAGGGTTAGTTTTTGGTTATTTTTGGTTAGTTTGGTTAATTTCGAGTGTTCAAGTTATGAGAGATGTTTCTTCAGGTTAGTTTCGACTACCAGGGATTTTTATCCGAGTTCGATTTGGTTAGTTTGGGTTAGTTCGTTATGGGTTAGTTGGGTTACCAGGGATACGTTGACATAATTCACCCTGTATACTCAAAACCAGATATTTTTGGCAAATTTGAAATATTTTACATTAAAAAATATTCTTTCAAGAAACTTCTGTCAAAGTTTCACGTGAAAATATTCAAAATTATGTAAATGGGAATATTTTGAAGTTTTACTTTGGAAATTCGACTCGTTTGCATAATTCAACCTGTATACCCAAAATCAGTTATTTTTGACTAATTTGAAATATTGTCTATTGAAATATATTCTGTGAAAAGAATTTTGTCAAAGTTTTACTTGGAAATATCCAAAATTGCGCAAATGAGGCAATTTTGGAGTTCTACTTTGAAAATCTGACACGTTTGCATAAATCACCCTCTTTGTATTCAAAATAAGTTATTTTTGAAAATAATTGATCCTAAATATATCCTATCAAAGTTTCACTTCAAAATGTAGTAAAATTGTGCAAATGACACAATTTTTAAATTTTAATTTGGAAATTGGACACGTTTGCATAATTCACTCTGTATATTTGAAACCAGTTATTTTTGGCAAATTTCGAATATTTTCCATCAAAATATATTCTATAATGAGAATTCTGACAAAGTTTCACTTGAAAAAATCAAAAAATGTATAAATTGGACAATTTTGAAGTTTTTCTTTGGAGATTGGACACATTTGCATAATTCACCCTGTGTATTCAAAATCAGTTATTTTTGACAAATTGGGAATATTTTTATTAAAATATGTTCTATAAAGAGAATTGTATCATAGTTTCACTTGAAAATATCCAAAATTGTACAAATGGGACAATTTTGAAGTTTTACTTTAGAAATTGGAAATGTTTGCATAATTCACCCTGTATATTTAGAACCAGATATTTTTGGCAATTTTGAAATATTTTTTATCAAAACATATTCTACAAAGAGAATTCTATCAAAGTTTCACTTGAAATTATCCAAAATTGTACAGATGGAAATTTTGAAGTTTTACTTTAGAAATAGGACACGTTTGCATAATTCACTCTGTATATTCAAAACCAGTAATTTTTGGCCAATGTGAAATTGGACACGTTTGCATAATTCGCCTTGTGTATTCAAAATCAATTATTTTTGACAAATTGGGAATATTTTTTATAAAAAAATGTTCTATAAAGAGAATTGTATCAAAGTTTCACCTAAAATTGTACAAATTGGACAATTTTGAAGTTTTACTTTAGAAATAGGACACGTTTGCATAATTCACCCTGTATATTTAAAACCAGATATTTTTGGCAATTTTGGAATATTTTTCATCAAAATATATTCTATAATGAGAATTCTATCAAAGTTTCACCTGAAAATGTCCAAAATTGTGCAAATCGGACAATTTTGAAGTTTTACTTTGGAAATTGGACGCACGTTTGCATTATTCATTCCCCTGTATATTTGAAACTAAGCTCTTCTTGGCATATTTGGAATTTTTTTCTATCAAAACATATTCTCTTATGAGAATTCTGACAAAGTTTCACTTGAAAATATCCAAAAGTGTATAAATGGGAAAAATTTTGAAGTTTTACTTACTGGACACATTTGCATAATTCATTCACCCAGTATATTTAAAACCAGTCATTTTTGGCAAATTTAATATTTTTCATTAAACTATATTCTATAAAGATAATTCTATCAAAGTTTCTGCTAGGTTAGTTTTTGTTTGGAAAAATGTAAATATTTAAAAAATATATTTTTTTTAAATATAAAATGTTTGATCTATTTGTGTCAGTTTGAGTTAATTTTGGTTACCAAAGATGTTTCTTCAGGTTAGTTTGGGTTATTTTGGTTAAGTTTATTTTGAATTTGATCAGTTTGGGACACTAAACATTTTTCGAAAGCAAAGCGAATCAAAAATGACTCAAACTAACCTAAACTGACCCAATCTTGACAAAACTAATCGAAAATAACCGGAACTAACCTAAAAAAGTGACCCAAACTGATCGAAAACAAGTCCAAACTGACCAAATCTAACCCAATGAAAAAAATTTAGTAACCCAAACCGACCAAATTCAACCTAAACTCACCAAAACGAATAAAAAATAACTCAAACTAACCTAAACTGACCAAATTCGAGTTTTTAAAAAAGCTACATTGAACAATAATGACCATAAAAAAAAACTTTTTTGTTAAAATATAAATAAATGTCATGACGAACATATTATTAATATTAATATGAGTAAATTTGCAGAACAATAAAATAACATAACTAATCTCTTTAATGAAATGGACGCTAACCTGGTAAAGAAGTGAAATAACTAAAAAAAACTAAATTCCTTGTCACGCGGAGTGACGTCACAAGTAATATGACAGTGACGATTGAGCTGTCATCTCAATTGTCACCAATCTACAAATGGGGACAGACAGTCCCGAGTGTTCTTAGTAGCACACTTAAAAAAAGGGCTAATTTTACACTCAAAAAACATTTTTTCTTATCCAATTTGATTAATTCATAAAGTATAGTAAATAGTGAATAGCACATGTCAAGCCGCCATATTGATATTTTCACCCCTATTCGGTGGAGAGAGTGATAGAAATAAATTAGAGGGGCCAGCGTTTCCGGTTTTTGGTCACGGCATGTGCCGCCGGCCATGTTTGGGGATTTTATTCATTATTTATGGACTTTGGGGATTTTGGTAATTATGGGGAATGTGCCATCCTGTATATTCAAGTGGAAACTTATTTGTTTAATTACGGGGGTAATGTCGGGCTGTTATTAAGAAAAATGAGGCCAGGAAATTAAAGTCGAACGTGGAAAATTGATTATTATAAATGAACAGCAAAACTTTTGGGATAAAAGTTGTTAAAATAGAAAAATTTTTGTTTTTAGTGAATTTGACATCGTTTTAAAGAAAACTTCCCAAAGCATGGTTTCACATCAAAATATTTGTGTTGATATATGATATAAATTTTACACTAATTCCTCAATAACTTTAGCAAAAATTGACGAATTTTGATAAAATTTGCGTCATTTAGAAGAAAAACTTCAAGTTAAAACTGATGTGCCTCTTATCGCCCTCTAAAAGCAAAATCTCATACTTTCTTCGCCATAAAATTGTCTCAAAACCACCCATATAAATCAAGCAAAACTCTCCCCGAGGGCGCCACTACAGCAAAGCCCATATTTCAACCAGTACGACATCTATTAGCATGGCAAAATATGTAAATTGTTTCCAATGAAGAATTTACGAGTTTTTTTAAAAACTGAAATTGCTTTAAATTTACTTTTACTTTTATTGGTGGAAATAGTTGTCCGACGGCAAAAGTGTTTGGGTTAAATCAACAAAATTTAATCTTTGCAGGGGTGGAGCAACCTAAACCCCATTTCCCACCATACATGAACCGGTCAAGAACCCAAAATGTCAGGTACCGAGTTTGATTGGTCGTACCAAGACCACGCCCGACACCCACGCATCCACCAGGTACCAGAGCAGGTATTTTTATGTTTTTTTTTTTAATGACAATTCGTGTTTAAGTTTTTGTCTTTTGCAGGACCACCAGGATGGGTGTCATCAGGGGACTGATGGTTTTTTTTTTGTATGAGAATTGGTAATAAATGTTTGAGCGGCAATGTTGTTTTATTTATGTTTATGCATTTTTTTTTTTTTTTTTTTTTGAAGCATAAGAAAGCTTGAAATAACACCAAATTTCAAATAGTTTTAACAGGTCTTGAAAAAAAAATCTTTTAAAGAAGTATGAAGAAGCATTTAAAAAACTGCTTTGCCAAATTTCAAATAAATAATAAAAAATCTAAATCTATCAAAAAAGAGTTCAAAACTTTTTTTTTTTTTGAACCTTTTTAATCATTAAGGAGCATTTTTTTATCATTGAGTGTGAAGTAACTTTCAAATAAGCCTATTTTGTTGAATTTTAAACAATTTCCGATATAAAAATCCTCAAATTATCCAAAACTAAAGTATTTAAATCTTTTAGAATTGTTTTTGAAGCGTTTTTATACATTTATTTTATCAAATTCTTCGCTAAGTTTGAATTTAAAGAATGAATTAAATTGACCGAAAAACTTGAACACTGCTTAACATATTTTTGAACCTCTAGAAATTATTTTCAAAGCTTTTTTAAACTATTTTTTCATTATAGACATTTTTAACTTTTTCTTTTATTTAAGAAAGTTTAAACGAAATTTAAAATAGTCTTTGAACTGTCTTGTTGAACTTTTTAGTTTTATCGGAAAAATCCTCAATCTTAGAACCTTTAGAAATGTTTGTTTATTAAAACTTTTTTGAACTTAAACTTTTTTCACCATAATATGGTTTTTTTATTTTTTTTAAGCATTTAAGAAAGCTTATAAAATAACTCTAAATGTCTTCTTCTGCAAGTTAAGAAAAAATCTTCAAATTATCCGAAAAACCTCAATAATAAAGAAGTGTTTGTTTTTGAATTTCACGAAGTGTCAAGAAGTATTTAAAAAAGTCTTTGAACTGTTTTGCCAAATTTCAAACAATTTTTGAAGACTAAAATCTTTAATTTATCAAAAAAACATTTAGAAACGGTTTTTGGACCTTTCCAGCAAATCGTTTTTATCATTATGGAGCATTTTTTCTTTTTTTATCATCACTTGAGGAGTGTAAAGTAACAATAAAATAAGTCTTTGAACTATTTTGTTGAATTTTTAACAATTTCAATGGAAAAATCCCCAAATTTTCCAAATCTAAAGAACTTAAAACTTTTATAAGTGTTTTTGAAACTTTTTTTTAACTGTTTTATCAAATCCTTTGCCAAGTCTCAATCCTTGACCATAAAATCTTCAGAAGTTTTTGTTTAAAGTTTTTTTAAACTTTTTTTTATCTTTTCTTATCATTAAGGGAAATTTAAACGAACATTTAAAAATGTCTTTGAACTGTTTTGTTGCATTTTAAATGATTGTTCAAGAAATAATCCTCAAATAAGAGAATGAAACCTTTAAAAGTGTTGTTTAAAGCTTTTTAAATTATTACTTTTAATCAGTATAGACATTTTTAACTTTTCCTTTCATTTGAGAAAGTTTAGATGAGCATTCAAAAAAGTCTTTGAACGGTTTTGTTGAGTTTTAATCAATTTTTATAGGAAAAATCCTCAACCTTATAACCTTAAAGGTTTTAAAAACTTTTTTTCACCATAAAAATACATTGTTATTTTTTTTTTGAGCATTTAACGAAGCTTAAAATTATTCCTTTCCTATATTTCAAACAATTTTTCAACAACGAATTGAGTGAACTTTAAATAATCATTATCAAAAAAGGCTGAATATCTTGAATTCAAAAATGTTTTTTTAATGCTTATTTTTGACTTTCTTTATCATTATAAAGCATTTTTAACTGTTCCTATCGTTTAAGGAAGTTTGAAGCAACATTTAAAAAAGTCTGCTTTTTAAAATTTTAAATCACTTTTAATCAAACAAAAACTCAAACCTGAATAATATAGAAGTACTATTTTGAAGTTTCTAAAAACTTTGTTATCGTTAGAGATGATTTAAAAACGTTTTTATTATTTTTTTCTTTATTCTTTATAAGAAGGATTTAAAATATTGCAAAATGATTTTAAGCTCCTAAAAAGATTAAAAAAACTCATTTAAAAACGGTTTAAAATGTTTTGAAATATTTTGAGCAAGTTTAAAGTTACAGTAATTCTTTAAGAAAGATTTAAAATCATGTAAAATGATTTTAAGCGCCTTAAAATATTTAAAAACTTTTATGTTACGTCTAAAGTATGCTTCAACTTTATTTTAAACATTGTTATACCTTTTAAAAACTATTTTTTTGAAAAAAAAATGATTTAAAAAGTTTTATCAAAGTGTTAGAGGCATTAACAAAGAATTTTAAAACCTTCAAATCCTTTTTAATTTAAGATTGAAAATTTTTTTTGGATTCTCTTCAAAAAAGTGCGACCAAAATTGAAGAATCCTCAAATTAAGAAAATTATTTGTGATTTTGTGGCTTCAAGTGACGTCGACCTAAGAGCCTTGATCAACTTGGCAACGCTGTATTATGTCAAAAACTTCATTTCCTCGTGGACAAGTTCAACGTTGCCGGACTAGGCGGATAGTCTAAGTGTTTATGAGGTTAGACTCTCTTAATTTTAATATTACTTCAAAACGTGAAAGTGGCACTGACAAAGATTTTTTTAAATTTAAATCGATGGAAAAGTCGATCATTTCCAATGGGAAACGATGTGAAAACTTTTTTAGATCCTCAAATAATCGAGCCATAAAAAATTCTTCCGACGAGGGCTTTATCCAAAAATCATACCTATACAATCTTCAGGCAAAGTAAGAAACAAATATAAATTTAAGCGCTTTATAACAATGTTCCAAGATTTGGCAACGTTGTGTAACGTCAGAAATGTCATCTTCTCGTGGGCAAGCGTACTCAGTGTTGCCGTACTGGGCGGATGATCTAAGTGTTGAGTATTTTTTGGCCTTGCTTTCAATAAATTATCATAATTGTTGGTGATGAATGCTTTATATTCCGGCCCTGCCTAAATCCCTTTCAAACCGAACCTTGAAGGACTGGCAAAAGTCAGGTTTAACAGAACAGACAGTTATCGAGAGGTTCGAGCCTGCGGCTCTATCATTATCGTAATAACAGATCTCGCGATTTTTCGTTTTCCATACTTGCAGTGCTCGGCTTCGGTTTTTTTTTCCTCGGTCGGCTGACGATAGGTCCATCTATTATATGGCTGCGAAATGCGAATTCATGGCTAAACTGCTATGGTTTCGGTTTTGTAGGAATTCAAGGAATGCTGCTTTAGTTCATAGCCATGATTTTTAGATTTGATTTTTTTTTTTGATTTAAAAACCCACTCGCCATTTTTTCTCTCGGATCACATGAATGTCGTGACTAGCGTGGTAAAACCCATCATGCATTTTACAACGGGCAAAATGCACGTTGCGTGTCGAAAAAGGCCCCGGCCTGACCCTCGGCGTGTTTTTCTCATTTTATGTTTGATGGGGGGACGCGAGGCGGGGGCCATGTTCTTGGAAAATGATGGGTTGTGTGGGAATTTTCGAAAAAATACTCTCCTTACAAAGAAAACGGATCTAATCGTTGAGATTTTGCTATATTAGAAGCTTAAGATCCAAAGATTCATTTCTAATTTACTTCCTTTCAACGTGGTAACTCAACCTGACCATACCTAGTAGGGCAACCCTGAGTTTGGTCACGAGCAAATGACGTTTTTGACATAATACAGCGTTGCCAAGTTGATCAGCGCTCTTGTATCAATTCAGCTTTCAGTCAAATAATATCTAAATCAGAAACTATAGAGGTGGACAAAATACAGATCAAACTAGCTCACTTGTCTGTAAGATATAGCTTCGTTCTGTCATTATTAAAAATCTGTGCCCGTATCCTGTTTCCTGAATGTACTGGCAACACTGTTCCCCCTGTTGATAGAACTCAAGATCAGTATACAGGAGGTTGCCTCACTTCGCCTGAGGTAAGAGACGACAGGGGAAAAAATATGACGTCATCGGTGTCTAGCGTCTGCAGTAGACTGAATCCTGTCATTCGATTGCATCGGTCTGCATCGTATCGTGTCATGTGTCATTCGCAAGGTTGCCAGAAGTACTGTTTTAACAGGAGATCCACTGATTTCGTCTATGGGTTATTGTTCTACTGTTTTTGATAGTGATTATCTGGCAACGCCTGATACAGATGACGTCATAACCGTAAAAGTGAGACAACCTGTCATATACTGATCTTGGATAGAACTTACCCACCTTTTAACCTCTAATCCAATTTGACCTATACTTAAAAATCTACAATTTACAACAGATAATGGGAAATATACCTGGATTACCTAAACTTCCAAACATCTAGATTATCCGTCTGGTCCGGCAACGCTGAATTTGACCACGAGCCAATGACGTTTTTGACATAAGACAGCGTTGCCAAATAAATCAGTGCTGCTAAATCAATGTTACCTACTCCAAACAACAAATCATATTTTGTTCCAAACTAACTCTGACATTTAGTTTCGGGTTAATTTGGGTAAAATTTGGTGAATTTTGGTAAAGGTTGGGTTACTTTTTTTATCGAGTTGGGTTAAATTTGGCTTCAGTTTTGTTCAGTATGGGAAAAGCAACCCTTAAATGTAGAAGATAATGCAATTTGATGCTCGCTGATCAACTTGGCAACGCTGTATTATGTCATAAACGTCATTTACTGGATGATACCATGAAAAGCACGTGTTATGTACAGGGTGGCCAACTAAGAATGCGAGGTACCGTTTCTCGGAAACTATTTATCGTAGAGGTTTGCGGCAAAAAATTTTATGACTAAAACGGCCAAGAGAAAAACCTGGAAAATATTCTCAAGTTTCTGAAATGGTCGCTAGGGGGCGTAACAACCAACACCTAGTAGAAAAATATGATTTTTATGGAATTTTGTCCAATGAAAATATATCGATGAGCTCATTTTCAGATTCACTGACTATTTACCTACACTTTTTGTCGAAAACGTTTTTTCTATCTATCATAATAAAGTGGTGGGGGAAGTTCAATTGTTTTTTTAAACAAACGGAGATTTCTTCCGTTTCGCTTGACCGATTTAAACGAGCTTGGGCTCATATGAAAGAGCATGATCTGCACTTCAAAAAACTTTTTTGGTTTTGAATTTTTGACCTTCGCCGTCGCCGCTAGATGGCGGTAACTGAAATGGTAGCATGTTTTTGAGTTTTTTCCGGAAAAATCAAATGTAATGGTATATTCATTTTTATATATTTTAAAAGGGAAAACATTTTCCTATAAAAAAAACAAAAAAAATAATGATTTTTTTTTGTTTTTTTTAATTTTTTTTTTTGTTTTTTTTTAATTTTTTTAATAGGAAAATGTATCCCCTTTTAATATATATAAAAATGAATATACCATTACATTTGATTTTTTCGGAAAAAACTCAAAAGTATGATACCATTTCAGTTAACGCCATCTAGCGGCGACGGCGAATGTCACAAATCAAAAAGGAGATGAGCATTTTATAGCGCAGACTATTCTCTTTCATATGAGCCCAAGTTCGTTGAGATCCGTCAAGCGAAACGGGAGAAATCTCCGTTTGTTTAATAAAACAATTGAACTTCCCCCACCACTTTATTATGATAGATAGAAAAAAAACGTTTTTGACAAAAAGTGTAGGTAAATAGTCAGTAAATCCGAAAATGAGCTCATCGATATATTTTCATTGGACAAAATTCCATAAAAATCCTATTTTTTTACTTGGTGTTGGTTGTTACGCCCCCTAGCGACCATTTCAGAAACTTGAAAATATTTTCCAGGTTTTTCTCTTGGCCGTTTTAGTAATAAAATTTTTTGCCGCAAGCCTCTACGATGTATAGTTTCCGAGATACGCAGTACCTTCTTAGTTGGCCACCCGGTATATTATGTATAAGTACATATAAAAGATCGTTTAAGAAAATTGGGAATTCACATAATGCACTATATGCAGTTGTTATGGTATGGGTCAATATCTCCTCAACTTAAGCAGATACAAAAATCGGCGTGGTACCATGAGAAATACTATAAAATTTACTACATGCTACAAGAAGCTCTATGTACTTAAAAAATAAATAAAATCATAATACAAAAATCGTTGGGCTGATGCCCGCTGCCCCATGGAGCTATCCAGCAAATGCCTCTCAACCGAATTAAAAATCTACAATCTTGCATAGAAAATAATGCGATTTTGGTGCTCAAAGTAACAATGATCCAAGAGCGCCGATCGATTTGGCAACGCTGTGTTATGTCAGAAACGTCATTTATGTTGTTTCATGATTTTTTATCACTTTTAAGATTCAAGTATATTGTGCATTTTTTAAAAATAAATCTATTTGTATGTATTCATGAATGTTTTTATTAGTTTTCGATAATTTTTAATTTGTGATGTGCATGGGCATCATTATTTTTAATCATTTTAATCACCTATATGTTATACACTTTCATTGTATTCAATTCATTTCATATTATTTATTGTTTAAATGTTGCTATAAACCTATTATTTATTCTATTTTTCCTAGTCTGCTTTTTTTAGGTAATTTAAAATGTTTTTCATCACTTTTTTCTTATTAGTTTTTGTGTTTTTTAATAATGCTTATAACTAAGAAATGCATATTTTCGTATTCCTTTTTTTATATTTTTCATCACAGGATTTTTACAGAGGAAATTCATTTTTATTCATGTATTTCTTATACTTTTGCACTTTTTATTCTTCAAAATCTTTTCATCAATCATCACATTTTTATTAAGACGATTTCTCTTCTTTCTGATTCTAATATAAGTACCACAATATAGGAAACTTTTCTAATGCTTCATTTTCCATACTTTTTCGAAATTTTAAAATAAATTTAAAATAAAAAGCTGTACAAAAATGAGGGCTACAACTCATTTTTGTGAAGTTTCTTACTAATGTCCAACCAATAATTGTATATGAATATCCACTCTTTTCTATTTCATCATTTTATCTTCCGAAACACTTGGCAACACTGTCCACGTGTCCACTAGTTGCTAGTTGACACTGTTGACAGTTGATAGTTTGATAGAATCTACATCATGGCGTCGTGTGCTCGTCGTAAATTCGTGTTTAAAACATGTTCAAACAGGTAAGTCATGTTATTTTTGCCATTTAGTGTATTATCATCTATTTAACTTTGAATTAAACATAAAAGCCAATATATTTGACACCAGTTTACCAGTTATTATGTATAAATTCACTCATGCTCATGCTGTTATATAGTTGAGTTTTCCAATTTATATCGGATGTTATTTGATACGTGATTACAACAACTATATTCAGTTTATTATCATTTTCATATATTTTTATATGGAAGTATGTAATTTGAAGATAGATTAATGTAAAATCAAAAAATTGTTTTTGGCCGGTTACATACAGGATGGTTTGATAGCGCCATTGACATAATGACAGAACAAAGCGACTATATCTTGTAGACAAGTGAGCTAATTTGATCTTCACTTTGTTCATCTGTTGAATTAAAAATGCGGGAAACAATATGATAATAATCATAAATCACCACTCCATTAACCATCGGCCAATTACCAATGTATCAATTCAAAGAAAATTAGCGTAAAACCACTTGTTAGCATAAACGGTCATCAATAGAATAATTTTTAACTAGCTTGCGCGGGGCGCCGTCTAATCGCTTTATAATCAGTGCCGAGCAAACACTTTTGTTTGCCTCAATTTTCGCCTCAAATATGATTTAATACGTGCCGATTGGGCAATTACGCTCAAATTAGTGTAATTTCAATCAATTACAACCGTATTATGTATTTAAATCTGAGCGGGGCTCGTGCCGCTGTTGTACAGAAATCTGCAACGGCTGTGATGGTTAGTTGAACGTGTATCCACGGTGTGGCGCCTGGTGTCTATAATTGCTGGTTATCGTAGTTGGACAAGGGGGTGACGTCATGGTGCTACCTCTGTTCTGTTCAAAAATATTCATTTACTGAGAAAAACAAATTGATTAATTATACGAACGTGATTCCCGGAAAATTATCATGTTAATCACATATGTGGTTATAAGTGTGAATCATTACAAATGTTATTTTGAATTAATGATATTCGAGATCTAATTATTTTATTCTCGTTAGTTGTTTTTTTTTGAATTCGGAAAAATGCGTTGAGTGTTTTATTTTTCTGGGTATTTTGGGTGTATTACAGTTACTCAAGGGCAAGAAATTATTATTTTTTTAATAATGTGGGGTGAGAATGTGTGGATTTTAATGCGATGTTGCAAAATTACTTTTCTTGTCTGTAATAATTAGTTGTGTCAAACTGTTAATTTTCTGTCAAACTGTCTATATTATTTCGAAATTATGATTTTTTTATGACAATTCACTGAACTGTCACAGCATGGTTTTGACTGCCACTTTATTGTGTAAATTGTCACGTTGACAGTTTTCCACTGTTGTTTCTCAGGCAAACTGTCAATTTTATTGGTGAAAAAATTCTGTAGTTTTTTATCAAACTGCCAATTTTCTTCCAAGTTTTGATTTTATTATCTTACAACTGTCAAAAAATAGATTTGACGATCACTTTATTAGAACTGTCATTATTAGACAAAAACTGTGAATTTTATTGAGGAAAAGTTTCGGCAGTTTCTTACCAAACTGTAAGTTTTTTTGTCAAACTGGCAGTCACTTTATCAAACTGTCACGCTGTCAATTTTTTCTGAACTGTCTCACTTTCGTTTCTAAATTTTATATAAAATAAAATTTGACTGTCATTTTATTTAGGCAAATTAGGTTAATTTTCAGACAATTTTTTTGGGGAAAGTTGTGTCCATTTTTCGAAAACTGTCAGTGTTTATCAAAATGTCTACATTTAGTTGAATTGTCACTTAAAATAATCTCGTTGCGAATTTTTCAAGAAAATTCGCAACTCGACAAAATTTCCGGAAATAATTCGAGCTCTAGGGAGATTCGGCAAGAACATTTCCTACCAGTCAATTCTAACCAATCATAGGCTTGCATTTTGTTATGTTGCTATGGCAACGACCTAATTTTATCGGAAATTTCCCTGCTCATAATCACGTGACTGAAAGATTAATAAGTGGAAATTTCCCTGGCTTTGGCTTTGCGCATCTGGATGTACTGGATGTAGCTCCCATATGATTACAGTGTTGCCGTCCCCACTCTCCCTAACAATCCCAACCCAACCCAACTTTCACAGACAGAGATAAGGCAAACGGCAACACTGTGGTTGGTGCATGGGAGCTACATCCAGCCGCGAGTGCTTGACAGCTGTTAATATTTTTGATAAATGATTTATTTTCAACTTTATGGACAAGATTGGTTATAACTTCCAAATGTTTTATAAAATCCTGATTTCCTTCTTTCTTCCTCAATGGCGAGTAGAGTAAGGAGCCGTTGGTTTCTTCCACTAAATGCGAGGTGAGTCCAACCGCTACTATTAAATCTTCTCAAATAGTTTTGGCATGAAATTTTCTTGCCGAATCTCCCTAGAGCTCGAATTAATAATCCGGAATTTTGTTCTCGTTGCGAATTTTTCAAGAAATTTTCAAAAAATTCGCAACTCGACAAAATTTCCGGAAATAATTCGAGCTCCGGGGAGATTATAAGTGAAAATTTCAATGCAAAACTGGTCATTGGAAAAAACATAACCCAGGACTCACCTCGCATTTAGTGGAAGAAACCAACGTCTCCTTACTCTACTCGCCATTGAGGAAGAAAGAAGGGAATCAGGATTTTATAAAACATTTGGAAGTTATAACCAATCTTGTCCATAATTGATAACATTGCAACTTTGTATTGGAAGTTGAAAATAAATCATTTATCAAAAATATTTGTCATTGTTTTTAACAGCTGTCAATCACTCGCGGCTGGATGTAGCTCCCATGCACCAACCACAGTGTTGCCGTTTTGCCTTATCTCTGTCTGTGAAAGTTGGGTTGGGTTGGGATTGTTAGGGAGAGTGGGGACGGCAACACTGTAATCATATGGGAGCTACATGTAAAGATGCAAAGCTAGGGACATTTCCACTTATTAATCTTTCAGTCACTTGATTATGAGCAGGGTGATTTCCGATAAAATTAGGTCGTTGCCATAGCAACATAATAAAATGCAAGCCTATGATTGGTTAGAATTGACTGGTAGGAAATTTTCAACTTAATTTTCAAGTTTTGATCAAATTAGAGGTGAGTATTTTACTTCTACGGAAAATCAGCTACCTAGCCTCCCCGTGTATATAAAAATTACTCAATTTCTGGATTAATCATGTTTTTTTTTAAAGCAAACTTTTTATTAATATGTAATACTTTTTGGTTCTTGTAAACATTAGGCATCCACGTAATTTGTACTTTTTGAAGGCGAATTTGGTAAATTATCCTTCGTTTAACTATTCTAAAGAGAAAAAATGCTGGATGTAGAAAAAACACTATTTTAGGCACATTGTTTCATACCAACATTTTCCAAAAATCTTGATTTGTTCCAGTTGTGGGTCATAAAATGGACAATTTCTGTTGTTCTCATGTACTACAGTTCCTCACGTAACCACTAAAGTAGTTAAAACAATTAGTTGAGCAGGATAAATAAATTTTGAAAATTTGATTCACAAAACTGATCGCCGCGAAGTCGATATTTTCAATACTGTCAATATGTCAAGACTTTCAAGTCACTACTCACTAATTGAAGACAAAGAATGATAAACACGCGCTGTGTTGCCAAGTGGATGCTGTGAGAAATGTTTTCCATATTTTTGTCTGTAGCGGATGAAGGGTTAGTTTTGATCAGATTGGGTTAGTTTTTGTTACTTTGGGTGAGTTTTTGTTAGATTGGGTCAGTCTTGGTTGAATTGGGTTAGTTCTGGTTAGATTGGGTTGGTTTTGGTTAGATTGGGTTGGTTTGGGTTGATTTTGGTCAAACTGGGTTAGTTTTGGTTAGTTTATGTGGGTTTTGGTTAGTTTGGGTTGGTTTGAGTCAGTTTGATTTGAGTTAGTTTTGGTCAGATTGGGTGAATTCTGGTTAGTTTGGGTCACCGTCTGAGAGATTCAGAAACTTGATTGATCAGATAAGCCAAGGATATAATTTTTGAAACTTTGACATTTTTATAGTTATCGTTCTCAGTGTCTTATGTTAAATTGTTTTTTTTGTCATAGTCTATCAAAATATACAGGTTAAACTATTGCAGTTATGGTTTGTAAGAAGTTTGCATACGTTTGGCAACATTGCATGTTGGTTGTAATATGTAGCTTGTAAAAATGTGACGTCATTTTAGGAAGTTGTTGCATTGAAATCTGAAAAAAAAAATATTCCGGAATTTTTTCTTGTTTAAAGTTGTTCATCCATCAGCATTTTTTTTACTTGAAATTGTTTTATAAACCCAAAACTATGCTTAAAAATCGGAAAATGCATTAATATATGGATGCCTACCTAATCTTTACAAGACCCTACTTTTTTTCGCTAAAATTCATAATAACCGCCAATTTACCGCCTTGCGTCAAAATGCCTAGGTATTTTCTTTAAAATTTAATTTTTATCTATTTTCTGATCTGTCAATTTTTTTGTTATTTTCCTGTCTTTTTATTATTCATGCTGTCATATGGGCAGTTCTTCTGCGCTGTCATTTCGTGTTAATTTTTTTTGAACTGATATTTATTGATCAATTTTTCAAACAACTGTCAAAGCATGATAAAAATGTCTTGTACAATCTACACGTAAAGTCAATGCATGCAAAGCAGGCGGAAACTCGCTAATTTTGGCAGCCGGGCCTAAAAGTACTTTCGCGCCCGCGGGCGCAAAAGTAGGTCGCTTAGCAACGGTTCCTTGGATCCCAACGCCTCTGAATCTAATAACCACGTGACAGCCTAGCATACTAAAAGGAACTAATCACGTGACAATCTCGGTGACAATGAGCACAAAAGTATACGGGAACACACCTATTGTAACCATGGATTGACAGTTGTCACAAAACTTGTCAGTTGTCTGACTTGTCAGCAGTGTAGTGCCAGTGTATCGATTATTTATTTTTGATTTTCAAATTATTACAAACTGGTTGTACAAAAAGCACTGTTTGCACCACGGACGAAAGATGATTTTGACTCGGCTAATATCTGTCCTCGCTTCGCTCGTGCTGCTACTTATACCCTCGACAAAATCATCTACTTTCCGCCCTTGATACAAAATGTACTATTATTTTTCTGCAAAACAGTCAATTTTACTTTGACACTTTGTTGTTTGCCAATAAATAACATCAGCAGGAGACAGTATTATTATGTCTTAAAAATCAACAGTTTTTGAGTTATCGCCGATAAAATTTCATCCTCCAACAATGAATATACAATTAAAGAGTTAGTTAGAGCATATTTGATTTATATTTGACTTCATTGTTGTTTTTTTCAAAGTTTTAGTTAAAGCTAAACTGTCAGTCTACTTAAACCCTAGCCGTATTTTTCTACAAGCACATCTCGAAACAACTGAACCAAATCGAAAACAATCAGAGCATCGTCTCGGAAAAAAATGGAAAAGGGCGCGTCGAGCATGCAGGAACGAAGGCTTGGCAGAAAAATTTTCTCTGCTCGGCTGATTCCGGCCGATTGTTCTTCTTCGAGGGCCGGAAGAGTGTCACACAACGACTTTTTCATTATAATTTTCCAAGGCCCATTTTTCAAATCCATTGTCTTTGCCATCAATTAGAAACAGGTGGACTAGTTTGGATTTTTATGAATCGGCCAGGCATAGATAGACAACATGGCCAATTATCCCATCATAGAAGCGCCCCCTGTAAGCCGAAAACAATGGACCCTCTAATAACAGAGCGTCGTCCCGTGAATGTGTCATTATAGAAAAAAGTTGCCGTGCGTACCGCCTATGGCGCCGCACGGCCACGAGAATCTCCTCAATGGATTTTGATAATCCGAAAATGATTTTGAATGAAGTCAAATTGGCCCCAGAAAGGGCATCTCTACACGTCGTTAAATCCCGATTGTTGCCGTATGATGGAAAAAGGGCCGCGTGCGCTTGAAATGCGGTCAACTGGAGAAATGGCGACTAATTTCGTGTCCGTTTTCGGTTTCTTTCCCGAGCCAATCATCTTTTATTACACTTGACTGTGTTTTATCATATGAGGTGGAAAATGTCCTAGAAAAGTTCAAAGACACGCCGCGCGGTTTTTTTTGTCGTGAGTGTGAGAAACAATGGCATTCGGAGGCTTTGCTTCGAATACCGCCGCTTTGCTATGGTATGCCGATACCGCCTAACAATAACAAATGTTTCGACTTTTTTCTCAGGAATGTTGTGGTAATGGCTGCGGGTTGGCAACATCGCATAGACCATAATATGTCAATTATTTCATCCAGTTTGTGGTGTATAAAATATATTCAAAATGACCATTCATATGCGATAAATCATGGCAATTCAATGGACAAGCGTCCGGCTTCAATCTTTAATGGAATGCCTTTATTTATTTAGACACAAACAAACTTGAACAACACTGTCAATCGACTAACATAATGTAGAGCGGTTTATAAGGTCGTAGGCATGAAAGAAAAGACCGGTAGATTCAATCGCAAAGATAATGACGTCATAGGTATAGTATTAGAGGCCACACCCCTTTTTCGGATATTTTATTCAGTGAAGTTTGCTTTTTCTTTTTTGTTGTTATTTGTTATTTTTATTAGAGCCAATTTTTCAAAAAAAATCGTATTCACGTCAAACTGTCAGATTTTCGTCAGACTTACATTTAGAATTGATCATTCGAAAAAACTAACCTCAACTGATAAAGTACATTCTCCTATGATTGACAGTTCAACAAAAAATTTGACAGCTAGATGGACAAATGACGTTGACAGTTACTTGAAAAATTACAGATTACGATTTGGTAGTGAGTGGACATATTGACAGAAAATCGACAGTTTGATGGAAAAGTATATATATGATAGTGTCACTTCAAGTCAATTGAATTTGTGCTTTAATAGCAAGTTGTTTTATAAAAAAATTGACAGTTTGACTGTTAATTGGCAGTTCTCCTGAAAAACGAAATTGCCAAAGAATTGAAAGAGACAGGATATATCTATTTTTTTTGACAGTTGACTGTTGAAAAATGACAATAATTTCAAAAAAGTCAGGAAGAAATTGCCGGAACTTTTCCCCAATTGAATTGACAGTTTTCCTGAACACGACAGTACCTATAGTACCTAAATGATTGACAATACATAGTACAGGGTGTTGTATTTTCCAATATTGAAGATGCGTAACAAGTTCTGTTCCTTATTGATTATTGTGGAGCCGAAAAACACCTTTTCGTCCAAGCAGGTTTTCTTGTTTGTTTCGTGCCATGCGGAAGGTTGTATTTCTATTTTAGTTAAGTCGTTTGTAATATTCTGAACTGAATAGACGTTGCGTTGAATATAAGATTGTTTATTTCTAATCACTCATTCCCTGCATAATCAACTTCTAATAGGTTATGGGCCCAGGGCTCGTGGGAGTGATTAGATAACGCGTTTCTTTTGTTTATTAGTTCGGTAGTACACGGGGTTGTGCATTCGTCGTCGTGATAAAGATAGAATGGCGGTTAACGAAAGTTCAAACATTGGGGTGGCTGTTGACAAGCTCAAAGGTCGTGCAAATTACAGCGACTGGAAGTTCCAGATGGGTGCGTTATTGAAATTAGACGGACTTTGGAACTGCATAACTGAGGAGTGGCCGTCTACAGTGGATAGTGCTACAAAAGCTCGTCGTGAGGAGAAGGCTCTCTCAAAAATAATTCTTTCTCTGGATAAGTCGACGTATCCTCATGTGACCCAAGCAAAAACAGCCAGCGAAGCGTGGAAGTCCCTTGAAAATGCATTTGAAGACAAAGGACTTCATAGGCGACTAGGATTATTAAGAAATCTATGTTCCATCAAACTGAAAAATTTTGGCACTATGGAGGAGTATGTTAATGAAGTCCTGGCTCTGTCCCAACATCTTGGATCCATGGGAAAACCGCTAGATGATGAATTCCTAGGTGTTATTATGCTGCAGGGACTCACAGCGGATTATGAGCCAATGGTTATGGCACTTGAAAATTCAGGAGTTGACATAACATCGGACTTTGTGAAAACTAAATTGCTGCAGAACCAAAAATGGCAGAATAGTAAACATACTGGTGACTGTGCACTAGTCACGAAGAAAATTGAAAAATCTCCATGGTGTTGGAATTGCAAACAAAAAGGCCATTACAAAAATCAGTGTTCTCAAAATAAAAACAGTTCTTCAAACAACTATGAAACGCCGAATAAAAATAAATGTAGTGGAGATGGACGGAAAGCTTTGTTTGCTGCAGCTTTAAGTGTGAATAATGTACGTGATACAGTCTGGTACATTGACAGCGGGGCCTCCTCCCATATGACTGGAAACAGAGAACTTCTTTTGGAGCTAACAGATGAAGACTCAGGGCAGCATGTGTTTGTGGCAGATAACGCAAAACTCTCCGTCAGTGGAACCGGAAACAGTGTTGTGAAATTGAAACCGAATAGAACTGAACAGATCATATCAAAAATTAAATATGTTCCAAATCTGTCAGTAAATCTATTGTCAGTGAGTGAGATTGTTTCAAAAGGACACTGTGTACATTTTGACTCACAAGGATGCAAAATAATTGATGATGGTGATTGTCGGATTAAGGGAGAACCCATAGCTACTGCAGCGAATGTCGATGGTTTATACAAACTGGATGTCATGGCGGAGTCTGTGAATGTGGCGAAACTCCTTGATTCTCAGATGGTATGGCACAGACGCCTTGGTCACCTCAATCATTATAGCATGGCTTTGTTGAAAACTGGCTTGGCAACAGGTGTGTTATATAATGAAAGTACAAATCAAAAATATTGTGAGAGTTGCATCAAAGGCAAACAGGCTAGAAAACCTTTCCCTTTTAAAAAGGATAAAGAAGTCGCAGCAAACAAACTGGACTTGATACATTCAGACCTTGCAGGTCCTATGGAGGTGGAATCATGGGGTGGCAAAAAATATTTGTTTACCCTGATTGATGACAACACCAGAAAAGTATTTTGTTATTTTCTGGAAAATAAAAGTGAAGTTCCAGAAGTTTTCAAGGAGTTCTGCTGTATGGTAGAAAATCAAACAGAACGAAAAATCAAAGTTCTGAGGACCGACAATGGGGGAGAATATTGTAATGAGCGTTTGAGGAAGTTCCTGAAAGATAGTGGAATAAAACATGAAAAAACAGTACCTTACACACCACAGCAAAATGGAGTAGCTGAACGCTACAATCGGACCATATTTGAAAAGGTACGTTCAATGCTTGTCGACTCAAACAGTGAAAAGCAAATGTGGGCAGAAGCTGCCAATACCGCAGTCTATCTTCTGAACCGTTCACCAACGAAGAAAATACCAGAAGAAAAATGGACAGGCAAAAAGGTTGATTTGAGCCATCTCAGAATATTTGGATGCCGTGGTTATGTTCACATTCCCGATGTTAAACGAAAAAAGCTTGATGATAAAAGCAGGGAATACATATTTGTCGGGTATTCCGAGACGAGTGTTGGATACAGGCTTTTAGACCCAATTGATCACAGTCTAAAAATAGCCAGGGATGTCGTTTTCTTAGAAGACCAGCTTTCAGACAGCACATCAACGATTCCAGTTGAACCGGCTACACAAGAAGCTGTTCCCTTGATGGTGCAAGACAGTGAAGATGATGATGTTGGCCAAGAAGATACGCCAGCTGCGACTCCTCATCTTCAAGAGGAAAATCCAGAAGAGGACAGTGAAGTGCTAGTGAGTGCAGATGAAAATCAAACAAGTGAAAGTGAACCTGAAAATCATGAATCTAGGTATCCTCTACGTGTAAAAAGACAACCACAAAGGTATGGTGATTGTATTACAGATTACGATTCAGATGTTGCCATGTTAACTATATCTGACAATTTAGCACCAACAACTCTTTCTGAAGCATTGTCAAGCGCGAGAAGTGCAGAATGGCACAAAGCTATCAAAAATGAACTCGAGGCGTTCAAGGCAAACAATGCTTGGGAATTAGTTGACAAACCTGGCAACAAAAATATTGTTAAAAATAAGTGGGTTTTCAAAATTAAAAGGCATCATAATGGAGATATAGTAACATATAAAGCCAGACTTGTAGCAAAGGGGTTTACTCAAAAGTATGGGGTAGATTACTCAGAAACTTTTTCACCCGTTATAAGATTTAGCAATTTAAGGTTATTATTGGCAATGACAGCTGAATTAGACTTAGAAGCAGTCCATTTAGATGTAGAAACTGCTTTCTTGAATGGTGACATTGATGAGGAAATTTTTATGTGTCAACCCGAAGGGTTTATACAGTGTGTCCAGAATAAAATGATGTACGTGGGGATATCGGAAACTACAGGAGATACAGTATCGGTTAAATGGAAGAAAAGTTGCGTATTTGCGTTCCCAAGAATAATCTCACTTTGGTTTGTTTTGATTCGATACCGTAATGGAGATACAGGGTGAAAAAGAAAAATGGCCATTTTTTAAATAGCACAATATTTCGGTTATTATAAAAGATGAGGTATTGAAAATTTCTGGATCTGGGTAAGAAGATACGGTGATTTTGAAAATTGTGTCGAAAAAATTGTAGGCCCATTATGTTGCTTCCGGCCGAAGTCAACTTTTGTTTTTCTTATGGGCGCCATATTGGTTTTTCTAATTTCCAAAATCCTTATCAAAAATGCTTTCCAACCATGTATAACACATTGATATTTGGTTAAGCTGAACCCTCAAAAAAACATATTAAAGATTTAAGGTAGGTAGGCTGATATTCACGCATTTATTTTTGATAACCTTGATGGTAACGTACTCTTTGATGAGAGACAATAAACGAATCAATCACATTTTTGACAAGAAAACTTCTATAATCAACATTAGAAAATAAATAGAGAAACTACACAATCCACCTCATAATGGACACCTTATTACAGACTTCTTGAATGCAGAATTTCCGAACAGGTGGATAGGCAACCGGGGACCAGTAAGATGGCCTGCGAGATCCCCAGACATAACACCACTGGATTTTTTTGTATGGGGTCACCTCAAAAATCAAGTTTATTGTAAATCCTATGCAAATGTGGAAGAACTAAAGGAAGCTGTTAGAGAAGCTATTAATAGCATTACTCCAGAAATGTTGAGACATTCCTGTGAGGCAGTGTTGAGAAGATGCACCTTGTGCGTGCAACAGAACGGAGGATTATTTGAACACTTGCTCTAGTTTTGAAATTGATTGTGTAGTTTCTCTATTTATTTTCTAATGTTGATTATAGAAGTTTTCTTGTCAAAAATGTGATTGATTCGTTTATTGTCTCTCATCAAAGAGTACGTTACCATCAAGGTTATCAAAAATAAATGCGTGAATATCAGCCTACCTACCTTAAATCTTTAATATGTTTTTTTGAGGGTTCAGCTTAACCAAATATCAATGTGTTATACATGGTTGGAAAGCATTTTTGATAAGGATTTTGGAAATTAGAAAAACCAATATGGCGCCCATAAGAAAAACAAAAGTTGACTTCGGCCGGAAGCAACATAGTGGGCCTGCAATTTTTTCGACACAATTTTCAAAATCACCGTATCTTCTTACCCAGATCCAGAAATTTTCAATACCTCATCTTTTATAATAACCGAAATATTGTGCTATTTAAAAAATGGCCATTTTTCTTTTTCACCCTGTATCTCCATTACGGTATCGAATCAAAACAAACCAAAGTGAGATTATTCTTGGGCACGCAAATACGCAACTTTTCTTCCATTTAACCGATACTGTATCTCCTGTAGTTTCCGATATCCCCACGTACATCATTTTATTCTGGACACACTGTAGAGCCGGGGTCAGAAAGTAAAGTTTGTCGACTTAAAAAGGCCATATACGGCCTCAAACAATCAGCCAAATTGTGGTATGAGAAAGCAAATAATGTGTTATTGGATTTGAATTTCGTGCAATCAAAAATAGAGCCATGCATTTTCTTTAAGCATTTGGCAGATTCAATTATAATTATAGCGCTTTACGTTGACGATTTCTTTGTTTTCTATAATGACCACAAAGAGGCATGCAGAACGTTTGAAAATTGAACTAAATAAACATTTCCACATCAAAGATCTTGGACCGATATCAAATATTCTCGGCATGAAGGTTAACAGAAATCGTTCGAAGGGCGAATTAAAAATTAGCCAAGAACAATATATTGAAAAGTTACTTGATAGATTTGAAATGTCAAACTGCAATACGGTAGGCACTCCGTTAGAGCAAAATCAAAATCTGTGACCATATCTGGGAAGTATTAAGCTAAGTTTTTTTTGAGTGTGTTCAAGGGAAGATTATTGAATATTTTATTCTTTGAAAGCAGCTTTAATATTGAGGGAGAATGTTGTATTTTCCAATATTGAAGATGCGTAACAAGTTCTGTTCCTTATTGATTATTGTGGAGCCGAAAAACACCTTTTCGTCCAAGCAGGTTTTCTTGTTTGTTTCGTGCCATGCGGAAGGTTGTATTTCTATTTTAGTTAAGTCGTTTGTAATATTCTGAACTGAATAGACGTTGCGTTGAATATAAGATTGTTTATTTCTAATCACTCATTCCCTGCATAATCAACTTCTAATACAGGGTGATCACTTAAGGGGCCATATTTCGGAAACTATTCATCGTAGAGGCTTGCGACAAAAAAATTTATTACTGAAACGGCCAAGAGAAGAACCTGGAAAATATTTTCAAGCTTCTGAAATGGTCGCTAGGGGGCGTAACAACCAACACCAAGTAGAAAAATATGATTTTTATGGAATGATGTCCAATGAAAATATATCGATGAGCCCATTTTTACTGACTATTTACCTACACTTTTTGTCTAGAATGTCTTTTCTATCTATCATAATAAAGTGGTGGGGAAGTTCAATTGTTTTTTTTAAACAAACGGAGATTTCTCCCGTTTCGCTTGACCGATTTTGACGAACTTGGGCTCATATGAAAGAGATAGTCTGCGCTATAAAATGCTCATTTGCTTTTCAATTGTGACATTTGCCGTCGCCGCTAGATGGCGTCACTGAAATGATAGCATATTTTTCAATTTTTTTCAAAAAATCAAATGTAATGGTATATCATTTTTATATATTTTAAAAGGGGATAAATTTTTTATTAGAAGATGAAAAAAAAAACAAAAAAATAATGTTTTTCTTTTGTTTTTTTTTAAATTTTTGTTTTTTTTATTTTTTTTATAGGAAAATGTATCCCCTTCAAAATATATGAAATGGATATACCATTTCATTTGATTTTTTTGGAAAAAAACTCAAAAATATGCTACCATTTCAGTTAACGCCATCTAGCGGCGACGGCGAATGTCACAAATTAAAAAGCAAATGAGCATTTCATAGCGCAGACTATTCTCTTTCATATGAGCCCAAGTTCTTTAAAATCGGTCAAGCGAAACGGGAGAAAAGTTGACAGTTGAACTAAAAGTGGACTGTCAAAACTTTTCTCCAAAAAAGTTGACAGTTCGTTTGCGCAT
The DNA here is from genome assembly GCA_958502075.1 of Orchestes rusci. Lineage (NCBI taxonomy): Eukaryota > Metazoa > Arthropoda > Insecta > Coleoptera > Curculionidae > Orchestes > Orchestes rusci. Next base: position 21,332,202 of record OY293313.1, on the reverse strand, counting down.
AATAAATGACTGTCAACTCTGATGGCTTAATATTTTCAAATATAAGCAGTTTGAGAAAAACTGACAGTTCAAGAAGAAACTGCCGCAACATTTCCTACATTGATATGTAAAATTGACAGTGTGAAAAAAATTTACAGCTTGACAAGTTGACAACCTGATAAAGTGACAGTCACATCTATTTTCAACAGTTGTTTGAAAGATTCACAAACAATAATTTGAAAGGAAATAAGCAGTTTGTCAAAAAATTGACAATAAATTGACTATAAAACTTTTCCGAAATAATATTGACAGTGTTGAAAATATTGACAAAGTGACAGTCTCAAAAATGATAGCCAAATGGCAGTTTGACATAAAAGTGACAGTTGGACAATAATCTGCCTAAAAATTGCAGTATCGAGAAAATTGACAGCCTAAAATGACAGTCAAATTTATATTTTGATAGTTATTAAAAAAATTGATAAAATGACATGAAACAGCTGAAACTTTCCTTACTGATGAGATAAAAAATTGTCAAAGAGTGAAAATAGAGTGACAGTTTGACGTTTTGTGAGAAACTGTCGGAAATTTTCATCAATAAAATTGACAGTTTGTCTGAACTGCAGTTGTGGAAAGTTGACAACATAATAGTCTGACAGCTGAATTTGTTGTTCAAAAAAATTGACAGTTATAGGTATATAGTTTTTCATTTGACAGTTTTCCCTGAAAACGACGGCGGGACTGGAAAATTGACAGCATAATACAGTGACAGTTTAACAGTGAGTTGTTGTTTAAAAAATTGAAATAAGAAAGGCATCAGTTTGACAAGAAATTGCACAATCAAATTGACAGTTTGTCTGAAAACGACAGTTTCTGCTGGAAAATTGACAGCATAATACAGTGACAGTTGAAACTGTTGTTGTTTAAAAAATTGAAATGAAGTAGGCAGTTTGACAAGGAATTGCTCAATCAAATTGACAGTTTGTCTGAAAACGACAGTTCCTGCTGGAAAATTGACAGCATAATACAGTGACAGTTGAAACTGTTGTTGTTTAAAAAATTGAAATGAAGTAGGCAGTTTGACAAGGAATTGCTCAATCAAATTGACAGTTTGTCTGAAAACGACAGTTCCTGCTGGAAAATTGACAGCATAATACAGTGACAGTTGAAACTGTTCTTGTTTAAAAAATTGAAATGAAGTAGGCAGTTTGACAAGGAATTTCTCAATCAAATTGACAGTTTGTCTGAAAACGACAGTTCCTGCTGGAAAATTGACAGCATAATACAGTGACAGTTGAAACTGTTATTGTTTAAAAAATTGAAATGAAGTAGGCAGTTTGACAAGGAATTGCTCAATCAAATTGACAGTTTGTCTGAAAACGACAGTTCCTGCTGGAAAATTGACAGCATAATAAAGTGACAGTTGTTTAAAAATAGCAATGTGAAGGCAGGTTAACATAGAATTCACAGTTTGTACAAAAAATGAGGCAGTTTGACAAAAATGTGACAGTTTGACGATAAATGTCCTAATTTCTTCTCCCAATAAAATGAATAGATTTTCGGGAAAGTTGACAGCCTAGTTAAATTTATTTTTTGACAGTTGTTGTTTTCATGACAAATAAAAATAACAGTTTGAAAGAAAAAGGTATCAGTTTGACATCCACTCTGTGATGGACAGTTCCAAAAATATTGTCGAAAAAACTGACTGATTACAATATTGACAGCTTTACGAAAAATTCAAAACTTAGCAAAAAAAGTATATTTCTAAAATAATAAATATATAAATAAAAAGCGACAATTTTATAAGATATGATTTTTCAGCTACTGTTCTATAAAGTAAACAATAAAAATGACAGTTTGTAAAAAGTTGACAGTTTAATTTTCCTCCTGGCAGTTTTTAAAAATTATTGACAGTTCCGCTGTGAATTACAGTGTTGAGAAAAAACAAACCTATAATTTGACAGTTGATTGACAAAAAATTGATCATTCTCACTTGAAAATTTGACAGTTAAACGTAAGACAGACAGTTTCTAAGACGTTTTGACCATATCTTTCAACAACAAAATTGACAGTTTGCCTGAAAATGACAGTGACAGTTAAAAATAACCGACAGTTTGACAATTGCCTCAACTTTTCACAATAAAGCAAACAGTTGGCCTAAAAGAACTGTCAACATGACAACATAACATAAAGTGATAGTCAAGTATTTGCTTTGACAGTTGATTAAAAAATTGACATATATACAAATAAAACTATTAAGGCAGTTTGACAGAAAATTGACAGCTTAATAAAAAAAGACAGTCAACAGGATTTCCTCTGGAATTACTTTTTCAACCTGTAAATTTGGGAATTTTCCGAGAATAACGCATGGAAAGTTATGAAGAAATTCATCATCCCCCCTAATTGACCAATTTTACCACCAAAACTTTTTTCTATTTCATCCTATACTTTTCCCTCGGTAATCGACAATCATTATCGTAATTTTTTTCGGAAAAAAACCAATTACATCATTATCCAATAACGACAAATTAGCATCACTATTATCTAACAATAACAAAATGTAATAATACGTTGAAATAATTGAGGAGGAGACAAAGTTTTTTGGATTTTTCAATTTGCACATTGCGTGCCCCATTGGTCGGAGACACGAAACGCACTGTATAATTCAGTTATATCTATGCATGAGGCATACATGTAGCGTGCACTTTTGGCACATCATGCATATTTATGGACATGTAACCCATAATTGACTTACCACCCATTGGTTGGCATACCAATCAAGTGGGGTGGGACTTGGTTGAGGTGCAATGTTACTATGTTCAGTTTTTCTTGAGAATTTCCCATATATGGTTAGAAAATGGCAAACCAGATGGCGCCATATGTAATGACAAGACCGCCATTTTGTACATACGAAAATGATATCATCAACATGGTGCCGAGATATGGACATAAATAAATAACCACCTGCGGCGCTTCAGATTAAGACAAAGTCACGCGACCCGTTTCCAGCCATACGGACCTCATCAAACATTCACTTCGAAAACGCTTCTTAGATCTGTTGTTTTATTAACGAGCATGTTCCCCTTGATTTCTTCTTCAATTTCTGAGGAGTTGTGCATTATTCAGTTAATTGTTGTTTACGACTTGGAACCAGGGGGTTGATGAATGTGTTATTGAATAGCGCAAAAAAAAAGTTATTTGTAAATTTAATTATTGAAAATATCAATAAGTTTATTTATTTCATACTGTACTGTAGTGTATCGTTTACCGGACTCAAAACCAGTCCGGTAAATGACACATTAGAATATCTTTATTATATTCCGTCAAACTGACAATTTTCTGTCAAACTATGCCCAAATTGTTTCGTATATCTGTCAATTTTTTAACCAGCTGTCAAATCTAATATTTGACTGTCACTTTATCATGTTATGTTGACAGTTTTTCAGGCAAATAATTTATGTTATTGGGAAAAGTAAAGGCAATTGTCAATTTTTTTTCAAAATGTCCACCTTTTCTTAAGCTGTCATTTTTCAGGCTGTCAAAATTGTTATGTTTTATATGTCAATTTTTCAAGTTAGGACCAATTTTCTGTCAAACTGCACCTTTTCCTTTTCAATCAACTGTCAAAATATAGGTTTAACTGTTAGATTGTCATGTTTTTCAGCAGATACTGTCGATAAACAGCCAGTCGCAAACTGTTAATTTTCCAAGTTGAGTTTAGTCAAGAAAAAATTAAATTTTCCCAAACTGTCAATTTTCTATCAAATTTGCTGTCAATTTTTCAACAAACTGTCAAATGTTTATTGAGAAATAGTTTTGGCAAGATCTTTCCGAACAGCATTTTTTTTCAAATTGTCATACTTTATATAATAATTTTTCAATTAGCAGCACTGTCATTTTTCCTCAATGTCCACTATTTTGTAGAGTCGGGAGAATAGTAAAATTTCCACCAAACTGTCATTTTTTTTTATCAAACTGCCTACTTGCTTTCAAATTGTTTTTTCATCTGTCAATTTTTCCATCAACCATAATATTTCAAACTTTGAATTTTTCGTAAAATTATTAATTGTCTAAACCGTCAGTTTTTTCGACAATATTTCAGGAACTGTCAATCACCGGAGGATGTCAAACTGATGCATTTTTCTTTAAAACTGTCATTTGCATATACCATGAAAACAACAACTGTCAAAAAATAAATTCGACTGTCACTTTATTATAGGCTGTCAATTTTCTCAGCTCTCAGTTTTTCAGAAAAACTGAGGAAAATTTGCCAAACTGTCACTTTTTTTGACAAACTGCCTCATTTTTCAGGCAAACTGTAAATTTTCTGTCAAAGAGCCTTATTTTTGAACAACTGTGACTTTATTATGCTGTCAATTTTCCAGTAGACACTGTCGTTTTCAGACAAACTGTCAATTTAACTGAGGAAAATGACAGGCAATTTCCTGTCAAACTGCCTACTTTCTTTCAAATTCTCTTTTTTTTTAATAAACTTTTCCATGCTCTCAACATAATGTAATTTTCCTTTCTCCATCATAACATCTCATCACTCCATAAGCCCTGAATAGTCTGAACCTATTTCCCAAAAAAATGTTGTTTTGTTGAATATTCTGACGTTTGGCTTGTTTGACAGGTGGTGAATGAAACATTGGTTGACGGGGCGGTTATTCCTGAACCGTCCGTCTGAGATGCAATGTTGGTGCCCTCTTGTCAAACACCATACATCCATCGTATCTTCTTCTTTGTCCAAGTCATCTAAAAGTATACACTGATTCGTATAAGGTCATTTTGTTGAATCCAGTGGCGTGGAAATAATCCCTTTTTATAACATTTTTGATACTAAACCAAGTTGAGAGGCTTGGGCATATGAAAGTCCAACTAAGACTAGAGGGGACGTTGCCAAATGTTGCTGTTTCCTAATAAAACTCGTCTGCCCCACGTTTTTCGCTATAGAAATCACTTGTCCAGTTTTAACTAATTTATTTGCAGTTACTATTTATGTATTCTCACTCTAGCACTAATTTATTTCACAGTTATTTATGTAACTGTTCATTGGCCATTGTTTGTAGCGTTGTTCAAGTTTGTTTTGAGTTTAAATTAATAAATAAAAGCATCCATTCAAAACGGAACGGGTTATTCTTTTTTCCGCTTGTTGATTGTGTGAATGAAGACCTTTGAAGTTTTGGGGTTAACTGTTAAACAATGCATGGAATGAATGATGAAAAATTTGCTTAAATTTTTTTTTTACTAGTTTTTTGAAAAATTTGTCTCATCAACAATGATGGAAAAATATATTCCATTAAAAGAATTTTTCCGATAAATCAGTGATGTTGGCAGATTTCTCCTATCTCTTTACCGTTGAGGAATAAAAATTGATTCGTAACTCCATTCAGTTTCAACTTATTTATTTGCAGTTACTATTTATGTACTCTCACTCTAGCACTAATTTATTTCGCAGTTATTTATGTAACTATTCATTGGCCATTGTTTGTAGCGATGAGCAAGTTTGTGTTGAGTTTAATTTGATAAATGAAAGCGTCCATTCAAAACGGAACGGATTATTCTTTTTTCCGCTTGTTGATTGTGTGAATGAAGACGTTTGAAGTTTCGGGGTTAACCATTGAACAATGGAACTAATGGTGGATCTAATGAAAAATTCGCTTCAATTTTTTGTTTTTACTAGTTTTTTGGAAAATTTGTCTCATCTACAATGATGGAGAAATAAGTTCTTTTATAGGGAATTTTCCGTTAAATCACGTGATGTTGCCAGATTTCTTCTATCTTTTACCGTTGAGGAGGTATAAATTCATTTGTAACTCCATTGAGTTTCAACTAATTTATTTGCAGTTACTATTTATGTACTCTCACTCTAGCACTAATTTATTTCACAGTTATTTATGTAACTATTCATTGGCCATTGTTTGTAGCGATGAGCAAGTTTGTGTTGAGTTTAATTTCATAAATAAAAGCGTCCTTTCAAAACGGAACGGATTATTCTTTTTTCCGCTTGTTGATTGTGTGAATGAAGACGTTTGAAGTTTCGGGGTTAACCATTAAACAATGGAACTAATGGTGGATCTAATGAAAAATTCGGTTCAATTTTTTGTTTTTACTATTTTTTTGGAAAATTTGTCTCATCTACAATGATGGAGAAATAAGTTCTTTTATAGGAAATTTTCCGTTAAATCACGTGATGTTGCCAGATTTCTTCTATCTTTTACCGTTGAGGAGGTATAAATTCATTTGTAACTCCATTGAGTTTCAACTAATTTATTTGCAGTTACTATTTATGTACTCTCACTCTAGCACTAATTTATCTCACAGTTATTTATGTAACTATTCATTGGCCATTGTTTGTAGCGATGAGCAAGTTTGTGTTGAGTTTAATTTGATAAATAAAAGCGTCCTTTCAAAACGGAACGGATTATTCTTTTTTCCGCTTGTTGATTGTGTGAATGAAGACGTTTGAAGTTTCGGGGTTAACCATTGAACAATGGAACTAATGGTGGATCTAATGAAAAATTCGCTTCAATTTTTTGTTTTTACTAGTTTTTTGAAAAATTTGTCTCATGAACAATGATCGAAAAATATGTTCTTTCATGGGAAATTTTCAGGATAAATCCAAGTTTTACAAGGTGAAATTTTCCATTTTGATTTGAATACAAAATTAAATAAAATGTCAAAATTCAATTTCATAAGAACGTCTAAATTAAACTCTCAAAAACCTTCGACATTCATCCCCAAATATCACCACACCGTCGCTCCTAAAAGCACCCTATTGATGGAGCCGCGCACGCATCCCATATCGATTCGCATCCCCCAAAAGGGGGCGATCGCCCCCTTTACAACATTCTACGCCTGCGCCCCACTCTCCAATGACAACCTTCTATCGGGGGTGGCAAATTCCTCAGACCGGAAATTCTTTCCGGCTTTGCAGACTGTGGCGTCCTTCCGTTAAAGCTAAAATGGGGCCCCATTTTTTGTCTTGTCTTTAGTGCGCAGGCGCGACTTATTAAAATTCCACGGGTTAAACCCCGTAATTTTTGTCTAGGCCCATATGCAAAACGCCAGTCAGACCAATCTCATTATAAATACTTAATTTGGGAGTAGCAAGAGTATTTTTTTGAGTTTAATATGCAATTTGGAAAATTGCAGTTCGGTGTAAGGAATTAAGTTTTGGCCAGATTACCATAATCGGGGCAAAATCGATTTTTGTTGTCAAATTATACGGTGTGGGAAATTTTCCGAAAAATTTCAGCTCTTGAAAATAAAGCAATACAGTATTAAATTAGTTTTGGACGTTATGGGTTAAAATGGGAAATTAGTTTAATCGGTCCATTGTCGTCAGGTTTATTTTTTGTTTTTTGTAAAAATGAATTTGGGAATTTTTAACAGTATACACAAAATAATAAGATACAGTGGGTTTTGGAAAAAAATCCAAAAAACGAAAGTAAAGTTTGAAAAGAGTGTCAATTATTATTCTCCTGTTAAAAGGGCATTTCGATTGTTTCAGTTATCGATTAAGCGTAAGATTTTCCATAAAAATATACAGGGTGTTTCGGAAAAATGACAGACATTTTGATCTGAAGTTTTGAAAAATGTGACAACTGAATATAAAAAAATTATAGCAGGGAAGGGGCAGGGATAGTTTTTTACTTTTTTCACCAAACTATTTAGCGTAAAATTTGCGTTCAGATTTCCCATTAAAATATACAGGATGTCTTGATAAAATAACAACAATTTGGATTTAAAGTTTTAAAAATGTGACAACTGATTATAAAAAAATTAATAGCAGGGAAAGGGGCAGAGATAGCTTTTCGCTTTCATCACCAATCAATTTAGCCCGACATTTGCGTTCAGGTTCCCCATTAAAATATACAGGGTGTCTTGGAAAAATAACAAAAATGTTGACCTTACGTTTCAAAAAATGTGACAACTGATCGTGAAAAAAATAATAGCAGTGAAAGGGGCAGAGATAGCTTTTCGTTTTTTTCACCAATCGATTTATCGTGAAATTTGCGTTAACATTCCTCGTTAAAATATACAGGGTGTCTCGGTAAAATAACAAATGTGACAACTGATTATAAAAAAATTAATAGCAGGGAAAGAAGCCGGGATAGTTTTTTACTTTTTTCACCAAACGATTTAGCGTGAAATTTGCGTTAAGATTCCCCTTTAAAATATACAGGGTGTCTTGAAAAATAACAAAATCTTTGACTTAAAATTGGGAAATGTCTGTCAATTGATAACAAAAACTATGATAACAGGGAAAGGGCCAAAGATAGCTTTTTGCTTTTTCACCAATCGATTTGGCGTAAGATTTGTGTTCAGATTCCTCTTTAAAATATACCGGGTGTCTCGGAAAAATAACAGAAATTTGACCTGAAGTCGAGAAAAGTGTGACAATTTATAATAAAAACTGTCAAAACAGGGAAAAAGGCATAGGTAGCTTTTTGCTTTTTTCGCCAATCGATTTAGCGTAGAATTTGCGTTCAGATTCTCGATAAAGATATACAGGGTCTCTCAGTAAAAGTTTGAGAAAAATCATCTTAGAGTTCAGAAAATTGAAGGGAAAACTTTCACCAATAAATTCATAACTCCAAAACTACAAGAGATAGCTCGTTGCGCATGTTACCATTAGATTCACCATAAAATTTCCCATTAAATACAATGAAAAAACATACAGGGTGTCCTGGTAAAATTTTGAAAAAAATGGTCTCAAAGTTCAGAAAACTGAAAAGTGGCACTTCTTTCACGAATAAATTCATAACTCAGAAACTACACGAGATAGCTCATTGCGCATGTTACCATTGGATTCAGCATAAAATTTCCCATCAAAAACAATGAAAAAATATAAAGGGTGTCTCAGTAAAATTTTGATAAAAATCGTCTTAAAGTTATAAAAAATCTGAGAAAAGTGACATTTTCACCAATAAATCAATAACTCAAAAACTACAAGAGATAGTTCGTTGCGCATGTTACCATTGGATTCAGCATAAAATTTCTCATTAAAAACATTGGAAAAATATACAGGGTGTCTCAGTAAAATGTTGAGAAAAATCGTCTCAAAGCTCAGACAATTGAGAAAAGTGACATTTTCACCAATAAATCAATAACTAAAAAACTACAAGAGATGGCTTGTTGCGCATGTCACCATTGGATTTAGCATAGAATTTTCTATCCAAAACAATAAAAAAATATACAGCGTGTCTCAGTAAAATTTTGAGAAATATCGTCTCAAAATTCAAAAAACTGAGAAAAGTGACATTTTCACCAATAAATAAATAACACAAAAAGTACAAGAGATAGCTCGTTGTGTATGTTATCATCCGATTAGGCATACAATTTCCCATTAAGAACATTGAAAAAATATACAGGGTGTCTTGGTAAAATTTTTGAGAAAAATCGTCTTAAATTTTAGAAAACTGTGAAAAGTGATAATTTCACGAATAAATTCATAACTCAAAAACTACGAGAGATAGCTCGTTGTGCATGTTACCATTGGATTCAGCATAAAATTTCCTATCAAAAACATTGAAAAAACATACAGGGTGTACTGGTAAAATTTTGAAAAAAAATGGTCTCAATGTTCAGAAAACTGTGAAAAGTGACACTTTCACGAATAAATTAATAACTCAGAAACTACAAGAAATAGCTCATTGCGCATGTAACCATTGGATTCAGCATAAAATTTCCCATCAAAAAAAATGAAAAAATATAAAGGGTGTCTCAGTAAAATTTTGATAAAAATCGTCTTAAAGTTAAAAAAAATCTGAGAAAAGTGACATTTTCACCAATAAATTATTAACTAAAAAACTACAAGAGATAGCTTGTTGCGCATGTCACCATTGGATTCAGCATAGAATTTTCTATCAAAAACAATGAAAAAATATACAGGGTGTCTCAGTAAAATGTTGAGAAAAATCATCTCAAAATTCAGACAACTGAGAAAAGTGACATTTTCACCAATAAATTAATAACTCAAAAACTACAAGAGATAGCTCGTTGCGCATGTTACCATTGGATTCAGCATAAAATTTCCCATTAAAAACATTGAAAAAATATACAGGGTGTCTTAGTAAAATGTTGGGAAAAATCGTCTCAAAATTCAGACAATTGAGAAAAGTGACATTTTTACCAATAAATCAATAATTAAAAAACTACGAGAGATGGCTTGTTGCGCATGTAACCATTGGATTATGCATAGAATTTTCTATCAAAAACAATAAAAAAATATACAGCGTGCCTCAGTAAAATTTCGAGAAATATCGTCTCAAAATTCAAAAAACTGAGAAAAGTGACATTTTCACCACTAAATCAATAACACAAAAAGTACAAGAGATAGCTCGTTGTGTATGTTATCATCCGATTTAGCAGACAATTTCCCATTAAGAACATTGAAAAGATATACAGGGTGTCTTGGTAAAATTTTTGAGAAAAATCGTCTTAAATTTTAGAAAACTGTGAAAAGTGATAATTTCACGAATGAATTCATAACTCAAAAACTACGAGAGATAGCTCGTTGTGCATGTTACCATTGGATTCAGCATAAAATTTCCCATTGAAAACATTGGAAAAATATACAGGGTGTCTTGGTAAAATTTTGAGAAAAATCGTCTCAAAATTCAGACAACTGAGAAAAGTGACATTTTCACCAATAAATCAATAACTAAAAAACTACAAGAGATGGCTTGTTGCGCATGTAACCATTGGATTTAGCATAGAATTTTCTATCAAAAACAATAAAAAAATATACAGCGTGTCTCAGTAAAATTTTGAGAAATATCGTCTCAAAATTCAAAAAACTGAGAAAAGTGACATTTTCACCACTAAATAAATAACACAAAAAGTACAAGAGATAGCTCGTTGTGTATGTTATCATCCGATTTAGCAGACAATTTCCCATTAAGAACATTGAAAAAATATACAGGGTGTCTTGGTAAAATGTTTGAGAAAAATCCTCAAAAACTACGAGAGATAGCTCGTTGTGCATGTTACCATTGGATTCAGCATAAAATTTCCCATCAAAAACAATGAAAAAATATAAAGGGTGTCTCAGTAAAATTTTGATAAAAATCGTCTTAAAGTTAAAAAAAATCTGAGAAAAGTGACATTTTCACCAATAAATTATTAACTAAAAAACTACAAGAGATAGCTTGTTGTGCATGTCACCATTGGATTCAGCATAGAATTTTCTATCAAAAACAATGAAAAAATATACAGGATGTCTCATTAAAATGTTGAGAAAAATCATCTCAAAATTCAGACAACTGAGAAAAGTGACATTTTCACCAATAAATTAATAACTCAAAAACTACAAGAGATAGCTCGTTGCGCATGTTACCATTGGATTCAGCATAAAATTTCCCATTAAAAACATTGAAAAAATATACAGGGTGTCTCAGTAAAATGTTGGGAAAAATCGTCTCAAAATTCAGACAATTGAGAAAAGTGACATTTTCACCAATAAATCAATAATTAAAAAACTACGAGAGATGGCTTGTTGCGCATGTAACCATTGGATTTAGCATAGAATTTTCTATCAAAAACAATAAAAAAATATACAGCGTGCCTCAGTAAAATTTTGAGAAATATCGTCTCAAAATTCAAAAAACTGAGAAAAGTGACATTTTCACCACTAAATAAATAACACAAAAAGTACAAGAGATAGCTCGTTGTGTATGTTATCATCCGATTTAGCAGACAATTTCCCATTAAGAACATTGAAAAAATATACAGGGTGTCTTGGTAAAATTTTTGAGAAAAATCGTCTTAAATTTTAGAAAACTGTGAAAAGTGATAATTTCACGAATAAATTCATAACTCAAAAACTACGAGAGATAGCTCGTTGTGCATATTACCATTGGATTCAGCATAAAATTTCCCATTGAAAACATTGGAAAAATATACAGGGTGTCTTGGTAAAATTTTGAGAAAAATCGTCTCAAAATTCAGACAACTGAGAAAAGTGACATTTTCACCAATAAATTGATAACTCAAAAACTACAAGAGATAGCTCGTTGTGCATGTTACCATTGGATTCAGCATAAAATTTCCCATTGAAAACATTGGAAAATTATACAGTAAAATTTTGAGAAAAATCGTCTTGAAGTTCAGAAAACTGTGAAAAGTGACACTTTCACGAATAAATTCATAACTCAAAAACTACAATAGATAGCTCGTTGTGCATGAGAACATTGGATTCAGCATAAAGTTTCCCATTGAAAACATTGAAAAAATATACAGGGTGTCTCTGTAAAATTTCGAGAAAATCGTCTCAAAGAGAAAAGTGACATTTTCACCAATAAATAAATAAGACAAAAACTACAAGAGATAGCTCGTTGTGCATGTTACCATTGGATTCAGCATTAAATTTTCTATAGGAAACATTGAAAAAACATACAGGGTGTCTCATTGGAATTTTGAGAAAAATCGACTTAAAGTTCAGAATACTGTGAAGATTTTTGTTTTGTTCTTCAGTCAACTTTGCGTAGAATTAAATCAAACCAGTATACAGGGTGTATTAAAAAATCCGACCAACTAGTGATTAGTACAGGAAACCGGTGCAGTTTCCATGCAGTAACATCATCAGTGAACCTGAAAACAAAAAAACAAATTTTCCCTCTGGCACGTATAATATTACAAGAAAAACAACATCCGCCGGCATATAGAAAAAATTCCCTCCCATCCCCCGAACGCATCATAAATATGCGCATTGCGTAACCGGGGCAATAATTAGCCGGGCGCGAAAATTACCCGGCTTTTGCGATTAAAAAAATGCGAAAAAATCGACAATTTTAATGCATTACATTAAGCCGAGTCTGGCCAATCGGCTCGGCCGTTTAAATTAAGTGAAGAAAATGGCGAAAAGGGGCCCTCGGCTCGTTCTTATCGCACTTTTTCTATAAAACGATCGGGGAATACTTGATTAGGAGCTGGAACACCACGGCCGTATTGGTGTATAATTTTCCGTACTTTACACACCCACCGTACATGGTTTTATGGGCAAGAACGAAAACGAACATGCGGTTCGAGCGACGTATATCGGTGGACGGCATCAGCAAAACACCCGCTCGCTTCGATGGGAAATATTATTGCAAAATGGCGTATTAAAGATTAAAGGTTCGACCCAAAAAAGACAACGTTTAATGTCAGGGTAAGGCTGGAATAATTGCGTTCTGGCATGTAGGGTACATATACGAAAAGTTAATCAATTCCAACAATAAGTTCAGAAAATAATTGATTAGACAAAATCCATGAGAGATAGCGTTTTGATTTTTGCACCAGTGGATTCCTCGTTAAATTTCCTATAAAATCATTGGAAAATATACAGGGTGTTTATGGGATTTATGGGAGATAACTGGGGTCAAACTTGACCATTATTAAAATGTGTAATTATGTAGTGCTTCAGAAAATAATTTATTAGTCAAAATCCATAAGAGATAGCGTTCTGATCTTTGCACCAGTGGATTCCCCGTTAAATTTCCTATAAAATCATTGGAAAAATATACAGGGTGTTTATGGGATTTTTGGGAGATAACTGGGGTCAAACTTGACCATTATTAAAATGTTTAATTATGTAGTGCTTCAGAAAATAATTTATTAGTCAAAATCCATAAGAGATAGCGTTTTGATTTTTGCACCAGTGGATTCCTCGTTAAATTTCCTATGAAATCATTGGAAAAATATACAGGGTGTTTATGGGATTTATGGGAGATAACTGGGGTCAAACTTGACCATTATTAAAATGTTTAATTATGTAGTGCTTCAGAAAATAATTTATTAGTCAAAATCCTTAAGAGATAGCGTTCTGATCTTTGCACCAGTGGATTCCCCGTTAAATTTCCTATAAAATCATTGGAAAAATATACAGGGTGTTTATGGGATTTTTGGGAGATAACTGGGGTCAAACTTGACCATTATTAAAATGTGTAATCATGTAGTGCGTCAGAAAATAATTTATTAGTCAAAATCCATAAGAGATAGCGTTCTGATCTTTGCACCAGTGGATTCCCCGTTAAATTTCCTATAAAATCATTGGATTAGTTTACAGGGTGTTTATGGGATTTATGGGAGATAACTGGGGTCAAACTTGACCATTATTAAAATGTGTAATTATGTACTGCTTCAGAAAAAAATTTATTAGTCAAAATCTATAAGAGATAGCGTTTTGATTTTTGCACCAGTGGATTCCTCGTTAAATTTCCTATAAAATCATTGGAAAAATATACAGGGTGTTTATGGGATTTAAGGGAGATAAGTGGGGTCAAACTTGACCATTATTAAAATGTGTAATCATGTATTGCGTCAGAAAATAATTTATTAGTCAAAATCCATAAGAGATAGCGTTTTGATTTTTGCACCAGTGGATTCCTCGTTAAATTTCCTATAAAATCATTGGAAAAATATACAGGGTGTTTATGGGATTTAAGGGAGATAAGTGGGGTCAAACTTGACCATTATTAAAATGTGTAATTATGTACTGCTTCAGAAAAAAAATTATTAGTCAAAATCTATAAGAGATAGCGTTTTGATTTTTGCACCAGTGGATTCCACGTTAAATTATCTATGAAATCATTGGAAAAATATACAGGGTGTTTATGGGATTCATGGGAGATAACTGGGGTCAAACTTGACCATTATTAAAATGTGTAATTATGTACTGCTTCAGAAAAAAAATGATTAGTCAAAATCTATAAGAGATAGCGTTTTGATTTTGGCACCAGTGAATTCCACGTTAAATTATCTATAAAATCATTGGAAAAATATACAGGGTGTTTATGGGAGATAACTGGGGTCAAACTTGACCATTATTAAAATGTGTAATTATGTACTGCTTCAGAAAAAAAATTATTAGTCAAAATCTATAAGAGATAGCGTTTTGATTTTTGCACCAGTGGATTCCACGTTAAATTATCTATGAAATCATTGGAAAAATATACAGGGTGTTTATGGGATTCATGGGAGATAACTGGGGTCAAACTTGACCATTATTAAAATGTGTAATCATGTAGTGCGTCAGAAAATAATTTATTAGTCAAAATCCATAAGAGATAGCGTTTTGATTTTTGCACCAGTGGATTCCACGTTAAATTTCCTATAAAATCATTGGAAAAATATACAGGGTGTTTATGGGATTCATGGGAGATAACTGGGGTCAAACTTGACCATTATTAAAATGTGTAATCATGTAGTGCGTCAGAAAATAATTTATTAGTCAAAATCCATAAGAGATAGCGTTTTGATTTTTGCACCAGTGGATTCCACGTTAAATTTCCTATAAAATCATTGGAAAAATATACAGGGTGTTTATGGGATTCATGGGAGATAACTGGGGTCAAACTTGACCATTATTAAAATGTGTAATCATGTAGTGCGTCAGAAAATAATTTATTAGTCAAAATCCATAAGAGATAGCGTTTTGATTTTTGCACCAGTGGATTCCACGTTAAATTTCCTATAAAATCATTGGAAAAATATACAGGGTGTTTATGGGATTCATGGGAGATAACTGGGGTCAAACTTGACCATTATTAAAATGTGTAATCATGTAGTGCGTCAGAAAATAATTTATTAGTCAAAATCCATAAGAGATAGCGTTTTGATTTTTGCACCAGTGGATTCCACGTTAAATTATCTATAAAATCATTGGAAAAATATACAGGGTGTTTATGGGATTAATGGGAGATAACTGGGGTCAAACTTGACCATTATTAAAATGTGTAATCATGTATTGCGTCAGAAAATAATTTATTAGTCAAAATCCATAAGAGATAGCGTTTTGATTTTTGCACCAGTGGATTCCTCGTTAAATTTCCTATAAAATCATTGGAAAAATATACAGGGTGTTTATGGGATTTAAGGGAGATAAGTGGGGTCAAACTTGACCATTATTAAAATGTGTAATTATGTACTGCTTCAGAAAAAAAATTATTAGTCAAAATCTATAAGAGATAGCGTTTTGATTTTTGCACCAGTGGATTCCACGTTAAATTATCTATAAAATCATTGGAAAAATATACAGGGTGTTTATGGGATTTATGGGAGATAACTGGGGTCAAACTTGACCATTATTAAAATGTGTAATTATGTACTGCTTCAGAAAAAAAATGATTAGTCAAAATCTATAAGAGATAGCGTTTTGATTTTTGCACCAGTGGATTCCACGTTAAATTATCTATAAAATCATTGGAAAAATATACAGGGTGTTTATGGGATTTATGGGAGATAACTGGGGTCAAACTTGACCATTATTAAAATGTGTAATTATGTACTGCTTCAGAAAAAAAATTATTAGTCAAAATCTATAAGAGATAGCGTTTTGATTTTTGCACCAGTGGATTCCACGTTAAATTATCTATGAAATCATTGGAAAAATATACAGGGTGTTTATGGGATTTATGGGAGATAACTGGGGTCAAACTTGACCATTATTAAAATGTGTAATCATGTAGTGCGTCAGAAAATAATTTATTAGTCAAAATCCATAAGAGATAGCGTTTTGATTTTTGCACCAGTGGATTCCACGTTAAATTTCCTATAAAATCATTGGAAAAATATACAGGGTGTTTATGGGATTCATGGGAGATAACTGGGGTCAAACTTGACCATTATTAAAATGTGTAATCATGTAGTGCGTCAGAAAATAATTTATTAGTCAAAATCCATAAGAGATAGCGTTTTGATTTTTGCACCAGTGGATTCCACGTTAAATTTCCTATAAAATCATTGGAAAAATATACAGGGTGTTTATGGGATTTATGGGAGATAACTGGGGTCAAACTTGACCATTATTAAAATGTTTAATTATGTAGTGCTTCAGAAAATAATTTATTAGTCAAAATCCATAAGAGATAGCGTTTTGATTTTTGCACCAGTGGATTCCTCGTTAAATTTCCTATGAAATCATTGGAAAAATATACAGGGTGTTTATGGGATTTATGGGAGATAACTGGGGTCAAACTTGACCATTATTAAAATGTTTAATTATGTAGTGCTTCAGAAAATAATTTATTAGTCAAAATCCTTAAGAGATAGCGTTCTGATCTTTGCACCAGTGGATTCCCCGTTAAATTTCCTATAAAATCATTGGAAAAATATACAGGGTGTTTATGGGATTTTTGGGAGATAACTGGGGTCAAACTTGACCATTATTAAAATGTGTAATCATGTAGTGCGTCAGAAAATAATTTATTAGTCAAAATCCATAAGAGATAGCGTTCTGATCTTTGCACCAGTGGATTCCCCGTTAAATTTCCTATAAAATCATTGGATTAGTTTACAGGGTGTTTATGGGATTTATGGGAGATAACTGGGGTCAAACTTGACCATTATTAAAATGTGTAATTATGTACTGCTTCAGAAAAAAATTTATTAGTCAAAATCTATAAGAGATAGCGTTTTGATTTTTGCACCAGTGGATTCCTCGTTAAATTTCCTATAAAATCATTGGAAAAATATACAGGGTGTTTATGGGATTTAAGGGAGATAAGTGGGGTCAAACTTGACCATTATTAAAATGTGTAATCATGTATTGCGTCAGAAAATAATTTATTAGTCAAAATCCATAAGAGATAGCGTTTTGATTTTTGCACCAGTGGATTCCTCGTTAAATTTCCTATAAAATCATTGGAAAAATATACAGGGTGTTTATGGGATTTAAGGGAGATAAGTGGGGTCAAACTTGACCATTATTAAAATGTGTAATTATGTACTGCTTCAGAAAAAAAATTATTAGTCAAAATCTATAAGAGATAGCGTTTTGATTTTTGCACCAGTGGATTCCACGTTAAATTATCTATGAAATCATTGGAAAAATATACAGGGTGTTTATGGGATTCATGGGAGATAACTGGGGTCAAACTTGACCATTATTAAAATGTGTAATTATGTACTGCTTCAGAAAAAAAATGATTAGTCAAAATCTATAAGAGATAGCGTTTTGATTTTGGCACCAGTGAATTCCACGTTAAATTATCTATAAAATCATTGGAAAAATATACAGGGTGTTTATGGGAGATAACTGGGGTCAAACTTGACCATTATTAAAATGTGTAATTATGTACTGCTTCAGAAAAAAAATTATTAGTCAAAATCTATAAGAGATAGCGTTTTGATTTTTGCACCAGTGGATTCCACGTTAAATTATCTATGAAATCATTGGAAAAATATACAGGGTGTTTATGGGATTCATGGGAGATAACTGGGGTCAAACTTGACCATTATTAAAATGTGTAATCATGTAGTGCGTCAGAAAATAATTTATTAGTCAAAATCCATAAGAGATAGCGTTTTGATTTTTGCACCAGTGGATTCCACGTTAAATTTCCTATAAAATCATTGGAAAAATATACAGGGTGTTTATGGGATTCATGGGAGATAACTGGGGTCAAACTTGACCATTATTAAAATGTGTAATCATGTAGTGCGTCAGAAAATAATTTATTAGTCAAAATCCATAAGAGATAGCGTTTTGATTTTTGCACCAGTGGATTCCACGTTAAATTTCCTATAAAATCATTGGAAAAATATACAGGGTGTTTATGGGATTCATGGGAGATAACTGGGGTCAAACTTGACCATTATTAAAATGTGTAATCATGTAGTGCGTCAGAAAATAATTTATTAGTCAAAATCCATAAGAGATAGCGTTTTGATTTTTGCACCAGTGGATTCCACGTTAAATTTCCTATAAAATCATTGGAAAAATATACAGGGTGTTTATGGGATTCATGGGAGATAACTGGGGTCAAACTTGACCATTATTAAAATGTGTAATCATGTAGTGCGTCAGAAAATAATTTATTAGTCAAAATCCATAAGAGATAGCGTTTTGATTTTTGCACCAGTGGATTCCACGTTAAATTATCTATAAAATCATTGGAAAAATATACAGGGTGTTTATGGGATTAATGGGAGATAACTGGGGTCAAACTTGACCATTATTAAAATGTGTAATCATGTATTGCGTCAGAAAATAATTTATTAGTCAAAATCCATAAGAGATAGCGTTTTGATTTTTGCACCAGTGGATTCCTCGTTAAATTTCCTATAAAATCATTGGAAAAATATACAGGGTGTTTATGGGATTTAAGGGAGATAAGTGGGGTCAAACTTGACCATTATTAAAATGTGTAATTATGTACTGCTTCAGAAAAAAAATTATTAGTCAAAATCTATAAGAGATAGCGTTTTGATTTTTGCACCAGTGGATTCCACGTTAAATTATCTATAAAATCATTGGAAAAATATACAGGGTGTTTATGGGATTTATGGGAGATAACTGGGGTCAAACTTGACCATTATTAAAATGTGTAATTATGTACTGCTTCAGAAAAAAAATTATTAGTCAAAATCTATAAGAGATAGCGTTTTGATTTTTGCACCAGTGGATTCCACGTTAAATTATCTATGAAATCATTGGAAAAATATACAGGGTGTTTATGGGATTTATGGGAGATAACTGGGGTCAAACTTGACCATTATTAAAATGTGTAATCATGTAGTGCGTCAGAAAATAATTTATTAGTCAAAATCCATAAGAGATAGCGTTTTGATTTTTGCACCAGTGGATTCCACGTTAAATTTCCTATAAAATCATTGGAAAAATATACAGGGTGTTTATGGGATTCATGGGAGATAACTGGGGTCAAACTTGACCATTATTAAAATGTGTAATCATGTAGTGCGTCAGAAAATAATTTATTAGTCAAAATCCATAAGAGATAGCGTTTTGATTTTTGCACCAGTGGATTCCACGTTAAATTTCCTATAAAATCATTGGAAAAATATACAGGGTGTTTATGGGATTTATGGGAGATAACTGGGGTCAAACTTGACCATTATTAAAATGTGTAATCATGTAGTGCGTCAGAAAATAATTTATTAGTCAAAATCCATAAGAGATAGCGTTTTGATTTTTGCACCAGTGGATTCCACGTTAAATTTCCTATAAAATCATTGGAAAAATATACAGGGTGTTTATGGGATTCATGGGAGATAACTGGGGTCAAACTTGACCATTATTAAAATGTGTAATCATGTAGTGCGTCAGAAAATAATTTATTAGTCAAAATCCATAAGAGATAGCGTTTTGATTTTTGCACCAGTGGATTCCACATTAAATTTCCTATAAAATCATTGGAAAAATATACAGGGTGTTTATGGGATTTATGGGAGATAACTGGGGTCAAACTTGACCATTATTAAAATGTGTAATCATGTAGTGCGTCAGAAAATAATTTATTAGTCAAAATCCATAAGAGATAGCGTTTTGATTTTTGCACCAGTGGATTCCACGTTAAATTTCCTATAAAATCATTGGAAAAATATACAGGGTGTTTATGGGATTCATGGGAGATAACTGGGGTCAAACTTGACCATTATTAAAATGTGTAATCATGTAGTGCGTCAGAAAATAATTTATTAGTCAAAATCCATAAGAGATAGCGTTTTGATTTTTGCACCAGTGGATTCCACGTTAAATTTCCTATAAAATCATTGGAAAAATATACAGGGTGTTTATGGGATTTATGGGAGATAACTGGGGTCAAACTTGACCATTATTAAAATGTGTAATCATGTAGTGCGTCAGAAAATAATTTATTAGTCAAAATCCATAAGAGATAGCGTTTTGATTTTTGCACCAGTGGATTCCACGTTAAATTTCCTATAAAATCATTGGAAAAATATACAGGGTGTTTATGGGATTCATGGGAGATAACTGGGGTCAAACTTGACCATTATTAAAATGTGTAATCATGTAGTGCGTCAGAAAATAATTTATTAGTCAAAATCCATGAGAGATAGCGTTTTGATTTTTGCACCAGTGGATTCCACGTTAAATTTCCTATAAAATCATTGGAAAAATATACAGGGTGTTTATGGGATTTATGGGAGATAACTGGGGTCAAACTTGACCATTATTAAAATGTGTAATCATGTAGTGCGTCAGAAAATAATTTATTAGTCAAAATCCATAAGAGATAGCGTTTTGATTTTTGCACCAGTAGATTCCACGTTAAATTTCCTATAAAATCATTGGAAAAATATACAGGGTGTTTATGGGATTTATGGGAGATAACTGGGGTCAAACTTGACCATTATTAAAATGTGTAATCATGTAGTGCGTCAGAAAATAATTTATTAGTCAAAATCCATAAGAGATAGCGTTTTGATTTTTGCACCAGTGGATTCCACGTTAAATTTCCTATAAAATCATTGGAAAAATATACAGGGTGTTTATGGGATTCATGGGAGATAACTGGGGTCAAACTTGACCATTATTAAAATGTGTAATCATGTAGTGCGTCAGAAAATAATTTATTAGTCAAAATCCATAAGAGATAGCGTTTTGATTTTTGCACCAGTGGATTCCACGTTAAATTTCCTATAAAATCATTGGAAAAATATACAGGGTGTTTATGGGATTCATGGGAGATAACTGGGGTCAAACTTGACCATTATTAAAATGTGTAATCATGTAGTGCGTCAGAAAATAATTTATTAGTCAAAATCCATAAGAGATAGCGTTTTGATTTTTGCACCAGTGGATTCCACGTTAAATTTCCTATAAAATCATTGGAAAAATATACAGGGTGTTTATGGGATTCATGGGAGATAACTGGGGTCAAACTTGACCATTATTAAAATGTGTAATCATGTAGTGCGTCAGAAAATAATTTATTAGTCAAAATCCATAAGAGATAGCGTTTTGATTTTTGCACCAGTGGATTCCTCGTTAAATTTCCTATAAAATCATTGGAAAAATATACAGGGTGTTTATGGGATTTATGGGAGATAACCGGGGTCAAACTTGACCATTATTAAAATGTGTAATCATGTATTGCGTCAGAAAATAATTTATTAGTCAAAATCCATAAGAGATAGCGTTTTGATTTTTGCACCAGTGGATTCCTCGTTAAATTTTCTATAAAATCATTGGAAAAATATACAGGGTGTTTATGGGATTTAAGGGAGATAAGTGGGGTCAAACTTGACCATTATTAAAATGTGTAATTATGTACTGCTTCAGAAAAAAAATTATTAGTCAAAATCTATAAGAGATAGCGTTTTGATTTTTGCACCAGTGGATTCCACGTTAAATTATCTATAAAATCATTGGAAAAATATACAGGGTGTTTATGGGATTTATGGGAGATAACTGGGGTCAAACTTGACCATTATTAAAATGTGTAATCATGTAGTGCGTCAGAAAATAATTTATTAGTCAAAATCCATAAGAGATAGCGTTTTGATTTTTGCACCAGTGGATTCCTCGTTAAATTTCCTATAAAATCATTGGAAAAATATACAGGGTGTTTATGGGATTTAAGGGAGATAAGTGGGGTCAAACTTGACCATTATTAAAATGTGTAATTATGTACTGCTTCAGAAAAAAAATTATTAGTCAAAATCTATAAGAGATAGCGTTTTGATTTTTGCACCAGTGGATTCCACGTTAAATTATCTATAAAATCATTGGAAAAATATACAGGGTGTTTATGGGATTTATGGGAGATAACTGGGGTCAAACTTGACCATTATTAAAATGTGTAATTATGTACTGCTTCAGAAAAAAAATGATTAGTCAAAATCTATAAGAGATAGCGTTTTGATTTTGGCACCAGTGAATTCCACGTTAAATTATCTATAAAATCATTGGAAAAATATACAGGGTGTTTATGGGAGATAACTGGGGTCAAACTTGACCATTATTAAAATGTGTAATTATGTACTGCTTCAGAAAAAAAATTATTAGTCAAAATCTATAAGAGATAGCGTTTTGATTTTTGCACCAGTGGATTCCACGTTAAATTATCTATGAAATCATTGGAAAAATATACAGGGTGTTTATGGGATTTATGGGAGATAACTGGGGTCAAACTTGACCATTATTAAAATGTGTAATCATGTAGTGCGTCAGAAAATAATTTATTAGTCAAAATCCATAAGAGATAGCGTTTTGATTTTTGCACCAGTGGATTCCACGTTAAATTTCCTATAAAATCATTGGAAAAATATACAGGGTGTTTATGGGATTCATGGGAGATAACTGGGGTCAAACTTGACCATTATTAAAATGTGTAATCATGTAGTGCGTCAGAAAATAATGTATTAGTCAAAATCCATAAGAGATAGCGTTTTGATTTTTGCACCAGTGGATTCCACGTTAAATTTCCTATAAAATCATTGGAAAAATATACAGGGTGTTTATGGGATTCATGGGAGATAACTGGGGTCAAACTTGACCATTATTAAAATGTGTAATCATGTAGTGCGTCAGAAAATAATTTATTAGTCAAAATCCATAAGAGATAGCGTTTTGATTTTTGCACCAGTGGATTCCACGTTAAATTTCCTATAAAATCATTGGAAAAATATACAGGGTGTTTATGGGATTCATGGGAGATAACTGGGGTCAAACTTGACCATTATTAAAATGTGTAATCATGTAGTGCGTCAGAAAATAATTTATTAGTCAAAATCCATAAGAGATAGCGTTTTGATTTTTGCACCAGTGGATTCCACGTTAAATTTCCTATAAAATCATTGGAAAAATATACAGGGTGTTTATGGGATTCATGGGAGATAACTGGGGTCAAACTTGACCATTATTAAAATGTGTAATCATGTAGTGCGTCAGAAAATAATTTATTAGTCAAAATCCATAAGAGATAGCGTTTTGATTTTTGCACCAGTGGATTCCACGTTAAATTTCCTATAAAATCATTGGAAAAATATACAGGGTGTTTATGGGATTCATGGGAGATAACTGGGGTCAAACTTGACCATTATTAAAATGTGTAATCATGTAGTGCGTCAGAAAATAATTTATTAGTCAAAATCCATAAGAGATAGCGTTTTGATTTTTGCACCAGTGGATTCCACGTTAAATTTCCTATAAAATCATTGGAAAAATATACAGGGTGTTTATGGGATTCATGGGAGATAACTGGGGTCAAACTTGACCATTATTAAAATGTGTAATCATGTAGTGCGTCAGAAAATAATTTATTAGTCAAAATCCATAAGAGATAGCGTTTTGATTTTTGCACCAGTGGATTCCACGTTAAATTTCCTATAAAATCATTGGAAAAATATACAGGGTGTTTATGGGATTCATGGGAGATAACTGGGGTCAAACTTGACCATTATTAAAATGTGTAATCATGTAGTGCGTCAGAAAATAATTTATTAGTCAAAATCCATAAGAGATAGCGTTTTGATTTTTGCACCAGTGGATTCCACGTTAAATTTCCTATAAAATCATTGGAAAAATATACAGGGTGTTTATGGGATTCATGGGAGATAACTGGGGTCAAACTTGACCATTATTAAAATGTGTAATCATGTAGTGCGTCAGAAAATAATTTATTAGTCAAAATCCATAAGAGATAGCGTTTTGATTTTTGCACCAGTGGATTCCACGTTAAATTTCCTATAAAATCATTGGAAAAATATACAGGGTGTTTATGGGATTCATGGGAGATAACTGGGGTCAAACTTGACCATTATTAAAATGTGTAATCATGTAGTGCGTCAGAAAATAATTTATTAGTCAAAATCCATAAGAGATAGCGTTTTGATTTTTGCACCAGTGGATTCCACGTTAAATTTCCTATAAAATCATTGGAAAAATATACAGGGTGTTTATGGGATTCATGGGAGATAACTGGGGTCAAACTTGACCATTATTAAAATGTGTAATCATGTAGTGCGTCAGAAAATAATTTATTTGTCAAAATCCATAAGAGATAGCGTTTTGATTTTTGCACCAGTGGATTCCACGTTAAATTTCCTATAAAATCATTGGAAAAATATACAGGGTGTTTATGGGATTTATGGGAGATAACTGGGGTCAAACTTGACCATTATTAAAATGTGTAATCCTGTAGTGCGTCAGAAAATAATTTATTTGTCAAAATCCATAAGAGATAGCGTTTTGATTTTTGCACCAGTGGATTCCTCGTTAGATTTCCTATAAAATCATTGGAGAAATATACAGGGTGTTTATGGGATTTATGGGAGATAACTGGGGTCAAACTTGACCATTATTAAAATGTGTAATCCTGTAGTGCGTCAGAAAATAATTTATTTGTCAAAATCCATAAGAGATAGCGTTTTGATTTTTGCACCAGTGGATTCCTCGTTAAATTTCCTATAAAATCATTGGAGAAATATACAGGGTGTTTATGGGATTTATGGGAGATAACTGGGGTCAAACTTGACCATTATTAAAATGTGTAATCCTGTAGTGCGTCAGAAAATAATTTATTTGTCAAAATCCATAAGAGATAGCGTTTTGATTTTTGCACCAGTGGATTCCTCGTTAAATTTCCTATAAAATCATTGGAGAAATATACAGGTTGTTTATGGGATTTATGGGAGATAACTGGGGTCAAACTTGACCATTATTAAAATGTGTAATCCTGTAGTGCGTCAGAAAATAATTTATTTGTCAAAATCCATAAGAGATAGCGTTTTGATTTTTGCACCAGTGGATTCCTCGTTAAATTTCCTATAAAATCATTGGAGAAATATACAGGGTGTTTATGGGATTTATGGGAGATAACTGGGGTCAAACTTGACCATTATTAAAATGTGTAATCCTGTAGTGCGTCAGAAAATAATTTATTTGTCAAAATCCATAAGAGATAGCGTTTTGATTTTTGCACCAGTGGATTCCACGTTAAATTTCCTATAAAATCATTGGAAAAATATACAGGGTGTTTATGGGATTCATGGGAGATAACAGGGGTCAAACTTGACCATTATTAAAATGTGTAATCATGTAGTGCGTCAGAAAATAATTTATTAGTCAAAATCCATAAGAGATAGCGTTTTGATTTTTGCACCAGTGGATTCCACGTTAAATTTCCTATAAAATCATTGGAAAAATATACAGGGTGTTTATGGGATTTATGGGAGATAACTGGGGTCAAACTTGACCATTATTAAAATGTGTAATCATGTAGTGCGTCAGAAAATAATTTATTAGTCAAAATCCATAAGAGATAGCGTTTTGATTTTTGCACCAGTGGATTCCACGTTAAATTTCCTATAAAATCATTGGAAAAATATACAGGGTGTTTATGGGATTCATGGGAGATAACTGGGGTCAAACTTGACCATTATTAAAATGTGTAATCATGTAGTGCGTCAGAAAATAATTTATTAGTCAAAATCCATAAGAGATAGCGTTTTGATTTTTGCACCAGTGGATTCCACGTTAAATTTCCTATAAAATCATTGGAAAAATATACAGGGTGTTTATGGGATTCATGGGAGATAACTGGGGTCAAACTTGACCATTATTAAAATGTGTAATCATGTAGTGCGTCAGAAAATAATTTATTAGTCAAAATCCATAAGAGATAGCGTTTTGATTTTTGCACCAGTGGATTCCTCGTTAAATTTCCTATAAAATCATTGGAGAAATATACAGGGTGTTTATGGGATTTATGGGAGATAACTGGGGTCAAACTTGACCATTATTAAAATGTGTAATCATGTAGTGCGTCAGAAAATAATTTATTAGTCAAAATCCATAAGAGATAGCGTTTTGATTTTTGCACCAGTGGATTCCACGTTAAATTTCCTATAAAATCATTGGAAAAATATACAGGGTGTTTATGGGATTCATGGGAGATAACTGGGGTCAAACTTGACCATTATTAAAATGTGTAATCATGTAGTGCGTCAGAAAATAATTTATTAGTCAAAATCCATAAGAGATAGCGTTTTGATTTTTGCACCAGTGGATTCCACGTTAAATTTCCTATAAAATCATTGGAAAAATATACAGGGTGTTTATGGGATTCATGGGAGATAACTGGGGTCAAACTTGACCATTATTAAAATGTGTAATCATGTAGTGCGTCAGAAAATAATTTATTAGTCAAAATCCATAAGAGATAGCGTTTTGATTTTTGCACCAGTGGATTCCTCGTTAAATTTCCTATAAAATCATTGGAGAAATATACAGGGTGTTTATGGGATTTATGGGAGATAACTGGGGTCAAACTTGACCATTATTAAAATGTGTAATCCTGTAGTGCGTCAGAAAATAATTTATTTGTCAAAATCCATAAGAGATAGCGTTTTGATTTTTGCACCAGTGGATTCCACGTTAAATTTCCTATAAAATCATTGGAAAAATATACAGGGTGTTTATGGGATTCATGGGAGATAACAGGGGTCAAACTTGACCATTATTAAAATGTGTAATCATGTAGTGCGTCAGAAAATAATTTATTAGTCAAAATCCATAAGAGATAGCGTTTTGATTTTTGCACCAGTGGATTCCACGTTAAATTTCCTATAAAATCATTGGAAAAATATACAGGGTGTTTATGGGATTTATGGGAGATAACTGGGGTCAAACTTGACCATTATTAAAATGTGTAATCATGTAGTGCGTCAGAAAATAATTTATTAGTCAAAATCCATAAGAGATAGCGTTTTGATTTTTGCACCAGTGGATTCCACGTTAAATTTCCTATAAAATCATTGGAAAAATATACAGGGTGTTTATGGGATTCATGGGAGATAACTGGGGTCAAACTTGACCATTATTAAAATGTGTAATCATGTAGTGCGTCAGAAAATAATTTATTAGTCAAAATCCATAAGAGATAGCGTTTTGATTTTTGCACCAGTGGATTCCACGTTAAATTTCCTATAAAATCATTGAAAAAATATACAGGGTGTTTATGGGATTTATGGGAGATAAGTGGGTCAAACTTGAAATCAACATTTAATGTAGTGCTTCAGTAAATAGCTTTTAGTCAAAATCCAAAAGATCACAAAATTCAAATTTTTCCATAAAATTATTGCATCGGGAAGTTGAAACTTACACAAACAAACAAGTGGAGTTTGTTGAAGTTTTCCTCAAAGTTTCAAATCTCCAACTCAATTATTTTTGGAGGTATCAATTTTTTAGTGAACATTTGTCAATTTTGAGACATTCCTCAAAAAAAATTTTTTTAAGCTTTTGTCAGGGATTTAAAACTTTCATAGATCAATGTCAATAAGAGGAGTTTGATGAAGTTTTCCTGGAAGTTCAAACTCTCCAACTCAATTATTTAAGACGTTATAATTTTTTTAGTAAAAATTTGTCAATTTCTATGCATTCCTCCAAAATTTAGTGTTTTTGAAAAGTTTCCGAATCAGGGATTTGAAACTTTCACAAATCAATAAGAGGAGTTTGATGAAGTTTTCCTGAAAGTTGCAATTCTTCAACTCAATTATTTTTGGAGGTATCAATTTTTTAGTGAACATTAGTCAATTTTAAGACATTCCTCAAAAAGTTTTTTTTTAAGCTTTTGAGTCAGGGATTTAAATTTTCATAGATCAATAAGAGGGGTTTGATGAAGTTTTCCTGCAAGTTTAAGCTCTCCAACTCAATTATTTAAAAAGTTATCATTTTTTAGTAAAAATTTGACAATTTCAAGACATTCGTCCAAAATTCAGTGTTTTTGGAAAGTTTCTGAATCAGGGATTTGAAACTTTCACAAATCAATAAGAGGAGTTTGATGAAGTTTTCCTGAAGGTTTCAAATCTCCACGTCAATTATGTTTGGATGTAATCTATTTTTTAGTGAACATTTGTAAATTTTAAGACACTCCTCAAAAATCATTTTTTTTGGAAAGTTTCTGAGTCAGGGATTTCAAACTTTCATAAATCAATAAGAGAGGTTTGATGAAGTTTTCCCGATAGTTTCAAATTGCCAACTAAATTATTTAAGGGGTTAGCAATTTTTTAGTGAACATTAATTTGAAAATTTTAAGACATTCCTCAAAAATGTTGTTTTTTTGTAATGTTTTTGAATCAGGGTTTTGAAACTTTTACAAACAACAACTAAGTAGAATTTGATAAAGTTTTCCTGAAAGGTTCGTATCTCCAACTCAATTATTTTTGGAGGTATCAATTTTCTTGTGAACATTTTTTGTCAAGTTTAAGACATTCTTTAAATATTTTTTTTTGAAAGTTTCTGAATCAGGTATTTAAAACTTTCATAAATCAATAAGAGGGGTTTGAGGAAGTTTTCCTGAAAGTTTCAAAACTTCAACTTAATTAATTTGGAAGGTATCAATTTTTAATGAAAATTTCTCCATTTTATGACATTCGTCAAAAAATTTGTTTTTTTGAAAGTTTTTAAATCAGTGATTTGAAACTTTCACAAAAAACCAGAAGGTGTTTGATGAAGTTTTTCTGAGAGTTTAAACCCTCCAACTCAAGTAGGTACTTTAGAAGTTATTAGCAATTTTTTTATTTTTTATTATGTTTTTTTGGTTGCACTCTAAAAGTGTTTATCATGAACCCATTCAAAAAAATTATTAATTTATTAAATCAAGTACAATATATTCTATTGTAATAATTTTATTAAATTAGTCAGATATAATCATGACAATTCAAATGAGAACACCTGTTATCAAAGTGCTAATTGCTCTATTAAATCACACGCCGACGAATTAATTGATACAATCTCATCGATTTAGAGTCAGTCAGTGTGAAACCACAAAACTATTAAAGATTGACATCTTGTTGAGTTAATAAATCAACTTGTACATACAGGGTGATTCCTCAAATATTCTGTCATCAATAAATAATAGATTTTCCAAATTATTAGACAATCCGACAACGCCGCTATGTCATAAGAAGAATGCTTTGTTTTGACGCCGCAAGCCCATAGAAACTTAAACAAAGCCAGGACGTTGGGGTTGCCACATTGTGTCAACTTTCTTTGTTATACTTATGTTACCAAGTTAATACTTATAACCGTGAGATGGCGCCAGTACAACTTGCAAAGTTGGTTAAAATTATGTATTCATATTACGGACTCTGATGATGTAATGTATCATTTTCCGGCCTCACAGTATGAATTAAATTAACAAATGAGTTTTTTCACTGACAGAACCAAATCGAAATTCGGTAGTGCTGGATGGTTCGCTGTCGGACCCAATTTTTGATCGGGTTCGCGGCATGGGGTGGCCGAAATGAGGTGTCCCGCTGAGGCGGCATTGTGTGCGGATGTATTTATTATGTGTTTCGGACAAGAGAAAGGTGCCGACAGGTATCGCGGAGAAATGCCACAAGATTGATTAAAGCGGATGGGACAAAAGGTGGGTTTTTTGAATTTGAAATTAACTTTCAGGAAGTTGCCGATACCCTGTAGCTACAAATGCGATTGAATTATTGAAGACGTTTCACAAATTCAATAGTAATTTACGGTACTAGGCCGGGAAATGACTGATTAAAGTACGAGTCAAGATGTTTATGGACGAGGCGACCAAGGAGCCGACTCCAGAATTTCAAGACGAGTAGTTTGATGACAAATACCGGAGTCCGGTAAATGATACATTACATCAGTTCAGTCAGCTTTACGTTTCACCACTACAAATGGTGTCATCAAATTTATGATCCGACTTTTCGTCTCCAAACAACCATCATTAACTTTGTGTTTCTAAATATTGCAACTTTATGATTTCTTATGCTCCTTTTAAAACAGTCGCCCATTTTGAAAGAGTCGCCCTTTTGTGAAAATCATGTTAGTACATCATTTTGAGATGTTTTTGTTGCACAGTTGATAGTAATAACGATTTTGAATTAGTCGTCCCTTGTTAAAAGTTCCGCTCTTTTGATAAAATTGAACAGATGCAGCTTTCGATTGTTTCAAGATGTTTGTGATGCGATTTTGTGGATTCTTGAACTCTGTTTAAAACAGTCGCCCATTTTAACAGAGTCGCCCTTTTGAGAAAATCATTGATTTTGGAATGTTT
Organism: Orchestes rusci; assembly: GCA_958502075.1. Lineage (NCBI taxonomy): Eukaryota > Metazoa > Arthropoda > Insecta > Coleoptera > Curculionidae > Orchestes > Orchestes rusci. The sequence goes on along the minus strand of OY293313.1, from coordinate 21,301,444 downwards.
GTATTGCACTGCAGATGTCGCACATATCGCTTCCAAGTAAGTCGTTTTTTTGTTAAGATATCCGCCCTTTTGTTGAAAATGTATTGATGACATTTTTAATTCTTCCCTTAAACTTTTTATAACAGTCACCCATCTTTAAAGGCTTGCTCATTGGTAAAATTGATTCAATGGAACAACATTATCAACGCCAACATCGTTTTTAAAATTGCCGCCCATTTCTGAAAATGTCGTCCTTTTGTAAAATAGTGTTGATACCCTTCATCAGAACATATAGGTTGGATTTTTTGAGATTTTTGTTAACAAATATTTGGGAAAACCAATATATTGATCCGATTTCAAGTTGGTATGATTTTTCCATTATTAAACGGTCGCCCTTTTTAAAATAGTCGCCCCTTGACTTTTTGCTTGTGATGCGACTTTTGTTTCTTTGTGATTTTACCAATAAGTTTGAGAGTTCTGCTTTATTTAAGACGGTCGCCCATTTCAAAAAGGTCGCCTTTGTAATTTTATAGTTGGTTTGAAGGTTTAGCTAGAATAGTCGTCCCTCATGTGAATGTCCATTTCCTCATGTTAAGAACAATAATTATTTAAAACTGATTTTAAAAAGGTCGCCCTATTTTGAAAAATTGTTGACTACTATTTTCCATTAATTTTCTGCCTTTGATCGATGAAAAAGTATATTTGATATCAAGCGCAATATTTTTAAGATAGTCGCCCAATTTTAAGATGGCCGCCTTAACCAAATCAACATTCAGGTTTTTGGACTTTGAGTTGAATTTCTGCATTGGGTTGGTCAATATAGTTGATATTTAAGTCTAAATTTAATGACTTAAAACAAGTCGCCTATAAAAAAAACTCTTTTGTGATTTAACTCCCTTTATTCAAGACAGTTGCCCATTTCAAAATTGACTTCAAAAGGGTCGTTCTTTTTTAAAAGGTCACTGACCACTTATTTTCATCAATTTTTGGAATTTGATCAATGAAGAAGTGTATTTAATATCAAGCGCAATATTTTTAAAACGGTCGCCCAAATTAAAGATAGCCGCCCCAATGTAAATGTTGATTTTTTTTTTATTTTGGATTGACTTTTTGCACTAGGTTAAATATAATGAATATTTGAGTCTAGATTTAACGACAAAAAAGTCGCCCTTCGACATAAATTAATTATTTTTAATTACAAAATGAGTTTTTGTGATTTTACTCTCTTTATTCAAGACAGTTGCCCATTTCAAAACTGATTTTAAAAGTGTCGCCCTTTTTTTAAAAGGTCGCTGACTACTCTTTTCCAATTATTTTCGGCATTTGATCAATGAAAAAGTATATTTTGATTAAAACAGTCGCCCAAATTTAAAATGGTCGCTCAAACGTAAAAGTTATTTTTTTTCATTTTGATTTGACCTTTTGCATTAGGTTAGTGATTTTTAATATTTGAATCTAAATCTAATGACTTGAAACGGTCGCCCATCAAAAAAAGTCGGTCTTCGACAAAAATTTTTTGTTTTTGCTTTCAAAATTATTTTTTTTGTTCTTAAGCGATTTTACTTCTATCATTCAAGACAGTTGTTCATTTCAAAATCGATTTTGAAAGGGCCGCCCTTTTTTGAAAAGGTCACTGACTACTCTTTTTGATTAATTTTCGGCATTTGATCAATCAAAAAGTATATTTGTTAAAATGGTCGCCCAATTTTAAGATAGACGCCTAAACATAAATGTTGATTTGTTTGGTCTTTGAGTTGACACCTAAATATTTGAGTCTGAATTCAATGACTTGAAACAAGTCGCCCATGAAAAAAAAGTCGACCAATTCTCGGGATTTAGTCAATCAAATTTATATTTGAGATCAATCGCAATATTTTTAAAATGGTCGCCCAATTTGAATGTTGATTTTCTCAAGCTTTGAGATGATTTTTTGCCTCAAGGTAGTCCATTATTTGAGTTTAAAAATTAAAACGGTCACCCATTCTGAAAAAGTCGCCCTTCTATGACAATTTATTCTTTTTACTTTCAAGATGAGATTTTCCTTGATGTAAGACGATTTTAAAAGGGTCGCCCTTTTTTTTTAAAGTGTCGCCCTTTTTTTAAAAAGGGTCGCCCTTTTTTTAAAAAGGTCGCTGACAACTCTTTACCACACATTTTCAGCATTTAATCAATCGCAATATTTTTAAAATGGTCTCCCAATTTATGATAGCCGCCCTTTTTTAACCACCATTTCATCCAGAATAGATAACAATATTTTGTGGACCTAAAATAATTATATTAAGCCCTCAAAGTTGATATTTAAAATAAGAGGGAGATGATGTTTTGGAGTATAAATAAATCCATTGAGGGTGATGTAAGCTCTATGTAAAAAGGAGTATTACAGGCATAACTCCTCAAAATTGGACCTCAAAATCTTTACTATTTGAGGCAAGCTCTCAAAGTTGATACTTGACATTACAGAGATGTTTTTGGAGTATGAATAGATTTATTAAGGGAATTTTGAGGGTGATGGAGACTCCATGTAAAAAGAAGTATTACAGGCATAACTTCTCAAAACTGGACCTCAAAATGTCCCCTAGTTGAGTCAGGACAAGCCCTCAAAGTTGATATTTAAAATAAGAGGGCGATGATGTTTTGGAGTATAAAAAATAAATCCATCGAGGGTGATGTTAACTCTATGTAAAAAGGAGTATTACAGCCATAACTCCTCAAAATAAGACCTCAAAACCTTCACTGGTTGAGTGAGGACAAACCCCCAAAGTTGATTTTTAAAATAAGAGGGAGGCCAAAAAAAAAATCATCACATCAATGTGAATGGTTGCCATGTTGCCTGTCTGATTCCTATTCGAGATGAAACCTCTTTTACATCGGATAACCGTAAAACAATGTCACTTAGTACTGCCTCTACTGAACTCTATTTTGGTACCCAGGCACAAAAATGATAAAATTAAACGCACCTATATTTGTTTGCCACAGAAAGGAAGCATCAAATTAAGATCAATCAAAGCTAATGCATTTTATATAAGCCTCTATAAAGCAATTTCCACCCTGGACTCAAGTACCGTACCGGCCTCCGCCATTCAGTCAGGAAAAGAGGGCCCCCATTCAACCCCCTTTTTATCACCATCTGACAATTTTCATCATCAATTAAACTCTTGAGCGTCGCAAAATGAAGTGCTCTTGAGAAATCTTTTTTAAAGCGCGCCACATATGTAACAGTTGGCGCACTTGCTTTTGTCTCAAAAAACTTTTTTTTTGTTTGATATCATTGTTTTGATGTTATTCACCTTCTGGCCCACGATGAGGAAGTAGCGAAGCGACGCCCTGGTTGATTTTCTCCGGAAGTCTTGGACAGCGTGAGAATGGTCTAGTTTGCGTTATGCTATGGGTTTATTAATGTTGGGGAATTTTTATGGGTTGGGTTTTCACATGGTTCTATACTCCCCATTGAATATGTTTAAATCGTCAACAAAAAAATAATAATAAAATTGTCTATATGAATTATCGGGGTCAAACGTATTTATTGACCTAAACCCATGCAGGCAGCAGGAAGAAATGTAAAGGCGCCACTGCTTCAGTAAATTTATTCATTATATCATCATCAATGCCGTTATGAGTCTAGTCAGTGGATTAGTTTTATATTTTATACACAAAGTCACTTTAAATATGTATTTGGAGACGCAAACATGACCAAAAACGGGGCGTGACTAAAGTATCCCTGTGTGACGTCATCGGCTTGCCTTAAGTACGCGTAATTGAAACCCGCCTGATTTGTTTATTTAGTCAATTGAACTGGATTGACGGTGACGGTGCGTTTTTTGTAAAATCTACATTTTTTTTTTCAGTTTTAATCACCAAATTATCCATTATTATTGAGTTTTGAGAATTTTTCTAAAACCACTAACAATTTTCTATAGACAAAATTGCCCGGACTAATATTTTGTAAGCAGTCAAGTGTTCACCTATATGACTATCAATGCTGGACCACGTGATTATGTGTATAGTACTGCTTCAGTAAATTTATTCATTATATCATCATCAATGCCGTTATGAGTCTAGTCAGTGGATTAGTTTTATATTTTATACACAAAGTCACTTTAAATATGTATTTGGAGACGCAAACATGACCAAAAACGGGGCGTGACTAAAGTATCCCTGTGTGACGTCATCGGCTTGCCTTAAGTACGCGTAATTGAAACCCGCCTGATTTGTTTATTTAGTCAATTGAACTGGATTGACGGTGACGGTGCGTTTTTTGTAAAATCTACATTTTTTTTTTCAGTTTTAATCACCAAATTATCCATTATTATTGAGTTTTGAGAATTTTTCTAAAACCACTAACAATTTTCTATAGACAAAATTGCCCGGACTAATATTTTGTAAGCAGTCAAGTGTTCACCTATATGACTATCAATGCTGGACCACGTGATTATGTGTATAGTACTGCTTCAGTAAATTTATTCATTATATCATCATCAATGCCGTTATGAGTCTAGTCAGTGTGTTAGTTTTATATTTTATACACATAGTCACTTTGAATAATATGTATTTGGAGACGCAAACATGACCAAAAACGGGGCGTGACTAAAGTATCCCCGTGTGACGTCATCGGCTTGCTATAAGTACGCGTAATTGAAATCCGCCTGATTTGTTAATTTAGTCGATTGAACTGGATTGACGGTGACGGTGCGTTTTTTGTAAAATCTACATTTTTTTTTTCAGTTTTAATCACCAAATTATCCATTATTATTGAGTTTTGGAAATTTTTCTTAAATCACTAACAATTTTCTATAGACAAAATTGCCCGGACTAATATTTTGTAAGCAGTCAAGTGTTCACCTATATGACTATCAATGCTGGACCACGTGATTATGTGTATAGTACTGCTTCAGTAAATTTATTCATTATATCATCATCAATGCCGTTATGAGTCTAGTCAGTGGATTAGTTTTATATTTTATACCCATAGTCACTTTAAATATGTATTTGGAGACGCCAACATGACCAAAAACGGGGCGTGACTAAAGTATCCCCGTGTGACGTCATCGGCTTGCTATAAGTACGCGTAATTGAAATCCGCCTGATTTGTTAATTTAGTCGATTGAACTGGATTGACGGTGACGGTGCGTTTTTTGTAAAATCTACATTTTTTTTTTCAGTTTTAATCACCAAATTATCCATTATTATTGAGTTTTGGAAATTTTTCTTAAATCACTAACAATTTTCTATAGACAAAATTGCCCGGACTAATATTTTGTAAGCAGTCAAGTGATCACCTATATGACTATCAATGCTGGACCACGTGATTATGTGTATAGTACTGCTTCAGTAAATTTATTCATTATATCATCATCAATGCCGTTATGAGTCTAGTCAGTGGATTAGTTTTATATTTTATACACAAAGTCACTTTAAATATGTATTTGGAGACGCAAACATGACCAAAAACGGGGCGTGACTAAAGTATCCCCGTGTGACGTCATCGGCTTGCTATAAGTACGCGTAATTGAAATCCGCCTGATTTGTTAATTTAGTCGATTGAACTGGATTGACGGTGACGGTGCGTTTTTTGTAAAATCTACATTTTTTTTTTCAGTTTTAATCACCAAATTATCCATTATTATTGAGTTTTGGAAATTTTTCTTAAATCACTAACAATTTTCTATAGACAAAATTGCCCGGACTAATATTTTGTAAGCAGTCAAGTGATCACCTATATGACTATCAATGCTGGACCACGTGATTATGTGTATAGTACTGCTTCAGTAAATTTATTCATTATATCATCATCAATGCCGTTATGAGTCTAGTCAGTGGATTAGTTTTATATTTTATACACAAAGTCACTTTAAATATGTATTTGGAGACGCAAACATGACCAAAAACGGGGCGTGACTAAAGTATCCCCGTGTGACGTCATCGGCTTGCTATAAGTACGCGTAATTGAAATCCGCCTGATTTGTTAATTTAGTCGATTGAACTGGATTGACGGTGACGGTGCGTTTTTTGTAAAATCTACATTTTTTTTTTCAGTTTTAATCACCAAATTATCCATTATTATTGAGTTTTGGAAATTTTTCTTAAATCACTAACAATTTTCTATAGACAAAATTGCCCGGACTAATATTTTGTAAGCAGTCAAGTGATCACCTATATGACTATCAATGCTGTACCACGTGATTATGTGTATAGTACGGGCAAAGTTTGGTATAATTTATTTTTGACTACCGACAATTTTGAGTCGGTTTTATTTCAAACTCTAAGGGCACCCTGTATATTCATGGATCGATTGGTGCAGACCGCGTAAGTCTATCTCTTTCACTTTTCGAGTAAGGAATTTGAAAAAAATAAACATGATTGTTATATTTTTATTTGTTCTACTTTTTGAATTATAATTTTTTTTTCAAAAACATCATATATTCAAATTAAAAGTCAACTGCCTAACTTGTAAAAACACCCTGTATACGCGACATCAATCTTTGGAAATCAGAAATTAATCCAAACTAACTCAAATCAACCTACATTGACCCAAGCTAACCCGAATAAACCCAAATAAATCATTACTAACGTTAACTAATTAACATTTATCAAAACTAACCCAAATAAATGTAAAAACCAACGCAATCAAACTAACTTAAATTTATTCAAATCAACCAAAACTAACTTGACTAAATTCAAATTAACCCAAATAAAATCAGACTAACCCATATTAGTCCAAACTTACACAAACTAACCTCAATTAATCCACACTAAGTGACCCTGATTTATCCAAACTAACTCATATATATGCAAACTAACCCAAAGTAACCGCTCTAGTCACGAAAAATTGAAATTGACGTAGTACCTACTACTAAAAGAAATAATGACAATTGAATTTTATATATTCAGTGATAAGGGTAATAACTTGATAACACAACATATTAAATTATAATAAAATATCACAAACAAGTCCATATTTTATCAGATAAAATCACTAAAAAAAAAGACAAGCCCAAAGGGTATGTACAGGTGGGGCCATATAATTGTGCACATATTTATGGCCCGCAACAATGCATCTAATAAATACTCATTTTCCAGTAGCATCCCTATAAATAATCATTCATTAAGGCCATGTATTAATTAAATAAAACGATCTCGATAACACCGGACTTGGTGTTCGGTTTAATGCATCTAAATTGCGTGCTAGTCCTACATTATCAGCGATAAGCCATTTGTTCTCCAATGGCCCAAGGTACAAAGCTGATTCATCTGAATTTATTTATTCAACTGATAAAATGGAAAATTCGCACTGTTCACATGGACCCAGGCGGAAGAATCATCTATAAAATACAGGGTGTCTCAATATGAAATTGCACCGTTTCCAATATACAGGGTGGTCAAGTGTAGGGCGCCCTCTAGCGGACACAGTGAAATGGACTTGATCGAATTTATCATACCCACCAATTTTCAAAGCAAGTGTCCAAAATAATGAGAAAATTCAAGTTAGTTTGGATTGATTTGGCATTAATTTAGGTTAGTTTCTGTTGGAAAAAAATAATTGCAAAACCGAAATGAGAGGTTAAGTAAGTTTGTGTTAATTTAGATTTATTTGGGTTAGTTTGGATTAATTCGACTAAGTTTTCGTTAGTTTGGGTAGATTTAAGTTAGTTTACGTTAGTTTGAACCAGGTCAGGTTGGTTTGTATTAATTTGGAGTAATTTGGGTTGGTTTCAGATGTAAAAAATTAAAAATTCCAAATTAAAGGCTATTTGGGTTAGTTTGAATAAATCTAAGTTATTTTGTTTGCTTTTAATTTTAATAAATTTAAGTTAGTTTGGATACATTTGAGTAGGTTTGGATTAGTTTACATAAATAAATTACATTTTGGCAAAAAATGAAAAACCGTTAGTTTGGATAAGTTAAAGCTAGTTTGTTTGCGTTAGTTTAGATCTTTTTTGGATGAATTCGATTCAGTTTTTGTTAGTTTGAGTTAGTTCGCATTGATTTAGGTTGGTTGGTATAATTTTGGATTGATTTGGGTTAGTTTCAGTTTGGCAAGAATCAAAAACCGTTATTTTGGTCGCTTTGGGTTAGTTTGGGTTAGTTCGTTTGCGTTAGTTTGCATTAATTTAGGTTTGTTTGATTCAATTTCTGTTTGGCAAAAATTGATGTCGCGTCTACAGAGTGTCTTCACAAGTTGGAAAGTCAAATCGACTTGAAATTGAAAAAAATCTATAAAAATTATGTTTTTGAAAATTTTAAAAAATTAAAGTATAACCGACCTGTCTTGAACCAGGAGATTAATAAAAATCAACTTTTGAAAAAAAAATAGGAGATAGACTTTTGCGATCTCCATCAATCGTTTCAGAATCATTTTTTCATATCAAATCATCTATAAAATATACAGGGTTTTCCTAAAAGTTTGTGGTAAAATCGATTTAAACTTGGGAAATGTGGGTATAAAAATCAACTTTTGAAAAAAAAATCATGACTTAAAAAATAAAGAAGATAGATTTTTGCGGTTTCCATTAGTCGATTCAGCATAATTTTTTTTTATAGAACATCTACAAAATATACAGGGTGTCCTTAGAATGTTGGTAGAAAAATCGACTGAGACTGAGAATTTTATAAAAATCTTTTGAAAAAAAATCATAACTCAACAAATAAAAGAGATATACTTTTGCGGTCTCCAAAAATATATTCAGTATTATTTTTTTATATAAAATCATCAACAAAATATATAGGGTGTCCCTGAAAAACTGGGAGTAAAATCGACTTAAACTGGGAAATTTATAAATATCATAAGTCAAAAAATAAAGAAGATAGATTTTTGCGGTTTCCATCAGTCGATTCAGCATAATTTTTTCTTATAAAACATCTACAAAATATAAAGGGTGGCTTTGAAATGTTGGTAGAAAAATTGACTGAGACTGAGAATTTTATAAAAATCTTTTGAAAAAAAAATCATAACTCAACAAATAAAAGAGATAGACTTTTGCGGTCTTCAAAAATATATTCAGTATTATTTTTTTATATGAAATCATCTGCAAAATATATAGGGTGTCCCTAAAAAACTGGGAGTAAAATCGACTTAAACTGGGAAATTTATAAATATCATAAGTCAAAAAATAAAGAAGATAGATTTTTGCGGTTTCCATTAGTCGATTCAGCATAATTTTTTCTTATAAAACATCTACAAAATATACAGGGTGGCCTTAAAATGTAAGAAGAAAAATCGACTGAGACTGAGAATTTTATAAAAATCTTTTGAAAAAAAAATCATAACTCAACAAATAAAAGAGATAGACTTTTGCGGTCTCCAAAAATATATTCAGCAGTATTTTTTTATATAAAATCATCTGCAAAATATATAGGGTGTCCCTAAAAAACTGGGAGTAAAATCGACTTAAACTGGGAAATTTATAAAAATCATAACTCAAAAAATAAAGAAGATAGATTTTTGCGGTTTCCATTAGTCGATTCAGCATAATTTTTTTTTATAAAACATCTACAAAATATACAGGGTGTCCTTGAAATGTTGGTAGAAAAATCGACCGAGACTGAGAATTTTATAAAAATCTTTTGAAAAAAAAATCATAACTCAACAAATAAAAGAGATATAGACTTTTGCAGTCTCCAAAAATATATTCAGTATCATTTTTGTATATAAAATCATCTGCAAAATATATAGGGTGTCCCTCAAAAACTGGGAGTAAAATCGACTTAAACTGGGAAATTTATAAAAATCATAACTCAAAAAATAAAGAAGATAGATTTTTGCGGTTTCCATTAGTCGATTCAGCATAATTTTTTCTTATTAAACATCTACAAAATATACAGGGTGGCCTCAAAATGTTAGTAGAAAAATCGACTGAGACTGAGAATTTTATAAAAATCTTAAGAAAAAAAAAATCATAACTCAACAAATAAAAGAGATAGACTTTTGCGGTCTCCAAAAATATATTCAGTATTATTTTTTTATATAAAATCATCTGCAAAATATATAGGGTGTCCCTAAAAAACTGGGAGTAAAATCGACTTAAACTGGGAAATTTATAAAAATCATAACTCAAAAAATAAAGAAGATAGATTTTTGCGGTTTCCATTAGTCGATTCAGCATAATTTTTTCTTATAAAACATCTACAAAATATACAGGGTGTCCTTAAAATGTTGGTAGAAAATCGACTGAGACTGAGAATTTTATAAAAATCTTTTGAAAAAAAAATCATAACTCAACAAATAAAAGAGATAGACTTTTGCGGCCTCCAAAAATATATTCAGTATTATTTTTTCATATAAAATCATCTGCAAAATATATAGGGTGTCCCTGAAAAACTGGGAGTAAAATCGACTTAAACTGGGAAATTTATAAATATCATAAGTCAAAAAATAAAGAAGATAGATTTTTGCGGTTTCCATAAGTCGATTCAGCATAATTTTTTCTTATAAAACATCTACAAAATATACAGGGTGTCCTTAAAATGTTGGTAGAAAATCGACTGAGACTGAGAATTTTATAAAAATCTTTTGAAAAAAAAATCATAACTCAACAAATAAAAGAGATAGACTTTTGCGGCCTCCAAAAATATATTCAGTATTATTTTTTCATATAAAATCATCTGCAAAATATATAGGGTGTCCCTGAAAAACTGGGAGTAAAATCGACTTAAACTGGGAAATTTATAAATATCATAAGTCAAAAAATAAAGAAGATAGATTTTTGCGGTTTCCATAAGTCGATTCAGCATAATTTTTTCTTATAAAACATCTACAAAATATACAGGGTGTCCTTAAAATGTTGGTAGAAAATCGACTGAGACTGAGAATTTTATAAAAATCTTTTGAAAAAAAAATCATAACTCAACAAATAAAAGAGATAGACTTTTTCGGTCTCCAAAAATATATTCAGCAGTATTTTTTTATATAAAATCATCTGCAAAATATATAGGGTGTCCCTAAAAAACTGGGAGTAAAATCGACTTAAACTGGGAAATTTATAAAAATCATAACTCAAAAAATAAAGAAGATAGATTTTTGCGGTTTCCATTAGTCGATTCAGCATAATTTTTTCTTATAAAACATCTACAAAATATACAGGGTGTCCTTGAAATGTTGGTAGAAAAATCGACCGAGACTGAGAATTTTATAAAAATCTTTTGAAAAAAAAATCATAACTCAACAAATAAAAGAGATAGACTTTTGCAGTCTCCAAAAATATATTCAGTATCATTTTTGTATATAAAATCATCTGCAAAATATATAGGGTGTCCCTAAAAAACTGGGGGTAAAATCGACTTAAACTGGGAAATTTATAAAAATCAAAACTCAAAAAATAAAGAAGATAGATTTTTGCGGTTTCCATTAGTCGATTCAGCATAATTTTTTCTTATTAAACATCTACAAAATATACAGGGTGGCCTTAAAATGTTAGTAGCAAAATCGACTGAGACTGAGAATTTTATAAAAATCATAACTCAAAAAATAAAGAAGATAGATTTTTGCGGTTTCCATTAGTCGATTCAGCATAATTTTTTTATAAAACATCTACAAAATATACAGGGTGTCCTTGAAATGTTGGTAGAAAAATCGACCGAGACTGAGAATTTTATAAAAATCTTTTGAAAAAAAAATCATAACTCAACAAATAAAAGAGATAGACTTTTGCAGTCTCCAAAAATATATTCAGTATCATTTTTGTATATAAAATCATCTGCAAAATATATAGGGTGTCCCTAAAAAACTGGGGGTAAAATCGACTTAAACTGGGAAATTTATAAAAATCAAAACTCAAAAAATAAAGAAGATAGATTTTTGCGGTTTCCATTAGTCGATTCAGCATAATTTTTTCTTATTAAACATCTACAAAATATACAGGGTGGCCTTAAAATGTTAGTAGCAAAATCGACTGAGACTGAGAATTTTATAAAAATCTTAAGAAAAAAAAAATCATAACTCAACAAATAAAAGAGATAGACTTTTGCGGTCTCCAAAAATATATTCAGTATTATTTTTTTATATAAAATCATCTGCAAAATATATAGGGTGTCCCTAAAAAACTGGGAGTAAAATCAACTTAAACTGGGAAATTTATAAAAATCATAACTCAACAAATGAAAGAGATAGACTTTTGCGGTCTCCAAAAATATATTCAGTATTATTTTTTTATATAAAATCATCTGCAAAATATATAGGGTGTCCCTAAAAAACTGGGGGTAGAATCGACTTAAACTGGGAAATTTATTAAAATCATAACTCAAAAAATAAAGAAGATAGTCTTTTGCGGTTTCCATTAGTCGATTCAGCATAATTTTTTCTTATAAAACATCTACAAAATATACAGGGTGTCCTTAAAATGTTGGTGGAAAAATCGACTGAGACTGAGAATTTTATAAAAATCTTTTGAAAAAAAATCATAACTCAACAAATAAAAGAGATAGACTATTGCGGTCTCCAAAAACATATTCAGTATTATTTTTTCATATAAAATCATCTGCAAAATATATAGGGTGTCCCTAATAAACTGGGGGTAAAATCGACTTAAACTGGGAAATTTATAAATATCATAAGTCAAAAAATAAAGAAGATAGATTTTTGCGGTTTCCATTAGTTGATCCAGCATAATTTTTTCTTATAAAACATCTACAAAATATACAGGGTGTCCTTAAAATGTTGGTGGAAAAATCGACTTAGACTGAGAATTTTATAAAAATCTTTTGAAAAAAAAAATCATAACTCAACAAATAAAAGAGATAGACTATTGCGGTCTCCAAAAACATATTCAGTATTATTTTTTCATATAAAATCATCTGCAAAATATATAGGGTGTCCCTAATAAACTGGGGGTAAAATCGACTTAAACTGGGAAATTTATAAATATCATAAGTCAAAAAATAAAGAAGATAGACTTTTGCGATCTCCATCAATCGTTTCAGAATCATTTTTTCATATCAAATCATCTATAAAATAAACAGGGTTCATCAGAAAGTTTGGTGGTAAAATCGATTTCAACTTGGGAAATGTAGGTATAATAATCAACTTTTGAAAAAATATAATGACTTAAAAAATAAAGAAGATAGATTTTTGCAGTTTCCATTAGTCGATTCAGCATAATTTTTTCTTATAAAACATCTACAAAGTATACAGGGTGTCCTTAAAATGTTGGTGGAAAAATCGACTGAGACTGAGAATTTTATAAAAATCTTTTGAAAAAAAATCATAACTCAACAAATAAAAGAGATATACTTTTGCAGTCTCCAAAAATATATTCAGGATTATTTTTTTATATAAAATCATCTGCAAAATATATAGGGTGTCCCTAAAAAACTGGGGGTAAAATCGACTTAAACTGGGAAATTTATAAAAATCATAACTCAAAAAATAAAGAAGATAGATTTTTGCGGTTTCCATTAGTCGATTCAGCATAATTTTTTCTTATAAAACATCTACAAAATATACAGGGTGTCCTTAAAATGTTGGTGGAAAAATCGACTTAGACTGAGAATTTTATAAAAATCTTTTGAAAAAAAAAATCATAACTCAACAAATAAAAGAGATAGACTTTTGCGGTCTCCAAAAATATATTCAGCAGTATTTTTTTATATAAAATCATCTGCAAAATATATAGGGTGTCCCTAAAAAACTGGGAGTAAAATCGACTTAAACTGGGAAATTTATAAAAATCATAACTCAAAAAATAAAGAAGATAGATTTTTGCGGTTTCCATTAGTCGATTCAGCATAATTTTTTCTTATAAAACATCTACAAAATATACAGGGTGTCCTTGAAATGTTGGTAGAAAAATCGACCGAGACTGAGAATTTTATAAAAATCTTTTGAAAAAAAAATCATAACTCAACAAATAAAAGAGATAGACTTTTGCAGTCTCCAAAAATATATTCAGTATCATTTTTGTATATAAAATCATCTGCAAAATATATAGGGTGTCCCTAAAAAACTGGGGGTAAAATCGACTTAAACTGGGAAATTTATAAAAATCAAAACTCAAAAAATAAAGAAGATAGATTTTTGCGGTTTCCATTAGTCGATTCAGCATAATTTTTTCTTATTAAACATCTACAAAATATACAGGGTGGCCTTAAAATGTTAGTAGCAAAATCGACTGAGACTGAGAATTTTATAAAAATCTTAAGAAAAAAAAAATCATAACTCAACAAATAAAAGAGATAGACTTTTGCGGTCTCCAAAAATATATTCAGTATTATTTTTTTATATAAAATCATCTGCAAAATATATAGGGTGTCCCTAAAAAACTGGGAGTAAAATCAACTTAAACTGGGAAATTTATAAAAATCATAACTCAACAAATAAAAGAGATAGACTTTTGCGGTCTCCAAAAATATATTCAGTATTATTTTTTTATATAAAATCATCTGCAAAATATATAGGGTGTCCCTAAAAAACTGGGGGTAGAATCGACTTAAACTGGGAAATTTATTAAAATCATAACTCAAAAAATAAAGAAGATAGATTTTTGCGGTTTCCATTAGTCGATTCAGCATAATTTTTTCTTATAAAACATCTACAAAATATACAGGGTGTCCTTAAAATGTTGGTGGAAAAATCGACTTAGACTGAGAATTTTATAAAAATCTTTTGAAAAAAAAAATCATAACTCATTAAATAAAAGAGATAGACTTTTGCGGTCTCCAAAAATATATTCAGTATTATTTTTTTATATAAAATCATCTGCAAAATATATAGGGTGTCCCTAAAAAACTGGGGGTAAAATCGACTTAAACTGGGAAATTTATAAAAATCATAACTCAAAAAATAAAGAAGATAGTCTTTTGCGGTTTCCATTAGTCGATTCAGCATAATTTTTTCTTATAAAACATCTACAAAATATACAGGGTGTCCTTAAAATGTTGGTGGAAAAATCGACTGAGACTGAGAATTTTATAAAAATCTTTTGAAAAAAAATCATAACTCAACAAATAAAAGAGATAGACTTTTGCGGTCTCCAAAAATATATTCAGTATTATTTTTTTATATAAAATCATCTGCAAAATATATAGGGTGTCCCTGAAAAACTGGGAGTAAAATCGACTTAAACAGGGAAATTTATAAATATCATAAGTCAAAAAATAAAGAAAATAGATTTTTGCGGTTTCCATAAGTCGATTCAGCATAATTTTTTCTTATAAAACATCTACAAAATATACAGGGTGTCCTTAAAATGTTGGTAGAAAATCGACTGAGACTGAGAATTTTATAAAAATCTTTAAAAAAAAAAATCATAACTCAACAAATAAAAGAGATAGACTTTTGCGGCCTCCAAAAATATATTCAGTATTATTTTTTTATATAAAATCATCTGCAAAATATATAGGGTGTCCCTGAAAAACTGGGAGTAAAATCGACTTAAACAGGGAAATTTATAAATATCATAAGTCAAAAAATAAAGAAAATAGATTTTTGCGGTTTCCATAAGTCGATTCAGCATAATTTTTTCTTATAAAACATCTACAAAATATACAGGGTGTCCTTAAAATGTTGGTAGAAAATCGACTGAGACTGAGAATTTTATAAAAATCTTTTGAAAAAAAATCATAACTCAACAAATAAAAGAGATAGACTTTTGCGGTCTCCAAAAATATATTCAGTATTATTTTTTTATATAAAATCATCTGCAAAATATATAGGGTGTCCCTAAAAAACTGGGGGTAAAATCGACTTAAACTGGGAAATTTATAAAAATCATAACTCAAAAAATAAAGAAGATAGATTTTTGCGGTTTCCATTAGTCGATTCAGCATAATTTTTTCTTATAAAACATCTACAAAATATACAGGGTGTCCTTAAAATGTTGGTGGAAAAATCGACTGAGACTGAGAATTTTATAAAAATCTTTTGAAAAAAAATCATAACTCAACAAATAAAAGAGATAGACTTTTGCGGTCTCCAAAAATATATTCAGTATTATTTTTTTATATAAAATCATCTGCAAAATATATAGGGTGTCCCTAAAAAACTGGGGGTAAAATCGACTTAAACTGGGAAATTTATAAAAATCATAACTCAAAAAATAAAGAAGATAGTCTTTTGCGGTTTCCATTAGTCGATTCAGCATAATTTTTTCTTATAAAACATCTACAAAATATACAGGGTGTCCTTAAAATGTTGGTGGAAAAATCGACTGAGACTGAGAATTTTATAAAAATCTTTTGAAAAAAAATCATAACTCAACAAATAAAAGAGATAGACTTTTGCGGTCTCCAAAAATATATTCAGTATTATTTTTTTATATAAAATCATCTGCAAAATATATAGGGTGTCCCTGAAAAACTGGGAGTAAAATCGACTTAAACAGGGAAATTTATAAATATCATAAGTCAAAAAATAAAGAAAATAGATTTTTGCGGTTTCCATAAGTCGATTCAGCATAATTTTTTCTTATAAAACATCTACAAAATATACAGGGTGTCCTTAAAATGTTGGTAGAAAATCGACTGAGACTGAGAATTTTATAAAAATCTTTAAAAAAAAAAATCATAACTCAACAAATAAAAGAGATAGACTTTTGCGGCCTCCAAAAATATATTCAGTATTATTTTTTTATATAAAATCATCTGCAAAATATATAGGGTGTCCCTGAAAAACTGGGAGTAAAATCGACTTAAACAGGGAAATTTATAAATATCATAAGTCAAAAAATAAAGAAAATAGATTTTTGCGGTTTCCATAAGTCGATTCAGCATAATTTTTTCTTATAAAACATCTACAAAATATACAGGGTGTCCTTAAAATGTTGGTAGAAAATCGACTGAGACTGAGAATTTTATAAAAATCTTTTGAAAAAAAATCATAACTCAACAAATAAAAGAGATAGACTTTTGCGGTCTCCAAAAATATATTCAGTATTATTTTTTTATATAAAATCATCTGCAAAATATATAGGGTGTCCCTAAAAAACTGGGGGTAAAATCGACTTAAACTGGGAAATTTATAAAAATCATAACTCAAAAAATAAAGAAGATAGATTTTTGCGGTTTCCATTAGTCGATTCAGCATAATTTTTTCTTATAAAACATCTACAAAATATACAGGGTGTCCTTAAAATGTTGGTGGAAAAATCGACTGAGACTGAGAATTTTATAAAAATCTTTTGAAAAAAAATCATAACTCAACAAATAAAAGAGATAGACTTTTGCGGTCTCCAAAAATATATTCAGTATTATTTTTTTATATAAAATCATCTGCAAAATATATAGGGTGTCCCTAAAAAACTGGGGGTAAAATCGACTTAAACTGGGAAATTTATAAAAATCATAACTCAAAAAATAAAGAAGATAGATTTTTGCGGTTTCCATAAGTCGATTCAGCATAATTTTTTCTTATAAAACATCTACAAAATATACAGGGTGTCCTTAAAATGTTGGTAAAAAAATCGACTGAGACTGAGAATTTTATAAAAATCTTTTGAAAAAAAAATCATAACTCAACAAATAAAAGAGATAGACTTTTGCGGTCTCCAAAAATATATTCAGTATTATTTTTTTATATAAAATCATCTGCAAAATATATAGAGTGTCCCTGAAAAACTGGGAGTAAAATCGACTTAAACTGGGAAATTTATAAATATCATAAGTCAAAAAATAAAGAAGATAGATTTTTGCGGTTTCCATAAGTCGATTCAGCATAATTTTTTCTTATAAAACATCTACAAAATATACAGGGTGTCCTTAAAATGTTGGTAAAAAAATCGACTGAGACTGAGAATTTTATAAAAATCTTTTGAAAAAAAAATCATAACTCAACAAATAAAAGAGATAGACTTTTGCGGTCTCCAAAAATATATTCAGTTTTATTTTTTTATATAAAATCATCTGCAAAATATATAGGGTGTCCCTGAAAAACTGGGAGTAAAATCGACTTAAACAGGGAAATTTATAAATATCATAAGTCAAAAAATAAAGAAAATAGATTTTTGCGGTTTCCATAAGTCGATTCAGCATAATTTTTTCTTATAAAACATCTACAAAATATACAGGGTGTCCTTAAAATGTTGGTAGAAAATCGACTGAGACTGAGAATTTTATAAAAATCTTTTGAAAAAAAATCATAACTCAACAAATAAAAGAGATAGACTTTTGCGGTCTCCAAAAATATATTCAGTATTATTTTTTTATATAAAATCATCCGCAAAATATATAGGGTGTCCCTAAAAAACTGGGGGTAAAATCGACTTAAACTGGGAAATTTATAAAAATCATAACTCAAAAAATAAAGAAGATAGATTTTTGCGGTTTCCATTAGTCGATTCAGCATAATTTTTTCTTATAAAACATCTACAAAATATACAGGGTGTCCTTAAAATGTTGGTGGAAAAATCGACTAAGACTGAGAATTTTATAAAAATCTTTTGAAAAAAAATCATAACTCAACAAATAAAAGAGATAGACTTTTGCGGTCTCCAAAAATATATTCAGTATTATTTTTTTATATAAAATCATCTGCAAAATATATAGGGTGTCCCTAAAAAACTGGGGGTAAAATCGACTTAAACTGGGAAATTTATAAAAATCATAACTCAAAAAATAAAGAAGATAGATTTTTGCGGTTTCCATTAGTCGATTCAGCATAATTTTTTCTTATAAAACATCTACAAAATATACAGGGTGTCCTTAAAATGTTGGTGGAAAAATCGACTGAGACTGAGAATTTTATAAAAATCTTTTGAAAAAAAAATCATAACTCAACAAATAAAAGAGATAGACTTTTGCGGTCTCCAAAAATATATTCAGTATTATTTTTTTATATAAAATCATCTGCAAAATATATAGGGTGTCCCTGAAAAACTGGGAGTAAAATCGACTTAAACTGGGAAATTTATAAATATCATAAGTCAAAAAATAAAGAAGATAGATTTTTGCGGTTTCCATAAGTCGATTCAGCATAATTTTTTCTTATAAAACATCTACAAAATATACAGGGTGTCCTTAAAATGTTGGTAAAAAAATCGACTGAGACTGAGAATTTTATAAAAATCTTTTGAAAAAAAAATCATAACTCAACAAATAAAAGAGATAGACTTTTGCGGTCTCCAAAAATATATTCAGTATTATTTTTTTATATAAAATCATCTGCAAAATATATAGGGTGTCCCTGAAAAACTGGGAGTAAAATCGACTTAAACAGGGAAATTTATAAATATCATAAGTCAAAAAATAAAGAAAATAGATTTTTGCGGTTTCCATAAGTCGATTCAGCATAATTTTTTCTTATAAAACATCTACAAAATATACAGGGTGTCCTTAAAATGTTGGTAAAAAAATCGACTGAGACTGAGAATTTTATAAAAATCTTTTGAAAAAAAAATCATAACTCAACAAATAAAAGAGATAGACTTTTGCGGTCTCCAAAAATATATTCAGTATAATTTTTTTATTTAAAATCATCTGCAAAATATATAGGGTGTCCCTGAAAAACTGGGAGTAAAATCGACTTAAACAGGGAAATTTATAAATATCATAAGTCAAAAAATAAAGAAAATAGATTTTTGCGGTTTCCATAAGTCGATTCAGCATAATTTTTTCTTATAAAACATCTACAAAATATACAGGGTGTCCTTAAAATGTTGGTAGAAAATCGACTGAGACTGAGAATTTTATAAAAATCTTTTAAAAAAAAAATCATAACTCAACAAATAAAAGAGATAGACTTTTGCGGCCTCCAAAAATATATTCAGTATTATTTTTTTGTATAAAATCATCTGCAAAATATATAGGGTGTCCCTGAAAAACTGGGAGTAAAATCGACTTGAACTGGGAAATTTATAAATAATATCATAAGTCAAAAAATAAAGAAGATAGATTTTTGCGGTTTCCATTAGTCGATTCAGCATAATTTTTTCTTATAAAACATCTACAAAATATACAGGGTGTCCTTAAAATGTTGGTGGAAAAATCGACTGAGAATTTTATAAAAATCATCTTTTGAAAAAGAAATCATAACTCAACAAATAAAAGAGATAGACTTTTGCGGTTTTCAACAATATATCCAGTAATATTTTTTCATATAAAATCATCTGCAAAATATATAGGATGTCCTTAAAAAACTGGGTTTAAAATCGACTTAAACTGGAAAATTTATAAAAATCATAACTCAAAAAATAAAGAAGATAGATCTTTGCGGTTTCCATTAGTCGATTCAGCATAATTTTTTCTTATAAAACATCTACAAAATATACAGGGTGTCCTTAAAATGTTGGTGGAAAAATCGACTGAGACTGAGAATTTTATAAAAATCTTTTGAAAAAAAAAATCATAACTCAACAAATAAAAGAGATAGACTTTTGCTGTCTCCAAAATTATATTCAGTATAATTTTTTTATATAAAATCATCTGCAAAATATATAGGGTGTCCCTAAAAAACTGGGGGTAAAATCGACTTAAACTGGGAAATTTATAAAAATCATAACTCAAAAAATAAAGAAGATAGACTTTTGCGGTTTTCACCAGTAGATTCAAAATCATTTTTTCTTATAAATACATCTACAAAATATACAGGGTGTCCTCAAAAGTTCAAGAGTAAAATCGACTTGAACTGGAAAATTTAAAAAAATAAATTTTGAAAAAAAAATCGTAATTTAAAAAATAAAGAAGATATAGGTACTTTTGCGGTTTCCGCCAGTCGAATCAGTATAATTTTTCTCATAAAATCATCTTCTGAATATACAGGGTTTCGTTGAAAGTTTGGGGGTAAAATCCACTTAAACTGGAAATTTTATAAAAAACAACTTTTAAAAATAGAATCATAACTCAAAAATAAAAAGAGGTAGACTTTTGCCATTTCCACCAGTTGATTCAAAATCATCTATAAAATATACAGAGTGTTTCTGGAAGTTTGGGTGTAAAATCGACTTAAACTTGGAAAATGTATAAAAATCAATCATTACTCAAATAATAAAGGAGATAAAATTTTGCTGTTTCCACCAATCGATTAATTACAATTAAAAAATCATCTACAAAATATACAGGATGTCTTTGGAAGTTTGGGAGTAAAATCGACTTAAACTGGAAAATCCATCAAAATCATGTTTTTAACAAAAAATTTTATCAAAAAATGAAGAAGATAGACTTTTGCGGTTTCCACCAATCGATTCAATTTTTTTTCTAAAAAAAACAGTGGCGCACCAATTTTTCAAGACAAGTAAAGACAAAATAGAAAATTGACTGAAACAATTCACATGGTCCAAGATCCGAGGCGGACATTCCTCGTCTCTCGGACTGGCTGCTACTGGTACTCGGTGCTACTAACTACAAAAGTAGCGACAAACTAACAAGCGAGTAATATTTGGAATTTCGCGCAATTTTTAACGCGGCCAACATCAAAGAGATGTAGCCTGTGTAAAAAAGCGCCCCAGTTACATATCGATCCGGCATCGTCCGGCAAAAAATCGCCGCCGCAAATACCGCCGGTTCATGCGTACGTATGCCGAAGGGTTTTTGTTTTTGTTCAAATGGAATGAAACATGCTGGCATTGCGAAGGAATCAGTTGGTACTGCTTGCAGTACCGCTTGTCGATGGGAATACTAGATGGATGATTTCTGTTCGGTGGTTTGATGGCATTCTTAGCCTCATATGGTATATATCACAACATTAGTATAACTGTCATGGATCAGTTGATCTGGGAGGCCAGTTAATTATGGTTTGGGTTAGTTAGCTTGTAGCGCCGTCCCTGTACAATATCATTTTTAGTAAAAACAAATCATATCTCAAAAACCAACGGAAATATCGTCCTGATTTTTGCACCAGTGAATTCTACAAAAAATTTGCTACAATTATGACTGGAAAAATATACAGTGTGATTGGGGAAAAAGTGGAGAAAAATTAAGTCAAACTTTGACAATACAATTGTTGGTACATATCAAAAAAAAATCATAACTCAAAAACCAACGGAGATATCGTCCTGATTTTTGCACCTATGAATTCTACACAAAATTTACTACAAACATGATTGCAAAAATATACACGGTGATTGTAGAAAAAGTGGAAAAAAATTAAGTCAAACTTTGGCAATCCAAGAAATTTTTAAAAAACTATTGGTGTCAGAAAAAAAATCATTACTCAAAAACCACCCGAGATATCGTCCTGATTTTTGCACCAGTGAATTCTACACAAAATTTGCTACAATTATGACTGGAAAAATATTCAATGTGATTGGGGAAAAAGTGGAGAAAAATTAGGTCAAACTTTGGCAATCCAAGAAATTTAAAAAAAAATTGTTTGTTTCAGAAAAAAAATCATTACTCAAAAACGAACCGAGATATCGTCCTGATTTTTGCACCAGTGAACTCTACACAAAATCTGCTACAATGATGACTAAAAAAATATACAGTGTGATTGGGGAAAAAGTGGAGAAAAATTAAGTCAAACTTTGGGAATCCAAGAAGTTTTAAAAAAATTGTTTGTTTCAGAAAAAAAAATCATTACTCAAAAACGAACCAAGATTTCGTCCTGATTTTTGCACCAGTGAATTCTACACCAAATTTGCTACAATTATGACTGGAAAAATATACAGTGTGATTGGGGAAAAAGTGGAGAAAAATTAAGTCAAACTTTGGCAATCCAAGAAATTTAAAAACAAATTGTTTGTTTCAGAAAAAAAATCATTCCTCAAAAACGAACCGAGATTTCGTCCTGATTTTTGCACCAGTGAATTCAACACAAAATTTGCTACAATTATGACTGGAAAAATATTCAATGTGATTGGGGAAAAAGTGGAGAAAAATTAGGTCAAACTTTGGGAATCCAAGAAGTTTAAAAAAAAATTGTTTGTTTCAGAAAAAAAAATCATTACTCAAAAACGAACCAAGATTTCGTCCTGATTTTTGCACCAGTGAATTCAACACAAAATTTGCTACAATTATGACTGGAAAAATATTCAATGTGATTGGGGAAAAAGTGGAGAAAAATTAGGTCAAACTTTGGCAATCCAAGAAATTTTAAAAAAAATTGTTTGTTTCAGAAAAAAAATCATTACTCAAAAACGAACCGAGATATCGTCCTGATTTTTCCACCAGTGAACTCTACACAAAATTTGCTACGATTATGACTAAAAAAATATACAGTGTGCTGGGGAAAAAGTGGAGAAAAATTAGGTCAAACTTTGGCAATCCAAGAAATTTAAAAAAACATTGTTTGTTTCAGAAAAACAATCATTACCGAACCGAGATATCGTCCTGATTTTTGCACCAGTGAACTCTACACAAAATTTGCTACAATTATGACTAAAAAAATATACAGTGTGATTGGGGAAAAAGTGGAGAAAAATTAAGTCAAACTTTGGGAATCCAAGAAGTTTTAAAAAAATTGTTTGTTTCAGAAAAAAAAATCATTACTCAAAAACGAACCAAGATTTCGTCCTGATTTTTGCACCAGTGAATTCTACACAAAATTTGCTACAATTATGACTGGAAAAATATACAGTGTGATTGGGGAAAAAGTGGAGAAAAATTAAGTCAAACTTTGGCAATCCAAGAAATTTAAAAACAAATTGTTTGTTTCAGAAAAAAAATCATTCCTCAAAAACGAACCGAGATTTCGTCCTGATTTTTGCACCAGCGAATTCAACACAAAATTTGCTACAATTATGACTGGAAAAATATTCAATGTGATTGGGGAAAAAGTGGAGAAAAATTAGGTCAAACTTTGGCAATCCAAGAAATTTAAAAAAAAATTGTTTGTTTCAGAAAAAAAATCATTACTCAAAAACGAACCGAGATATCGTCCTGATTTTTCCACCAGTGAACTCTACACAAAATTTGCTACGATTATGACTAAAAAAATATACAGTGTGATTGGGGTAAAAGTGGAGAAAAATTAAGTCAAACTTTGGCAATCCAAGAAATTTAAAAACAAATTGTTTGTTTCAGAAAAAAAATCATTCCTCAAAAACGAACCGAGATTTCGTCCTGATTTTTGCACCAGTGAATTCTACACAAAATTTGCTACAATTATGACTGGAAAAATATACAGCGTGATTGGGGAAAAAGTGGAGAAAAATTAAGCCAAACTTTGGCAATCCAAGAAATTAAAAAAAAAATTGTTTGTTTCAGAAAAAAAATCATTCCTCAAAAACGAACCGAGATTTCGTCCTGATTTTTGCACCAGTGAATTCTACACAAAATTTGCCACAATTATGACTGGCAAAATATACAGTGTGATTGGGGAAAAAGTGGAGAAAAATTAAGTCAAACTTTGGCAATCCAAGAAAGTAAAAAAAAAATTGTTGGGTTAGTTTGGGTTAGTTACTGTATTTAGGCAATTTTCATCGAAGGACGTCCTTTTTAAAATAGCCGCCCAACATAAAAACCGGATAAACGTTAACAAAGTGGCATTACAAACATCCTGACAAGAAATAAAATTGAGACAAAGGCAGGTTTTTTCAAAAAGGGCGGCTCATTTAAAATCTACATATGCGCTCTCAGAATTGCGTCAAACATCCTAAAATAATCGGGACTGTATCAACATGATTTTTACAGAAGGGCGTATTTTTTAAAATGGGCGACCGTTTTAAAAATAGTGTAAGAATTCACAAAGTTGCTAACAATCTGAAATAATCGAAAAGCAGATCAAGTCAATAACGACAAATAGGCGAACTTCTTAAAGGTGGGCGGCTACTTCACAAAAGAAAACTTAAGAATTCGGAAACTTCCTCTAAAACATCCTAAAAGAATCAAAAAAAGCCAATTTTAATGAAAGGGCGGATCTCTTGAAGACACTATTGATTCGAAAATGATGTGCGTTTAAACATTTGCTCTAGAAAAATCCTTCACTGTAGGTATCAACCTCATTTTGACAAAAGGGCGACTGTTTCAAAAAGTATGTAAAAATTCATAATGTTGCATCAAAAATATCTGAAAGAGAAACGATAATGGCATCAAGCGAATTTCTGCAAAAAGGCGGATCTTTTAAAAAAGGGCGACCACTTTAAATGCGAAGGGTGCACTCTCAAAATCACGTCACAAACATCCCAAATGAACTTTCAAGGAAGTTATGGGGCTTCAAAGAGGACTGTAACCCTGGACGCCACTACTTTTTCATGCTCATAGGACCAGTTATAAATTTCCAAAATTTCAACCAATGAATAAAAGTTGATGAAACTAGGTCAGTTTGTTGACAATACTTCTGTCAATCATCACCTAAAATTTCATTCCCCAGCGATTTTTTTCAAGGGAGTTATGAGGCTTCTTAGAGGACTGTAACCCTGGACGCCTCTAGTTTCTTAATCAGCAAAGGGCCACTTATAAATTTCAAAAAACTCAACCAATGGATAAAAGTTGATCAAACTATGACAGTTTGTTGACAATACTTCTGTCAACCATCCCCTAAAACTTCATTCCCCAGTGATGTTTTTCAAGGGAGTTATGGGGCTTCAAAGAGGACTGTAACTCTGGACGCCACTAGTTATCCATACTCAAAGGGCCAGTTATAAATTTCCAAAATCTCAACCAATGAATAAAACTTGATGAAAATAAGTCAGATTGTTGACAATACTTCTGTCAATTATCACCTAAAATTTCATTCCCCAGCGATTTTTTTCAAGGAAGTTATGAGGCTTCTTAGAGGACTGTAACCCCTGACGCTTCTGGTTTGTTGATGTGCAAAGGGCCACTTATAAATTTCCAAATCATCAACCAATGGACAAAAGTTGATGAAACTGTGTCAGTGTGTTGACAATACTTCTGTTCATCATCCCCTAAGATCTCTCACCCCAGTGATGTTTTTCAAGGGAGTTATGAGGCTTCAAAGAGGACTGGAACCCTGGGCGCCACTAGTTTTTCAGGCTCAAAGGGCCAGTTATAAATCTCCAAAACCTCGCTCAACCAATGGATAAAAGTTGATGAAACTAGGTCAGTTTGTTGACAATACTTTTGTCAACCATCCCCTAAAATTTCATTCTTGAGCGATGCGGGAGTTATGAGGTTATAAAGAGTAAAACCTTATAAAAATCCCGTCAATGATATTTTCAAGACTGATTATTGCAAACCGAATGATCGGAAACTGTATTATTAATTGATTTTTACGAAAGGGCGGCCATTTTAAAATGGGAGACTACTTTAAAAATAGGACAAAAGTTCACGAATTCAAACACAAACAAACAAAAAGTCATTTGATCAATTTGAGCAAAAGAGCGGATGTCTTAAAAAAGGGCGACCAATTTCAAAACGTCATGAGCGCTATCAAAATTCTTTCACAAACATCCTCAAATGTTAGGAAACTTGATTCTTCCAAAGGGAAATTTCCTAAAACGAATGACTGTTTTGAAAAGAGCTCAAGAATTAAAAGTCAATTTAAACAGAAGAGCGAATGTCTTGAAAAGGGCGACCAATTTAAAAACATGTGCGCTCTTCAAACATCAAATGATAGGGTAATTTCATCAACTTGATTTTAACAAAAGGGCGACTTTCTTAAAATGGGCGACTGTTTCAAAAATCGTTCAAAAGTTCATAAACTCAAACACAAACATTATAAAAGAACCTTGAAGACCATCAAGTCAATTTGAACAGGAGGGCGGGTTTCTTAACAAGGGCGACCAATTCAAAAACACAATGTGTGCTCCTCAAACATCCTCAAAGAATAGAGAAATTCTAACAACTTGATTTTTACAAAAGAGCGACCTTTTCAAAATGGGCGTCTGTTTTAAAAATCGTTCTAAGTTAAAAAATTCAAACCCAAATATTCTAAAAAAATCCTAAAGGGCATCAAATCAATTTGAGCAGGAGGGCGGGCGTCTTAACAAGGGTGACCAATTCAAAACCATCATGTGCGCCCCTAAACCATCCGGAAAGAATAGGAAAATTGTAACATGATTTTCACAAAAGAGCGACCTTCTTAAAATGGACGACTGTTTAAAAAATCGTTCAAAAGTTCAAACATTTTAACACAAATATTCTAAAAAAATCTTAAAGAATATCAAGTCAATTTGAACAGGAGGGCGGGTGACTTGACAAGGGCGACCAATTCAAAAACAACATGTGCGCCCTTCAAACATCCTCAAAGAATAGGGAAATTGTCACAACTTGATTTTTACAAAAGAGCGACCCTCTCAAAATGGGCGACTGTTTTAAAAATCGTTTCAAAGTTCATAAATTTAAACACAAATATTCTAAAAAAATCTTAAAGGATATCAAGTCAATTTGAACAGGAGGGCGGGTGTCTTAACAAGGGCGACCAATTCAAAAACAACATGTGCGCTCCTCAAACATCCTTAAAGAATAGGGAAATTGTAACAACTTGATTTTTACAAAAGAGCGACCTTTTCAAAATGAGCGTCTGTTTTAAAAATCGTTCAAAAGTTCAAAAATTCAAACACAAATATTCTAAAAAAATCCCAAAGGGCATAAAGTCAATTTGAACAGGAGGGCGGGCGTCTTAACAAGGGCGACCAATTCAAAAACATTATGTGCGCTCCTCAAACATCCGGAAAGAATAGGGAAATTGTAACAAAATGATTTTCACAAAACAGCGACCTTCTTAAAATGGACGACTGTTTTAAAAATCGTTTGAAAGTTCATAAATTTAAACACAAATATTCTAAAAACATCTTAAAGGATATCAAGTCAATTTAAATAGGAGGGCGGGTGTCTTAACAAGGGCGACCAATTCAAAAACAACATGTGCGCTCCTCAAACATCCTTAAAGAATAGAGAAATTCTAACAACTTGATTTTTACAAAAGAGCGACCTTTTCAAAATGGGCGTCTGTTTTAAAAATCGTTCTAAGTTAAAAAATTCAAACCCAAATATTCAAAGAAAATCCTAAAGGGCATCAAGTCAATTTGAACAGGAGAGCGAGCGTCTTAACAAGGGCGACCAATTCAAAAATATCATGTGCGCTCCTCAAACATCCGGAAAGAATAGGGAAATTGTAACATGATTTTCACAAAAGAGCGACCCTCTTAAAATAGACAACTGTTTTAAAAATCGTTCAAAAGTTCATAAATTTAAACACAAATATTCTCAAAAAATCCTAAAGGATATCAAGTCAATTTGAACAGGAGGACTTAACAAGGGCGACCAATTCAAAAACAACATGTGCGCGCCTCAACCATCCTCAAAGAGTAGGGAAATTGTAACAACTTGATTTTTACAAAAGAGCGACCTTTTCAAAATGGGCGTCTGTTTTAAAAATCATTCAAAAGTTCATAACTTCAAACACAAATATTCCAAAAAAGTCTTAAAGGGTATCAAGTCAATTTGAACAGGAGGGCGGGTGTCTTAACAAGGGCGACCAATTCAAAAACATCATGTGTGCTCCTCAAACATCCTCAAAGAATAGAGAAATTCTAACAACTTGATTTTTACAAAAAAAGCGACCTTTTCAAAATGTGCGTCTGCTTTAAAAATCGTTCAAAAGTTCAAAAATTCAAACATAAATATTCTAAAAAAATCCTTAAGGATATCAAGTCAATTTGAACAGGAGGGCGGGTGTCTTAACAAGGGCGACCAATTCAAAAACAACATGTGCGCTCCTCAAACATCCTCAAAGAATAGGGAAATTGTAACAACTTGATTTTTACAAAAGAGCGACCTTTTCAAAATGGGCGTCTGTTTTAAAAATCATTCAAAAGTTCATAACTTCAAACACAAATATTCCAAAAAAGTCTTAAAGGGTATCAAGTCAATTTGAACAGGAGGGCGGGTGTCTTAACAAGGGCGACCAATTCAAAAACAACATGTGCGCTCCTCAAACATCCTCAAAGAATAGGGAAATTGTAACAACTTGATTTTTACAAAAGAGCGACCTTTTCAAAATGGGCGTCTGTTTTAAAAATCGTTCAAGAGTTCATAACTTCAAACACAAATATTCTAAAAAAGTGTTAAAGGGTATCAAGTCAATTTGAACTGGAGGGCGGGTGTCTTAACAAGGGCGACCAATTCAAAAACATCATGTGTGCTCCTCAAACATCCTCAAAGAATAGGGAAATTGTAACAACTTGATTTTTACATAAGAGCGACCTTTTCAAAATGGGCGTCTGTTTTAAAAATCGTTCACGAGTTCATAACTTCAAACACAAATATTCTAAAAAAGTGTTAAAGGGTATCAAGTCAATTTGAACAGGAGAGCGGGTGTCTTAACAAGGGCGACCAATTCAAAAACATCATGTGTGCTCCTCAAACATCCTCAAAGAATAGGGAAATTGTTACAACTTGATTTATACAAAAGAGCGACCCTCTTAAAATGGGCGTCTGTTTTAAAAATCGTTCAAGAGTTCATAACTTCAAACACAAATATTCTAAAAAAGTGTTAAAGGGTATCAAGTCAATTTGAACAGGAGGGCGGGTGTCTTAACAAGGGCGACCAATTCAAAAACATCATGTGTGCGCCTCAAACATCCTCAAAGAGTAGGGAAATTATAACAACTTGATTTTTACAAAAGAGCGACCTTTTCAAAATGGGCGTCTGTTTTAAAAATCATTCAAAAGTTCATAACTTCAAACACAAATGTTCCAAAAAAGTCTTAAAGGGTATCAAGTCAATTTGAACAGGAGGGCGGGTGTCTTAACAAGGACGACCAATTCAAAAACAACATGTGCGCTCCTCAAACATCCTCAAAGAATAGGGAAATTGTAACAACTTGATTTTTACAAAAGAGCGACCTTTTCAAAATGGGCGTCTGTTTTAAAAATCGTTCAAGAGTTCATAACTTCAAACACAAATATCCTAAAAAAGTGTTAAAGGGTATCAAGTCAATTTGAACTGGAGGGCGGGTGTCTTAACAAGGGCGACCAATTCAAAAACATCATGTGTGCTCCTCAAACATCCTCAAAGAATAGGGAAATTGTAACAACTTGATTTTTACAAAAGAGCGACCTTTTCAAAATGGGCGTCTGTTTTAAAAATCGTTCACGAGTTCATAACTTCAAACACAAATATTCTAAAAAAGTGTTAAAGGGTATCAAGTCAATTTGAACAGGAGAGCGGGTGTCTTAACAAGGGCGACCAATTCAAAAACATCATGTGTGCTCCTCAAACATCCTCAAAGAATAGGGAAATTGTTACAACTTGATTTATACAAAAGAGCGACCCTCTTAAAATGGGCGTCTGTTTTAAAAATCGTTCAAGAGTTCATAACTTCAAACACAAATATTCTAAAAAAGTGTTAAAGGGTATCAAGTCAATTTGAACAGGAGGGCGGGTGTCTTAACAAGGGCGACCAATTCAAAAACATCATGTGTGCGCCTCAAACATCCTCAAAGAGTAGGGAAATTATAACAACTTGATTTTTACAAAAGAGCAACCTTTTCAAAATGGGCGTCTGTTTTAAAAATCATTCAAAAGTTCATAACTTCAAACACAAATGTTCCAAAAAAGTCTTAAAGGGTATCAAGTCAATTTGAACAGGAGGGCGGGCGTCTTAACAAGGGCGACCAATTCAAAAACATCATGTGCGCTCCTCAAACATCCAGAAAGAATAGGGAAATTGTAACATGATTTTCACAAAAGAGCGACCTTCTTAAAATGGACGACTGTTTTAAAAATCGTTTAAAAGTTCATAAATTTAAACACAAATATTCTAAAAAAATCTTAAAGGATATCCAGTCAATTTGAACTGGAGGGCGGGTGTCTTAACAAGGGCGACCAATTCAAAAACAACATGTGCGCTCCTCAAACATCCTCAAAGAATAGGGAAATTGTAACAACTTGATTTTTACAAAAGAGCGACCCTCTTAAAATGGGCGTCTGTTTTAAAAATCATCCAAAAGTTCATAACTTCAAACACAAATGTTCCAAAAAAGTCTTAAAGGGTATCAAGTCAATTTGAACAGGAGGGCGGGCGTCTTAACAAGGGCGACCAATTCAAAAACATCATGTGCGCTCCTCAAACATCCAGAAAGAATAGGGAAATTGTAACATGATTTTCACAAAAGAGCGACCTTCTTAAAATGGACGACTGTTTTAAAAATCGTTTAAAAGTTCAAAAATTTAAACACAAATATTCTAAAAAAATCTTAAAGGATATCAAGTCAATTTGAACTGGAGGGCGGGTGTCTTAACAAGGGCGACCAATTCAAAAACAACATGTGCGCTCCTCAAACATCCTCAAAGAATAGGGAAATTGTAACAACTTGATTTTTACAAAAGAGCGACCTTTTCAAAATGGGCGTCTGTTTTAAAAATCATCCAAAAGTTCATAACTTCAAACACAAATATTCTAAAAAAGTGTTAAAGGGTATCAAGTCAATTTGAACAGGAGGGCGGGTGTCTTAACAAGGGCGACCAATCCAAAAACATCATGTGTGCTCCTAAAACATCCTCAAAGAATAAGGAAATTGTTACAACTTTGACTTTTACAAAAGAGCGACCTTCTTAAAATGGGCGACTGTTTTAAAAATCGTTCAAAAGTTCATAGATTCAATCACAAACATCCTAATAGGCATCAAGTCAATTTGAATAGCATCACGGATGTCTTAAAAAAGGCGTCTCTTTTAAAAAGTAGTGTCTAACCAAAGGGCGACTGTCTCAAAGGAATTTATTTTATTATTTGTTCAATCTTGTTAACCCGAAATAAATTACTATGACATTCTCAAAAGGACTGAACTATTCTGTTGATGCTTTTTTGGTAGTGTTTTTATTAAGTTATTGTCTCAATTAATTAAAATCACAATACCGTTACCTTTGAACAATAAAAATCAAAATACAAATCACTTTCTAGATTAGGAAAATCGATTTTATATTCATGAATATAAATCGATGGCAATTAACAATATATTAGGACATAATTAATTCGATTTTTTTTAAATCAAAGATCAATAATCCTATAAATATGCATCAACCCGATTGTTGGATTTTTCACAAAAACAATCTCATGACACGAGCCCATCATTCAAAGGATAATTTCCTAATTGTCATTAATAATGATTCGCGCTTATAAAACACAAGTTATGGAAATCCTTTGGTTTACGATTCGCATTAATTTTCCAGCTGCTGACTTTTATAGTTATTTTATATTAAAATTCGAATATTTTATGTAATTTGTATTTGTGTAGAGTCATTTATTATGATGGGAAAAGGTGCGTTTTTACCTGCGCCTTCACCATTGTGTATTCAACCCCAGCTAATTTTATTCAACCATTACAAAAAAAACGATAAAAATACTCCTGTTTGAATGGCTTCAAAGAAGTTTGAAATTTTTACTAAAATGTCCTCATATGAACACGAGGAGTTGGAGGCTTGATTTTTTTTTCATCACTATATCTTTTGCAGTTTTTAATTTTTTAGTTATTAAAAAACGAATCAAATTGGCGCATGCTAACTTTTTTCTCCATATTTATCTTTAAAAACGTGGCTGAATTTGCACATGTTGGCAACATGGCATCTATTGCATCAAGTGTCACGTCCTGTGTTGTCAAATGTACATAATTTCCTTTTACAAGTTGATTTGAGGGTTGACAAAGAAGAATAGGATCTAACAAAATTAAAAAATAATGTCAGAGAGGATATCATATAGTGTGGTTATGGCAACGTTGCTTCAATGTCATATTATCTCGATGAGTTTGAAGGTTATTTTTAACGTTGCGTCCGATTTGGCAACACTGTTTCATTGAAATTCTTAAATTTGGAAACGTTTGCTTTTGTTTAATAACCCTTACTTACAGTGTTGTCATATATTCATTGAAATATACAGACCAAGAATGTTGTTTTCTTTCCTCACCAAAAGCGTGGTTCACTTGCACATGTTGGCAACGTAGCAGTCAGTGACTGATCAACTTTCAAAACTGACGTTGCCAAATTTACATAATTTTCCCTTAGAAGTTAATTTTGAGGTTTACGCAATCACAAAACAAGGAAGCATGCATTCTTCCTTAACAAAAGCGAGGTACAATTTGCACATGCTGACAACGTAGCAACCGGTGACTCATCAGTTGTCAAAACTGTCAAGTCCTATGTTGCCAAGTTTACATGTTGATTTTAATGTTGACAATTGAAAATAACGATGTTTTTTTTTGTTTCTTACCAAATGGCACGCATATAGTTCAGTTTGCACATATTGGCAACCTAGCAACTAGTGACTAATCAATTGTCACTAGTATCACGTCCTGTGTTGCCAAATTTGCGTAATTTTCCCTTACATGCTAGTTGTGAAATCGATAATCAGAAAATAAGTAAGCTTTTCCTTACAAAAAGCGTGATTCAATTTGTACATGTTGGCAACGTAGCATCTACTGCATTAATTGTCACGTCTTGTGTTGCCAAATTTAGATAATTTCCTCTTGCAAGTTGATTTCAAGGTTGACAAAGAAGATAAGAAAGAAAACTGGGAACAGAATTGAAAAATAAGGCCAGAGGGCATATAATATAATAATTATGTCATGGCAACGTTGCTTTATTGATTATTTGGATGATTTTGACGGACGTGGTTTTCGATTTGGCATCACAGAATCATAGGTTATGCTTAAATTTGGAAGCTTGTTGAATAATAACCACTTACAGTGTTGTCATATTTCCATTGAAATATACGTCTTGAAATGTATTTGTTCAACGTTGTAGGTCGATATACAGGCCAAGAATCGTTTGGCAATGTTGCTTTAATTAATAACAACGATGGCCAACTTTTACAATATTACTAAGTATATTATGTCGATGAGTTTAAAGGTTATTTTTGATGTTGAAACCGATTTGGCAACACAGTATCAAAATGATATTATGCAGCCAAAGAATGTATGTTTGAAACTGTTAAATAACAACTTACATTGTTGTCATATTCATTCAAAAAACTTGCCCAAGAATTTTATCTTTTTGTCTTTTTTATTTTTCGATATTTCGATTATTTTTACTGAATCATGTTTGAGTTGTGAGTGTGAGTGAAAATGTTTCAATTGCTTTTTTTTCTTTTTTTTTGATATTTTGATTTTTTTATCATTTCATGCTTTCACTTTTTTTTTAAAACAGAGTGGCACTAAAGTTTCGTCATATTCAAAAAACTGTCCCAAGGATTTACTCATTTTGTCTTTTCTAGTTTTTATTATTTTTTTTTTATTAAAGTATGTTCCAAGGCAAATTAGAAACCAAATCTTGTTTTTGAAGGGCTGTCAAAAATCAACAAAAGGAGTTGGGGGCTTGAAATTTGGACTAAGATTGGTTTATATCTTCAAAAATATCTCCTTTGAATTTCATCATTTTATCTTCATTGGATTCAATATTTTAATTTTTTTATTGAAGTATGTCCCAAGACCTTTTTTTAAAGGCCTGTAAAAAAATTTAAAAAAAGAGTTACATAAGTCTTAATCTTATAAAATATTTCCAATGAACTTCATCACTTTTATCTTTTTTGGTTTTTAAAATTTCTCGTTTTCTATTGAATTATGATGAAAACTAAAAACAAAACCCTTTTTCAAAGACCTGAAAGAAAAACGAGTTAGAGCCTTGGAATTTGGATTTAGATTAGTTTATATCTTTAAAAATATCTCCTATGAATTTCACACTTTATCTTCTTTAGTTTTCAATATTTATTTAATTTTTTGATTGAAGTGGGTTCCAAAAAAAACTACAAATAAGACTGTTTTAAGGCCTGTAAAAAATATAAAAAAGGATTTAGGGTCTTGAAATTTCGATTAAGAATGTGTTATATCTTCAAAAATATCTCCGATAAACTTCATCACTTTTTGAGTTTTTTTTTTAAATTGAAGTATGTTCCAAGAAAAACTAAAACAAAACTTTGCCTTCAAGATTAAAAAAATTTGCAAAAAAGAGTTATGGAGGCTTGAAATTTGAGGTAAGATTAGTTCATATCTTTGAAAATATCTCTTCTAATTTTCATTACTTTATCTTTTTGAGTTTTTGATATTTTATTTTATTTATTTTTTTTTAATAATTTGAACTAGATATCATTTTTTATAATACATATCTTGAAAAAAAACTCTTCATCTCAAATTTCAAGTTCCAACTCTCACGTTTTTAATTTTTTTATTTTTTATTGAATCAACTCCTGGTGAAAATCAGAAACCAAAATCTTGATTTTTTATGGGCTGTAAAAAATTAACAAGCGTAGGTGGGGACTTGAAATTTGAACAAAATATTCTCCATACCTTTAAAAATATCTCCTATAAATTTAAACATTTCAACTTTTTTAGTTTTTGATCTTTTAATTTTTTTATTGAACCAACTCCTGGTGAAAATGAGAAACCAAAATCTTGATTTTTTATGGGCTGTAAAAAATAAACAAGCGTAGGTGGGAACTTGAAATTTGAACAAAATATTCTCCATACCTTTAAAAATATCTCCTATAAATTTAAACATTTCAACTTTTTTAGTTTTTGATCTTTTAATTTTTTTATTGAACCAACTCCTGGTGAAAATCAGAAACCAAAATCTTGATTTTTTATGGGCTGTAAAAAATTAACAAGCGTAGGTGGGGACTTGAAATTTGAACAAAATATTCTCCATACCTTTAAAAATATCTCCTATAAATTTCAACATTTCAACTTTTTTAATTTTTGATCTTTTAATTTTTTTATTGAAACAACTCCTGGTGAAAATCAGAAATCAAAATCTTGATTTTTTATGGGCTGTAAAAAGTTAACAAGCGTAGGTGGGGCTTGAAATTTGAACAAAATATTCTCCATACCTTTAAAAATATCTCCTATAAATTTGAACATTTCAACTTTTTTAGTTTTTGATCTTTTAATTTTTTTATTGAACCAACTCCTGGTGAAAATCAGAAACCAAAATCTTGATTTTTTATGAGCTGTAAAAAATTAACAAGCGTAGGTGGGGACTTGAAATTTGAACAAAATATTCTCCATACCTTAAAAAATATCTCCTATAAATTTCAACATTTCAACTTTTTTAGTTTTTGATTTTTTAATTTTTTCATTGAACCAACTCCTGGTGAAAATCAGAAACCAAAATCTTGATTTTTTATGGGCTGTAAAAAATTAACAAGCGTAGGTGGGGACTTGAAATTTGAACAAAATATTCTCCATACCTTTAAAAATATCTCCTATAAATTTAAACATTTCAACTTTTTTAGTTTTTGATCTTTTAATTTTTTTATTGAACCAACTCCTGGTAAAAATCGGAAACCAAAATCTTGATTTTTTAATTTCTTATGGGCTGTAAAAAATTAACAAGCGTAGGTGGGGACTTGAGATTTGAACAAAATATTCTCCATACCTTTAAAAATATCTCCTATAAATTTCAACATTTCAACTTTTTTAGTTTTTGCTCTTTTAATTTTTTTATTGAACCAACTCCTGGTGAAAATCAGAAACCAAAATCTTGATTTTTTATGGGCTGTAAAAAATAAACAAGCGTAGGTGGGGACTTGAAATTTGAACAAAATATTCTCCATACCTTTAAAAATATCTCCTATAAATTTCAACATTTCAACTTTTTTAGTTTTTGATCTTTTAATTTTTTTATTGAACCAACTCCTGGTGAAAATCAGAAACCAAAATCTTGATTTTTTATGGGCTGTAAAAAATAAACAAGCGTAGGTGGGGACTTGAAATTTGAACAAAATATTCTCCATACCTTTAAAAATATCTCCTATAAATTTCAACATTTCAACTTTTTTAGTTTTTGATCTTTTAATTTTTTTATTGAACCAACTCCTGGTGAAAATCAGAAACCAAAATCTTGATTTTTTATGGGCTGTAAAAAATTAACAAGCGTAGGTGGGGACTTGAGATTTGAACAAAATATTCTCCATACCTTTAAAAATATCTCCTATAAATTTCAACATTTCAACTTTTTCGGTTTTTGCTCTTTTAATTTTTTTATTGAACCAACTCCTGGTGAAAATCAGAAACCAAAATCTTGATTTTTTATGGGCTGTAAAAAATTAACAAGCGTAGGTGGGGACTTGAAATTTGAACAAAATATTCTCCATACCTTTAAAAATATCTCCTATCAATTTCAACATTTCAACTTTTTTGGTTTTTGATTTTTTAATTTTTTTATTGAACCAACTCCTGGTGAAAATCAGAAACCAAAATCTTGATTTTTTATGGGCTGTAAAAAATTAACAAGCGTAGGTGGGGACTTGAGATTTGAACAAAATATTCTCCATACCTTTAAAAATATCTCCTATAAATTTCAACATTTCAACTTTTTCGGTTTTTGCTCTTTTAATTTTTTTATTGAACCAACTCCTGGTGAAAATCAGAAACCAAAATCTTGATTTTTTATGGGCTGTAAAAAATTAACAAGCGTAGGTGGGGACTTGAAATTTGAACAAAATATTCTCCATACCTTTAAAAATATCTCCTATCAATTTCAACATTTCAACTTTTTTGGTTTTTGATTTTTTAATTTTTTTATTGAACCAACTCCTGGTGAAAATCAGAAACCAAAATCTTGATTTTTTATGGGCTGTAAAAAATTAACAAGCGTAGGTGGGGACTTGAAATTTGAACAAAATATTCTCCATACCTTTAAAAATATCTCCTATGAATTTAAACATTTCAACTTTTTTAGTTTTTGATCTTTTAATTTTTTTATTGAACCAACTCCTGGTGAAAATCAGAAACCAAAATCTTGATTTTTTATGGGCTGTAAAAAATAAACAAGCGTAGGTGGGGACTTGAAATTTGAACAAAATATTCTCCATACCTTTAAAAATATCTCCTATAAATTTAAACATTTCAACTTTTTTAGTTTTTGATCTTTTAATTTTTTTATTGAACCAACTCCTGGTGAAAATCAAAAACCAAAATCTTGATTTTTTATGGACTGTAAAAAATAAACAAGCGTAGGTGGGGACTTGAAATTTGAACAAAATATTCTCCATACCTTTAAAAATATCTCCTATAAATTTCAACATTTCAACTTTTTTGGTTTTTGATTTTTTAATTTTTTTATTGAACCAACTCCTGGTGAAAATCAGAAACCAAAATCTTGATTTTTTATGGGCTGTAAAAAATTAACAAGCGTAGGTGGGGACTTGAAATTTGAACAAAATATTCTCCATACCTTTAAAAATATCTCCTATAAATTTAAACATTTCAACTTTTTTAGTTTTTGATCTTTTAATTTTTTTATTGAACCAACTCCTGGTGAAAATCAGAAACCAAAATCTTGATTTTTTATGGGCTGTAAGAAATTAACAAGCGTAGGTGGGGACTTGAAATTTGAACAAAATATTCTCCATACCTTTAAAAATATCCCCTATAAATTTAAACATTTCAACTTTTTTAGTTTTTGATCTTTTAATTTTTTTATTGAACCAACTCCTGGTGATAATCAGAAATCAAAATCTTGATTTTTTTATTTTTTGAGGGGCTGTAAAAATTAGACAACCGTAGGTGAAGACTTGAAATTTGATCTAAATAATTTTCATATCTTTAAGAATATCTCTTATCTTTTTGGTCCTTATGGGTATATTTTAATATCTTCATTGATCCATGTCTCAAGAAAAAACTTTGGACCATCCTTGGAACTTCCCAAAAATTCAAGAAGGCTTCAAATCTAAATAAATATATGTCTTAGTTATCTTCAAAAATTAGTTTATTTTTATTTCTTATTTTTTTTTATTGAACCATATTCCAAAAAAAAGTTGTTCAGGCGCGGTAAAAAATGAAATAAGATTTTGAGTAACAAAAATTCTCATCCTAAAGGGCTATAAAAGATGAACGTTGGGAAAATAAATTGCTCATATCTTCCATAAAGATCAGGATTTTCATTTTTTTTTATTGGCAGATACCATCAACATTGTATTACCAAATCAAAAAATTCCAAAGGGCGTCAAAGCACGCGCCCTAGACACGCGTCCCAAATTAAACATACGTATCTCCGATAGCAAAATTACACGTCAAGCACCAAAAAATTACCAGTTGCCCAACAAAAGCTAACGGTTTCCTTTAGAAAAGGGCCCATAAAAAATGCACAGGGCGTTTGCAAATTGAATAAGAGTATCGTATGACAAGGGCTTATTGAAGGTTTTTTTGTACCAGTGGTGGGTGTGGTACGTCTTCCGGACACCAGGCCGTGGGTATATACCCTTTTATTCAACATCTGCACTGGTTTTGATTTTTTTTTTAATCAGAAAATGGCAAAAATCTCATTCCTCTAGGTACTCGTTCCGGTTCCCATCTAATCCGCATCCCTGCTGGGTCAGTCTGTCAACTAATCCGCTGTTTTGCGTATGACCAAAAGGGCTCCAAAGGGCCATGAACATCACAGTGACAAGTTGGGCGTGTACCCGTCCCAAAATGCACAAAAGGATGATGTACCCTTTTCAAAAGCTCGTTCTTGTGTGCTCGGTCTTTGTAAGAAGATTTTCGTTGTTTGGGTAAACAGTCTTATTGAAGCGCTTGATTAACATTTATTAAAACTCAAGTAGGTAATAATTGTCCTAGTTTAAGCCTATTGTGTCCTACAACATCCTTCTCTACGGGCCAAGACAGATAATTTAGCCAAACACTTTATAAACAATGCCAAAGCATTATAAGTGATATGACCTCTGGTGCAATTACACTGACCCGGTCGGTTTGGGCTCGAACGGGTTTTGTTTCCGTATAACTTTTTTTTACTGGTATTTTTTTTCAAAATATTCCAGTTTAAAATCTAATTTAGAGTTCTAAAGTTTCTGCACTGTATGAAAATTCAATATTTTAGTGTGAGCGGTAATGAACAGTTTAATAATAATTCTGTCTCCAAT
The DNA here is from genome assembly GCA_958502075.1 of Orchestes rusci. NCBI lineage: Eukaryota > Metazoa > Arthropoda > Insecta > Coleoptera > Curculionidae > Orchestes > Orchestes rusci. The sequence goes on along the minus strand of OY293313.1, from coordinate 21,261,854 downwards.
TTTAAACCTATTTTTTTGCCATCCTTAAAATCAACTTGTAAGAGGAAATTATGTAAATTTGGCAACACAGGACGTGACAGTTTTGACAATTGATCAGTCACTGGTAGATACGTTGCCAATATGTGCAAATTAAACAAAGTTTTTGGTAAAGAAGAAGAATACATTATTCCTTATTATTTAATTGAAGCCTTAAAATAAATTTGGCAACGCATTACGTGACTGTTTTTACAATTATTGATCAGGCACGTTGCCGACCTGTGCAAATTGAACCAAGTTTTTGCTTCCTTACTTTACAATTATTGTAAGCCTTAAAATTACAATGTACAGGAAAATTATTTGAATTTGACAACACGGGTCGTGACAGTTTGATTAAGAGGTTACTATGTTGCCAACATGTGCAAATTGTTAGTGAGGAATAAGGAGAAAAGTTAGCTTGTCCCCATTTGATTCGTTTTTCAATAATTGAAATATAAAAAACTAAAAATTTTTAGGTTATGAAACCTGTAGAGGCTTTTTTGTTTATTTTTTACAGCCATCTAAAAAATAGGGTTTGTTGGAAGTTTTTCTTGGAACATACTTTAATACAAATATTTTAATTTCAAAAACTTGAAAAAGTCAAACTGATGAAATTTATTTTTAAAACTATATAAACACACCTTAGCTCAAATTTCAAGCCCCTAAGTCCTTTTGTTCATTTTTTACAGCCATTTGAAAATAAGGTTTTCCCTAGAACATATTCTTCAATAAAAAAAAATGTATTCAAAAACTAATAAAGTCAAAGTGATAAAATTTATAGGAGATAATTTTAAATATATAGAAAAAATCTTAGTCCGAAGTTCAACCCCTATATTTATTTTTTACAGCATTAAAAAAACAACAAACATACTTCAATAAAAAAAACTTCAATAAAAAAATTAAAGTATAAAAAGGATGAAATTCTTGGAACAGTTTTTTAAATATTTGACAGTTTTAGTACTAAAAAAAAAATATGATATAATAAAAAATGAATATCAAAAATTAAAAAAAAAACAATTTTAAAAAGTTTTTGAATAACTTTTACTTTCACTCACAACTCTCAAAAAAGAGGAAACATGATTCAATAAAAATAATTGAAATCGAAATTTCGAAATATTAAAAAATGAAAAGTACCGACAGTTTTTTGAATAAATATGACAACACTGTAAGTGGTTGGTCTTATTTAATAGAGCAAACGTTTCCAAATTTAAGCAAAACAATATTGTTTACCATGGGGAAGAAGTTGGGCATCGTTGTTATCAATTAAAGCAACGTTGCCAAACGATTCTTGGCCTGTATATCGACCTACAACGTTGAAAAAATACATTCCAAGACGTCTATTTCATTGAAAATATGACAACACTGTGAGTTGTTCTTATTCAACAAAGCTAAAGTTTCCAAATTTTAAGCATAACCTTCATGATTCTGTGATGCCAAATCGAAAACAACGTCCGTCAAAATCATCCAAATAATCAATAAAGCAACGTTGCCATAACATAATTATTTTATATGTCCTCTGTCATTATTTTTCAATTCTGTTTCCAGTTCTTCACTTCCTTGTCAACCTTGAAATCAACCTTTCAGTGGAAATTATCTAAATTTGGCAACACAGGACGTGACAATTGATGCAGTAGATGCTACGTTGCCAACATGCGCAAATTGAATCACGCTTTTTGTAAGGAAAGCATGCATGCTTACTTATTTTCTGATTATCGATTTCACAACTAGCATGTTAGGGAAATTATGCAAATTTGGCAACACAGGACGTGATACTAGTGGCAATTGATTAGTCACTAGTTGCTAGGTTGCCAATATGTGCAAACTGAATTATGCTTCTGATAAGGAAGGCGAAAGCGACAATCTAATTGGTTAATATGTAAATTTGACAACACAGGACGTGACAATATTGATAAGTCACTGGTTTCTGCGTTGCCAGTCTGTGCGCATTTGAACCAAGTATTTGGTAAAAACAAAAAAAAAAAACTTGGCAACATAGGACTTGACAGTTTTGACAACCAATGAGTCACTGGTTGCTGCTTTGTCAGCATGTATGCAAATTGTACCTCGCTTTTGGTAAGGAAGAATGCATGCTTCCTTGTTTTTTGATTGCGTAAACCTCAAAATTAACTTGTAATAGAAAATTATGTAAATTTGGCAACAAAGAAAGTGATTGCTACGTTGCCAACAAATGCAATTGAACCACGCTTTTGGCGAGGAATAAGCAGAAAAAAATTAGCATGTTGACAATTGAACATTTTTTTTATACGAAAAAAAACCTCCATTCTAAAATCAGAATGTAAAAAAATAAAAATGGGATGGTTTTCACCTCCCCCCAGTATGGTACGCTCCTGATTAAGATTTTGAAATTCTGATTATAAAAGCTTATTCCATGCAGCAAATTTCATCAACCACAGTTTCGGAAATAATTTCAAAAAACCGTCATCAGGGTACTCAATCGTGTAGACAAAACCTAATTCAAAATGCACATCAATGTCTGTAGGCGAGACGCGGAAAGTGATATCAACTTGATATTTGATACACTCATAGATGGCTATAAAAGGAACCCACCGCACCTTTTTTTATATCCATTTTTGAATGTAAAATATTCCTTTTTCATCTGATGAATGGGTTTTGGAGATTCCTCGTTATACTCTCTCTACTTTAAAATCAAGAAAGGAGGACTCACGTTGCCAAATCAAACAACAAAGCAACGCTGCCAAATAATCAAAACCATCAATTGAAATTTTTAATTAAGATCTACGCCGTCCACAGACAACGGATGCTCCATTTCCCGTCCATAATATCTTCGAAGGTAAATTTAAATTTCGCACAGTAGCCATTTCAATTCAATACGCACAGTAATGTGTATGATTTATGCGCGGGTTTTTTGAGGCGCAGCCGCGCATTTTTACCGTAGAGTTTACATTTTATTTTACAGTCGTAGTAAATACCTTTCGGGCTTTACGACAGCAAAGTAGCCGGAGTGCTTTTACGAGCCGCGCTGCATTCAAAAAGAACAAGCGGTTTTTATGGGCGCTGATTTATTGAGTACATAAACGCTGCGGGATTGCTTCGACACCTTGCGCTTTATGGCATTTGAAGTTAGCTAAAAATTGGCTTATGTTATTTGAATACACCTAGCTTGGTTAATATTTTTTAAAGAATGTTTGACACTTCTTTGATGAAATTCGAGAATTTGACCTTACGAGCCTCTTCGGACCTCCTCAATTGAGTTATGAAGGTAAAATTGACAACATCCACTCCTCAAAACCTGAGAAAACTTGTCTCAAAAAACTATTGACATCGAACTTTTTTCAAGAGGTGTTTAACACTTAGTTGAGAAAATTTGATAATTTGACCTTACGAGCCTCTTCAGACCTCCTCAATTGAGTTATAGACGTGAAATTGGCAACATTCACTCCTCAAAGCCTGAGAAGACTTAAGCCAAAAGATTAATGACATCCAGGTTTTTTCAAGGAAAGCTTTCCCCTTTTTTTTATGAAAATCAAGAATTTGTCCCTACGAGCCTCTTCAGATCACCCCAGTTGAGTTATAAAGGTGAATCTAGCAACATCCACTCCTCAAAACTTGAGAGAACTTGTCTCAAAAAATTATTGACCTCGAAATTTTTTCAAGAGGTGTAAAATACTTTTTTTGAGGAAATTTGAGAATTTGACCTTACGAGCCTCTTCAGACCACCTCAATTGAGTTATAAAGGTGAAATCAGCAACATCCACTTTTCAAACCTCAAGAAAATGTGTGCCACAAGATAATTGAGATCGAAGTTTTTTCAAGGAAAGTTTTCTCTTTTTTTGATGAAATTCGAGAATTTTTCTTCACGAGCCTCTTCAGACCACCTCTATTGAGTTGTAAACGTGAAATTAGCAACATCCACTCCTCTAAACCTGAGAAAACTTGTGTTCAAAAATTATTGACATCGAAATTTTTTCAAGAGGTGTATAACACTTTTTTTGAGAAAAATTGATAATTTGACCTCACGAGCCTCTTCCGACCTCCTCAATTGAGTTATAGACGTGAAATTGGCAAAATTCACTCCTCAAAGCCTGAGAAGACCTGAGCCGAAAGATTAATGACATCCAGGTTTTTTCAAGGAAAGCTTTCCCCTTTTTTCTATGAAAATCAAGAATTTGTCCTTACGAGCCTCTTCAGATCAGCTCAATTGAGTTATAAAGGTGAAATTAGCAACATCCACTTCTCAAAACCTGAGAAAACTTGTCTCAAAAAATAATTGACCTCCAAATTTTTTCAAAAAGTGTTAAATACTTTTTTTGAGGAAATTTGATAATTTAACCTTACGAGCCTCTTCCGACCTCCTCAATTGAGTTATAGACGTGAAATTGGCAACATTCACTTCTCAAAGCCTGAGAAGACTTTAGCCAAAAGATTAATGACATCCAGGTTTTTTCAAGGAAAGCTTTCCCCTTTTTTTTATGAAAATCAAGAATTTGTCCTTACGAGCCTCTTCAGATCACCCCAATTAAGTTGTAAAGGTGAAACTAGCAACATCCACTTCTCAAAACTTGAGAAAACTTGTCTCAAAAAACTATTGACCTCGAAATTTTTTCAAGACGTGTTTAATACTTTTTTTGAGGAAATTTGAGAATTTGACCTTACGAGCCTCTTCAGACCACCTCAATTGAGTTATAAAGGTGAAATCAGCAACATCCACTTTTCAAACCTCAAGAAAATGTGTGCCACAAGATAATTGAGATCGAAGTTTTTTCAAGGAAAGTTTTCTCTTTTTTTGATGAAATTCGAGAATTTTCCCTCACGAGCCTCTTCAGACCACCTCTATTGAGTTGTAAACGTGAAATTAGCAACATCCACTCCTCTAAACCTGAGAAAACTTGTGTTCAAAAATTATTGACCTCGAAATTTTTTCAAGAGGTGTTTATTACTTTTTTTGAGGAAATTTGAGAATTTGACCTTACGAGCCTCTTCAAACCACCTCAATTGAGTTAAAGACGTGACATTGACAACATTCACTTCTCAAAGCCTGACAAAACTTAAGCCAAAAGATTAATGACATCCAGGTTTTTTCAAGGCAAGTTTTCCCCTTTTTTTATGAAAATCAAGAATTTGTCCTTACGAGCCTCTTCAGATCACCCCAGTTGAGTTATAAAGGTGAATCTAGCAACATCCACTCCTCAAAACTTGAGAAAACTTGTCTTAAAAAATTATTGACCTCGAAATTTTTTCAAGAGGTGTTTAATACTTTTTTTGAGGAAATTTGAGATTTTTACCTTACGAGCCTCTTCAGACCTCCTCAATCGAGTTATAAAGGTAAAATTGGCAACATCTACTTCTCAAAACCTTTGAAGGCTTGTGCCTAAATATTATTGACATTCCAGTTTTTTGAAGGGGTGTTTGACACTTTGTTTTGATGAAGTTCGAGAATTTGACTTTACGGGCCTCTTCAGACCTCCTCAATTGAGTTATGAAAGTAAAATTAACAACATTCACTCCTCAAAACCTAAGAAAAACTTCTGTCCAAATATAAATGACATCCAGGTTTTTACAAGGAAAGTTTTCTCCTTTTTTTGATGAAATTCGAGAATTTGTCCTTACGAGCCTCTTCAGACCTCCTCAATTGAGTTATAAAAGTAAAATTGGCAACACTCCCTCCTAAAAACCAAAGAAAAGTTGTGCCTAAGAATTATGGACATCGAAGTTTTTTCAAGGGGTGTTTGACTATTTTTTTAATGTTTTGGATTAAAAAAAATGACCTTACGAGCCTCTTCAGACCACCTCAATTGAGTTACAAAGGTGATATTAGCAAGACTCACTCCTCGAAACCAAAGAAAACTTTTTTTAATGAAACTCATTTTTTTTTGTAGTGGACGCTCTCAGTTTTTAGCAACTATTTCCAAAACAAAAAAGTTTTTTGAAAATTCTACAGAAAGTGAAAAATCTCACACCAAAAAGCTCCATTCACTATTTTATTCGCTAAAATATTCACATCCAAACTCCGGCCAACGAATTATTCTACTCCCTCACACTTCATTAGCCAATCAAAGAGTGTTATGGAGAGTCACGTGGCCCAATGACAAAAGACCCCAAACTAAACCGGGGAACAGTGAGCGGAATATTTTATGTCGGCAAATTATAGGGCCGCATTTTTGAATTAGCCCGAAGCTCGGCTTTCTGGAAGAAATTCAGCCGAAGTGTGTGTGGCCTGGAATTTCTGATGTATAAACGTGGCAGCAGCGCAATGAAAAACCAATTATAAAGTAATATTTAATTTATTTTACACATTTAGAAATATTTATCTCATCAAATAGTTCATCATCTAGCCAATTAAGACAGACTTAATTATTAAACTACTTTACAATAAGGTACATGATCTGTCTTAAAAAAAAAAACACATTCACCAATATCGCACATACAGGGCCAAAAACACCCTGTATACCTAAAATTTATGTACAAAGGAATCACTATTAGTTTTACAATTTCAAAATTCCGATACCGGGGCTACAACAAAAATGCGAACTTATACAGTTGAATATTGCACCATCCATAAGTTCTTGGTTGTTATTGGCCGGAATATTGGTCAAATGTGGCCAATAAGAATCAAGCTAAATTGTATATAGTTTACACCGTCTGAGATCTCTACACTCCATATTACAATAATTTATACAAAAAAAAAGGATCGGGGGGAAGGGGGGACAAAGGTACAAACAAAAAAGGATTCAACAATAATAATAATTAATAAAAATAACCTATACACAAAATCACTGGTCACAGTTTTACTCTTTGTTATATCTTGCTTCGATAAATTGCTAGCGGATTTAGGGACTACGTTTTTGGGCTTGTATTAGACTGCCGGCCATACTCTGCAACAAAAAGAAAAATTAATTATCTACAAATTGCCGTTTTGCACGTCAAAATTGGTTGATAAATAAGGAAGTTATGAGCAATTGAAAGTTGATGACGTGGCAAATCAATTCTCAATGGATTTTGACGCGCCTTGAACTATGTTAAAGAGGATGGAATCTTCTTTGAACCACCGTTTTGAACGTCGAAATGTGTTTATAAATAAAGGAGATATGAACAATTAAAGTTTGATGACGTGGCAAAATTCAATCTTTAATAACACCGTCAATTTTCAATGGATTTTGACGCGCCTTGAAACATGTTAAAGAGGATGAAATCTTCTTTGAATCACCGTTTTGAACGTCGAAATGTGTTTGTAAATAAAGGAGATATGAACAATTAAAGTTTGATGACGTGGCAAAATTCAATATTTAATAACACCGTCAATTTTCAATGGATTTTGACGCGCCTTGAAACATGTTAAAGAGGATGAAATCTTCTTTGAATCACCGTTTTGAACGTCGAAATGTGTTTGTAAATAAAGGAGATATGAACAATTAAAGTTTGATGACGTGGCAAAATTCAATATTTAATAACACCGTCAATTTTCAATGGATTTTGACGCGCCTTGAACCATGTTAAAGAGGATGAAATGTTCTTTGAATCACCGTTTTGAACGTCGAAATGTGTTTATAAATAAAGGAGATATGAACAATTAAAGTTTGATGACGTGGCAAAATTCAATATTTAATAACACCGTCAATTCTCAATGGATTTTGACGCGCCTTGAACTATGTTAAAGAGGATGAAATGTTCTTTGAATCACCGTTTTGAACGTCGAAATGTGTATATAAATAAAGGAGATATGAACAATTAGAATTTGATGACGTGGCAAAATTTAATTTTTAATAACACCGTCAATTTTCAATGGATTTTGACGCGCCTTGAACCATGTTAAATAGTATGGAATGTTCTTTGAATCACCGTTTTCAACGTCGAAATGTGTTTATAAATAAAAAAGATATGAACAATTAAATTTTGATGACGTGGCAAAATTCAATCTTTAATAACACCGTCAATTTTCAATGGATTTTGACGCGACGTGAAACATGTTAAAGAGGATGAAATATTCTTTGAATCACCGTTTTGAACGTCGAAATGTGTTTGTAAATAAAGGAGATATTAACAATTTAAGTTTGATGACGTGGCAAAATTCAATCTTTAATAACACTGTTAATTTTCAATGGATTTTGACGCGCCTTGAAACATGTTAAAGAGGATGAAATCTTCTTTGAATCACCGTTTTGAACGTCGAAATGTGTTTGTAAATAAAGGAGATATGAACAATTAAAGTTTGATGACGTGGCAAAATTCAATCTTTGATAACATCGTCAATTTTCAATGGATTTTGACGCGCCTTGAACTAGGTTAAAGAGGATGAAATTTTCTTTGAATCACCGTTTTCAACGTCGAAATGTGTTTGTAAATAAAGGAGATATGAACAATTAAAGTTTGATGACGTGGCAAAATTCAATCTTTGATAACACCGTCAATTTTCAATGGATTTTGACGCGCCTTGAAACATGTTAAAGAGGATGAAATCTTCTTTGAATCACCGTTTTGAACGTCGAAATGTGTTTGTAAATAAAGGAGATATTAACAATTTAAGTTTGATGACGTGGCAAAATTCAATCTTTAATAACACTGTTAATTTTCAATGGATTTTGACGCGCCTTGAAACATGTTAAAGAGGATGAAATCTTCTTTGAATCACCGTTTTGAACGTCGAAATGTGTTTGTAAATAAAGGAGATATGAACAATTAAAGTTTGATGACGTGGCAAAATTCAATCTTTGATAACACCGTCAATTTTCAATGGATTTTGACGCGCCTTGAACTACGTTAAAGAGGATGAAATTTTCTTTGAATCACCGTTTTTAACTTCGAGATGTGTTTGTAAATAAAGGAGATATGAACAATTAAAGTTTGATGACGTGGCAAAATTCAATCTTTAATAACACTGTTAATTTTCAATGGATTTTGACGCGCCTTGAAACATGTTAAAGAGGATGAAATCATCTTTGAATCACCGTTTTGAACGTCGAAATGTGTTTGTAAATAAAGGAGATATTAACAATTTAAGTTTGATGACGTGGCAAAATTCAATCTTTAATAACACTGTTAATTTTCAATGGATTTTGACGCGTCTGAAACATGTTAAAGAGGATGAAATCTTCTTTGAATCACCGTTTTGAACGTCGAAATGTGTTTGTAAATAAAGGAGATATGAACAATTAAAGTTTGATGACGTGGCAAAATTCAATCTTTGATAACACCGTCAATTTTCAATGGATTTTGACGCGCCTTGAACTACGTTAAAGAGGATGAAATTTTCTTTGAATCACCGTTTTCAACGTCGAAATGTGTTTGTAAATAAAGGAGATATGAACAATTAAAGTTTGATGACGTGGCAAAATTCAATATTCAATAACACCGTCAATTTTCAATGGATTTCGACGCGCCTTGAACTACGTTAAAGAGGATGAGATGTTTTTTGAATCACCGTTTTGAACGTCGAAATGTGTTTATAAATAAAAAAGATATGAACAATTAAATTCTGATGACGTGGCAAAATTCAATCTTTAATAACACCGTCAATTTTCAATGGATTTTGACGCGCCTTGAAACATGTTAAAGAGGATGAAATCTTCTTTGAATCACCGTTTTGAACGTCGAAATGTGTTTGTAAATAAAGGAGATATGAACAATTTAAGTTTGATGACGTGGCAAAATTCAATATTCAATAACACCGTCAATTTTCAATGGATTTCGACGCGCCTTGAACTACGTTAAAGAGGATGAAATGTTTTTTGAATCACCGTTTTGAACGTCGAAATGTGTTTATAAATAAAAAAGATATGAACAATTAAATTCTGATGACGTGGCAAAATTCAATCTTTAATAACACCGTCAATTTTCAATGGATTTTGACGCGCCTTGAAACATGTTAAAGAGGATGAAATCATCTTTGAATCACCGTTTTGAACGTCGAAATGTGTTTGTAAATAAAGGAGATATTAACAATTTAAGTTTGATGACGTGGCAAAATTCAATCTTTAATAACACTGTTAATTTTCAATGGATTTTGACGCGCCTTGAACCATGTTAAAGAGGATGAAATCTTCTTTGAATCACCGTTTTGAACGTCGAAATGTGTTTATAAATAAAGAAGATATGAACAATTAAAGTTTGATGACGTGGCAAAATTCAATATTTAATTACACCGTCAATTTTCAATGGATTTTGACGCGCCTTGAACCATGTTAAAGAGGATGAAATGTTCTTTGAATCACCGTTTTGAATGTCGAAATGTGTTTATAAATGAAGGAGATATAAACAATTAAAGTTTGATGACGTGGCAAAATTCAATCTTTAATAACACCGTCAATTTTCAATGGATTTTGACGCGCCTTGAACCATGTTAAAGAGGATGAAATGTTCTTTGAATCACCGTTTTGAACGTCAAAATGTGTTTATAAATAAAGGAGATATGATCAATTAAAGTTTGATGACGTGGCAAAATTCAATTTGCAATAGCTCCGTCAATTTTCAACCGATAATTGTTAAAACTTCAAAAGTTTTTAAATTGCCTCGCAATTGACATTTTCAAGCCGCTGCAAACATCATCGATGGAAAAAGGTTTGAAATAATAGAAATAACAGACCTGCAAAAATCATCACACTTTTATTTATGAGCCGATTTCCAATTTAAAAAAACCAAATTGTAAACAAAACATTTCTCAATCACCCTGTATACTTGGAAGAAGACGAAAACTTGTTGGAAATAATATACAGAGTGATTTATGATATGACGTAAAATGCATCAACAAAATAATTTATAATTTTTAAAAAATCGTCGCCCTTTTATTTGTGAACCAATTTTCAATTTTCAAAAACCAAAGTGTAGATAAAACCTTCCTCAATCACCCCGTATAATTGTACTTTGACGTTAACTTGATGGAGATAATATACAGGGCAATTTAAAATACAATGTCAAATGCCCTACAAAATAATTGGTGATTTTTTGAAATTTCGTCACACTCTTATTTGTGGGCCGATTTCCAATTTTCAAAAACCCAAGTGTAGATATAACCTTTTTCAATCACCCCGTATAATTGTACTTTAACGTTAACTTTATGGAGATAATATACAGGGCGATTTAAAATACAATGTCAAATGCCTTACAAAATAATTTTGAAATATCGTCACACTCTTATTTGTGATTCTCCGTTTTGGAAAACCAGATAGAAGACAAAATCTTCCTCAATCACCCTGTATAATTGCACTTGGATGAAAACTTGTTGGAAATAATATACAGGGTGATTTATGTTAGGGTCCACAAAATCGTCACACTTTTTTTGATTGCCGATTTGCGTTTTTCAATGAACATATTTTAGATGAAACTTTACTCAAACACCCTGTATAAGTAGACTTTGACGACAATCCGTTGGAAATAATATACAGAGTGATTCATGATAGAATGTCAAATGTCCCACAAACTAATTGATTTTTTTATCATTTGTGTATCAATTTCTAATTATCAAAAAACAAATTGTAGAAAAAACCTTCCTTAATCACCCTGCATGGTTCGAGTTTGACGATACATGTTGGAAATTATATACAGGATGATTTATAATATAATGTCAAGATGTCTAATAATTGATATTTTTTTAAGAATCGTCAAACTTTTCATTCTTGACCAATTTTCAATTTTCCAAAAATCAAAATGTAGAAAAAAACCTTCCTTGATCACCCTGTATAGTTATAGTTTGACGAAACTTATTGGAAATAATGTACAGAGTGATTTATGATAGAATGTCAAATGTCCCACAAAATAATTGATAATTTTTTGGAAAAATCGTAAAACTTTGGACCGATTTTCAATTTTCAAAAATCAAAATGTAGAACAAACCTTCCTCAATCACCCTGTATAATGCGTTAACGAAAATGCGTTGCTAATTTTATACAGGAATGTTGAATGGTTCGAAAAATATTTGACATTTTTTTGAAAATTCATCACACATGCATTTGTTGATCGATTTTCAATTTTCAAAAACTAAATTGTACACAATACCTTTCTGAAACTGGTCCGTGACAAAAACTTGTTGGGAAAACAATACAGGGTGATTTATGATAGGCTGTCTAATGCCCCGCAACGTAATCGATAATTTTTTTTGAATTTCCAAAACCATCTATTGAATGAGTCAATAACTCCCAAGTGCCCAAAGTTTAATTTTTCAGGAAAAGTCAAAACTCAGAAAATCTAGTAAAATTGAGACAAAGTCGGAACAGTAAAAAAACAGACACTCAACAAAAAAAATTATAACTCAAAAACTAGAAGCAATACAGTCTCCATCAACATTATTTTGATAAGGAAAAGTGTCTTCTTGACTCATCACTACTACAAATCAAAAATTTCCAATAAAACCGGAACCAAGTATGTAAAAAGGAACCATCAATAAATTTCCAATCAACATTTTAATAAGCAATTTTCCTCTTTAACCACTACATTAGTTAATCGCGGCAATTAGCACCGACCGCAAACCTGAGGTTTCTCTAATGACAAAAATCGACATTAATTACCCTAATTCGGGTGAAACTTAGGAAGGCGCCATACTTGAAATAAAAAAAAAAATAAAAAAAAAATTGAACTCGGCCTAAACCAACTTTTTCGTGCACGGTACATTCTGACAGTAATTACAGCCTGTCCGACTGAAACATTGTATCAACAGTCTCTTGCACTTCCTAAGGGGAATAAAGACCGAAATGGTTGACGTGTTCTGTGTATGTACAGGGCGGGACAGTTTTCGAGGCCTTTTTTTGCTGTTACGGGACGTTCCCATGTTGCGGTCGTTGTACCATGGATAATAAAAAAAACGCTACTTTGTCTAGTGTGTGGCAACGTTGTTGCGTTGTTGTCTAATTTAGTTTGAAATTTAAATTGATAATTTTAGAGTAGCTTCATCAATGATCAAAAAAATTACAAATATTTTACATTATCGTATCATAATTCACCTTGTATATAATTTACAACGCTTTTTCATCCAAGTGCAATTATACAGGGTGATTGGGGAAGATTTTGTCTACTTTCTGGTTTTTCAAAACTGTAAATCACAAATAAGAGTGTGACGATATTTCAAAATTATTTTGTAAGGCATTTGACATTGTATTTTAAATCGCCCTGTATATTATTTCCATCAAGTTAACGTCAGAGTACAATTATACGGGGTGATTGAGGAAGGTTTTATCTACACTTTGGTTTTTGAAAATTGAAAATCGGTTCACAAATAAAATGGCGACGATTTTTTAAAAATTATAAATTATTTTGTTGATGCATTTTTCATATCATAAACCATCCTGTATATTATTTCCAACAAGTTTTCGTCTACTTTCAAATATACAGGGTGATTGAGAAATGTTTTGTTTACAATTTGGATTTTAAAATTGAAAATCGGTCCACAAATAGAATGGCGACGATTTTTTAAAAATTATAAATCATTTTGTTGATGCATTTTTCATATCATAAATCATCCTGTATATTATTTCCAACAAGTTTTCGTCTACTTTCAAATATACAGGGTGATTGAGAAATGCTTTGTTTACAATTTGGTTTTTTAAAATTGAGAATCGGTTCACAAATAGAATGGCGACGATTTTTTAAAAATTATAAATTATTTTGTTGATGCATTTTTCATATCATAAATCATCCTGTATATTATTTTCAACAAGTTTTCGTCTACTTTCAAATATACAGGGTGGTTGAGAAATTCTTTGTTTACAATTTGGTTTTTTAAAATTGAGAATCGGTTCACAAATAGAATGGCGACGATTTTTTAAAAATTATAAATTATTTTGTTGATGCATTTTTCATATCATAAATCATCCTGTATATTATTTTCAACAAGTTTTCGTCTACTTTCAAATACACAGGGTGATTGAGAAATGTTTTGTTTACAATTTGGTTTTTTAAAATTGAGAATCGGTTCACAAATAGAATGGCGACGATTTTTTAAAAATTATAAATTATTTTGTTGATGGATTTTTCATATCATAAATCATCCTGTATATTATTTTCAACAAGTTTTCGTCTACTTTCAAATATACAGGGTGATTGAGAAATGCTTTGTTTACAATTTGGTTTTTTAAAATTGAGAATCGGTTCACAAATAGAATGGCGACGATTTTTTAAAAATTATAAATCATTTTGTTGATGCATTTTTCATATCATAAATCATCCTGTATATTATTTCCAACAATTTTTGGTCAACTTTCAAGTATACAGGGTGATTGAGAAATGTTTCGTTTTGGTTTGATTTTTGAAAATTGAAAACTGGTTCACAAATAAAAGTGTAATGATTTTTTAAGCAAATTCTTTTTTATCGATAAATTTTGAAGCGGCTTGAAAATTTTCAAATAATGACAAATTTGCAGGGCTGTTATTGTCAAATAGATTGAAATTTGTACCCTTTTCCATGAACAATGTTTGAAGCGGCTTGAAAATTTCAACTGCAAAAGAGAGATTATGATTTTTTGATTAGTTTTTTTATTTTTCAAAAATGTCAAATTTGCAAAGCTGTTATTTTTGAACGGATTGAAACAATTGATTGAAATTTTTACACATCATATTTCAAACCCTTTTCCATCCACAATGTTTGAAGCGACTTGAAAATTTCAATTGTGAAACAATTTTTTTTTATTTTGAAAAATGGCAACTTTGAGGGGCTGTTGACTAACCCAAACGGATTGAAATTTATACACAGCAAATCTCAAAGTCTATTTTATCGTTGATTTTTGAAACGGTTTGAAAATTTCAACTGAAAGACAAAAAAATAAATGTTTGAAATAATAATTTGACAACTTTGCAGGGATGTTATGAAAAAACGGATTGAAATAAATAATTGAAATTTTCACTAAGCATATTTCAAACCCTTTTTCATCGATATATTTTGAAGCGGCTTGAAAATTTCAATTGAAAGACAAAATATAGATTTTTGAAATTTTAATTCGACAACTTTGCAGGGCTCTTATGGGAAAACGGATTGAAATAATGAATTGAAATTTTCACCAAGCATATTTCAAACCCTTTTTTATCGATGATTTTTGAAGCGGCTTTAAAATTTCAACTGATAGACAAAATATAACTTTTTTTAAATTTTAATAATTTGACAACTTAGCAGTGTTGTTATGAGAAAACGGATTGAGAAAATGAATTTAAATTTTTCCTAAGCATATTTCAAACCATCTTGCATAGATATTTTTTGAAGCGACTTGAAAATTTCAATTGAAAGACAAAATAAGTATGTTTTTTTTTTAATAATTTCACAACTTTGCAGGGCACTTATGAGAAAACGGATTGAGATAATGAATTGAAATTTTTCACTAAGCATATTTCAAACTCTCATTTATCGATCATTTTTGAAGCGGCTTGAGAATTTCAATTGAAAGACAAAATATAAATTTTTGAAATTTTAATAATTTGACAACTTTGCATGGCTGTCATGAAAAAACGGATTGAAAATTAAACACTACAAATCTCAAACCCTATTTTATCGATTTTTGAAGCGGCTTGAACATTTCATGAATTTTTGAAATTTTAATAATTTGACAACTTTGCAGAGATTGAAATATTCAATACAAATTTTCACCAAGCACATTTCAAACCCTTTTTCAACGATATTTTCTAAAACGGCTTGAAAATTTCGAGTGCAAGAAAAAATATAATTTTTTTAATTTTTAATAATTCTCAAATAATGACAAGCTTACAGGAATGATATTGACGAACGGGTTAAAATGATGGATTGAAATTTTTAAACAGAAAATTTCAAACTTTTTTCAATCGACAAAGTTTCAAGCGGCTTGAAAATTTCACCTGCTAAACAATTTGAAAACTTTTTAAATTTTCAAATAAATATGTTTGCAAGGCTGTGGACAAATGGATTGAAATTTGTATACAGAAAATTTGAAACCCTTTTTTTGACAAGGTTTAAAGCGGCTTGAAAATTTCAACTGCACGACAATTTAATAACTTTTGAAATTTGAATAATTTTCAAATAATGACAAGTTTGCAGTGCTGTACTTGACCAATGGATTGAAATTTCTACACAGTATATCTCAAACCCTTTCTCATCTACAATGATTCAAACGGCTGAAAATTGTGATGACGTGGCAACATTCAATCTGTAAAAACTCAGTTATTTTAAACCATTTTTGACTATGTTAAAGATGATGAAACCTTCTTGAAATCACAATAATTTGGACGTCAAGACTCATTGATAAATAACTGATTAATAAGGGATTACATTTTGATGACGTGAAGGCATTTTTAATCTGTAATAACTCGGTCAATTCTCAACCGATTTTGATGCGCATTGAACTAAATTTAAGATAATGAGATCTTCTTGAAATCGCCGTTATGAACGCCAAGTTTCATTATTAAATAACGAAGTAATGAGAATTATTTTGACGTGTCAACATTTAATTTGTAATAACTCCACCAAATTTCAACCGATTTTAACGCGTTTTGAACTGAGTTGAAGATGAAATCTTCTTGAAAATGCCGTTTCGAACGTCAAGATTCATTGATAAATAACGCAGTGCTGAGCAATTGAATTGTGATGACGTGGCAATATCCAATCTGTAATTACTCCGTGAATTTTCTACCGATTTTGAAGCGCTCTAAACTATATTGAAAAAAAAACTAGGAATCGCCATTTTGAACATCAAGAATAATTGATCGATAACGTAGTAATGAACTATTGAAAATGTTGAAGATAATGAAATATTCTTTTAGTGATTTGATTCATTGATAAATAACGGAGTAATGAGCGATGGAATTCAATCTGTTATAACTCCGTCAATTTTGAACCGATTCATTGATAAATGACGTAGTAATGAACTATTGAAAATGTTGAAGATAATGAAATATTCTTTTAGTGATTTGATTCATTGATAAATAACGGAGTAATGAGCGATGGAATTCAATCTGTTATAACTCCGTCAATTTTGAACCGATTCATTGATAAATAACGTAGTAATGAACTATTGAACAATGTTGAAGATAATGAAATATTCTTGAAAGCACCGTGTTGAATGATAAGATTCATTGATAAATAACGTAGTGATGAACTATTGAACAATGTTGAAGATAATGAAATATTCTTTTAGTGATTTGATTCATTGATAAATAACGGAGTAATGAGCGATGGAATTCAATCTGTTATAACTCCGTCAATTTTCAACCGATTCATTGATAAATAACGTAGTAATGAACTATTGAAAATGTTGAAGATAATGAAATATTCTTGAAAGCACCGTGTTGAATGACAAGATTTATTGATAAATAACGTAGTAATGAACTATTGAACAATTTTGAAGATAATGAAATATTTTTGAAAGCACCGTGTTGAATGACAAGATTCATTGATAAATAACGAAGTAATGAACTATTGAACAATGTTGAAGATAATGAAATATTCTCGAAAGCACCGTGTTGAATGACAAGATTCATTGATAAATAACGTAGTAATGAACTATTGAACAATGTTGAAGATAATGAAATATTCTTGAAAGCACCGTGTTGAATGACAAGATTTATTGATAAATAACGTAGTAATGAACTATTGAACAATGTTGAAGATAATGAAATATTCTTGAAAGCACCGTGTCGAATGACAAGATTCATTGATAAATAACTTAGTAATGAACTATTGAACAATATTGAAGATAATGAAATATTCTTGAAAGCACCGTGTTGAATGAAAAGATTCATTGATAAATAACGTAGTAATGAACTATTGAACAATGTTGAAGATAATGAAATATTCTTGAAAGCACCGTGTTGAATGACAAGTTTCATTGTTAAATTACGTAGTAATGAACTATTGAACAATGTTGAAGATAATGAAATATTCTTGAAAGCACCGTGTTGAATGAAAAGATTCATTGATAAATAACGTAGTAATGAACTATTGAACAATGTTGAAGATAATGAAATATTCTTGAAAGCACCGTGTTGAATGACAAGTTTCATTGTTAAATAACGTAGTAACAAACTATTGAACAATGTTGAAGATAATGAAATATTCTTGAAAGCACCGTGTTGAATGACAAGTTTCATTGTTAAATAACGTAGTAATGAACTATTGAACAATGTTGAAGATAATGAAATATTCTTGAAAGCACCGTGTTGAATGAAAAGATTCATTGATAAATAACGTAGTAATAAACTATTGAACAATGTTGAAGATAATGAAATATTCTTGAAAGCACCGTGTTGGATGACAAGTTTCATTGTTAAATAACGTAGTAATAAACTATTGAACAATGTTGAAGATAATGAAATATTCTTGAAAGCACCGTGTTGAATGACAAGTTTCATTGTTAAATAACGTAGTAATAAACTATTGAACAATGTTGAAGATAATGAAATATTCTTGAAAGCACCGTGTTGGATGACAAGTTTCATTGTTAAATAACGTAGTAATGAACTATTGAAAATGTTGAAGATAATGAAATATTCTTGAAAGCACCGTCTTGAATGATAAGATTCATTGACAAATAACGTAGTAATGAACTATTGAACAATGTTGAAGATGATGAAATATTCTTGAAAGCACCGTGTTGAATGATAAGATTCATTGATAAATAACGTAGTGATGAACTATTGAACAATGCTGAAGATAATGAAATATTCTTTTAGTGATTTGATTCATTGATAAATAACGGAGTAATGAGCGATGGAATTCAATCTGTTATAACTCCGTCAATTTTCAACCGATTCATTGATAAATAACGTAGTAATGAACTATTGAAAATGTTGAAGATAATGAAATATTCTTGAAAGCACCGTGTTGAATGATAAGATTCATTGATAAATAACGTAGTGATGAACTATTGAACAATGTTGAAGAGAATGAAATATTCTTTTAGTGATTTGATTCATTGATAAATAACGGAGTAATGAGCGATGGAATTCAATCTGTTATAACTCCGTCAATTTTCAACCGATTCATTGATAAATAACGTAGTAATGAACTATTGAAAATGTTGAAGATAATGAAATATTCTTGAAAGCACCGTGTTGAATGATAAGATTCATTGATAAATAACGTAGTGATGAACTATTGAACAATGTTGAAGAGAATGAAATATTCTTTTAGTGATTTGATTCATTGATAAATAACGGAGTAATGAGCGATGGAATTCAATCTGTTATAACTCCGTCAATTTTCAACCGATTCATTGATAAATAACGTAGTAATGAACTATTGAAAATGTTGAAGATAATGAAATATTCTTGAAAGCACCGTGATGAATGATAAGATTCATTGATAAATAACGTAGTAATGAACTATTGAACAATGTTGAAGATAATGAAATATTCTTTTAGTGATTTGATTCATTGATAAATAACGGAGTAATGAGCGATGGAATTCAATCTGTTATAACTCCGTCAATTTTCAACCGATTCATTGATAAATAACGTAGTAATGAACTCTTGAACAATGTTGAAGATAATGAAATATTCTTGAAAGCACCGTGTTGAATGACAAGATTCATTGATAAATAACGTAACGTAACGTAACGCGGTTTGAACTATATGTTGAAGATAATGAAGATACTCACGTTAGTAAGCCAGGATTATCCGTCGGGTACCACGAATACTGCGGGAGGTAGTTGTGCGTGGGATGAGGTGGATGAGGCGCAGGATGCGGCGCATGCGCCGCATGTATCTGCTGTTGCGGTTTAACATCCCAACCGCCGCCAGGACTCGGCGCTGGTTGACCGGAAATATCCGACCCAGGCGTCGAACTGGGCGTCGGACTAGGATGCTGCATGTAACCGCCAGTGGCGGGCGAACCGCTCGACGACCCACCGCCTGAAATAAACCGTTTTTGTTAATACTTTCAGCACTAGTTGGAAGAGTGATCTTCCAAAAAGAGTTTTACCTTCAAGTTTGATCCTACCTTGCATCATATTTCCCGTTTGCGGTCCGGGACTACTCGAGGGCAAATTCCCGTTGCCGCCCAACAGTCCCGAGTGCGTGTTGTTGCTGCCGTTGTTGTTCGTGCCGCCCGTCACCTGCGCCGCTTTCATCATTTTCTTGTATTTACTTCGTCGGTTTTGGAACCAAATTTTAACCTGCAACCAAGTTAATTATCATTGAATAAAAAATGTTTGCCGGCAATTTCTCAAGAATATTATTCAAAACTTGACAGCGGAATTAATTAGAAATATATCAGCATAGCATATCTATCGGAGATTAGATATGCTGCTGAATAATTAGTTGCAGAATGAAAATAAAACAGGTAAAAATGCTGTAACCACAATAATTGAAAGGCCACTGCAGTTGGTGTACATTCACTTTTGGCTGACCCCATTTCCAGGAAACTGCATTTTTTTTTTGGCCCAAAATCAAATCAAGGTCACGTTTCAAGGTCAACCCCACTATACAGCATCTTGTCCTGCATCCTATCTCTCATAATATCAGGTAGCGGAGATTTTTTTTCCAAATAGACATACTCGGACAAGTCAAGCATAAAATAAGTACGCCAGTTTAGATTTATAGCTCGTATAAGCTTCCGTTTTAGCCGGTACCGTAATATTTCTCTATACAGTTCAATTGTTTTTTAGTCTGACGAAAATAACGATAACATATGCAGGATTTAACTGTAGCTGGCATTCCGGCTTTATTTTCTGGGCATTGTAATGGAAATAATGCAAAGTGACTTAAGCATGGTAGTTAGTATCTGATAGCCCCGTACATGTGATACTTTTGATTTCATTTTGGGGACCTTGATGGGTTTGAGGAATTTGGATGTGAAACATAAACTGTTGATTTTGATGATAGTCAATAGTTATTTCCCATAATTTCCATAACACCCTGTACATTTTTTTCATGATATAAATATATAAAATAATGGGGTCTTGTAAAGATCAGGCATCCATTGATTAATGCATTTTTCCAATTTTTAAGCATAGTTTTGGGCAAAGTTTACTAATAATTAGTAAACTTTGTTTTGGGTTTATAGAACAATTTCAACCAAAAACAAATGCTGGATGAACAACTTTTAACATGAAAAAAAAATCCAGAATAAACTATTTTTTTTAGATTTCAATGCAACAACTCCCTAAAATGACAGCTTCGTCACATTGTTACAAGCTACATATCACAACCAACATGCAATGTTGCCAAACGTATGCAAACTTTTTGAAAATCATGACTGCAATAGTTTTGCCTGTATATTTTGATAGACTATGACAAAAAAAACAATGTAACATAAGATAAGACACTGAGAACGAGAACTATAAAAATGTCAAAGTTTCAACAATTATATCCTTGGCTTATCTGATCAATCAAGTTTCTGAATCTCTCAGACGGTGACTCAAACTAACCAGAACTAACCCAATCCTCACCAAAACTAACCCAAATCAAACAAACCCAATCTGACCAATACTAACCCAAACTAACCAAATGTAACCAGACTTACGAAAACTAACCAGAACTCACCCAATCTTACCAAAACGAACCCAATCTAACCAAAACTCACCGAAACTAACTCAAATTAACCAATACTAAACAATTCTGACCAGTACTGACCCAATCTAACCAAAACTCACATAAACTAAACAGAACTAACCAAAACTAACCCAGTTTGACCAAACCAATCAAAAACTAACCCAAATCAAACTTACCCAATCTAACCAAAAACTAACCCAAACTAACCCAATCTGACCAAAACTCACCAAAACTAACTCAAATTAACCAAAACTAAACCATTCTGACCAGTACTGAACCAATCTAACCAAAACTCACATAAACTAAACAGAACTAACCAAAACTAACCCAGTTTGACCAAACCAATCAAAAACTAACCCAATCTGACCAAAAACTAACCCAAACTAACCCAATCTGACCAAAACGGACCTAATCTAACCAAAACTCACCGAAACTAACTCAAATTAACCAATACTAAACAATTCTGACCAGTACTGACCCAATCTAACCAAAACTCACATAAACTAAACAGAACTAACCAAAACTAACCCAGTTTGACCAAGCCAATCAAAAACTAACCCAAACTAACCAGAATTAACCTAATCTAACCAAGACTAACCCAAACTAACCCAAATCAAACTTACCCAATCTAACCAAAAACTAACCCAAACTAACCCAATCTGACCAAAACTCACCAAAACTAACTCAAATCAACCAAAACTAAACCATTCTGACCAGTACTGACCCAATCTAACCAAAACTCTCATAAACTAAACAGAACTAGCCAAAACTAACCCAGTTTGACCAAACCAATCAAAAACTAACCCAAACGAACCCAAATCAAACTTACCCAATCTAACCAAAAACTAACCCAAACTAACCCAATCTGACCAAAACTCACCAAAACTAACTCAAATTAACCAAAACTAAACCATTCTGACCAGTACTGAACCAATCTAACCAAAACTCACATAAACTAAGCAGAACTAACCAAAACTAATCCAGTTTGACCAAACCAATCAAAAACTAACCCAATCTGACCAAAAACTAACCCAAACTAACCCAATCTGACCAAAACGGACCTAATCTAACCAAAACTCACCGAAACTAACTCAAATTAACCAATACTAAACAATTCTGACCAGTACTGACCCAATCTAACCAAAACTCACATAAACTAAACAGAACTAGCCAAAACTAACCCAGTTTGACCAAACCAATCAAAAACTAACCCAAACTAACCAGAATTAACCCAATCTAACCAAGACTAACCCAAACTAACCCAAATCAAACTCACCCAATCTTACTAAAACGAACCCAATCTGACCAAAACTCACCAAAACTAACTCAAATCCACCAAAACTAAACCATTCTGACCAGTACTGACCCAATCTAACCAAAACTCACATAAACTAAACAGAACTAGCCAAAATTAACCCAGTTTGACCAAACCAATCAAAAACCAACCCAATTTGACCAAAAACTAACCCAAACTAACCCAATCTGACCAAAACGGACCTAATCTAACCAAAACTCACCGAAACTAACTCAAATTGACCAAAACTAAACCATCCTGACCAGTACTGAATCAATCTAACCAAAACCCACATAAATTAAGCAGAACTAACCCAAACTAACTCAATCCAACCAAGACTCACCCAATCTAATCAAATCAAACTCAAACTGACTCAATTTGACCAAAACTATGCCAAAAACTAACCAGAACTCACCCTTCATCCGCTACAGACAAAAAAAATATGGAAAACATTTCTCACAGTATCCACCTGGCAACACAGCGCGTGTTTATCATTCTTGGTCTTCAATTAGTGAGTAGTGACTTGAAAATCTTGACATGTTGACAGTATTGAAAATATCGACTTCGCGGCGATCATCAGTTTTGTAAATGAAATTTTCAAAATTTATTTATCCTGCTTAACTATTTGTTTTAACTTCTTTAGTGTTTACGTGAGGAACTGTAGTACATGAGAACAACAGAAATTGTCCATTTCAATGACCCACAACTGGAACAAATCGAGATTTTTGGAAAATGTTCTGATGAAACAATGTGCCTAAAATAGTGTTTTTTCTACAAAAAAGTGATTCAACCAGCATTTTTTCTCTTTAGAATAGTTGAAAAAAGGATAATTTACCAAATAGGGAGGTTTCATGAATTCGAAAATTAACAAAAATATTTAAACATGTTTTTTAGAATGGCTCAAACAGTACTCTGTGAGAATTTCAAGTCATTTGGTGAATTTGTCAATTTACTAGAGCTGTTTGAAATTTTTATAGAAATTTGAAACCAATTTCAATGGCGGGCTCTGACGTACTATCCCCAGCTTTTCCATCTTTCTCGATTAAACAGAGACACGCTTTTCCGATTTAGCGTGCATTCTGCGCGTTTGCCACAGTTTACGTTTCATTCCGGAAAATAGATGAGTGGGGTTATATAGAAACAAATCAAACATTTTCTATTGAATATTCCGGAGTAATCAAATTGATCAACTATTTATTTATTCAAGTTTGAGCCAATTTTTTTTATTTATTCAAGACAAGATCACTCGCTAAATCATATTATATTTGGTTAACAAGCATGATCTTATGTGATTTCTGTGTCAATGTGGTAACATCAACACAGCGCCGTCGCCTTCACCTCCTAACCTAACCTCAAATTTTGTTTTGTTTTGCTGTTTGCTTCAAGTTTTCTTCTCAAAAACTGCAAACTTTTCATTTTTTTATACGTTAAAACCCAATCAAAAGTCCTCATATATTCGGTGAAGCTCTCATTCAGTGAAAAAAAGGAAAAGCTTGTGTTTGAATCTGTGACAAAAATGAAGAAAAAGTGCTTTGTGTCATCATTGTTATTAGTGGCTTCCGGGTTTTATGCTCTCATATACCAGTGAAACAGTTTATATATTGCGTGACAATAAAAGGTAGACACTCATTATTGTCTTTTATTGTCCAAAATTCATGAACATACTCCAATACAAAGCTTGTTAACTTCTCCGAAAAAACACTCACATATTAAGTCACCTCAAACTACAAAATGTTCAGAAAGGATGAGGCTACAATATTTCAACATAAGAAAAAGTCCATTTGCACCTGTATACTACCCAAAGTGCTTTCTAGGATATTTCACGGAATCGAGACTTTTCAAATGGCTTTTTCGTCTCCAAATTTTTAAAGCACTCGATGGAGAACTTAGACAGGTGGAAATGGACATTCCATAATTTGTGTGTGTATAGGAATATGTTTAGAATCAATAATAACAGTAACAAGCAACAGTACCCAAATCCCAAATCACGGATGTATGTAAACATAAAAACAAGGTTAGGTTTCCCACATGATGCGGCGTTGTCAGCTCGTTCGCAATTTACCCAATAGAGTTGGGTGTACGAGTGATTTCATTGGAGGATGCGCTATAGAGCTAAATAAAATGCTACGCTAATTTCACAACCTGGCAATAAATTTAGAATGGGGCGTCACCAGTCGTTTCATTTGTTGATCAGGATCACGTGTCGGTGACGTAGTTTCCCTGAGAGTATTTTGAATGAAACCGTTAGAAAATTAGCAGATATGAATTGAGTTTTCCAGAATATACATATATGGATAAAAAAAATGAAAAAATTGTTTTTGGCATTAGGATGCATCAAAGAATTCACAGAAAAAATATCCAAAAAAAAATATCCATTCACCTTAAAAAGGACAAAATACGTGGATGCCTGATGTTTACAAGAACGTATAAATAATAATTAATATATTAAACAAACTTCATATAATAACGGCAAATTCAACAAGATGAACTGTCCAAAAACAACGTGTTTTGTCAATGTAAAATTTACTATACCTGCCTAAGGCCCTTCCGCTTTATTAACCCCGATATAAAAACACATCTTCCGGTCCGGAATACGTTAAAGTACCCGTATTCCACGGATGGCTAGTGACGTCTTAACGCCCTTTTGAATACTGACAGCGAATTGACATTTTTTGGCAACCCCTATCGTCCAACTGTTACATTTCCTGGCTGTGACTGGGTAAAATTATTTAAAATTTTACTTAAACTTTGTACGATGACTAACACACCAAACACACCGGGTTGCATAACGCGAATTTCATAATAAAATGTATTTATGCAGTTTTTTTTTTCCAATCTATCTCGGTACGAGATCTTGTAAGGTGACCTTCGCCAGAAAACCGCCGATGTTAATGTTGTTTTCAGACCCATTGTTCATAGTTGATGTAACTGCGCGTTCATGGGAAATTTCTATCTATTCTTTTCGACCGTCTGAGCGATGAAAAATTTGCCACTTTTCAATGGCAACCCCCGGGTGTGCTCTGATTAAGATAAGGGCTTGTTCAATGTCATAATATTGAGCTGATTGAGTCGTTAGAGCTGTGGGGGGCGAGCGGTTGTCGCTCTGCGGGGGTATAAGGGGAGATCAATTTAATCTGAATGTGAATACAGTCATTAGGAATTGTGCTAAGACTCCCCTGCTTGAGCGGTCAAACATCACAGCTAGAGCTGCGCATGCATCACTTGAACAATAAATTCATTTTTGTACAAAAAAAAAATATTTATCTTGTGCAAGTCTGACAAGTTATAGCTAATTCTAGTGATCATATGTCACCAAGAAATTATAGTGCAGTGAAAAAGGCACTATTTAGTAATAATCTAGTGCATGCAAACATCACTAAGATATCTCCACTGGATTTGTTTTTATGAGGTTATTGTTAAAAAATAACAATATTCATCTGGCTCAAATTTGGGAGGTTGTTACTAATTCTAGTGATCATATGTCACCAAGAAATTATAGTGCAGTGAAAAAGGCACTATTTAGTAATAATCTTGTGCAAACATCACCAAGATATCTCCACTGGATTTGTTTTTATGAGGTTTTTGTTAAAAAATAACAATATTCATCTAGCTCAAATTTGGGAGGTTGTTACTAATTCTAGTGATCATATGTCACCAAGAAATTATAGTGCAGTGAAAAAGGCACTATTTAGTAATAATCTAGTGCAAACATCACTAAGATATCTCCACTGGATTTGTTTTTATGAGGTTTTTGTTAAAAAATAACAATATTCATCTGGCTCAAATTTGGGAGATTGTTACTAATTCTAGTGATCATATGTCACCAAGAAATTATAGTGCAGTGAAAAAGGCACTATTTAGTAATAATCTAGTGCAAACATCACCAAGATATCTCCACTGGATTTGTTTTTATGAGGTTTTTGTTAAAAAATAACAATATTCATCTGGCTCAAATTTGGGAGGTTGTTACTAATTCTAGTGATCATATGTCACCAAGAAATTATAGTGCAGTGAAAAAGGCACTATTTAGTAATAATCTAGTGCAAACATCACTAAGATATCTCCACTGGATTCGTTTTTATGAAGTTTTTGTTAAAAAATAACAATATTCATCTAGCTCAAATTTGGGAGGTTGTTACTAATTCTAGTGATTATATGTCACCAAGAAATTATAGTGCAGTGAAAAAGGCACTATTTAGTATTAATCTAGTGCAAACATCACCAAGATATCTCCACTGGATTTGTTTTTATGGGGTTTTTGTTAAAAAATAACAATATTCATCTAGCTCAAATTTGGGAGGTTGTTACTAATTCTAGTGATCATATGTCACCAAGAAATCATAGTGCAGTGAAAAAGGCACTATTTAGTAATAAACTAGTGCAAACATCACTTAGATATCTCCACTGGATTTGTTTTTATGAAGTTTTTGTTAAAAAATAACAATATTCATCTAGCTCAAATTTGGGAGATTGTTACTAATTCTAGTGATCATATGTCACCAAGAAATTATAGTGCAGTGAAAAAGGCACTATTTAGTAATAATCTAGTGCAAACATCACTAAGATATCTCCACTGGATTCGTTTTTATGAAGTTTTTGTTAAAAAATAACAATATTCATCTAGCTCAAATTTGGGAGGTTGTTACTAATTTTAGTGATCAAATGTCACCAAGAAATTATAGTGCAGTGAAAAAGGCACTATTTAGTAATAATCTAGTGCAAACATCACTAAGATATCTCCACTGGGTTTGTTTTTATGAGGTTTTTGTTAAAAAATAACAATATTCATCTGGCTCAAATTTGGGAGGTTGTTACTAATTCTAGTGATCAAATGTCACCAAGAAATTATAGTGCAGTGAAAAAGGCACTATTTAGTAATAATCTAGTGCAAACATCACTAAGATATCTCCACTGGATTCGTTTTTATGAGGTTTTTGTTAAAAAATTACAATATTCATCTGGCTCAAATTTGGGAGATTGTTACTAATTTTAGTGATCAAATGTCACCAAGAAATTATAGTGCAGTGAAAAAGGCACTATTTAGTAATAATCTAGTGCAAACATCACTAAGATATCTCCACTGGATTCGTTTTTATGAGATTTTTGTTAAAAAATAACAATATTCATCTGGCTCAAATTTGGGAAGTTGTTACTAATTCTAGTGATCATAATATGTCACCAAGAAATTATAGTGCAGTGAAAAAGGCACTATTTAGTAATAATCTAGTGCAAACATCACTAAGATATCTCCACTGGGTTTGTTTTTATGAGGTTTTTGTTAAAAAATAACAATATTCATCTGGCTCAAATTTGGGAGGTTGTTACTAATTCTAGTGATCAAATGTCACCAAGAAATTATAGTGCA
This sequence comes from Orchestes rusci, assembly GCA_958502075.1. Lineage (NCBI taxonomy): Eukaryota > Metazoa > Arthropoda > Insecta > Coleoptera > Curculionidae > Orchestes > Orchestes rusci. The sequence goes on along the minus strand of OY293313.1, from coordinate 21,233,769 downwards.
GTGAAAAAGGCACTATTTAGTAATAATCTAGTGCAAACATCACTAAGATATCTCCACTGGATTCGTTTTTATGAGGTTTTTGTTAAAAAATTACAATATTCATCTGGCTCAAATTTGGGAGGTTGTTACTAATTCTAGTGATCATATGTCACCAAGAAATTATAGTGCAGTGAAAAAGGCACTATTTAGTAATAATCTAGTGCAAACATCACTAAGATATCTCCACTGGATTCGTTTTTATGAGATTTTTGTTAAAAAATAACAATATTCATCTGGCTCAAATTTGGGAAGTTGTTACTAATTCTAGTGATCATAATATGTCACCAAGAAATTATAGTGCAGTGAAAAAGGCACTATTTAGTAATAATCTAGTGCAAACATCACTAAGATATCTCCACTGGGTTTGTTTTTATGAGGTTTTTGTTAAAAAATAACAATATTCATCTGGCTCAAATTTGGGAGGTTGTTACTAATTCTAGTGATCAAATGTCACCAAGAAATTATAGTGCAGTGAAAAAGGCACTATTTAGTAATAATCTAGTGCAAACATCACTAAGATATCTCCACTGGATTCGTTTTTATGAGGTTTTTGTTAAAAAATTACAATATTCATCTGGCTCAAATTTGGGAGATTGTTACTAATTTTAGTGATCAAATGTCACCAAGAAATTATAGTGCAGTGAAAAAGGCACTATTTAGTAATAATCTAGTGCAAACATCACTAAGATATCTCCACTGGATTCGTTTTTATGAGATTTTTGTTAAAAAATAACAATATTCATCTGGCTCAAATTTGGGAAGTTGTTACTAATTCTAGTGATCATAATATGTCACCAAGAAATTATAGTGCAGTGAAAAAGGCACTATTTAGTAATAATCTAGTGCAAACATCACTAAGATATCTCCACTGGGTTTGTTTTTATGAGGTTTTTGTTAAAAAATAACAATATTCATCTGGCTCAAATTTGGGAGGTTGTTACTAATTCTAGTGATCAAATGTCACCAAGAAATTATAGTGCAGTGAAAAAGGCACTATTTAGTAATAATCTAGTGCAAACATCACTAAGATATCTCCACTGGATTCGTTTTTATGAGGTTTTTGTTAAAAAATTACAATATTCATCTGGCTCAAATTTGGGAGGTTGTTACTAATTCTAGTGATCATATGTCACCAAGAAATTATAGTGCAGTGAAAAAGGCACTATTTAGTAATAATCTAGTGCAAACATCACTAAGATATCTCCACTGGATTTGTTTTTATGAGGTTTTTGTTAAAAAATAACAATATTCATCTAGCTCAAATTTGGGAGGTTGTTACTAATTCTAGTGATCATATGTCACCAAGAAATTATAGTGCAGTGAAAAAGGCACTATTTAGTATTAATCTAGTGCAAACATCACTTAGATATCTCCACTGGATTTGTTTTTATGAAGTTTTTGTTAAAAAATAACAATATTCATCTAGCTCAAATTTGGGAGGTTGTTACTAATTCTAGTGATCATATGTCACCAAGAAATCATAGTGCAGTGAAAAAGGCACTATTTAGTAATAAACTAGTGCAAACATCACTTAGATATCTCCACTGGATTTGTTTTTATGAAGTTTTTGTTAAAAAATAACAATATTCATCTAGCTCAAATTTGGGAGGTTGTTACTAATTCTAGTGATCATATGTCACCAAGAAATTATAGTGCAGTGAAAAAGGCACTATTAAGTAATAATCTAGAGCAAACATCACTAAGATATCTCCACTGGATTCGTTTTTATGAGGTTTTTGTTAAAAAATAACAATATTCATCTGGCTCAAATTTGGGAGGTTGTTACTAATTCTAGTGATCATATGTCACCAAGAAATTATAGTGCAGTGAAAAAGGCACTATTTAGTAATAATCTAGTGCAAACATCACTAAGATATCTCCACTGGATTTGTTTTTATGAGGTTTTTGTTAAAAAATAACAATATTCATCTAGCTCAAATTTGGGAGGTTGTTACTAATTCTAGTGATCATATGTCACCAAGAAATTATAGTGCAGTGAAAAAGGCACTATTTAGTAATAATCTAGTGCAAACATCACTAAGATATCTCCACTGGATTTGTTTTTATGAGGTTTTTGTTAAAAAATAACAATATTCATCTAGCTCAAATTTGGGAGGTTGTTACTAATTCTAGTGATCATATGTCACCAAGAAATTATAGTGCAGTGAAAAAGGCACTATTTAGTATTAATCTAGTGCAAACATCACTTAGATATCTCCACTGGATTTGTTTTTATGAAGTTTTTGTTAAAAAATAACAATATTCATCTAGCTCAAATTTGGGAGGTTGTTACTAATTCTAGTGATCATATGTCACCAAGAAATCATAGTGCAGTGAAAAAGGCACTATTTAGTAATAAACTAGTGCAAACATCACTTAGATATCTCCACTGGATTTGTTTTTATGAAGTTTTTGTTAAAAAATAACAATATTCATCTAGCTCAAATTTGGGAGGTTGTTACTAATTCTAGTGATCATATGTCACCAAGAAATTATAGTGCAGTGAAAAAGGCACTATTAAGTAATAATCTAGAGCAAACATCACTAAGATATCTCCACTGGATTCGTTTTTATGAAGTTTTTGTTAAAAAATAACAATATTCATCTAGCTCAAATTTGGGAGGTTGTTACTAATTCTAGTGATCATATGTCACCAAGAAATTATAGTGCAGTGAAAAAGGCACTATTTAGTAATAATCTAGTGCAAACATCACTAAGATATCTCCACTGGATTTGTTTTTATGGGGTTTTTGTTAAAAAATAACAATATTTATCTGGCTCAAATTTGGGAGGTTTTTACTAATTCTAGTGATCATATGTCACCAAGAAATTATAGTGCAGTGAAAAAGGCACTATTTAGTAATAATCTAGTGCAAACATCACTTAGATATCTCCACTGGATTTGTTTTTATGAAGTTTTTGTTAAAAAATAACAATATTCATCTAGCTCAAATTTGGGAGGTTGTTACTAATTCTAGTGATCATATGTCACCAAGAAATCATAGTGCAGTGAAAAAGGCACTATTTAGTAATAAACTAGTGCAAACATCACTTAGATATCTCCACTGGATTTGTTTTTATGAAGTTTTTGTTAAAAAATAACAATATTCATCTAGCTCAAATTTGGGAGGTTGTTACTAATTCTAGTGATCATATGTCACCAAGAAATTATAGTGCAGTGAAAAAGGCACTATTTAGTAATAATCTAGTGCAAACATCACTTAGATATCTCCACTGGATTTGTTTTTATGAAGTTTTTGTTAAAAAATAACAATATTCATCTAGCTCAAATTTGGGAGGTTGTTACTAATTCTAGTGATCATATGTCACCAAGAAATCATAGTGCAGTGAAAAAGGCACTATTTAGTAATAAACTAGTGCAAACATCACTTGGATATCTCCACTGGATTTGTTTTTATGAAGTTTTTGTTAAAAAATAACAATATTCATCTAGCTCAAATTTGGGAGGTTGTTACTAATTCTAGTGATCATATGTCACCAAGAAATTATAGTGCAGTGAAAAAGGCACTATTTAGTAATAATCTAGTGCAAACATCACTAAAATATCTCCACTGGATTTGTCTTTATGAGGTTTTTGTTAAAAAATAACAATATTCATCTAGCTAAAATTTGGGAGGTTGTTACTAATTCTAGTGATCATATGTCACCAAGAAATTATAGTGCAGTGAAAAAGGCACTATTTAGTAATAATCTAGTGCAAACATCACTAAGATATCTCCACTGGATTTGTTTTTATGGGGTTTTTGTTAAAAAATAACAATATTCATCTAGCTCAAATTTGGGAGGTTGTTACTAATTCTAGTGATCATATGTCAGCAAGAATTCATAGTGCAGTGAAAAAGGCACTATTTAGTAATAAACTAGTGCAAACATCACTTAGATATCTCCACTGGATTTGTTTTTATGAAGTTTTTGTTAAAAAATAACAATATTCATCTGGCTCAAATTTGGGAGGTTGTTACTAATTCTAGTGATCATATGTCACCAAGAAATTATAGTGCAGTGAAAAAGGCACTATTTAGTAATAATATAGTGCAAACATCACTAAGATATCTCCACTGGATTTGTTTTCATGAGATTTTTGTTAAAAAATAACAATATTCATCTGGCTCAAATTTGGGAGGTTGTTACTAATTCTAGTGATCATATGTCACCAAGAAATTATAGTGCAGTGAAAAAGGCACTATTTAGTAATAATCTAGTGCAAACATCACTAAGATATCTCCACTGGATTTGTTTTTATGAAGTTTTTGTTAAAAAATAACAATATTCATCTAGCTCAAATTTGGAAGGTTGTTACTAATTCTAGTGATCATATGTCACCAAGAAATTATAGTGCAGTGAAAAAGGCACTATTTAGTAATAATCTAGTGCAAACATCACTAAGATATCTCCACTGGATTTGTTTTTATGAGGTTTTTGTTAAAAAATAACAATATTCATCTGGCTCAAATTTGGGAGATTGTTACTAATTCTAGTGATCATTGTCACCAAGAAATTATAGTGCAGTGAAAAAGGCACTATTTAGTAATAATCTAGTGCAAACATCACTAAAATATCTCCACTGGATTTGTTTTTATGAGGTTTTCGTTAAAAAATAACAATATTCTTCTAGCTCAAATTTGGGAGATTGTTACTAATTCTAGTGATCATATGTCACCAAGAAATTATAGTGCAGTGAAAAAGGCACTATTTAGTAATAATCTAGTGCAAACATCACTAAGATATCTCCACTGGATTCGTTTTTATGGGGTTTTCGTTAAAAAATAACGATATTCTTCTAGCTCAAATTTGGGAGATTGTTACTAATTCTAGTGATCATATGTCACCAAGAAATTATAGTGCAGTGAAAAAGGCACTATTTAGTAATAATCTAGTGCAAACATCACTAAGATATCTCCACTGGATTCGTTTTTATGGGGTTTTCGTTAAAAAATAACAATATTCTTCTAGCTCAAATTTGGGAGATTGTTACTAATTCTAGTGATCATATGTCACCAAGAAATTATAGTGCAGTGAAAAAGGCACTATTTAGTAATAATCTAGTGCAAACATCACTAAGATATCTCCACTGGATTCGTTTTTATGGGGTTTTCGTTAAAAAATAACAATATTCTTCTAGCTCAAATTTGGGAGATTGTTACTAATTCTAGTGATCATATGTCACCAAGAAATTATAGTGCAGTGAAAAAGGCACTATTTAGTAATAATATAGTGCAAACATCACTAAGATATCTCCACTGGATTTGTTTTCATGAGATTTTTGTTAAAAAATAACAATATTCATCTGGCTCAAATTTGGGAGGTTGTTACTAATTCTAGTGATCATATGTCACCAAGAAATTATAGTGCAGTGAAAAAGGCACTATTTAGTAATAATCTAGTGCAAACATCACTAAGATATCTCCACTGGATTTGTTTTTATGAGGTTTTCGTTAAAAAATAACAATATTCTTCTAGCTCAAATTTGGGAGATTGTTACTAATTCTAGTGATCATATGTCACCAAGAAATTATAGTGCAGTGAAAAAGGCACTATTTAGTAATAATCTAGTGCAAACATCACTAAGATATCTCCACTGGATTCGTTTTTATGGGGTTTTCGTTAAAAAATAACAATATTCTTCTAGCTCAAATTTGGGAGATTGTTACTAATTCTAGTGATCATATGTCACCAAGAAATTATAGTGCAGTGAAAAAGGCACTATTTAGTAATAATCTAGTGCAAACATCACTAAGATATCTCCACTGGATTTGTTTTTATGAGGTTTTTGTTAAAAAATAACAATATTCATCTAGCTCAAATTTGGGAGGTTGTTACTAATTCTAGTGATCATATGTCACCAAGAAATTATAGTGCAGTGAAAAAGGCACTATTTAGTAATAATCTAGAGCAAACATCACTAATATATCACCACTGGATTTGTATTCATGGGGTTTTTGTTAAAAAATAATAATTTTCTAGGTCAACTTCAGGACGTTGTTTCTAATTTTAGTGATAAGTTCTAGTGCAAAAATCACTGGGATATCTTCACTAAATTCATTTTCGAACTCAAAAACATAAAATTGTTTGGCAATGAGGAAATAAAGCGGCATTTTCCAACCGGTTGGGTGGTCTTCCCGCGTCAAACTTGACAAGTAATCATCGTGCAACACAAATTGGAATATAATCCAGCGTACACATACACGAGAATCAAATAAAATAAATTTAATCACGAATTTTATTTCCCGATGATAATAAATCAACGAGCGTTAGATTTGTCCGCGGGCTGATTCCATCATAATTTTTAATTAAGTCGGGCGGCTTTTTTGTTGAGTAACCCACAATTTTTTCCGGGAATATATTTGAGAGAAATTGCCGACGGAAATTTAGAAGGAAAAAAAAAGATAACATGATTATGAATATACGAGGTTAAAAAAAATGTTTTAAATATTATCTCATTGCTCTATTTTGTATTCTTTGGATTCAAATTCGCGCCATTTTCTTCGTAAAACCACTTATTTATCAAAAATTGAATACTTTCCATAATCAAAGTAACCCAAATATCAAACCCATTCATAGTGACAGGCGAATAAAACGCCAAAGCGGGTTCGCATGAACGAACCACTTTTACCGTTTGCCCGACTACCGTATGCAATAATACATATCTTATCTAGGCGGAAAAATGCGCATCGCAGAAAATAGAAATAAAATCGGCGGAAAAAAAAACAAAAAGGAATTTTCGTAGCGCTCGCGGTGCAATTACGCCGCCTCGGGGGCCCCCCCCGTTCCATTTCCGTTTTCCACATGACGGCACATACATTTACTGTGTCGGGCCTCTCAAACTGGAATTTTTTTCACTTTTGGGCCCCTCGATTCCGGGGGAGCGGCTCGGTATTCTCCCACGATGTTGCTTAATCGATGTTATATAAAATAGGGATTGATTGAGGAAATGTGCACTAGGTGGCAACGTTGTATGAAGCATGACATCAGCAGGTTGAGTAATCCTCTTAAAAAAAAACTATTGCATAATGTAGTGGATGTTTTTCAGTGTCATTTCAATGAGTACACTGCCCATCAAAATATGATTGATTTACTGAATGTCTTATGATTATGGAAAATTTTCAAAATTTCCCTTATAAATTGTATCAATTATTCACATTTTCTTATGGACAAATGTCTGGAAAATTGACTGGTACAAAAATCAAAGCTCTATCTCTTGTGGTTTTTGAGTTATGATTTTTTTTATACGTACGATACGATGACATGAAAAAAAAACGAAAACTACAAAAAACAGAAACTTGAAATTTTCATCAGTCGCCTTTTCAGACATTTTTCCATAGAAAATGATGAAAAAATATACAGGGTGGTTTGGAAAAATATTTAAAAAAATAGCCTTTAAAATTGATGAATTTTTTGTAGGCAGGACACGAGAACGACAACAAAAATGGAAATTTGAAATTGCCATCAGAAGATTTTGCCATAAAAAACGTTAAAAAATATACAGGGTGATCTGGGAAATTCTTTAGACAAGTGGCCTTCAAAATTAGTTGTTTTTTTTTTAATACAAACAACACCATTGCATAAAATAAATCGTTACTCGAAAACTACAACAAATCGAAACTTGAGATTTCCACTATTGGATTTTTCAGATATTTTTCCATAGAAATTGATGAAAAAACATACTGGGTGATTTGGAAAAATGTTCAGAAAAATAGCCGTCAAAATTGGTTAAAATTTTTTTGAAACATGTAACATCATTACATTAAAAAAATCGTAACTCGAAAAGTACAACAAACAGAGACTTAAATTCAACACTAGTGGATTTTTCAGACATTTTTACATAGAAATTGATGAAAAAATATACCGGGTGATTTGGGAAAATGTTCAATAAAATAGTCGTCAAAATTGGTTAAATTTTTTTTGAAACATGTAACACCATTACATTAAAAAATTCGTAACTCGAAAAGTACAACAAACAGAGACTTGAAATTTCCACCAGTGGATTTTTCAGTCATTTTGCCATAAAAATTGATGAAAAAATATACTGGGTGATTTGAAAAAATGTTCAGAAAAATAGCCGTCAAAATTGGTTAAATTTTTTTTGAAACATGTAACACCATTACATTAAAAAATTCGTAACTCGAAAAGTACAACAAACAGAGACTTGAATTCAACACTAGTGGATTTTTCAGACATTTTTCCATAGAAATTGATGAAAAAATATACTGGGTGATTTGGAAAAATGTTCAGAAAAATAGCCGTCAAAATTGGTTAAAATTTTTTTGAAACATGTAACATCATTACATTAAAAAAATCGTAACTCGAAAAGTACAACAAACAGAGACTTAAATTCAACACTAGTGGATTTTTCAGACATTTTTACATAGAAATTGATGAAAAAATATACCGGGTGATTTGGGAAAATGTTCAATAAAATAGTCGTCAAAATTGGTTAATTTTTTTTTGAAACATGTAACACCATTACATTAAAAAATTCGTAACTCGAAAAGTACAACAAACAGAGACTTGAAATTTCCACCAGTGGATTTTTCAGACATTTTTCCATAGAAATTGATGAAAAAATATACTGGGTGATTTGAAAAAATGTTCAGAAAAATAGCCGTCAAAATTGGTTAAAATTTTTTTGAAACATGTAACACCATTACATTCAAAAATTCGTAACTCGAAAACTACAACAAACAGAGACTTGAAATCTCCACCAGTAGATTTTTCAGACATTTTTTCATAGAAATTGATGAAAAAATATACAGGGTGATTTGAAAAATTGTTCAGAAGAATAGTCGTCAAAATTGGTTAAATTTTTTTGAAACATGTAACACCATTACATTAAAAAATTCGTAACTCGAAAACTACAACAAACAGAGACTTGAAATCTCCACCAGTAGATTTTTCAGACATTTTTTCATAGAAATTGATGAAAAAATATACAGGGTGATTTGAAAAATTGTTCAGAAGAATAGTCGTCAAAATTGGTTAAATTTTTTTGAAACATGTAACACCATTACATTAAAAAATTCGTAACTCGAAAACTACAACAAACAGAGACTTGAAATCTCCACCAGTAGATTTTTCAGACATTTTTTCATAGAAATTGATGAAAAAATATACAGGGTGATTTGAAAAATTGTTCAGAAGAATAGTGGTCAAAATTGGTTAAATTTTTTTTAAAACATGTAACACCATTACATTAAAAAATTCGTAACTCGAAAACTACAACAAACAGAGACTTGAAATCTCCACCAGTAGATTTTTCAGACATTTTTTCATAGAAATTGATGAAAAAATATACAGGGTGATTTGAAAAATTGTTCAGAAGCTTAGTCGTCAAAATTGGTAAAAATTTTTTTTAAACATGTAACACCCTTACATTAAAAAATTCGTAACTCGAAAAGTACAACAAACAGACACTTGAAATCTCCACCAGTGGATTTTTCAGACATTTTTCCATAGAAATTGATGAAAAAATATACAGGGTGATTTGGAAGAATGTTCAGAAAAATAGCCGTCAAAATTGGTTAAAATTTTTTTGAAACATGTAACACCATTACATTAAAAAACTCGTAACTCGAAAACTACAACAAACAGAGACTTGAAATTTCCACCAGTGGATTTTTCAAACATTTTTCCATAGAAATTGATGAAAAAATATACAGGGTGATTTGGAAGAATGTTCAGAAAAATAGCCGTCAATATTGTTAAAAATTTTTTTGAAACATGTGACACCATTACATTAAAAAATTCGTAACTCGAAAAGTACAACAAACAGAGACTTGAAATCACCACCAGTGGATTTTTCAGACATCTTTCCATAGAAATTGATGAAAAAATATACTGGGTGATTTGGAAAAATGATCAGAAAAATAGCCGTCAAAATTGGTTAATTTTTTTTTTAAACATGTAACACCATTACATTAAAAAATTCGTAACTCGAAAAGTACAACAAACAGAGACTTGAATTCAACACTAGTGGATTTTTCAGACATTTTTCCATAGAAATTGATGAAAAAATATACTGGGTGATTTGGAAAAATGTTCAGAAAAATAGCCTTCAAAATTGGTTCAAATTTTTTTAAAACATGTAACACCATTACATTAAAAAATTCGTAACTCGAAAAGTACAACAAACAGAGACTTGAAATCACCACCAGTGGATTTTTCAGACATCTTTCCATAGAAATTGATGAAAAAATATACTGGGTGATTTGGAAAAATGTTCAGAAAAATAGCCGTCAAAATTAGTTAATTTTTTTTTTAAACATGTAACACCATTACATTAAAAAATTCGTAACTCGAAAACTACAACAAACAGAGACTTGAAATCTGCACCAGTAGATTTTTCAGACATTTTTTCATAGAAATTGATGAAAAAATATACAGGGTGATTTGAAAAATTGTTCAGAAGAATAGTGGTCAAAATTGGTTAAAATTTTTTTGAAACATGTAACACCATTACATTAAAAAACTCGTAACTCGAAAAGTACAACAAACAGAGACTTGAAATTTCCACCAGTGGATTTTTCAAACATTTTTCCATAGAAATTGATGAAAAAATATACAGGGTGATTTGGAAGAATGTTCAGAAAAATAGCCGTCAATATTGTTAAATTTTTTTTTGAAACATGTGACACCATTACACTAAAAAATTCGTAACTCGAAAAGTACAACAAACAGACACTTGAAATCTCCACCAGTGGATTTTTCAGACATTTTTCCATAGAAATTGATGAAAAAATATACAGGGTGATTTGGAAGAATGTTCAGAAAAATAGCCGTCAAAATTGGTTAAAATTTTTTTGAAACATGTAACACCATTACATTAAAAAACTCGTAACTCGAAAACTACAACAAACAGAGACTTGAAATTTCCACCAGTGGATTTTTCAGACATTTTCACATAGAAATTGATGAAAAAATATACCGGGTGATTTGGGAAAATGTTCAATAAAATAGTCGTCAAAATTGGTTAAATTTTTTTTGAAACATGTAACACCATTACATTAAAAAATTCGTAACTCAAAAAGTACAACAAACAGAGACTTGAAATCACCACCAGTGGATTTTTCAGACATTTTTCCATTGAAATTGATGAAAAAATATACAGGGTGATTTGGAAAAATGTTCAGAAAAATAGCCGTCAAAATTGGTTAAATTTTTTTTGAAACATGTAACACCATTACATTAAAAAATTCGTAACTCGAAAAGTACAACAAACAGAGACTTGAAATCACCACCAGTGGATTTTTCAGACATTTTCACATAGAAATTGATGAAAAAATATACCGGGTGATTTGGGAAAATGTTCAATAAAATAGTCGTCAAAATTGGTTAAATTTTTTTTGAAACATGTAACACCATTACATTAAAAAATTCGTAACTCAAAAAGTACAACAAACAGAGACTTGAAATCACCACCAGTGGATTTTTCAGACATTTTTCCATAGAAATTGATGAAAAAATATACAGGGTGATTTGGAAAAATGTTCAGAAAAATAGCCGTCAAAATTGGTTAAATTTTTTTCGAAACATGTAACACCATTACATTAAAAAAATCGTAACTCGAAAAGTACAACAAACAGAGACTTAAATTCAACACTAGTGGATTTTTCAGACATTTTTACATAGAAATTGATGAAAAAATATACCGGGTGATTAGGGAAAATGTTCAGAAAAATAGTCGTCAAAATTGGTTAAATTTTTTTTGAAACATGTAACACCATTACATTAAAAAATTCGTAACTCGAAAACTACAACAAACAGAGACTTGAAATCACCACCAGTGGATTTTTCAGACATTTTTCCATAGAAATTAATGAAAAAATATACAGGGTGATTTGGAAGAATGTTCAGAAAAATAGCCGTCAAAATTGGTTAAAATTTTTTTGAAACATGTAACACCATTACATTAAAAAACTCGTAACTCGAAAACTACAACAAACAGAGACTTGAAATTTCCACCAGTGGATTTTTCAGACATTTTTCCATAGAAATTAATGAAAAAATATACAGGGTGATTTGGAAGAATGTTCAGAAAATAGCCGTCAAAATTGGTTAAATGTTTTTTGAAATATGTGACACAATCACATAAACAAATTCGTAACTCGAAAAAAACAACAAACAGAAACTTTAAATTTCCACCAGTGAATTTTTCAGACATTTTTCGATAGAAATTGATGAAAAAATATACAGGGTGATTTGGCAATATCTTCAGAAAAATAGCTTTCAAAATAGGTGGCACTTTTTTATAGGCAAATTTTAAAAAAATCGTAACTCGAAAACTACAACCAATGGAAAAGTGAAATTTTCAGACATTTTTATATGGAAATTGATGAAAAAAAATATACAGGGTGATTTGAGAAAAACTTCAGAAATAGAATCTTCAAATTTTCATACAGTTTTCCAGAAAATTCACTATAACAATTTTTTATATTTTTCCATGGAAAATTAACTGGTGCAATAATCCAAACCTCCATTTTTTCCATGGCTCGTTTATTTCATTCCGGACCAACAAATTTTAATATCAAATGAATCTACCAACAATGACACAAGACTGTAGCCCATAAAACAATAAAACTAATTCCCAAACTGAGTTTCCATTAATGTGGCCCATAAATAAGACTGGTTCCCGAGCGGAACGCTTTTTTATGCGACACTAAACGGTTCCACGTCAAAAAAGATTAGCCATGTCAATTGTTTTATCGTTTGTGACGAGATAATTTATTTTCGGCACCCACACGGTATTTCGGCTACCCATCACCATTACGATTGGCGATGGGTTTTAATGAAAATAACCAACGTTTCGGGTTTTTATTGTCCACATCATATACAGGATGTCCAAATATCTTGAAAAATGTTACGCCTAGCGACTTCTACAAAGTATACCTTTTTTTATGTAGGTAAATATGATGGAAAAATAGTTGATCAATTTAAAAAAAAAATACGAGTGCGTACAAAAAAGTTATAACTATTTGAATGAGAGAAAAGGTGTGTAAGTGGTGTCCCTTTTTTTAGGGCAGTTTACAGGATATACTGTAAATTATTTATTTTCAAGCTGCAAGTTTTTTTGAAAAGAAAAGTTTAACGTTTTTGTATCTGGTCTTTTTTACCTTTTTTTTCTGTTTTTTTGTGTTTTAAAGTTTTTGTTTTTTTTTATTGTTGCTTCGATGCCCTTTTTATTTATTTTTTTATATATTTAGGTGCTATTTTATTGTGACATTTTTGTAGCTTTTCAACTTAATTCCTGTTCCTATCATTTTTTTTTTCAACCTTCATACACTTTACGTTTTTTTTTTTGGGGTATTTTGTACCTTTGTATAATGCTAAGTAATATTGTGTTAACTTAAAAAAATATTGAAACACGACTTGAAATCAAATCAATAATGGGAAGTCTAAGACAATGAGATCTAAACAACAAGAATTAAAAAAAAAACAAACAATTTACCAAATCTGAAATCTTCAAAATCCACAAAAAAGCAATTGAAATAGTTGGAAATAAAACAAAAATCCATCAATTAACCAGAACTAAAATCCCTAAAAAGTAAATAATGATCAAAACACTAAATATTAAAATTTCTAAACAGCACTTGAAATTTAAACAAAAGTCAATCAATAACATAATTAAAATCTTTAAAATTTCCTTAAACAATTACCTATTGTCAAATTTCTATACAGTTTGTTCCATTTTGTAGGTTTTTAATTATTTTCAACAATTTTAGCTTTCAAGAGTAACAGAGGATTAATAGTAGGTATATGTATACAGACAATAATTTTTAAATGTTTTTTTTTCACTTTACGGGTTTTTTTAGCGTTTTTTTAAACAATTTTATAATTATCTACTGCGGATATTTTCTACAACTTTTCAAGCACAATTATTTTAATTTTTTTAAAATAATTATTTCAGATTTGATTAGTTTGGTATTTCTGTTGTTTTATAATCTACATGGACTTTTTAGACTAAAGCCGATATATGGATTTATTTATTTTTTTACGGTTCCTTTTCTCGATTAAAAATACATAGTCACCTGATTTATTTTTTTTTACTTAAAATGTTATTTCTTAAGGTTTTCTAAATAATTGAGGTTTTAGGTAACGTTTAAGTGATTTGCTTTTTCTAGTAATTTTAGATTTACTACCAATTTTTGCTTATTTTATTTTTTTTAAGTCAGTTTTTTTTTTCAATTTAATCAGACTTCAGGCTAAAGCCTAGACTGTTTCATTTTGTTTTTAATATTTCTATTTTTTACAAATTCTCACCTGGATGACATACCTATTGAAAATGATCACTTTAGAAACAATTTTTCCCACTTCAAAAATGATTTTTTAGCTTTTACTGCAAAACTGAGATATAAATAAATAAATAAATACCTATGTCTTCAAATTTCTACAAATACTTTGATTTTTTTTTACTTTATACGTTTTTTTTGTGTATTTTGTTTAACAATTTGAAAGTTGTACAGATAATTGTGTCAACTTTTTCAAGATAATTTAACCTTTCAAAAATGATTATTTTGATTTTTTCAAGTATTTTTTTAGATTTTAATTTAAATAGACTTTCTCTCAGTAATAATAATAATAATAATAATGATGAAGTTGATCTAGCAAAAAAAGACAAAGTACACAATAAGCTTTTAATAATAGTAATTTACCTTACTAGGCCGGGAAATTACTTGTTAAGGTATTAACTAAACATTGAGAGGGCGATGGTGGCAGTCCGTTTCACATTCTTACCATGAGATGGCGCCAGCCAAACTATGTCCGAACTTAGGTAATATAGATATCTATAGGTACTCATGTCAGTTATATTAATAATTATAACCGTAAGATGGCGCCAGCCAAACCATGCTACCAATGCAATTTTACAGTCTCTGATGATGTAAAGTGTCATTACTGGACTGCATGGTTTTGAGTCCTATAAATAATACATTACAGTATGAAATAAATAAATATTTCACTATTTCAATTAAAACTGACTTTATTACGAGCAAAATAGACGAATGACACTGCCTCAAATCAGATTTATGATTTATTAAAAGCATATAAGCTTGACTTAATCGGACATCCCGATCAAAACACGTATAATGAGGTAAAAATTCAACAGATGTTCTGAACATTTGAATTTCCAATTCGTGTCAATTATGGCGCGAACATCAAAGAGTCGAATAATTCCAATTAAAGTTCGATTTTTCTGCGTGTGGAATTTGATCGCCGCACAGCCCGCAAATCTATAATTCAACTTGCGGTCAACTTATTTAGCCGCAATGGATTATTGCGGTACGCTTTGTTTTCGAGAGAATTTGCGGAATCCGGATTTTGTATTATTTACGTGGTTTTATGCGTCATAGAATGAGCTAACTAGTTCTAAGGTACGCCACTGAATCCCGCGAAAAAACAAGAAAAAACCCCGCAAATACCATCCTCTTTGCTTCTACACCGCAGAATTTGAGCGGCGGTAGACTTGAAAGCCGCTTTTTCTCTTCCCCGAAACCTCTGGCTTGGATGCAGGTGAAAATGAAGAATTGAAGATTATTCTTTCCCGTCTCGTCTTCATCTAATAAGGAAGTTCGATTTTTTTTGACAAATACGCGAACATCTTCACTACGATTTATTTCGTTATTTATTTTATCCTGTGTTTATCAAACCCACATTTTTCTATAAATTTCTTTCTCCAAGTTCAACAGCTCAAAAAGAAAGAGCACTGTCAATTTTAATAAAAAAACGCTGAAGTGGAAATTATTTTTCAAATGTGTCGTTCGACGTTGATTTAATCAAAAAAAGTTTTGAATATTTTTTTGTGCAGAATTCTATTCTCTATAAATTTTCTTCATGAAACTTTTCTCTAAATTCGACATCTCAAAAGGTAGAGCGCCTTAAAGTGACACCTCTTATCTAAAATACTTTGGGGTTGAGATATTATATTATGTAATTATTGGCAACATCGCAACCTGTCACTTGTCATTAAAAACCTTGCTTCATCAAAAAAATCTGTTCTGTAAACTAATTGGCAACATCGCAGCCCGTCACATGTCATCAAAAACCTAATAATTTACGTTCTGCAAACTAATTGTTAACATTGCACCTGTCATTGAAAACCTTGCCTCATCAATAAAATACGTTCTGCGAACTGATTAGCAACATCGCAGCATGTCACATTGTCATCAAAAACTTACTTTATTGATAAAATACGTACAGCAAAGTGATCGGCAACATCGCAGTCTGTCACTTGTATTTAAAAACCTTGCCTTTTCAATGAAATACGTTCTGCAAACTAATCGGCAACATCGCAGCCTGTCACTTGTCATTAAAAACCTTGCCTAATCAATGAAATACGTTCTGTAAAGTAATTGGCAACATCACAGTCTGTTACATGTCATGAGAAACCTTGCCTTTTCAATGAAATACGTTCTGCAAACTAATCGGCAACATCGCAGCCTGTCACTTGTCATTAAAAACCTTGCCTAATCAATGAAATACGTTCTGTAAAGTAATTGGCAACATCTCAGTCCGTTACATGTCATGAGAAACCTTGCCTTATCAATGAAATACATTCTGCAAACTAATCGGCAACATCGCAGCCTGTCACTTGTCATTAAAAACCTTGCCTAATCAATGAAATACGTTCTGTAAAGTAATTGGCAACATCACAGTCTGTTACATGTCATGAGAAACCTTGCCTTATCAATGAAATACATTCTGCAAACTAATCGGCAACATCGCAGCCTGTCACTTGTCATTAAAAACCTTGCCTAATCAATGAAATACGTTCTGTAAAGTAATTGGCAACATCTCAGTCCGTTACATGTCATGAGAAACCTTGCCTTATCAATGAAATACATTCTGCAAACTAATCGGCAACATCGCAGCCTGTCACATGTCATTAAAACCTTGCCTAATCAATGAAATACGTTCTGTAAAGTAATTGGCAACATCTCAGTCCGTTACATGTCATGAGAAACCTTGCCTTATCAATGAAATACATTCTGCAAACTAATCGGCAACATCGCAGCCTGTCACTTGTCATTAAAAACCTTGCCTAATCAATGAAATACGTTCTGTAAAGTAATTGGCAACATCTCAGTCCGTTACATGTCATGAGAAACCTTGCCTTATCAATGAAATACATTCTGCAAACTAATCGGCAACATCGCAGCCTGTCACTTGTCATTAAAAACCTTGCCTAATCAATGAAATACGTTCTGTAAAGTAATTGGCAACATCTCAGTCTGTTACATGTCATGAGAAACCTTGACTTATCAATGAAATACGTTCTGCAAACTAATCGGCAACATCGCAGCCTGTCACTTGTCATTAAAAACCTTGCCTAATCAATGAAATACGTTCTGTAAATTAATTGGCAACATCACAGTCTGTTACATGTCATGAGAAACATTGCCTTATCAATGAAATACGTTCTGCAAACTAATCGGCAACATCGCAGCCTGTCACTTGTCATTAAATACCTTGCCTAATCAATGAAATACGTTCTGTAAAGTAATTGGCAACATCTCAGTCTGTTACATGTCATGAGAAACCTTGACTTATCAATGAAATACGTTCTGCAAACTAATCGGCAACATCGCAGCCTGTCACTTGTCATTAAAAACCTTGCCTAATCAATGAAATACGTTCTGTAAAGTAATTGGCAACATCACAGTCTATTACATGTCATGAGAAACCTTGCCTTATCAATGAAATACGTTCTGCAAACTAATCGGCAACATCGCCGCCTGTCACTTGTCATTAAATACCTTGCCTAATCAATGAAATACGTTCTGTAAATTAATTGGCAACATCACAGTCTGTTACATGTCATGAGAAACCTTGCCTTATCAATGAAATACGTTCTGCAAACTAATCGGCAACATCGCAGCCTGTCACTTGTCATTAAATACCTTGCCTAATCAATGAAATACGTTCTGTAAATTAATTGGCAACATCACAGTCTGTTACATGTCATGAGAAACCTTGCCTTATCAATGAAATACGTTCTGCAAACTAATCGGCAACATCGCAGCCTGTCACTTGTCATTAAAAACCTTGCCTAATCAATGAAATACGATCTGTAAAGTAATTGGCAACATCTCAGTCTGTTACATGTCATGAGAAACCTTACCTTATCAATGAAATACGTTCTGCAAACTAATCGGCAACATCGCAGCCTGTCACTTGTCATTAAATACCTTGCCTAATCAATGAAATACGTTCTGTAAATTAATTGGCAACATCACAGTCTGTTACATGTCATGAGAAACCTTGCCTTATCAATGAAATACGTTCTGCAAATTGATCGGCAACATCGCAGCTTGTCACTTGTCATTAAAAAACCTGTCTTATCAATAAAATATGTTCCGCAAAATAATTGGCAACGCAGCTTGCCACTTGTCATTAAAAACCTTGCATTGTCGATAATCTACGTTTCGCGAACTAATTGGCAACGCAGCCTGTCACTTGTCATTAAAAACCTTGCCTTATCAATGAAATGCACGGCATTGCAAATGATAGGCAACATCGCAGCCTCCCACTTGTCATTAAAAACTTTGCATTATTAATACATATTTATACAAATATTTGGTCTCGCGTTGGTTTAATCAAAAAAACTTCCAAATCTATTTTGTGCAGAATTCAATTTTCTATAAATTTCCTCTTCACATTTTTTCTCTATGTGCAACAGCTCAAAAGATAGAGTGCCTCAAATTGACACTTTTCATCTGAAAAACGTCATTTTGACAATTATCCCGTTTCCTATTAATCATACGCCGGAAAAATGTCTCGTTTTTTTTTTATAAAGCGCTATTTTTTCTACTTTTTTTCAATACAGTTTTTCTGAAATTTTCAAAATAAGCAAAATGAGTGAAGCTAGTCGTAAATGTTCATGAAGCTATATTTTGACAGTTATCACGTGACCTGTTCGTCTAATTGAAAAAAGTTTTAAATATTTCGTGTGGAGCACTCAATTTTCTACAATTTTTATTTTGAGTAATTTTATGTATGACTTAAAATCACAGAGACAGAGGGCGCCAAAGTAGAGCTAGTATACATTGATGATGGCGCTACTTTTTGACAGTTATCACGTGACCTGTTCGTCTATTTAAAAAATGTTTCAAATACTTTGTGTTGAGCACTCAATTTTGTACAATTTTTATTTTGGATAATTTTTGATGTAATTAAAAATAAGAGAGACAGAGGGCGCCAAAGTGAAACTAGTATCAATTGATGATGGCTCTACTTTATGACAGTTATCACGTGACCTGTTCGTCTAATTAAAAAATGTTCCAAATACTTTGTGTTGAACACTCAATTTTGTACAATTTTTTTTTTGGATAATTTTTGATGTGACTTGAAATAAGAGAGACAGAGGGCGCCAAAGTGGAACTAGTATCAATTGATGATGGCTCTACTTTTTGACAGTTATCACGTGACCTTTTGGTCTAATGAAGAAAAGTTTCAATAACTTTGTATAGGGCACTTAATTTTCCACAATTTTTATTTTGGTTAATATTTGATGTGACATGGAATAAAGGAGGAAGAGGGCGCCAAATTTGTCGAAAATATTTTCACATGTTTAGAGGCTCAATTTCAAAAAATTCTAAAAAACTGATAAATGTCCAGACTTAGATCCACCGGATTAAATCTATCATGTGCTTGATATGCGGGAAAAGTCGGCCGCATATGGCGGGCGTAAACATTGACAGTTTAATGGCCGTACCAAACAGCTTTCATGCAACTGTCATTGGAAACTTTTTCCGTGTTTAGGGATGAGCAAAACCGTTACCAGTTACCGATTACCGGGCCCATCTCTAGTTCACGAAAGCATAGCAAAGGCGTTTAATTACTCGCGCAAGCGGTCCATGAACGTAGCCGTCTTATTAAATTATCATCAGCAATGATTATGATTTTTATGCAAAAATTCTAATTGTAACAGATGGTCTATGATTATTGCTTTTCACCGTTTGGAGGAAATATACGTGGAATTGAGAAATTCTTTGTTTTCATTGTCTGCCCCATTGCAGCTGTGCTTCCCCCATATGGGTCCAAGGTCCCATTAACCCGTATTGGAAAATCAGGTGACAATGTTTTGCTTTATTGTAGGGAAATATAAAAAAAATACGTGTTTTTTTGATGATACTAGTCCGGTGGAATTGGGACAATTTTATTGTTCAGCAGTGTAGATCATCGAAACCGTTCACTGTGTGGGGAATTTTATTCATATAGGAAATTTAATGGGCTTCAGTTTTTGTAGTTACAAGTTTTATATTTGGTGCAGACAAAAAGTCAGGTATAGTTGGATGTTTGTCTAAATTAAATCACTCTGTATCTTTCAAACCTCACAATTTACAAAGAAAGTATTGTTATCTTTATTGTAGGGAATTTCAAAGTCTTCAATTTTTGTGATGAATGTTTATGTCAAAAAATGTACAGGGTTCGAGTTATTTGCGAAAAAGAGACAAAAAGTCAGGTATAGTTGGATGTTTGTCTAAATTAAATCACTGTGTATCTTTCAAACCTCACAATCTACAAAAAAAAGTATTTTTATCTTTATTGTAGGGAATTTCATGGGCTTTAATTTTTGTAATAGGTGTTTATGTCAAAAAATGTACACGGTTCGAGTTATTTGCGAAAAAGAGACAAAAGTCAGGTATAGTTGGATGTTTGTCTAAATTAAATCACCCTGTATCTTTCAAACCTCACAATTTACAAAGAAAGTATTGTTATCTTTATTGTAGGGAATTTTATGTTCTTTAATTTTTGTAATAGGTGTTTATGTCAAAAAATGTACAGGGTTCGAGTTATTTGCGAAAAAGAGACAAAAGGTCAGGTATGGTTGGATGTTTGTTTAAAATAAATCACTCTGTATCTTTTAAACCTCACAATTTACAGAAAAAAGTATTGTTATCTTTATTGTAGGGAATTTCATGGTCTTTAATTTTTGTGATAAGTGTTTATGTCAAAAAATGTACAGGGTTCGAGTTCTGTTTCAATCCCTGTAAAAAATAAATTAATCATCAACAAAATGATAATAGACTGAATAGAAATTTACTAAAATAGGCAATAGAAGATAAATTAATTTAAACATACGTAAACACGTGAAAAGGCAAAAATAATAATAAAAAATAAAATAGTCTGAATTGAAAAACGAGACAATTATGTTGTCCAATTCCATATCATTATCTACACCTACTCTGAATAAATGAATACCTAATGCAAAATAAATTCTGCTTAGTCGGTTTTATGGTTTTCCATTGAGTTTTTCGTTTAATTTCCCATGGTTTTTGAGGGAAATTCTCTGAAAACTCATCGAAAAAAAATCGTCATTCAATTCTAATTTGACCGGGCAAAGAAGAGAACCGCACGAAGCCTTCAGGCTTGTAAATGTAAAATGTTACAAGGTCTTCGAGATTATCTTTGCGGAGATTGTGGCGTTTTGTAATATCGGTCCGTCTTTGTCTTGCATATGCATTCGCATTTTTTTTAATTACTATTCGTAATGGATAAAAATCGGCTTCAACTTGAAGACTTCATGCGAATGACAGATTACTCCTACGGGCGATGCGTCGCGGATCAGTTTGAGATGAATGTCGAGTGCAGGGACGGCTTTGGATTATTCCTTTTCTTGATTATACTTACGAGTAAATCTATAAAATAATCTAGTACGACGCTGGGCCTGTGGCCTTATCTTTATAGCCGGAGACGTCTTACAAGCAGAACCGCTCTAATAACTACGGCAGGTAGCAGGATAACATTTTCAGGAAATAACTTTTTTTCTCATTGTGAGGTTCTCATGCGGTTCGTTCATACGGGCAACTGGTTTGATGATTCAAAACCCATTATAAATGTTTTGATTAGGAGTTTTCAAATTCCACTGTCACCACTTGAAACTGGTTTTAGAAAAACTGTTTATGCAACATAAAAATTCAAGGTCAGCACGCGATGTGCAATTTTTGTTACGCTTGCATGGAAAAATCTATTTTTTCAAATCTCCAAATAGCCTTGTTTTGAAAAAGCTCAAGAGAACGGAACTTTAAATGATAATTAATCAAGGTTCTAGTTTTCGGACTGGGTGACATTTGGGGTTTCGTCATCCATCGGGTACTGCTGCAGCAAGAATTTCCATTTTTTTCCTGCAAGAATATCACGATTGATTTTGATTAATTACAGCTAATACACGAGAAACAGGTTGGGTTGTTAATCATTTTCTACTTGCATGGTCATTAGGTAGGTATTGTGTTGGGAAACGGATTTGTTTTTGTATGCTTGTTTTCCTTTCGTTTTGTGTTTTGTCTATAGAAAATCAGCCAACTGAACACTAACTGTCATCTGTCACTATACACGTGACCAGACAAAAAAACGCAGTGTTGCCTGATTGCCATGTAAACAAGAACCTTCAAGTAAAACCAATGTTGCTGTAGAACATTGACCTTAACAGCCTCTCTTGTAGTTAATATTGAGCAGCCCTGTATGTTCGTAAAAAACAAGTAAAAAGTTAATTACATAGGCAGGGTTGAAACTGGAGGTTTCAGTTGAAACCGTCAGAAGGCGGATACGTAATTATCGTCCGACAGGTAGTCAACACCCAAGAAGAGCCAGCGAGGTTCTCAAATGCTATTTATTCTCATGTAACTTAGTTTGGGATGCGCATGCAATAATGCGCCGGTATTTTTTTTTATCATCATACTTGACATATTTGTTTACGTTAAAATGCACACAACATCCTTTTACTTGAAAATTACTGTTCATAGCCAACGAGTGTAACCAAGGCTAGCGGAAGTCGTGCTTCTGCCATCCATCTTCCCGTTGTCATTTTTGTAAAAGGTAATTAAAAAGCGAATATGTGAAATCCCCTTAAAAAAATTTAATAACATTTTTGTCTTATTATCAATAATGGGAATTTATAGAAAATTCTCTGTAGAATCACGTGATGAAGTCTGTCTATTGCCATTGAGGGGGTATAATAATTTATATATTTTGCATTTTTTCCAACTAAAAAAAATATGTTTCTTCATAGAAAATTTTCCGTTAAATCGCGTGGTGTTGTCAGATTTCCTCTATCTATTACCGTTGAAAAGGTATAAATTAATTTGTTTCTCGATTACCTACAGTAAAAATATTTTTAATTTTTTCAAACTAATTTCCGGAAAAATTTTGCTCATCAACAACGATGAAAAAATATGTTCTCATATGGAAAATTTTCCGTTAACTCGCGTGGTGTTGTCAGATTTCCTCTATCCATTACAGTTGAGGAGGTATAAACTAATTTGTGACTCGATTACCCACAGTAAAAATATTTTTAATTTTTTCAAACTAATTTTCTGTAAAATTTGTCCCATCAACAATAATGAAAAAATATGTTCTTTTATGGGAAATTTTCCGTTAAATCAAGTGGTGTTGTCAGATTTCTTCTATCTATTACCGTTGAAGAAGTATAAATTAATTTGTAGCTCAATAACCTACAGTATAAATATTTTTAATTTTTTCAAACTTATTTTCTGGAAAATCTGTCCCATCAACAATTATGGAAAAATATGGTCTTTTATAAGAAATGTTCCGTCAAATCGCGTGGTGTTGTCAGATTTCCTCTATCTATTACCGTTAAAAAGGTATAAATTAATTTGTAACTCGATTACCTACAGATAAATATTTTTGATTTTTTAAAACTAAATTTATGGAAAATTTGTCTCATCAACAATGATGGAAGAATATGTTCTTTATTGGAAAATTGTCCGTTAAATGGCGTGGTGTTGTCAGATTTCCTCTATCCATTACCGTTGAGGAGGTATAAATTAATTTGTAACTCGATTATTTTCAGTAAAAAAAAATCAATTACTTAAAACCAATTTTCAGGAAAATTTGTCGTATCAACAAGGATGGAAAAATAGTTCTTTTATGGCAAATTTTCTGTTAAATGGCGTGGTTTTGTCAGATTTCCTCTATCTATTACCGTTGAAAAGATATAAATTAATTTGTAACTCGATTACCTACAGTAAAAATATTTTTAATTTTTTCAAACTAATTTCCGGGAAAATTTTGCTTATCAACAACGATAAAAAAATATGTTCTTATATGGAAAATTTTCCGTTAAATCACGTGGTGTTGTCAGATTTCCTGTATCAATTATCGTTGAAAAGGTATAAATTAATTTGTAACTCGATTACCTACAGTAAAAATATTTTCAATTTTTTCAAAGTAATTTCCGGGATCAACAACGATAAAAAAATATGTTCTTATATGGAAAATTTTCCGTTAAATGGCGTGGTGTTGTCAGATTTCCTCTATCCATTACCATTGAGGAGGTATAAATTAATTTGTAACTCGATTACCTTCAGTAAAAAAAAAAATAATTTCTTCAAACCAATTTTCTGGAAAATTTTTCGTATCAACAACGGTGGAAAAATATGTTCTTTCATAGGAAATTTTCCGTTTAATCGCGTGGTGTTGTCAGATTTCCTCTATCTATTACCGTTGAGGAGGTATAAATTAATTTGTAGCTCGATAACCTACAGTAAAAATATTTTTGATTTTTTAAAACTTATTTTCTGGAAAATCTGTCCCATCAACAGTGATGGAAGAATATGTTTTTTTTGTGAAAAATTTTCCGTAAAATCGCGTGGTGTTGTCAGATTTTCTCTATCTATCACCGTTGAGGAGGTATAAATTAATTTGTAACTCGATTACCTACAGATAAATATTTTTAATTTTTCCAAACTAAATTTATGGAAAATTTGTCTCATCAACAATGATGGAAGAATATGTTCTTTATTGGAAAATTGTCCGTTAAATGGCGTGGTGTTGTCAGATTTCCTCTATCCATTACCGTTGAGGAGGTATAAATTAATTTGTAACTCGATTACCTTCAGTAAAAAAAAATCAATTACTTAAAACCAATTTTCAGGAAAATTTGTCGTATCAACAAGGATGGAAAAATAGTTCTTTTATGGCAAATTTTCTGTTAAATGGCGTGGTTTTGTCAGATTTCCTCTATCTATTACCGTTGAAAAGATATAAATTAATTTGTAACTCGATTACCTACAGTAAAAATATTTTTTATTTTTTCAAACTAATTTCCGGGAAAATTTTGCTTATCAACAACGATAAAAAAATATGTTCTTATATGGAAAATTTTCCGTTAAATCACGTGCTGTTGTCAGATTTCCTGTATCAATTATCGTTGAAAAGGTATAAATTAATTTGTAACTCGATTACCTACAGTAAAAATATTTTCAATTTTTTCAAAGTAATTTCCGGGATCAACAACGATGAAAAAATATGTTCTTATATGGAAAATTTTCCGTTAAATGGCGTGGTTTTGTCAGATTTCCTCTATCCATTACCGTTGAGGAGGTATAAATTAATTTGTAGCTCGATTACCTACAGTAAAAATATTTTCAATTTTTTCAAACTAATTTCCGGGAAAATTTTGCTCATCAACAACGATGAGAAAATATGTTTTTTTTATGAAAAATTTTCTGTTATATCGCGTGGTGTTGTCAGATTTTCTCTATCTATCACCGTTGAGGAGGTATAAATTAATTTGTAACTCGATTACCTACAGATAAATATTTTTAATTTTTTCAAACTAAATTTATGGAAAATTTGTCTCATCAACAATGATGGAAGAATATGTTCTTTCATAGAAAATTTTCCGATAAATCACGAGGAGTTGTCAGATTTCTTCTATCTATCACCGTTGAGCAGGTTTAAATTAATTTGTAACTCGATTACCTACATTTAAAATATTTTTATTTTTTCAAACTAATTTAGGGAAAATTTATCTTGGAAAATTATGTTCTTATATGGAAAATTGTCCGTTAAATGGCGTGGTGTTGTCAGATTTCCTCTATCCATTACCGTTGAGGAGGTATAAATTAATTTGTAACTCGATTACCTACATTTAAAATATTTTTATTTTTTCAAACTAATTTAGGGAAAATTTATCTTGGAAAATTATGTTCTTATATGGAAAATTGTCCGTTAAATGGCGTGGTGTTGTCAGATTTCTTCTATCTATTACCGTTGAGCAGGTATAAATTAATTTGTAACTTGATCATCACAGTAAAAATATTTTCAATTTTTTCAAACTAAATTTATGGAAAATTTGTCTCATCAACAATTATGGAAAAATATGGTCTTTTATGGAAAATTTTCCGTTAAATCGCATGGTGTTGTCAGATTTCCTCTATCTATTACCGTTGAGGAGGTATAAATTAATTTGTAACTCCTTGAATAAATAATATTGAAATTTTGGGAGAAAGTTTACACAACAAAATTCGTGTTTTGTTCTCCACATTCGCTGTTGGCAACATTGATTATATTTTTTCTCAAATTGTGTGGAGTTGGAGAAACAAGGAAGAAACTTTTGCCATTGACGAAAAAACAGAATTGGAAAGTGATATCGGGATTTTTCGCCCCCATGGTGCCCCGCCACAAAATACCAAGGTTCACCCATTGTGTTCAAGGCAATATTTATGCATGGAATAA
Organism: Orchestes rusci; assembly: GCA_958502075.1. NCBI lineage: Eukaryota > Metazoa > Arthropoda > Insecta > Coleoptera > Curculionidae > Orchestes > Orchestes rusci. The sequence continues at coordinate 21,207,240 of OY293313.1, read as the reverse complement.
GTTAAATGTTACATCTACCGCAGCACCTGTATGTGTTTATTGTTTATGATCGTATTGTTCGTATGTTGTAAAAAGTCCAACTGTGTCATAGAAGCTGGTGGTACGGTTCGCGTTCTTACCCAACCACACTTTTTTTGAGGAAATGTCAACAATGATACTGCAATGTCACTAAAAATGGGTCAAACCATCAAGTGGTTCTTCCTTGAAAGCCACACAAAAGCCTTCTATCCAATTCGCTCTTCATCAACCCTTCTGACAGGTAGACAAAAATTCACTTCACTTTTACATACACTTCAAATAATGACTTTCTGCGCACAATAGCGCCTTTATGTCCATCAGTGTTTACCTAACATTAATTATTTCTCATTAAAATTTGCCCCGGCCAATTTCCCAACTCGCACTTTGCGTTGTACTTTTATTTTTTTATTGACAGTTCAAAAAGTAATTGCTTTAATTGGGTGTTTATCGGGGTCACGTGGACTGACCACCTTTTGCTGCATTGCAGTGAAGGGGGGCAACAGGAAAAAAAAAATGGAATCTTCATTTATGCTGGACACGAATAGGGGCCTGCCAGTGTGATGAGTATACCGAATTTTGTTTGGGACTGTACAATACCGCCCATATTGCTTGCATAACCTCACGAGCTCGGGAGAAAAGAATAAAGTCGGGAAACGCCCATCGGACATGTATACCGTCGATTTATAACAGCCACGAAACGAAAGGAAAATATCCGTCTGGGGATCTTTTTGGGGGCTTGAGTTTACTCATCATAATCCATAAATGTGTACATTGTCAAATATCAAGTTGATTGGTCAGCACGGCTTGATCTACAACCCTTTTATAAGGCTGTTTACAACATTTTTATGTAATTTCCCCTTTATAAAGAGTTTACAAATCTTTAAAATCCACTTTTAAATCAATTTAAAAATACCATAAAATGGTTATAATTTTTTTTCTGGTGGTTCTTGGGTAGTTTGAGAGCTTTTTAAGACTTTTATAAAGTTTTTTCAAAACATATTTATGTATTTTCTTTTTTTAAAAAAATTTATAAATCTTTACAGACTACTTTTATACGTTTACAAGACCTTTCAAACAATCTAGAACGCTTTAAAAATATTACCAAATCGTTTTTGTATCTTTGCTTGGGATTATAATTCAAATTTAAACCTTTGCTGTTTTTTATAAGGAGCTTTGAAAACTTTTATAAAGCTGTTTAAAACATTTCAAGTCATTTTTTAAACCCTACTGCGGTTTCTGAGGGGCTTTAGTAACTTTTATAGAGGTTTTTGAAATGTTTTATGTCATTTTTCTTTTTTTAGGAAGTTTAAAAACCTCTAAAAACGACTCCTACCGTTCATTGTTATTTCACAATTATTTTTATAAATCTGGTTAGAATAATAAAGACTTTAAAATATTTAGAAAACTGCGATTATGTCATCCTTGAAAACTACTCTTACACATTAAATTGACTTTTGAAATAATTTAAAACGACTTTCGAGAAATATTTTGGGGTGTTTTTTTTGGAAAACAGAACAAAAATCCTCATTAACCAGATTAAAAAATTCATTAAAATTTAGTCAAGACGATTTAAACTTTTTAGTTGTTTTAAGGGCTTTTCACAGCTTTTATAAAGCTGTTTGAAACATTTGTTTGGTAATTTTTTCTTTTTTAAAAGTCTAAACATCTTTAAAACCCACTTTTACACGTTTATAGAACTTTTAAAACCATTTAAAATAACACAATTATTTTTATAAGTTTTTTAAGAAAAATAAGGTATTTCTAAAATATTTAGGAATCTGTTTAGAACGTTTTCACGTCATTTTTCTTATTTCAAGAAGCTACCAAATCTTTTAAAACTACCCTTACACGTTCATTATACTTTCAAAATCATTTAAAACGATTTGGGGTAGTTTTTTTTTGGAAAAGAAAACAAAAATCCCCATTAACCAGATTTAAAAATACATTAAAATTTGTTAGGGACGATTTGATTTTTTCTGTTGTTTTAAGGACTTTTTACGGCTTTTATGAAGCTGTTTGAATCAATTTTCCTTTTTTCTAATTTCTAAAAAACTTTAAAGCACACCTTTACAATTATTGGATGTTTTAAACAGTTCAAAATTACTTGAAAATATTATAAAATCATGAAACGAAAGGAAAACACCATAACTTATGAATGTCGGATCAAATTTTTTTATGTATTTTTTATTTTTTTTTAAGACACTTAAAAATCATTAAAAAGTATTAAAAAAATTTTCTAAACAACTTAGAAGGGCTACATGATTATTTGTATGTCTTTTTCTAAAGGTCACACCTTATAACCACATTTAAATAACGTTTAAAAATTATCGAAAAGTAGTTTAAAATCGTTTTTTAAACTGTTTTCGCTCTAATAATTGTGTAAAAGTGTGTAAAAGAATTTTGAAAAATCACCCAAAGTTAAAGTCCGTTAGAAAAAGAAAGGATAAGGTCTTCTGAAATCACAAAAATCTTTTAGAAAGTGAAAAACCTCATAAAGAAAAGTTACAAGCTTCCTAGAAAAAAATAAGGTGGGAAAAGTGCCACTTAAACTTAATAAAATTGTCCTAAATAAACGGAGCCAGCAAGGATTAATTCATAAGAAAATTAACAATGCCCTAAAAACAGAAAAATGTGCAAAAAATGATGAAAAATCGCTGTTTAAAACATTTTAAAGACGTTTAAAAATCTTTAAAAATTATCACATATTAAGCTATTTTTATACATTTATCAGAGTTAAATATTCATTAAATAATTTAATAGGAATAAAATATCTAAAAAGTATTCAATCTCTTGTATAAGTTTATCAAAGCTAAAAAAAACGATTTAAAAAAAAATCTAAAAATTTTGGAAATAAGAAAAAAATTTAGTCTAATGCATCCAAGGTGGAATGATGTTGGTAACAATGTATATATTATAAATTTCGAGGACACATTCACTTTTAGCACTTCAATAAACCGACAACCATCATCAATAATAATTTTTTTATAACCCCTTACATAAGCATTTATATGACTGACAATACAGTGACCGACAGAGTGTGAAAATATTCTCTCTTTCCACAATTCCAAACAATGTCTTGGTCATGGTTGCATAATGGTATTTTTTCTATATAATAACATAAACAGGCATTTTTCGCCGCAAACGGTGACATGAGAATAATGCTGTATCCTTGAACACGCAGGAATAATAGGGATGCTTTCGTCATTTCCTTTTTTCGACCAACTTATTGTCGGACCTCGTACCATCCTGTAACAATTTTTTTTGTTGGTATGACACAGTTTGATGAGCACCATTATAATGCATATACAAAAGCTACATAGATTATACTACGAGTCAATAATGACAGGGAGTAATAGCCATTATTGCCATTTTTATAAAAATACGTCAGTTCGTTGCAAATTACACGTAGGAATTAATGTAGCCCTGTTCCAGACTTAACTGACAGATGCTCAGCAACGTTGCCAATTTGTTTCCTCATGAACATTTTTGCAAGACAGTTTTTTAAAAATAGTGAAATCTCAGTTTGTCGCAAATTACAGTCAGGGATTAATGTAGCCCTGATCCTGACGTTAATGACAGGTGCTCCGCAACGTTGCCAATTTGTTTCTTCATATACATGTTTGCAATCTGCAAGTTAGTTTTTATTTCTGTGAAACAGTTTTTCAAATAAATCGCAAAAACAGTAAAACAAGGTTTTTTGTCAAAATAAGTGTTAGTTCGTTGTAAATTATACGGAGAGATTAATGTAGCCCTGTTCCTGACTTCAATGACAGAAGCGCCGCAAGGTTGCCAATCGGTTTTCTTATTTTTCCTCGACAGTTTTTCATATTAATAATTGTGAACAATAATATGAACAGTGAAACAAGATTTTTTGCCTAAATACGTCAGTTCGTTGCAAATTACAGGCAGGGATTAATGTAGCCATGTTCCAGACGTTAATGACAGATGCTCCACAACGTTGCCAATTTGTTTCCCTATAAACATTTATTCTAGATAAATCGGACTAGCAGTAAAACAACGCTTTTTGTCAAGATACATCAGTTCGTTACAAATAACAGGCAAGAATTAATGTAGCCCTGTTCCTGACGTTAATGATAAATGTCTCACAACGTTGCCAATATTCTACGAAACTCTTTTGTTAGTCTTTTTTTTAGAAACGACTTTCTGGACATATTTCAATATTACTTTCTTAAAACTGACGATAGAGGGTTAATTTAAACGGCAAATAGACGGTAAATGAATTGGAATCATCTTCAACAAAAACATAACAAAACTCCTTCACATCCCCTTGGAAAATATACAGGGTGTTGCGAAGTAACAGTAAAATAGAATAAAAAAAAACAACTGTGCATGGACATTTTTCAATGTAACTTTCCTAAAAATGATTATAGAGGGTTGATTCAAACGTCAAATTATCAATAATAGAAACAGTTTTAACAAGATTATACCAAAACTCTTCCTCATTGCTTTGGAGAGTATACAGGGTGTTGCAAAGTAATAGTAATAATTTAAAAAAACGACTTTGTGGACATTGTTTACCTAATTTAACTTTCCTAAAAATGATGATTAAGGGTTGGTTCACACGTCAAATTGTTGGTAATAGAAACCCCTTCAACAAGAATATATCAAAACTCCTGGAAAATACACAGGGCGTCTCAAAATAACAGTAAAATAAAATTTAAAAAAACGACTTTGTGGACATTGTTCAATGTAACTATGCTGAAGATGATGATAGAGGGTTGATTCACACATTAAATCGACGATAATAGAATCAGCTTCAACAAGAACATACCAAAACTACTCCTCATACCACTGAAAAATATACAGGGCGTCTCAAAATAACAATAAAAAATAATTTAAAAAAAACGACTTTGTGGACATTGTTTACCTGATTTAACTTTCCTAAAAATGATGATTGAGGGTTGGTTCACACGTCAAATTTCTGGTAATAGAAACCCCTTCAACAAGAATATACCAAAACTCCTCCATATACCCCTGGAAAATACACAGGGCGTCTCAAAATAACAGTAAAATAAAATTCAAAAAAACGACTTTGTGGACATTGTTTAATTTAACTTTCCTAAAAATGATGATAGAGGGTTGATTCACACATCAAATCGTCGATAATAGAATCAGCTTCAACAAGAACATACCAGAACTACTCCTTATACCACTGAAAAATATACAGGGCGTCTCAAAATAACAATAAAATATAATTTAAAAAAACGACTTTGTGGACATTGTTTAATTTAACTTTCCTAAAAATGATGATAGAGGGTTGATTCACACATCAAATCGCCGATAATAGAATCAGCTTCAACAAGAACATACCAAAACTACTCCTTATACCACTGAAAAATATACAGGGCGTCTCAAAATAACAATAAAAAATAATTAAAAAAAACAACTTTGTGGACATTGTTTGATTTAACTTTCCTGAAACTGATGATTGAGGGTTGGTTCGCACGTCAAATTGTTGGTAATAGAAACCCCTTCAACAAGAATATACCAAAACTCCTCCATATACCCTTGGAAAATACACAGGGCGTCTCAAAATAACAGTAAAATAAAATTAAAAAAAAAACGACTTTGTGGACATTGTTCAATATAACTATGCTAAAGATGATGATAGAGGGTTGATTCACACATCAAATCGTCGATAATAGAATCAGCTTCAAACAGAACATACCAAAACTACTCCTCATACCACTGAAAAATATACAGGGTGTCTCAAAATAACAATAAAATATAATTAAAAAAAAACAACTTTGTGGACATTGTTTAATTTAACTTTCCTAAAAATGATGATAGAGGGTTGATTCACACATCAAATCGTCGATAATAGAATCAGCTTCAACAAGAACATACCAAAACTACTCCTTATACCACTGAAAAATATACAGGGCGTCTCAAAATAACAATAAAAAATAATTAAAAAAAACAACTTTGTGGACATTGTTTGATTTAACTTTCCTGAAACTGATGATTGAGGGTTGGTTCGCACGTCAAATTGTTGGTAATAGAAACCCCTTCAACAAGAATATACCAAAACTCCTCCATATACCCTTGGAAAATACACAGGGCGTCTCAAAATAACAGTAAAATAAAATTAAAAAAAAACGACTTTGTGGACATTGTTCAATATAACTATGCTAAAGATGATGATAGAGGGTTGATTCACACATCAAATCGTCGATAATAGAATCAGCTTCAAACAGAACATACCAAAACTACTCCTCATACCACTGAAAAATATACAGGGTGTCTCAAAATAACAATAAAATATAATTAAAAAAAAACAACTTTGTGGACATTGTTTAATTTAACTTTCCTAAAAATGATGATTGAGGGTTGGTTCACACGTCAAATTTTTGGTAATAGAAACCCCTTCAACAAGAATATACCAAAACTCCTCCATATACCCCTGGAAAATACACAGGGCGTCTCAAAATAACAGTAAAATAAAATTCAAAAAAAACGACTTTGTGGACATTGTTTAATTTAACTTTCCTAAAAATGATGATTGAGGGTTGATTCACACATTAAATCGACGATAATAGAATCAGCTTCAACAAGAACATACCAAAACTCCTCCATATACCCCTGGAAAATACACAGGGCGTCTCAAAATAACAGTAAAATAAAATTCAAAAAAACGACTTTGTGGACATTGTTTAATTTAACTTTCCTAAAAATGATGATAGAGGGTTGATTCACACATCAAATCGTCGATAATAGAATCAGCTTCAACAAGAACATACCAAAACTACTCCTTATACCACTGAAAAATATACAGGGCGTCTCAAAATAACAATAAAAAATAATTAAAAAAAACAACTTTGTGGACATTGTTTGATTTAACTTTCCTAAAACTGATGATTGAGGGTTGGTTCGCACGTCAAATTGTTGGTAATAGAAACCCCTTCAACAAGAATATACCAAAACTCCTCCATATACCCTTGGAAAATACACAGGGCGTCTCAAAATAACAGTAAAATAAAATTAAAAAAAAACGACTTTGTGGACATTGTTCAATGTAACTATGCTAAAGATGATGATAGCGGGTTGATTCACACATCAAATCGTCGATAATAGAATCAGCTTCAACAAGAACATACCAAAACTACTCCTCATACCACTGAAAAATATACAGGGCGTCTCAAAATAACAATAAAAAATAATTAAAAAAAACAACTTTGTGGACATTGTTTGATTTAACTTTCCTAAAACTGATGATTGAGGGTTGGTTCGCACGTCAAATTGTTGGTAATAGAAACCCCTTCAACAAGAATATACCAAAACTCCTCCATATACCCTTGGAAAATACACAGGGCGTCTCAAAATAACAGTAAAATAAAATTCAAAAAAAACGACTTTGTGGACATTGTTCAATGTAACTATGCTAAAGATGATGATAGCGGGTTGATTCACACATCAAATCGTCGATAATAGAATCAGCTTCAACAAGAACATACCAAAACTACTCCTCATACCACTGAAAAATATACAGGGCGTCTCAAAATAACAATAAAAAATAATTAAAAAAAACAACTTTGTGGACATTGTTTGATTTAACTTTCCTAAAACTGATGATTGAGGGTTGGTTCGCACGTCAAATTGTTGGTAATAGAAACCCCTTCAACAAGAATATACCAAAACTCCTCCATATACCCTTGGAAAATACACAGGGCGTCTCAAAATAACAGTAAAATAAAATTCAAAAAAAACGACTTTGTGGACATTGTTCAATGTAACTATGCTAAAGATGATGATAGAGGGTTGATTCACACATCAAATCGTCGATAATAGAATCAGCTTCAAACAGAACATACCAAAACTACTCCTCATACCACTGAAAAATATACAGGGCGTCTCAAAATAACAATAAAATATAATTAAAAAAAACAACTTTGTGGACATTGTTTAATTTAACTTTCCTAAAAATGATGATTGAGGGTTGGTTCACACGTCAAATTTTTGGTAATAGAAACCCCTTCAACAAGAATATACCAAAACTCCTCCATATACCCCTGGAAAATACACAGGGCGTCTCAAAATAACAGTAAAATAAAATTAAAAAAAAACGACTTTGTGGACATTATTCAATTTAACTATGCTAAAGATGATGATAGAGGGTTGATTCACACATCAAATCGACGATAATAGAATCAGCTTCAACAAGAACATACCAAAACTACTCCTTATACCACTGAAAAATATACAGGGCGTCTCAAAATAACAATAAAATATAATTTAAAAAAACGACTTTGTGGACATTGTTCATGTAACTTTTCTAAAAATGATGATAGAGGGTTGATAACACGTTAAATTGTCCGTAATATAAAAAGCTTCAACAAGAAAATACCAAAACTCCTCCACAAAATAAGAGTAAAATAGAATTTCAACAATAACGACACGACAAGGAATTTATTCCCTTTTAAAAATGTCTGCAAGGCAAAATGGTAAAACAGACGTCCGGCAACATTGGAAAGATAGGGCTTCTTATAACGTCTATTGTCGAATCAAGGTTAACTCCGCCCACTATTCTGCGAATTGACAGAAGGTAAGGCGTATTTTATTGGAATATTCGAGTTACACTGTTACAGTTATAGGTTTAAGGGAGTACATACATAATTAATTTAAACGAACATTAAGCACGTAAACTAACGGTTAGATTGAGATTTTTAGCAACACTGCAGATTTGGAAAGCATTGTAGGTGTACAATTTTGAAACAATCAGAGTGCGGAAGCAAAAAATACCTTTTCAAAAAAAAAAAAAACCCGTTGTCTCGTCAAGCCCGCAACTTTGGCAAAGATAAATCAGAGCTGGTAAAAAATAAACCCATAAAACAAGTTTTACAGCCTTGGCAAGGGAAAAAAGCACTTTTATGTCTTTTTAATTACAACAAATCGAGTCCGGGTCTTGGGGCCGACTGAGGAGAAGTGAGATTTCAATCTTGGCTGAATCCACGACGAAAATTATAGGTTGCGCAGGGAAAATATCAGGATAAATTCCGATAATTATCGTTATTAAACGCCGAATATGCACTTTATGATATTTGTTTGTAATTTTTCACGAGCAAAATATGCAATTTTCCGGTAGTCCGAGATCGTTTGTAAGCTTGACGTATTAATCGGGTGCCAAGGAATATATTGCGATTAGCGAATTGGGAATTTATTTTACGATTATTGCTTTGGGAACAAAAAAAATCCTTCTAGAATTTCATTCTTCCATGGTACTGACTGGGAGACTTTAAATCGGTAACTAAGTTCTTCCTCATCTTCGCCAACTCGTCTAAGTACTCCTGAGGACAGCTGAATCTGCAGCAGTACTGCATAAATTGGCACATTTTGTTGTGGTGCTTATGAGATCCAGATTGAGTTGATTATTGTAACCCTTTGGCCACCAAACAAGCAAAAATGATACTCTGTATATAGGGCAGGTGCAAATTAGCCACACCTGTACGCATACAGGGTCATAACCTCTCGTAAAAAGGTGCATTTGACTGGCAAAATTTACGCCAAATAGTTCTGGGAATTCTATTTTATTTTATGGGTACCTACTACTGGTACTAAGATTTTTATGGGAAACTACATTTTACTGGATGAGTTATAACGTCATTAACAAAAGGGACAGTTTTTTGATGAATATTGAATGTGGCATAAATATCGATAAATGAGCTCATCGATTACCCAGCCCTGATGATCGCAATTAGGTGGGTCATAAGGATTAGGTCATGATTCGATTACAGGAAATTGGTTCTGCTGCGATTTTTTTTTTTAACCTGAATGCAGATCTCGATTAATTTATTTCTGCTTTGTTAGAGAATTTTGTCAAGTTTATTATTTAATTTTATCATGTATTTTAATATATTTTTTTTAGACTATTCCAACATAATCCACCTGTCGAATGCATGGGTAAGTACATAATATATCAGACTATTTGTTAAACATGTGAAGATGACGGAAAATATGTGTCGTCCGGCAACAATGTAAATATAAGGCTACCAATAACTCCGCCTTCTTTCCTGCGTTTTGACAGAAGGCGACGTTGCCAACAAATCAAAAAGCATGGTTTTCCCCATGTTTGCAATTTTTAAACCATTCAACTTGGGGATTGGAAATTTGACCAAGTGCGTTTCCTAATGGAATCGGCAACAGTGCAAATATAACTTTCACTGTATATATCCGAATGAAGGTTAACTCCGCCCTCTATGCTGCGTTTTGACAGAAGGCGACGTTGCCGGATCTTGTTGAGCATATGGTTTTCCCCAATTTCCCCACAGTTTTCAAAACCACTTTGAAGGAATTGAGGAAATGTCAACATATATCATTACAATCAATTTTTTAGATTGAAGCAGTGATTTTTCCCGTGGAATTATTGATTATACTTTGGAGGAATTACGGAAATTTCAGTCTTACTTTTTCAAGCTGATTTGGATAATTTTCAGTCAAGTTTTTTTCATATAGAATTACGGAATTACCTCGTTCTATTCAAGACATTTACGTTAATTTTCACAGCTCTAAGATAAATTCTACTGATTCAAGGGAATTATGTAATTTTTGAAGGAATTACAACATTCTGCTTTGGAAAAATTACGGAAATTTCTATACACACTTTTTATGTGTTTAGTTTTTCTAGTGAAATTATGGAATTATTTAAAGGAACCACAATGATTTTGATACAAGAATTGAGTTGATTTTCACGGTTTTAAACCTTTTAGAGGAATTACGGATTTTTAAAAAGAATTACGGAAATTCCTGCACTTTTCATATGGCAATTCATTTTTTTTTCGGTCGATTTACGGAATTACGAGGTTCATTTACGTTAATTTTCACAGTTTCAACATAATTTTCACTGATTTCAAGGTGGAATTATGTAATATTTTGAAGGAATTACGACATTATTTAAAAGAATTACGTAAATTCCTGCACTTTTCATATAGCAATTCATTTTTTTTTCGGTCGATTTACGGAATTACGTGGTTCATTTACGTTAATTTTCACAGTTTCAACATAATTTTCACTGATTTCAAGGTGGAATTATGTAATATTTTGAAGGAATTACGACATTATTTAAAAGAATTACGGAAATTCCTGCAGTTTTCATATAGCAATTCATTTTTTTTTTCGGTCGATTTACGGAATTACGAGGTTCATTTACGTTAATTTTCACAGTTTCAACATAATTTCTACTGATTTCAAGGTGGAATTATGTAATATTTTGAAGGAATTACGACATTATTTAAAAGAATTACGGAAATTCCTGCACTTTTCATATAGCAATTCATTTTTTTTTCGGTCGATTTACGGAATTACGAGGTTCATTTACGTTAATTTTCACAGTTTCAACATAATTTTCACTGATTTCAAGGTGGAATTATGTAATAATTTGAAGGAATTACGACATTATTTAAAAGAATTACGGAACTGTCTCACACATTTTTTAAAGGTTCAGTTTTTTTTTGAGGAATTATAGAATTATATTTAACGAAATAGTCTCGGAAATAGTAGATACATACAGCTTTTATAATGTCTACAAAGATGTGGTCTTTTCGATGGCGAATTATGTAATGTTTTAGGAATTACGACATTATTTAAAAGAATTACGGAAATTTATACACTTTTTAGTCATAAAGTTCAGACTTTTCGTTGGAATTACGGAATTATTCTACGGAATTCTCTAATATAATTACGCTAATTTATGCAACATCTCATCCAAGAAATAGGCTTCCAATAACCTTCACTGTAGGTATTTGTTCGAATTGAGTTCAACTCCATGCAGCCTCTATTCTGTCATTTTGCGTTTTGACAGAAGGCGACGTTGCCAAAAATCTTGAGCATGGTTTCCCCCCCTTTTCTATTTTGTGATTTTCAAACTGTTTGACTTTATATATATTTGACAAAAGTATAGATTCAGCAATTTCAAAATCACTCAAGACTCAAGTGCGTTTTTCAATGAAAGAGATGTCCAGCAACACTGGGAAGATTAGGCTTCCATTAACCCCTTCTCTATTCTGTAGTTGACACAAGGCAATGTTGCCAATATATTTAGCATGCTTTTGCTTAAGCTATGGTTTTCAAACCGCGTGAAAATTTGACAACATGATGGTTTCACAATTTTCTTAATCACTCAAGTGCGTTTTAACTCGTTCTAGATGAAATAGATTACGGAAAATATTACCTGGCAACACTTAAAAGATTAGGCTCCCAATAACGTCAATTAAACTCCGCCCTGTGATGCGTATTGACAGTGAACAACGTTGCCATATTCGAACAAGGCGTATTCTATTGGATGATTCGAGTTATACAGTTATCGTTGTTAATGGCAATCAATATACAAATATCTGATATAAAATTCAGTTTGATCGGAAGATAGTGATGATAATAAATGCAAAACTGGGTTTTGAAAATTAACATTTTCCCCGGCCCCGATTTACATGCTGCGTGGGTTCGAGCGCAGCAGCGCAAAAAAAGCCGAAAAAGCCCATGGACAATCTATAAATTATCGTACACATTCACGACCTATAATTAAATACCAAAAAAATGATAATTTTTCCCTTGCGTCCGATGATTTATATGCAGATATGTGGCCGCGATAAGGACGAGGTACGCGCCGTACCAACTCACACACACACACACTCACTAACAGTGGCTCTCAAACATTTTTAGATTTAGTACCTATACACATGAATATGGAATAATGCTAAGTACCGGCTACCTGCCCGCATGGCTATAAAATTCAATAGGAATTAATTTCCATCCATCGACCTAAATCATCCCCTAATTAGAAGACACTGGATCCGAAGGGGCGCAATTAAAAATCGAGCCCTTATTGATCTTGGGGGTGCAATAAATTTGTCTGGGGGGGCGGAAAAACTCGAGACTTACGAGCGTTGGGTAGAATATGTGAAATAAAATTCGAAACGTCAATTAAGTCGTCAAAAGCTGACAAACAAGGTGTCCGTTTTGGCACCGCAGCCCCGAACCCAACGGTACAAATGAATACAAATGTTTCCAAATGATGATTTGCAATTTGGCCGTTTTGTTTTTGTGCTCGTTTGTCAACGGAACGGGTTTTTTTTTTGCCGAATTTGATGGTTGTCAGCGGTGGAGTTTTGCAAAATCAATTTGAATTATTTTTGTCAAAAAAGGCTTGTTTACTTATCTGTTTGATAGTTTTTTTGTTCTTTCATTCTAACAAACCCAAACTAATGGTTAAGTTCAGTGAGTTTTTGCTCGTTTAGGTTAGGTTTGAGTTAAGTTGGGTAAGTTTGGGTTAAGGTTTTTGTTAAGTTTTGATCAAGTGCTTTTTTCCCTAGGTATTTGATTGTCTTGCTTCTCGATTCTAAGAAACAAATTTACCTCAACTTACCTAAAATACCCTGAACTTGACCAATTTTATAAAAAACCTTATTCATACTTACCTAATTTCAAGAAACACTTATCATAAACTTACCCAACTGATCCCTAAATGCTCTGTACTAGACCAACTTGGCCAAAAACCTAAGCCAAACTTACTAAATTTAACCTCAAATACCCTGAACTTACCAATTTAGCAAATAACCCAATCCAAATATGCCCAAAATACCCTGAACTGGATTATTTGATAAAAAACTACATCTAAATTTACGAAAACTAACCCCAAAATACCCTAAACTTGGCCGCAAGCCTAAACCAAACTTACTCAATTTAACCAAACACTTATTCCAAACTTACCCACAATACCCTGAACTTAACCAATTTGGTAAAAAACTTTATGCAAATTACTCACCCAACTGTACCCAAAATGAATCGAACTTAATCAATTTAACAAAAAACTGAATCCAAACTTACTTGATTTAACACAAAATGTATCCCAAACTTACCCACTGTACGATGAACTTAACCAATTTAATAAAAAAATTGAACAAAACTTACCCAATTTAATAAAAAAATTAAACAAAACTTACCCAATTTCATAAAAAAATTTACTTCAGACTCACTCATCTAAACCCAATATAACCCTGATTTAATCAAATTAACAAAAAACCGAATTTAATCTATACTAAACTTAAATGGACCCAAAGTAACCCGAACATAACCATTCTAACAGAAAATAACCTAATCCAAACTTACCCAATTTAACAAAAAATTTAAAAAAATCCAAAACTTGGCGAATTTAACAAATCAATTTAATTCAAACTTACCCAATTTAACCTAAACTAACTTGACTTGACCCAAGTTTGGATTAGGTGGGGATTGAATCTGATTAACTTAGGTTGAGTTTTATAAGTTTTGGTTCATTTAGGTTAAATTAAAGATGAATTGTATGAGTAGTAAGTGGTTATTAAATCAAGCCAACTTAAACCAACCCAACTTGGATTAGTTTGGGTCAAGTAATGGTTGAAGCTGAGTAGCTTGGTGTTCCGGTCAGTTTTCCGACAGTGCCACTAGAGGCGGAGCTTGTTTACCGTTTAGTTTTCCGTCCGTTGCTTAAGACTTCCGCCAGCGATCACAGATTCTTTTCGAAATTATCCAAACGGGTTATTTTGGGTTAAGTTGGGATAAGATTCCTGAACAATAAAAAATGGAATAAAAAAGATGAGTAAAAAGGAGCCTAAACAGGGATAAGTGTTCGTTTTCAGAAATTAATCAATTATTAAACCGAATAATAAATAAATTCCCAACAGAGACTTTCAGTCAATAAGGGATTGAATGTAAGGCAATAAATTTCCCACATTTATAGGCAAAAATACAACTAGACCCGATAAATAATTGACTGTCCAAAGGGGTCCGCCGTCGTTCACAATATCGATTTATTAATAGAGGCGGAAAATGCAATAGACACATTGAAATAAGTTTTCTTCAAAAAAACCTTAAGCGGGCGGGTTAATAGAAGATTGAAGATACAAAGATTTATGGGCAATTTTTTAATTACTAGTCCGGAATTCAGCGAAAAAACGATTTCAGATAAAGCTGGAATTTTTCGGGGCGGTTGCTGATGCGGCAAAGATAACCATGGGGCCATGAGAGATGGTGTGGCAACGTTGTGTCATAAAAACCGTTTCACATAACACATCAACCCCGTCAGTAACCAAAAGCCTCGTTAGCGGATCAGGTCAAATGTCAAAGGTTTTCGGTTCCCTATAATTAGCCGAGTGCTCCACCCCATGCTCCCCTAACACGACATTGGGGCGAAAAATACACTTATTGAATGATGTGGCAACCTTGCCGACTGTCATTGCTTTTCCAGCTACATTTACAAGGTTTTCAGGTCAGACATACATACACAGTGGAGTGTCGTAAAAATGCCGTGGGTTTTTTTTCAAAACGGCGTTTCTTGTTAAAAATTTCGTCAAAAATTCCGTCGGCAAACGGCGCGCGGACAGATGCGAATTTTTCGCATATTGCTTTTGTTCGGATCCCGCTAAACGGGTCAGTCTTGACGAGAAATTTATGTGGAACTTTTTGTCGAATAATGATATCTTTGTGGAAAGTTGAAGTGTGTTAATTGACGGATTGGAATTGGTTTTTGTGCTTTGACTGAGTTAAAAAAAAGTAACTTTGGTTACTAAATAGAATTGATGTACCGGTCAGTTTGCCCTTCGTCCTGTAAGAGGCGGAGCCTGTTTACCGTTTAGTTTTCCGTCAGTGATTTAAATTTCTGCACCAGTGACAAGAAAATCAAAATGAAAATTCATAGAGCAGTAATTACGTTCACAAAACAGTTATCAACTTGAAATTTGGACTGTAACATCCTCAGATATCCTAATTGAAGTTGATATACTCAAAGCAGCGTCGCTCACAATATTTTAATTTTTTTGAACTTTTATATTGACCAGTGACAAAAAAAAATCAACTTGAAAATTCATAGGGCTGTAATCACGCTCCCAAAAGAGTAATCAACTTGAAATTTGGACTGTAACATCCTCAAATATTCTACTTGAAGCTGATATACTCAAAGCAGCGGCGCCCACAATATTTTTATTTGTTTGAATTTTTATATGGACTGGTGACAAGAAAATCAACTTGAAAATTCATAGAGCAGTAATTACGTTCACAAAACAGTTATCAACTTGAAATTTGGACTGTAACATCCTCAAGTATCCTACTTGAAGCTGATATCTCAAAGCAGCGTCGCCCACAATATTTTAATTTTTTTTTAACATTTATATGGACTGGTGACAAGAAAATCAACTTGAAAATTCATAGAGCTGTAATCACATTCCCAAAAGAGTTATCAACTTGAAATTTGGACTGTAATATCCTCAAACATTCTAATTGAAGCTGATATACTCAAAACTGCGGCGCCCACAATATTTTTATTTTTGTGATTTTTTTTATGGATCAGTGACAAGAAAATCAACTTAAAAATTCATAGAGTCGTAATCACGTTCCCAAAAGAGTTATCAACTTGAAATTTGGACTATAACATCCTCAAGTATCCTACTTGAAGCTGATATACTCAAAACGGCGGCGCCCACAATATTTTTATTTTTGTGAATTTTTATATTGACCAGTGACAAAAAAAATCAACTTGAAAATTCATAGAGTCGTAATCACGTTCCCAAAAGAGTTATCAACTTGAAATTTGAACTGTAACATCCTCAAACATCCTACTTGAAGCTGATATACTCAAAGCAGCGGCGCTCACAATATTTTAATTTTTTTGGACTTTTATATGGACTGGTGACAAGAAAATCAACTTGTAAATTCATAGAGCTGTAATCACGTTTCCAAAAGAGTAATCAACTTGAAATTTGAACTGTGACATCCTCAGATATCCAACTTGAAGCTGATATACTCAAAGCAGCGGCGCCCACAATATTTTGTTTTTTTTGAATTTTTATATTGACCAGTGACAAAAAAAATCAACTTGAAAATTCATAGAGCTGTAATCACATTCCCAAAAGAGTTATCAACTTCAAATTTGGAATGTAACATCCTCAGATATCCTACTTGAAGCTGATATACTCAAAGCAGCGGCGCCCACAATATTTTAATTTTTTTGGACTTTTATATGGACTGGTGACAAGAAAATCAACTTGAAAATTCATAGAGCTGTAATCACGTTTCCAAAAGAGTAATCAACTTGAAATTTGAACTGTGACATCCTCAGATATCCAACTTGAAGCTGATATACTCAAAGCAGCGGCGCCCACAATATTTTGTTTTTTTTGAATTTTTATATTGACCAGTGACAAAAAAAATCAACTTGAAAATTCATAGAGCTGTAATCACATTCCCAAAAGAGTTATCAACTTGAAATTTGGACTGTAATATCCTCAAGCGTCCTACTTGAAGCTGATATACTCAAAGCAGCGGCGCCCACAATAGTTTGATTTTTTTGAGTTTTTATATGGACCAGTGACTAAAAAAAATCAACTTGAAAATTCATAGATCTGTAATCACATTCCCAAAAGAGTTATCAACTTGAAATTTGGACAGTAACATCCTCAAACCTCCTACTTGAAGCTGATATCCTTAAAGCAGTGGCGCCCACAATATTTTGCTTTTTGTGAATTTTTATATTGACTGGTGACAAGAAAATCAACTTAAAAATTCATAGAGTTGTAATCACGTTCCCAAAAGAGTTATCAACTCGAAATTTGAACTGTAACATCCTCAAACATCCTAGTTGAAACTGATGTACTCGAAACAGCGGCGCCCTCCATATTTTTATTTTTGTGAATTTTTATATGGACCAGGGACTTAAAAAAATCAGCTTAAAAATTCATAGAGCTGTAATCACATTCCCAAAAGAGATATCAACTTGAAATTTGGACTGTAACATCCTCAAACATCCTAGTTGAAACTCATGTACTCGAAACAGCGGCGCCCTCCATATTTTTATTTTTGTGAATTTTTATATGGACCAGGGACTTAAAAAAATCAACTTAAAAATTCATAGAGCTGTAATCACATTCCCAAAAGAGATATCAACTTGAAATTTGGACTGTAACATCCTCAAACATCCTACTTGAAGCTGATAAACTCAAAGCAGCGGCGCCCACAATATTTTAATTTTTTTGAATTTTTATATTGACCAGTGACAAAAAAAAACAACTTGAAAATTCATAGAGCTGTAATCACGTTCCCAAAAGAGTAATCAACTTGAAATTTGGACTGTAACATCCTCAAACATCCTACTGGAAGCTGATAGACTCAAAACAGTGTCGCCCTCAATATTTTTATTTTTGTGAATTTTTATATGGACCAGTGATTAAAAAATCAACTTAAAAATTCATAGAGCTGTAATTACGTTCCCAAAAGAGTAATCAACTTGAAATTTGGACTGTAACATCCCCAAACATCCTATTTGAAGCTGATGTACTCAAAACAGTGACATCGTCAATATTTTTATTTTTGAGAATTTTTATTTGGACCATAAAGCTATAGGTAATCATTTTGAAAGGAAAAATGCCTAATAACTGACAAAATAATGAAGTTTAAAAAAACTTAAATCATCAAAAAAGTTAAAAAGATTAATGATACTTGAAAACTGACCTAATTAGGGGTTTTGAAAAAACAAAAACCATTGATAAATACTAAAATTACCAAAAAATGAATAAATAAGGGATTACAAAAAAATATGAAAATGTTAAAAAAGATCAAAGATACTTTAAAACATTTAGATTGTTTATTTTCCGAGAAATAAAATTTTTAAAAAATTGTAAAATAATTGAAACTGGTACCATAGGGGATTTCAAACAAATTCAAATCATCAAAAATTAGTAAAAACATTCCAAAACTTAGAAAATAAACGATTATAAAGAATCTAAAGCAGTTAAAAATCATATAAAATACATGAAAACTGACAAAATGAAGAATTCTAGAGAAAGTCATAGCTACTATTATTTTTGAAAATTTATAAATCGGTTCAAAATATCTAGTTTCACCCTGTATAAAATTCCCGATGATGGTTGGTGCAAGGTTTCCATTTGCAGAATGATAAAATGAGTGTTCTAATTTTTTCAAAATCTGGAAAACTGCTAAACATCAAAATATTTTTTTTTTAAATATTTTTTTTTTGCCAGTTGAACTCCTGCGTATAATAGTTGAAGAAATTTTCAAATAAACATGTTTCCAATCGTCCTACGTCAACTAGTCACAAATTCTTTCTAATTTTTTTTTGATTTATGACTAGAACTCGAGTCAAATTTCACACGGTACCATAATTAACTTATTAGATGGCATCCACAGGAAATTGAAAACAAAGGCGGTACCCTCTATTTGCTACTGTGTACAAGTCATTAATTTTACTCAGATATTATAAAAGAAGTGTAGCGTCGATTGTTGAGACGAAAGGCTCGAGCAGAGTACCCCGGGTACCTTGTGTTATTAGTATTAAACAAAACCGATTTGGTACGGCTGTCGGAACGGCGGCCCCGCCAAGCCAATTTCGAATTTCACGCGGCCCATTATTCATTCGCCTATCATTTCCAGCGCACTACTCGAGATTATTGGTACCTTTTCCTGTGTTAATACCACTGTTATAATAATAACATAGTACTTTGTTTTGTACTGAAACTAAAGTGAACAGTCGCAGTGACAATAGCCTCAAAGGGGGGAGCCTGTAAACCGTTCAGTTTTCCCTTCGTTGAACTAACCTGAGTTTGAGTGAGTCCTAAGCTGGCCGCCAATTCTGCCCGTTCGGGTAGTGCAAGGTACTGTGTCCGCTGGAACCGCCTGTTTAGTTGTTGCAGTTGCAAGCTGGAGTAAATTGTGCGGGGTTTTCGCATTTTTTTCCCTTTGCCGCCGCCAGAGGGACGTTCAAGGGACAGGCATTTTTCTAGAAAATGTAGAAAAAAAATGAGTTAGAAACAAGATTTTTGCTTTTTTTGTGTAAGTTTATTTGTCTGTATCATTTTTTCCACGTGCGTTTCTGCCTATTAGGCGTCATCAGCACAGCTATATGTCCGACTGAAGTCTATAACACTACAAAATTGATCGAATAGGACAGCTGTCTGAACAACTTGAACAGCATTCAAAACGCTTAGATAACAGATTGAACATGTTTGAAACCGGTCTGTGAACACTTTGAGAAGCTCTGAAGCAGCTTGAACGTCATTCAAGACAGACAGATGATTGATTGAACACCTTGAACAACTATGGAACTGGTCTGTTAACACCTTAAAGAGCTCTGAAGCTGCTTTAACAGCCTTTAAATAGGTCAGATAACAGAATAAATAGCTTAAACAGCTGTGGAACAGACCTGTTAACACTTTTAACAGCTTGGACAGGTAGGATAACGGATTCAACAGCTTCAACAGGTCTGTTAACACCTTGAACAGTATTCAAAGAGGTCAGATAACAGGCTAAACAGTTTTGGAACAGGTCTGTTAACACTTTGAGGTCTGAAATACCTTGAACAGTATCTGAACAACCGATTGAACGGCTTGGAAAACTTCGGAATCGGGTTCAATAGCTTCTTGAACAGAAAGAATCACGTGTTGAACAACTTTTATAGATTTTAGAACTGAGCTTGAACCTTAGTTAAAGAGGTCAAAGATTAGGCAGCCTTGGAACAGACCTGTTAACACCTTTTGAAGAATTCTTGAGGAGCTTGAACAGGTAGGATGACGGATTCAACAGCTTGAACAGGTCTGCTATCACCTTGAACAAAATTTTAAAAGGTCAGGAATCAGGCAAACCAGCTTGAACAGCTTTCAAAAGATGAGGTCAATATTGGAATAGGGTTGAATAGCTTCTTGAACAGGTAGAATCACATGTTGAACAATTTTTATAGGTCTGATACCACCTTGGACGATTCTAGAACAGCTTGAACCTTAGTTGAAGAGGTCAAAGATTAGGCAGCTTTGGAACAGACCTGTTTACACCTTTTAAGGAATTCTTGAGGAGCTTGAACAGGTAGGATGACGGATTCAACAGCTTGAACAGGTCTGTTATCACCTTGAACAAAATTTTACAAGGTCAGGAATCAGGCAAACAGCTTGAACAGCTTTCAAAAAATGAGGTCAACATTGGAATAGGGTTCAATAGCTTCTTGAACAGGTAGAATCACGTGTTGAACAACTTTAATAGGTCTGTTATGACGTTGGACAATTCTGGGACAGCTTGAACATCAGTTAAAGAGGTCAGATAGCTTTGCAACAGACCTGCTTTAACACCTTAACAGCTTTTGAGGAAAGTGATTGAGTGATCGAACAGCTTGAACAGGTCTGTTATCACCTTGAACAGTATTTGAAAAGGTCAGGTGACAGGTAAACAGCTTCAGAAAAGGTCAGCTTTTAAGGGATGAGGTCAACAGATTGAATTTTACACCTCAATAGCTTCAAAACAGGTAGAATCACGCGTTGAACCACTTTAATAGGTCTGTTAACACCTTGAACATCAGTTTAAGAGGTCAGATAGAGGGTTAAACAGCTTTGGAACAGACTTGTTACCTTGAAGAGTTCTTGGACAGCTTTTGAAGAGATTGAACAGCTTGGACAGGTAGGATAACGGAATTGAAAGCTCCAACAGGTCTGTTAATACTTTGAACACCATTTAAAGAGGTCAGGTGAAAGGTTAAACAGCTTTCAATCAGGTCTGTTATATTTTGAGGTCTATAACTTGAACATCTTCCAAAGAATGAGGTTGACAGATTGAACAGTTTGAAAAGTTTTAGGGTTGTTGGCATCTCAAATAGAACAGGTAGGATAAACAGCTTCAACAAGACTGTTATTATTTTTGACAGCTTCAACAGGCAAACAGGTCAACAGTCTAAGAACAGGCCTGTTGACATATGAGGTCTGAAACAGTTAAAAGATTAAACAGCTCGAACAACTTTGAAACAGGTCTGTTAACATTTTGAGGAGGTCGGAAGTATCTTTAACACAGGACAAAGAGGTCAGATAACAGGTCGAACAGGTCTGGAAGGGGTCTGTTGACATTTTGAAACAGCTTGAACAGCTTCATAGAAGGTCTGTCGACATATTGACCAGCTCTGGATCCACTGTCACACATAAAGCTGTCAAATGTCACAAAATTGACCTTGAAATATGCAAAAAAAGGATATGGAAGTTGTTCTTGACCCAACCTTGCTTATCCTACAAGGCATTGTGGTTTTCCACTTAACAACAATTATCGATTGTTCCATAAACCAAGCACACGTCAAGCCTCAATGACCTTGAAGGAAAACACAAATTTTGTACGAAACATCGCCAATTAATAGTCTTGCAATGTTTTCGACAGAAAAAAAAAACAGTTTAATTGGCTACCTTTAACCCGCGTTGCGTACCTAAAATGAAAAGTATGTACCCATTGATAAGGCTGATTTATCGGTAAATTTTTAGTACCCTTACATGTTTTGCCACTAAAAGACAAGCGCGGGGTTCATCTCGGACCTCGGATACTCTTGCCGGTTGGGAAATTGTGGTAATTGCCCGATTATTGGCGATAATTGCTCAATTGCAAGATCAATTTGCTATTAATGGAAAAATGGTGCCGCGCCGAATATGGCGAAATTGGGACTAGAAAATGTAGATCGCGGTACGGATCATCAAATTCCGTAAGACGCCCTGAGGATGGTTTAAGTTTGTCGTAACGTCGACTAGTGTAAATCAAGTTTCACTGAGGCTGAAAAAAAACTATTTTTAAAAAACCCCAATAATTTAGTTGATTCTTTTGTTTTTCCTGGTTTTAAAACTTTATTCCGGCTTTGTATTATTTTCCATAATTTATTATCATTGTTAAACAGTTTTTATTCTCTTGATTGTTGTAACTTTTCTTATACTTTTTTAGACATTTTTACTTGATCTATTTAGGAGTTGATCTTCATTTTAATTATTTATTTATTATTTTACAATTATATTGAGTGAATTTGATTTTTTTTTTAGTTTCCCAAAAAAATATTTTCAATAAACATCAATTAAAAAAATAAATAAAGAATGTATAGTACCTAAAAATTCTGACAAATTTAAGACCGCGAAAAAAATAATAAACAACATAAAAACGACTACTTTTTTACTTTTTCTTAAACGTGAAAAGATATTCTCAATTTTAAGAACCAACTAGAAGTGAAAAAATACAAAAAAATCATTGAAAATTATCAAAAAATTGATTAAAACGTGGGAGAAGTCTAGACATTTTTAATTCACATAATTGGATGATAAAGTCTCATTAAAAAGTGACTATTTTTTTTTAATTGTTTACTTTATTTTAAAAATCATATTAGAGTGATTTCGATATTTTCATTTGAAAATTTTGTTTAAAAAACAAAAGTTAAACTAATTAAGTAAATTATCCGGGAAAAAATCAGATCAATCGGGAGAGGGTGGATTTTTTCTCTATGTTTTTTCACATAAATCTTCTTTTTTTTTAATATCGGGATGAACTTTGCGCATTCTTTTTCGGAAAACCTACACATTTTTTGTGTTTTCTTTTGGATTGTTGAGAAAAAAATTCATTATAGAGAAATTTGGTGATTACTTTTTGGAAAATTCGATTGTCAAAATTTGCAATGATGGAAAAATCACAAACAATACTACAGAATATGGATCAGATTTTTTTCAAAATGATTCAAATCAAAATTCATCAAAATCGGTCGATTCAGTCAAAAGTTATAGAGTTTTAAAAAATTTAGTTGAAAAATAGATCACTCTAGATTTCGTCGAAATTTGTCACATAAAAAATTATGAAGAAAGATCAAATTTCCTACAAAAATGATGATTCGTTAAAATCGGTCCAGTAGAAATTTAATAGCGTTTTAAAATATTTGGGAAAATTTTAAAAAATCGAAAAATCTGGTTTTCGTCGAAATTTGTAGGGATAAAAAATCATGAAAATTTATGAGGAAAGATGATCAAATTCCTCACAAAATGAAGCAAGATTCGTTGAAATCGGTCAATTAAAAATTAAAATTAAAATGAAATTAAAAATTAAAAAATCACAAAAATGTGTAAATAAAGTCGATTAAATTACCTACAAAATGAAGAAATATTCATCAAAATCGGTCAATTCTATAAAAAGTTATAACGTTTTAAAGATTTTGAGAAAAAGTTGGGAATATTCCGGATTGCGTCGAAATTAGTAGGGATAAAAAATCACGAGAAATTATGAAGAAAGAAAATCAAATTCCCTACAAAATAGAGCAAGATTCGCTAAAATCAGCCCGTCCAGTGGAAAGTTATGGCGTTTTAAATAATTCGGAAAATTTTTGAAAAATAGAATATTCAAGATTTCGACGAAATTTGTAGAGATAAAAAATCGCAAATATTCATGAAGAAAGAAGATCAAATTCCCTACAAAATAAAGCAAGATTCGTTAAAATCAGTCAATCTAGAGCGTTTTGAAGAATTTGGGAAAATTTCAGGAAAATCGAAAAATTTGGATTTAGACGAAATTTGAAGGGATAAAAAATCACGGAAAATTATGAAGAAAGAAGATCAAATTCCCTACAAAATGAAGCAGAACTCGTTAAAATCGTTCCAACCAGTAAAAAGTTTTAGCGCTTTAAACAATTTGAGAAAATGTTGGAAAATAGAATATTCCGGATTTCGTCGAAATTTATGGAGAGAAATGATCACAAAAAATCATGAAGAAAGTCGCTTGAATTCCCAACTAAATATTAAAAAAAACACAAAATACGGTAAAAAGTTATGGCATTTAAAAATAGTACATTTTGTATCAAGGGCGGAAAGTAGATGATTTTGACGAGGGTATAAGTAGCAGCACGAGCGAAGCGAGGGCAGATATTAGCCGAGTCAAAATCATCTTTCGTCCGTGGTGCAAACAGTGCTTTTTGTACAACCAGTTTGTAATCATTTGAAAAAGAATAATTATGAAAATCAAAAATAAATAATCCATACACTGCACTACACTGCTGACAAGTCAGATAACTGACAAGTAGTTTAGTGAGAACTGTCAATCATGGTTACAAGTAACAATAGGTGTGTTCCCGTATTCTTTTGTGGTGCAGATTCATTGTCACCGAGATTGTCACGTGATTAGTTCCTTTTAGTATGCTAGGCTGTCACGTGGCTATAAGATTCAGAGGCGTTGGGATCCAAGGAGCCGTTGCTAAGCGACCTACTTTTGCGCCCGCGGGCACGAAAGTACTTTTCGGCCCGGCTGCCAAAATCAAAGAGTTTCCGCCTGCTTTGCATGCATTGAAAAGTGGACTTTACGTGTAGGTTGTACAAAAAAGGTTTTTTCACATTCCTGGCAAATAAGTTTTTTCATTTTTGAAAAATCGAAATAAATGAAACTGAACAAGTACAATAATGACAATAAATATAATTTAAATGTGGAGAGCAAACAAAAAAGAAAGTAAACTAATAAAATAATAATTATCTAGCAAGATGTTTTACTTATATTATGTAGATTAAAAAGATAAGTCTCCTCATACACCACTCTAGCTGCACTAATTGTTTATTTGTTAATCTCCACCTAAGGCCTTGTTATGCATGGAAAAAAATAAATAAATTCTTCAACTAATTGGCCGATGAATTAAAATCAGATCAGACACGCCACTCCAAATAGAGACACTCCATGTGGATCGATAGAGTCCCGAAAACTAGATACGAATCAAACGGCTTGAACTTAACGATCTATGTCATTAATAGCCAATTTTTTCGGCTCTGATCCCTTATCGGGTTGAGTTGTTCACTTTTATGGAAAAATAGGTGTTATAGCTTCGAGGAATGGTGGACTATACGGGGAAAAGTGGAAAAAGTTGATATCACTCCACTTGGGTGGAAATTGTAATTAAATTGGAAACTAGTTTTCACAGGGTTCATCAAGTGGTACTAATATTTGTCAGAAATTTGTGGTGGATTTTGACAAGGTTTCCAAAGTGGTACTGCATTTGATCATGGAAGGTTATTTGTAGTAATGTAGTGGTACCAAATTCATAACTATATCTGATGTAGTACCGGAGATATCCACACAAACATGGTGCAAAGAATTTTATTTATTTAAAGTTTTAAGGTTAGTTTTGACAGATTGAATCAAGTGGTACCGAATTTGATCATAGAAGACACTTGTAAGTGATGCAGTGGTACCAAATTCACATCTATATCTGATGTAGTACCCGGGATATCCACATAAACATGGTGCAAAGAATTTTATTTATTTAAAGTTTTATGGTTAGTTTTGACAGGGTTCATCAAGTGGTACTGAATTTGATCATGGAAGACACTTGTAAGTGATGCAGTGAGTGGTACCAAAATCACATCTATATCTGATGTAGTATCAAAGATATCCACATAAACATTGTGTAAAGAATTTTATTTATCATAGTTATATGGCAAGTTTGACAGGGTTCCTCTAGTGGTACTGAATTTGATCATATAAGGTATTTTGTGAGGAAACTTGTATGTAATGCGGTGGTACCAAATTCACATCTTTATCTGATGTAGTACCCGAGACATCCACATAAACATGGTGCAAAGAATTTTATTTTTTGAAAGTTTTATGGTTAGTTTTGACAGGATTCATCAAGTGGTACTGAATTTGATCATGGAAGACACTTGTAAGTGATGCAGTGGTACCAAATTCACATGTATATCTGATGTAGTACCAAAGATATCATTTATCAAAAGTTATATGGCTATTTTTGATGGTACTGAATTTGATCATAGAAGACGCTTGTAAGTGATGCAGTGGTACCAAATGCACATCTATATCTGATGTAGTACCAAAATTATATACATAAACATGGTGCAAAGAATTTTATGTATCAAAAGTTGTATGGCTTGTTTTGACAGGGTTCCTCAAGTGGTACTGCATTTGATCATGGGAGGTATTTTTTGGGGACACTCGTAAGTGATGCAATGGTACCAAATTCACATCTATATCTGATGTAGTACCGGAGATATCGACATAAACATGGTGTAAAGAATTTTATTTATCAAAAGTTATATTGCTAGTTTGACAGGGTTCCTCGAGTGGTACTGGATTTGATTATAAACGTCACTTGTAAGTGGTGCAGTGGTAACAAATTCACATCTATATCTGATGTAGTACCGAAGATATCCACATAAACATGGTGCAAAGAATTTTATGTATCAAAAGTTTTATGTCTGGTTTTGACGGGGTTCCTCGAGTGGTACTGCATTTGATCATAGGAGGTATTTTGTGGGGACTCTCGTAAGTGATGCAATGGTACCAAATTCACATCTAAATCTGATGTGGTACCGGAGATATGGACATAAACATGGTGTAAAGAATTTTATTTATCAACATTTTTATAGGCCAGTTTTGAGAGGGTTCCTCAAGTGGTACTAAATGTTATCATGCAAGTCACTTGTAAGTGATGTAGTGGTACCAAATTCACATCTATATCTGATGTAGTACCAAAGATATTCACATAAACATGGTGCAAAGAATTGTATGTATCAAAAGTTTTATGTCTGGTTTTGACGGGGTTCCTCGAGTGGTACTGCATTTGATCATGGAAGGTATTTTAAGGGGACACTTGTATTCAATGCAGTGGAACCAAATTCACATCTATATCTGATGTAGTACCGGAGATATCCACATAAACATGGTGCAAAGAATTTTATGTATCAAAAGTTTTATGTCTGGTTTTGACGGGGTTCCTCGAGTGGTACTGCATTTGATCAAAGAAGGTATTTTATGGGGACACTTGTATTCAATGCAGTGGAACCAAATTCACATCTATATCTGATGTAGTACCGGAGATATCCACATAAACATGGTGCAAAGAATTTTATGTATCAAAAGTTTTATGTCTGGTTTTGACGGGGTTCCTCGAGTGGTACTGCATTTGATCAAAGAAGGTATTTTATGGGGACACTTGTATTCAATGCAGTGGAACCAAATTCACATCTATATCTGATGTAGTACCGGAGATATCCACATAAACATGGTGCAAAGAATTTTATGTATCAAAAGTTTTATGTCTGGTTTTGACGGGGTTCCTCGAGTGGTACTGCATTTGATCAAAGAAGGTATTTTATGGGGACACTTGTATTCAATGCAGTGGAACCAAATTCACATCTATATCTGATGTAGTACCGGAGATATCCACATAAACATGGTGCAAAGAATTTTATGTATCAAAAGTTTTATGTCTGGTTTTGACGGGGTTCCTCGAGTGGTACTGCATTTGATCATGGAAGGTATTTTAAGGGGACACTTGTATTCAATGCAGTGGAACCAAATTCACATCTATATCTGATGTAGTA
Source organism: Orchestes rusci (assembly GCA_958502075.1). NCBI lineage: Eukaryota > Metazoa > Arthropoda > Insecta > Coleoptera > Curculionidae > Orchestes > Orchestes rusci. The sequence goes on along the minus strand of OY293313.1, from coordinate 21,179,086 downwards.
CCGGAGATATCCACATAAACATGGTGCAAAGAATTTTATGTATCAAAAGTTTTATGTCTGGTTTTGACGGGGTTCCTCGAGTGGTACTGCATTTGATCATAGAAGGTATTTTGTGGAGACACTTGTGAGTGATGCAGTGTTACCAAATTCACATCTATATCTGATGTAGTACCGGAGATATCCACATAAACATGGTGCAAAGAATTTTATGTATCAAAAGTTTTATGTCTGGTTTTGACGGGGTTCCTCGAGTGGTACTGCATTTGATCAAAGAAGGTATTTTATGGGGACACTTGTATTCAATGCAGTGGAACCAAATTCACATCTATATCTGATGTAGTACCGGAGATATCCACATAAACATGGTGCAAAGAATTTTATGTATCAAAAGTTTTATGTCTGGTTTTGACGGGGTTCCTCGAGTGGTACTGCATTTGATCAAAGAAGGTATTTTATGGGGACACTTGTATTCAATGCAGTGGAACCAAATTCACATCTATATCTGATGTAGTACCGGAGATATCCACATAAACATGGTGCAAAGAATTTTATGTATCAAAAGTTTTATGTCTGGTTTTGACGGGGTTCCTCGAGTGGTACTGCATTTGATCATGGAAGGTATTTTAAGGGGACACTTGTATTCAATGCAGTGGAACCAAATTCACATCTATATCTGATGTAGTACCGGAGATATCCACATAAACATGGTGCAAAGAATTTTATGTATCAAAAGTTTTATGTCTGGTTTTGACGGGGTTCCTCGAGTGGTACTGCATTTGATCATAGAAGGTATTTTGTGGAGACACTTGTGAGTGATGCAGTGTTACCAAATTCACATCTATATCTGATTTATTATCAAAAATATCCACATAAACATGGTGCAAAGAATTTTATGTAACAAAAGTTTTATGTCTGGTTTTGACGGTGTTCCCCGAGTGGTACTGCATTTGATCATAGGAGGTATTTTGTGGGTACACTTGTGAGTGATGCAGTGGTACTAAATTCACATCCATATCTGATGTAGTACTGCAGATATTCACATAAACATGGCGTAAGGAATTTCAATTATCAAAAGTTATATGGCTATTTTTGACAGAGTTCCTCAGGTGGTACTGAATTTGATCATAGAAGACACTTGTAAGTGATGTATTGGTACCAAATTCACATCTATATCTGATTTAGTACCAAAGATATCCACATAGACATGGTGCAAAGAATTTGATGTATCAAAAGTTTAATGTCTGGTTTTGACGGTGTTCCTCGAGTGGTACTGCATTTGATCATAGAAGGTATTTTATGGGGACACTTGTGAGTGATGCAGTGGTAACAAATTCACATCCATATCTGATGTAGTACCGCAGATATCCACATAAACATGGCGTAAGGATTGTCATTTATCAAAAGTTATATGGCTTTTTTTGACAGAGTTCCTCAAGTGGTACTGAATTTGATCATAGAAGACGCTTGTAAGTGATGTATTGACACCAAATCCACATCTATATCTGATGTAGTACCAAAGATATCCACATAAACATGGTGCAAAGAATTTTATGTATCAAAAGTTTTATGTCTGGTTTTGACGGGGTTCCTCGAGTGGTACTGCATTTGATCATAGGGGGTATCTTGTGGGGACACTCGTAAGTGATGCAATGGTACCAAATTCACATCTAAATCTGATGTGGTACCGGAGATATCGACATAAACATGGTGTAAAGAATTTTATTTATCAAAAGTTATATGGCTAGTTTGACAGAGTTCCTCAAGTGGTACTGGATTTGATTATAAACATCACTTGTGAGTGGTGCAGTGGTAACAAATTCAGATCTATATCTGATGTAGTACCGAAGATATCCACATAAACATGGTCCAAAGAATTTTATTTAACAAAAGTTTTATAGGCCAGCTTTGAGAGGGTTCCTCAAGTGGTACTGCATTTGATCATAGGAGGTATTTTGTGGGGACACTTGTGAGTGATGCAGTGGTACCAAATTCACATCCATATCTGATGTAGTACCGCAGATATCCACATAAACATGGCGTAAGGATTGTCAATTATCAAAAGTTATATGGCTATTTTTGACAAAGTTCCTCAAGTGGTACTGAATTTGATCATAGAAGACGCTTGTAAGTGATGTATTGGTACCAAATTCACATCTATATCTGATTTATTATCAAAGATATCCACATAAACATGGTGCAAAGAATTTTATGTATCAAAAGTTTTATGTCTGGTTTTGACGGGGTTTCTCGAGTGGTACTGCATTTGATCATAGGAGGTATTTTGTGGGGACACTCGTAAGTGATGCAATGGTACCAAATTCACATCTAAATCTGATGTGGTACCGGAGATATCGACATAAACATGGTGTAAAGAATTTTATTTATCAAAAGTTATATGGCTAGTTTGACAGGGTTCCTCAAGTGGTACTGGATTTGATTATAAACATCACTTGTAAGTGGTGCAGTGGTAACAAATTCACATCTATATCTGATGTAGTACCGAAGATATCCACATAAACATGGTCCAAAGAATTTTATTTAACAAAAGTTTTATAGGCCAGCTTTGAGAGGGTTCCTCAAGTGGTACTGCATTTGATCATGGAAGGTATTTTGTGGGGACACTCGTAGGTGATGCAACGGTACCAAATTCACATCTAAATCTGATGTAGTACCGGAGATATCGACATAAACATGGTGTAAAGAATGTCATTTATCAAAAGTTATATGGCTTTTTTTGACAGAGTTCCTCAAGTGGTACTGAATTTGATCATAGAAGACGCTTGTAAGTGATGTATTGGTACCAAATCCACATCTATATCTGATGTAGTACCAAAGATATCCACATAAACATGGTGCAAAGAATTTTATGTATCAAAAGTTTTATGTCTGGATTTGACGGTGTTCCTCGAGTGGTACTGCATTTGATCATACAGGGTATTTTATGGGGACACTTGTGAGTGATGCAGTGGTACCAAATTCACATCTAAATCTGATGTAGTACCGGAGATATTCAAATAAACGTGGTGCAAACTCATTTTTATTTGGCAGAAGTTTATGGCTGATTTTAACAAGGCTCTCAAAGTGGTACTGCTATTCATAATTAGATTAAAACTCCATCATAGAAGACCCCACAAAAAAACCCAGGAAATTTTAAATATTTCGAAAGAATCTGGGCTTGAAAAACTAGTTTGAGGACTGTTTTTGAGTTTCTATGGAAAATTTCAAGGCATTTCATCATGGTTATAACCATTTTTATGGAAGGTTTCCATGGTGGGGAACCAAGCGATACATTTTAAAATCAACCAACTACGGAGGAGTTTTCAATTTACTATATATCTCTGGAGCTTTAGATGGTACAGGAAAGTTTTTTGGAAGTTTTTTATAGAAACTTGTATGCATATATGGTCATCATGTTTCATTCGATAGGCTCCACCGTTAAAAAGGTATTTGATAAAAAAAAAAAAAAATGGTTCGTAATTCGCGTTTCAATCCACATATATGTTGTGGACAGGTTTACTTGGTTGGAGTACAAGAGACAGCAACAAAGCCGACGGTAAATCCTCTTGGACACTGTTCACTTAAAAAAAGGACACTTACCGTCATCTTTGGGCGACGGCGGACAATTGGACGCGTACGAGCCCAAATGATAGCCGGTATACGAGTTCTGATGCATGGGCGGAAAAGGATAACCCCCTAACGCACCCCTGGGACTCGGGAAGCCCGTATCGTGTCCGCCCGGCGGTCCTCCATGGGCATTGCCCGCGGGCGAATTAAAATGATGTTGGTACGATGTCCTCAAAGGACCATAACCGTGTTGTTGCAACTCGATAAACGCACTTTTCGACACAGGCGTCGAATTGGACGAATCGTGGGGCGTCGGCGGCCCCAAATGCGGCTCCCCCGACATGGTCGGCGTCCCGGGTGGATCGTCGTTGGGACCCCCGAATGGGGAACCCAAATCGGTGAAGTTCAACGTTGTGAAGGGTTTGTTTTCCACTTTGGTGAACTTGAACGGTACACTTGGTTCACTTAATTGTTAATCACTGCACTCGAGGGTAAATTATATCGACGCCGCTAAATTACCGTAATTGAAACCGAAAAGTATCGCGAACCAAAAATTACAAGAAAATTGACCCGACGAAAATTGATCGTTCTGAACGAAAAGCATCTACTTCCTACGAGCGTAGGGACTATAATGAAACATAATCATATAATAGTCGGCTTGGTCGCTAAGTTGCCCCGTTTTGCCGTTAGGCGCCGCTAGAATTCAGCGCGGAACTCTCTTTGCTCCTCCTTACTCACCCGCCATTGGCTGGTGAACTTGTCATTATCTCGACCGGGCAGCTAAAAGGCGTGGTTTAGGTCGTAGGCCCCGCCCAGCTAGACAAGGCGACTCTTTGGATTTTTAGGTTAAGTTTGTTTGTCGCTGGAAAAGCGACGGGGTACCGACGATGGTAAAAGTGAGAACGGAATAATTACAAGTGTTATGGATGATTGGAGCCGATTTAAAGAGTGTTTTGGCTTTTAATCGATGACTTTATTGACACCGCATTGTTGAAGATTATGGGTTTGTTGAATAGTCGCGAAGGCTGGTGAATGAATATTCGATGATGACTTTGATAGTTGGCAATTTTATGCAATGGACTTCTAGACTAAATCAATTTTACTTACTTGATGGTTACTTAACAAAGTTACTACCCCTTCAAGTAACGAGAAGAATTACTTCCATTGAGAAAGTTACTTTTACGTCCATTAGTTCATTTCTGTCTTTTTCACTTACTTTTCAATGGTTTGATATATTCTACATTACTTACTTCCGCATCAGATTACTTCTATTATAATTTACTTATTTGGAGATTTTAATATCAAGTCCTTATCATCAAATACTCTATTTTACTTCTTTCTCGCAATTTTACCGTATAGAATTAAGTATAGGTACACAAACATCTTTACTTACATCAAGTTTTATCCTCTTCCCAGCAATTTTACTCTTTACTTAGGTAAATTGAAAAAAAAAACTTTTTACTTACGTTCTTTATGATGATTTGAAAATTACTTTTCGAATGTAATTACTTTATTAATTGTAAAACGTAAACCTGAGTGAAAATTAATTTATATCTTACTAATTGATGTGTAAAATTGAAAATGACAAAAAAATAATTTCTTAAAACCAACTCAAAATTTTATTATTATTTATTTTACTTCTTCTTGATTTTACTCACATTTACGTAAGTGAAGTTCAAGTAAATAAAAAAAATTGTACGGAAATAGTAACCTAATTTTACTTCAGTAAGTTGAAAATTACTTTCCGAATGTAAATAAAAGTACCTCAGTTACTTATAAAGGAGTTGAGTGAGTCAAATCTATTTTACTTACCACTTCCTCTTACCTACATTCAAAGTAACATTAATTCAAAACTTAGAATAGATGTGTCATTGAAAGATTTTTACTTCAATTTACTTGCAATAAGTAAGTGTAAAATGAATGTGTAAGTGGGTATAGTTTAATTGATACACACAATTAAAGTAAAAATAAATTTTTGCAGTAAAATTACCCCATACTCAGGTATAGTCAATAGGTATAAGTAAAATTGTGAATGAAAAAAATCCAATTCATTAAACATCTAATTTTACTTCTTCTCAATTTTACTGTCAAATTACTAATGTATTAATTAATTAATTAAATATTATTGTAGCTCCCCAAATCTGTTTCTGTGATGTTTGTTTCATAATATTATGTAATGAATCTTACTTATACTTGCATTCCATATGGCAATTTTACTTTTGTTTTTCTAATAAATTTCACTAAAGTAATCTTTATATAATTTTCATAAATAATACCACTTTTTCCATTTTACTTATTTACTTTACTTTTAAAAGAAATGGAATTACAATGTTTGAGTTATCCAGTGAAATAATATGAAAGTTACTTTCCGAATTAAGTAGTAATAAACTGAAATAAGACAAAATTACTTATGAAGGAGTAATAACTATACTATTTTACTCAGGTCACATTACTTCAATGGAAGTAACGAGTGTTAGTTAAATTTACTTATACCACTTTCCTTTAGAAGAAGTAAAAAGTTATCAGGATATTCAGTTCACTTACAATTAATAAGTTCCACAAAAGTAAAAAATATTTTTTTCTGTAATAAATTTTACCGAGGTATAGGTATAATAATTAAAATATATTTAGTTTGCTTACCACTCGCTTAATTTTTAAGTAAGTATAACATTGATAGAAGTAAAGTGTGCAATTGAATTTAGTAAATCAATGCGTTAAAAGTAAATTAAAATAAAATCCGTTACAAGTGTATAGGTTTAGGTAAGTAAAATTGAGAATGAATTGAATCTAATTCCGGAAAACCGATTTAATTGCAGAATATAAAAAGATAAGGTAAGTAAGTAAAATAGTATTTTTCAAATTATTTCCATGCAGAGAGTAAGGGAAAGTAAAATTGCAAAAGGTTCAGTTCTATAGTGAAAGATCAACAGGATAAAATACGTGCTATTAATTAAAGTATAATTATTACATTACTGACGTGTAGGTGAAGTAAAAAGAATATTTTACTGCCACCCTTTAATTTCAAGGAAATTGTTACCTACTTGATCGTTACTCGAAGTAAGTTGAAAATTACTTTTCAAATAAGTAATATGAATAAAACTACCTAACTAGTGACGGGATAAAATACTTATAAAGGATTTGAGTAAATTGAGTACATTTCTTTCACTAATTCAAGTAAAAAACGTATTTTACTTACTCCCTTTATTTTCAGGGAAATTACCTACTTACCTAATTTTTACTTGAAGTAAGTTGATAATAATTACTTTTCAAATAATGTAAATTAAACTACATATACCTATTGCTAGAACAATTTTACTTTTTTTACATTACTTACCTATGCATGTATTTGTCTCCAAATAAATTACACTGAAGTAATCTTGCTGTTTACAATCAATTACACTTTACCCATTCAACTTAATATTACTTTACTTTCAAGATAATAGTTACTCAACCAGTAAAATGGAAAATTACTTACCGAATATAGATAAAAGTTGTGACAATCTATGTAAAATAGGTAACACCAGGAATAAACTAAGATAAATTAAGTAAAATAAATCCATTTTACTTACCACTCTCTTCACCCTTCAGTAAGAGTCAGATAGAAGCATTGAAGGATTTTCTATTCTTGTATGAATATGTTAAAATTAGAGTGAAATAGCTTAAAACGAAGTAAGATTTTCCCGGTACATACAATTGAAGTAAAATTAAATTGTGGCAATAATGTAGGTAATCATACGACTTAGCCAATAGGTAAGTGAATTTTTACTTCGTTTCACATATTTAACGACAAATTACTTATGCGGTATACTGCTATTTTACTTACTCTACTTATAAGAAAATGGAAGTACAATGGTTACTTAATCAGTAAAATTATTTCCCTAATGTAAATGAAAGCTTTGATGTTGATTCAAAATAAAATTACATTGTTATTAAAACTAAGGAGAAGTAAGTAAAATACCATTTTACTTACCATTTTCAAATAACAGTTGTATTAAAGTAAAGATGTATTGAATCACTTGTGAAATAAAAACAAAGTAAAATAGCTTGAAATGAAGTAAAATATTTCCGGTGTATTGAAGTAAAATTAAATTTTGACAGTGAAATTCAAATCATAATTGATTACTCCTTTGTAATAATGAATGAATTCAATCGTACTTACTTTGTAGTAAAACCATTTTACTTCATCATCGTCCAAGCAATTTTACTTTTTTTACATTACTTATTTACCTATATGTATATAAATTTTCCAGTGAAATTTTTCAATTTTTCTCCGAATAAACATTACTGAAGTGTACTGTTCATGAATAATTCCACTTTTCCTACTTTACTTATATAAATTTCATGATCGTTTAACAATTTTACTTTTCTTAACGATACTTACCTTTGTACAAGGTTCAGAAGTAAAATTGTATTTATCCACATTGAAGTAATCTACTTTTACATTTTTCATATTTTACTTACTTACTTTACTTCCAAGGAGATGGAAGTACAAAAGTTATATACTAATCGAGTTGAATAACTTCCTAAATGTGATCAAAATTTGAAATAAAACTACCCAAGTGAGTGGTAAGTAAAATAGATTTATTTTACTTATCATTATCTTTACCTTCAAGTAAAAGTGTAATAGAAGTGAGGGCATTTTCATTTCATATAAAAGTACCACAAAACGGGGAGATGAGAATAAAAGTAAGTCCCCTATTATAGGCACAGAGATGACGAAAATAATCAAGGGCGACACAAACCCCATAACCTCGACATTTTTACTAAGCCATGCCGAGAACCCATAAAACCCATGTCTTCTGGGCGTTGAAATAAACGGGCCTGTTAAAACCGTATTAATAACTGTCCGTTTGAAAGACGCCGCTGTGTGGCGCCGCTTAATTAATCTATTAATTGGGGTGACAGTTAATCGTGGACTCGAGAAAGTGTGTTTATGGACTTTTCGGTGTATTTAACTGCGATGCATTCGGAAGCGATTAGCAAGAATATAATTTACACCTATACATGGTTTACTTATCCACCTGCTTTATTTACGTTAACACAATTTGTTCAGATATTGGCTAAAATAGGTGGCAAAATATTTTATTTCATACTGTAATAATATTACATCATCAGAGCCGGTAAACATCTCAATTTCCCAGCCTAGTAACGTAAATTACTATCACACTCCACCTTATAATTATAACTGCACATCAATTTTAGTAACTTTTTTTGATTCTTCTTGATCTCAAAGCTTGTCAACATTATTTTCGTTACTTTACTTCCTATTTGAAAACGTCTTTTACTTATCTCTAATTTTGATTTTTCAATTTTACTGACTATGTTACTTTTTTTGGGTGAAAAAGAGTAGCGGCTTCTGCTCTTATCCCAAAACTAATAAAGCATCTCTGTCATTTTACTCTTTAATTCATTTTACTTACATAATCTACTTCTTATTTTACTTATTTTTATGTCGAATAGAGGAGCGGCTACTGCACTAATTCCAAAACGAATTAGGCATTTCTGTTATTTTACTCCTCATTTGAACAAGTAGGTATTTCACTTATTATTATTCTACCTGATGATGATGGGGAAAATAAAATTTTGGGAAAACTTAAGACATTCCATTCATCATTACTTCTACTCCATTTTTTAAACGTTCTATAAAATAATGAACTACTTAGAATCACTATTTCACTTACCTCATATTAAAATACCTACATATTCAAATGTGAAGGAAAATAGCAGGAATGCCTAAATAGTGCAGTAGTCGCTCCTCTACTTTACTTAAGAATAAGTAAAATAAGTAGTGGGTAAATAAAATGAATGTAATGTGCAGGTAAGTAAAATACCTACATGTTCAAATGGGAAAAAAAATAGCAGAAGTACCTTTGTTTTGGAATTAGTGCAGTAGGCGCTCCTTTACTTAACATAGAAATAAGTAAAATAAGAAGTAGATATGAAAGTAAAATTAATTGCAAATGAACTTATTTTCATGTTACAGACTTGACTTACTTCTTATTTTACTTATATTATACTCTTAAGTAAAATAGTGCTATATACTTTGCACCAATCCTAAAAGTAATTGATCATTTTCGCTATTTTACTTCTCATTTGATTCACTTACCTTCACATTGCATTTCTTTTACTCATATCTTATTTCATCTGTTAATTTTACTTCAACCGACTTTTTATTGACATTGAGTGTACCTAATTCCCATCATCAGTTATTAACTATACTTACATTTTGGACAACGATTTTTTTTTATTTTACTTGACTACACATTTAATTTTATTTACTTTACTTTATACGTTTAATTACAAATTATCTTATTCTCATCATGTACAGATTTAACTTGGGTAAATACTTATTTAACTTAGACTCCTATAGAACGAATCTCAAAACTAATTGATAATAATGTCCACTATTTCATTCCTCATTAAAACATGTATAGCAGGGTGATTCACTATATTTTGACCCCCCCCTCTTACTAATTCTATACAAAGGTACAGAAAAAAGTTATAGACAAAAGTTGTTTGGTTTATACTAAATTTTGTTAATTTAGCAGTATCATTTATACAGGGTCTCCCCAAAGCTATCCGCAGCACCCAACTTTAAAATTTTAAATGGGACACCCTGTATGTATCAGTGGGTGGGAGAGAAAAGTTGTTCGCATAAATATTGTAAAAAATAATTCAGGGAATATTTTTCATTTTAACAGTTTTTCAATTGGAGTTACGGTTTTTGAAATAACAGCAGTAAAAGTTTGTATGACGTCATTAGCCTCTGTAACCAATAAGCGTAAACTATTAACGATATTTTCAAAGTAGTACCTCTGAGGTAAAAATTGTTCAGACAAATCTTGTAAACAATCAACTAAGGAACCTTTTTTATTTGAGGAGTTTTTTAATTGGAGGGATGATTTGTGAGATAATTTCTGTCAAACTTTATATCAACCCCTGTAATCAATGAGTGTGGACTTTTAACGATATCTTAAAAGTATCACCTCTGAGGAAAAAATTGTTTGGGCAAATCTAGTAGACAATCAAATAAGGGACAATTTTTATTGGAAAAGTTTTCTAATTGGAGTTATGGTTTTTCATATAACAACTGTCAAAATATGCCTGACGTCATCTTCCCCTTTAACCATAGAGTGTACGATATCTTAAAAGTAGTACCTCTGGTAAAAAAATTGTTCAGACAAATCTTGTAGACAATCAACTAAGGAACCTTTTTTATTTGAGGAGTTTTTTAATTGGAGGAATGATTTGTGAGATAATTTCTGTCAAACTTTATATCAACCCCTGTAATCAATGAGTGTGGACTTTTAACGATATCCTAAAAGTAGTACCTCTGAGGAAAAAATTGTTTGGGCAAATCTAGTAGACAATCAAATAGGGGACAATTTTTATTGGAAAAGTTTTCTAATTGAAGTTATGGTTTTTCATATAACAACTGTCAAAATTTGCCTTACGTCATCTTCCCCTTTAACCATAGAGTGTACGATATCTTCAAAGTAGTACCTCTGAGGAAAAAATTGTTCAGACAAATCTTGTAGACAATCAACTAAGGAACCTTTTTTATCTAAGGAGTTTTTCAATTGGAGGAATAATTTGTGAGATAATTTCTGTCAAACTTTATATCAACCCCTGTAATCAATGAGTGTGGACTTTTAACGATATCTTAAAAGTAGTACCTCTGAGGAAAAAATTGTTCGGGCAAATCTAGTAGACAATCAAATAGGGGACAAGTTTTATTGGAAAAGTTTTCTAATTGGAGTTATGGTTTTTCATATAACAACTGTCAAAATTTGCCTGACGTCATCTTCCCTCTTAACCATAGAGTGTGCAATATCTTAAAAGTAGTACCTCTGGGAAAAAAATTGTTGAGGCAAATTTTTTAGAAAATTTCCTACCAGTCAATCCTAACCAACGACCTAATTTTATCGGAAATCACCCTGCTCATAATCACGTGACTGAAAGATTAATAAGTGGAAATCTCCCTGGCTTTGCATCTGGATGTAGCTCCCATATGATTACAGTGTTGCCGTCCCCACTCTCCCTAACAATCCCATTTCAACCCAACTTTCACAGACAGAGATAAGGCAAACGGCAACACTGTGGTTGGTGCATGGGAGCTACATCCAGCCGCGAGTGCTTGACAGCTGTTAAAAGCAGTGACAAATATTTTTGATAAATGATTTATTTTCAACTTCCAATACAAAGTTGCAATGTTATCAATTATGGACAAGATTGATTATAACTTCCAGATGTTTTATAAAATCCTGATTCCCTTCTTTCTTCCTCAATGGCGAGTAGAGTAAGGAGCCGTTGGTTTCTTCCACTAAATGCGAGGTGAGTCCTGGGTTATGTTTTTTCCAATGATCAGTTTTGGCATGAAATTTTCTTGCCGAATCTCCCGCGAGCTCGAATTAAAAATCCGGAACTCGACAAAATTTCCGGAAATAATTCGAGCTCTAGGGAGATTATAAGTGACAATCAACCAGGAAAAATTTTTAATTTGAAGAGTTTTTTTATTGGCGTTGTGGTTTTTGATATAATAGCTGTCAAAGTTTGCCATCCTCTTCCTCTTAAACCATTGTACCATGTGGTATTAGACATAGTGTGTGACCCTTTTCACCTTTTGGCAGGTGATTGAACCCTTTCTTTTAAAACATTGTTCTGTGGTAAATGTGCACGAGATGCTGTTAGTGTGAGCTTATAAGTCGCCACCGGCAACACCGCGCTCTGTCACTTGTCACCAACAATTGTATTCAAATTTACCTTGCCTATCCAAAAAACCCAAAACATCGTTAGCTTTTTTGTCGATTTGAACCGGATGGATGGATGCAAGCAGAAGACGAAAGAGAGAAACATGACGTGCCGGTGTGGTGGAGACCCCATCAATGTGCGGCCTCGGCGCCACAGGCCGTTGCGCCCTGCGGCTCGTCACGCGATCTTTTTTCGTGCACGCACCCCATGCAACAGTCACGGGAACCCCGAGGCACCTCGACCGACCGCAGAATCGTTTGCCAATTGAATTCGACACGAAATGTCATTCCCGCATTGACTTAGTCGAAGATCTCATTGCATGGGAATTTTTGCTTTAGTTCCGATGTATACAGGGTGAGCTCACTAATTACTACCCAATGCAAGGTCCTCTTTTACATGTGAAATTGGTACCTTGAACGGGGTTCGACGTCGCCCGTCAAAATAGACAACGGATCGGAACAGAGAAAGGTGGCGGGCCCCCTTCGGGTGTCGCTGCTGGGCCCGGCGGCCCGCATCTAAAAAGAATCACCGAACCAGAGGTGTGTTTAGTTGGCGCCGATACAAACCAGGTACAGACGATCGAAGAAAGCAACAGTACCTTACGGGGGGCTAGTCAAAATATCATTGTGATTGAAATGTTCGCCGCAGTATGTGGTCTTGAACCAGATTGATAATATTGGGGGGTCCAGAATTATGTAAACATCAGTTTACTTACCACCTCCTCGTGTACTCCAAGAAGGACCAAAAGAATACGCTCTGCTGTCAATGTATTTTGTTGATGGTTTTGTATATTTTATCGATCCTGTTGAAAAACAAGAGGATTTCGGAGTAGAACCAAAAGAATACGGGCTGCTGTCAATGAGATTTCGTCAATTATTTTGTATATTTCATCGATTCTATCAAAAACACGAAGATTTCGGAGTGGAACCAAAAGAATACGGTCTGCTGTCAATAAGATTCCATCGATTATTTTGCCTATTTTATCGATTTTGTAAAAACAAAACGAAGTGTTCGGAGTAGAACCAAAAGAATACGGTCTGCTGTTTGGACTTGAGAGAAACTTTTCATTTCAAAACAGATAAACAAGAGGGCGATAGCTGGTAGAGATAATACATTTTGGTGATTTTGCTCCTAGGAAATAATGTTTGTTTGACTTTATCCTGAGTATCGTTTTTTTAAATTTCATTTAAACCTTTACTTTTTATACTTCAACATTATTTTCTTTTAAAAAACAACTGACAGCAAAGGCTTTCATGAATTTCTCTGTATATGAAAAATAATTATTCCTCAATACAGGGTGTATAATGTAAAATTGTGAACTATGCCATAAAAAAATCAACGTTTTTTTACATATTTTTAAAATTGAAAAACGATTTCCGGGATCTTCCTGTATATAAAAACACTCACAAATTCACCCTTCATTTCATATACAGGGTGAACCACGTGAATTTCCTTAAATCATCGATATTTTTGACCATATATCTTCAAAATTCAAAAGAACGATTGTCAGGAAAGTTTTTAAAAATGTCCTTGTATATTTTTTCTCTTCTTTTCATTATAATCGTATATACTCTTGTTAAATATTGATGTAGTATCCAGGTTTATGACAATTAAACTATTTTGAATTCAAATTTATTTTGACATTTCGAAATTATATAATATAATAAATTTACACGGTGGATTTCGGAAAATTTCGATATTTTTCAACAAAAATCAATATGAAGATGAACAAGGATCACCCTGTATACAAAAGTACCTGCCCAACTGACTCTCAATATTGTATACAGGGTAGACCATGTTAAATTTCGAACTTTGTAGATTCACAAATCCCACTGTATATCAAAACATTTCCAAAGTCACTTCCAATATTATATCTATATATATTTTATTTTTTTACCAAGGGAAAAAAAACGAAAATCACACGGTTTATCAAAATATTTTAATATTATACAGGGTGTACAAAAAATTAAAGAGCATATTCTTGAGGCAGTTTCGTGATGGAAAATATCTAAAATGCTTCTTTTTCAAGATACAGGTTGTCAAATTGAAATTTTTAGATGTCAATATGACAGCCTATTCCTCAACCCATATAAGAAAAAACGTGTAAAAGATCCCCAGGAACCCAGTGGTTCTTATCCCAACTCATTATCTCTATTAGTTTTCAAGATATCGACTAAAACGTGGAAAGCAAGTACTGAAGTTCAAAATCAATTTTGACCAAAGTATTAAATTATGAAGGGATTAAAAATTACTGGTGAGCAATATGTGGAATGAGCCAGACAATTTTGACAAAAATAAAAAATTCTCCGACATTCTGTTGAAAAGTTTGGAGTAGAACCAAAAGAATACGCTCTGTTGTCAATGAGATTTCGTCGATTGTTTTGTATATTTTATCGATCTTGTTAAAAACACAAACAGTTCGGAGTAGAGCCAAAAGAATACGCTCTGTTGTCAATGAGATTTCGTCGATTGTTTTGTATATTTTATCGTTTCTGTTGAAAAACACGATGAGTACGGGGTAAAACCAAAAGAATACGGTCTGCTGTCAATATGATTTCGTCAAAACATGATGAGTTCGGAGTATAGAACCAAAAGAATACGGTCTGCTGTCAATGAGATTTCGTCGATTGTTTTGTATATTTTAGCGATCTTGTTAAAAACACAAAAAGTTCGGAGTAGAGCCAAAAGAATACGGTCTGCTGTCAATGAGATTTCGTCGATTGTTTTGTATATTTTCTCGCTCTTGTTAAAAACACAAACAGTTCGGAGTAGAGCCAAAAGAATACGGTCTGCTGTCGATGGAATTCTAGTTTTAGAATGTTTTTTTTTATGTTACGTTGTAAAGGATCTAAAATTATAGTTTGGACAAAATATATACTAAGGTATTGATGTTCAACTTTTCTTGAAGGAAATTCACTTGGTGTACCCTACAGTAGCGCCCCCAAAGAAGTTATTTCAGCTTAATTACCGCCAGCATCTTTTTCATAATCCCCGGTACCATTCCAAGCCGCAATCCCCAGTCGCATGTCGTTCCTTTGTTCTTATCTGAAGATGCATGTGTAAGTAGCCGAAGATACGTTCCCAAGATAGCCGCCAACTTATTTGTACTTTAACGATTAGATCTCCGAACTTCGGACCCTTCAAATCCTTTGCCCAGTAGCATTTTTATTGATACAAATGATTATTTGCCCATTGCAATGGGCCAGAACGAATAAGGACACTTTTATTTATGACGAAAATATAGTTCACGGGTACCTGTACCTGTGTCTGTGGTATACGGCGTGCGCGGCACATCAAAAGAATCGTTTTCGGAACACATACAACTCGTAAAAGTGACTCGGAGAAGATATAAAACCTTAAACATACCTAATTTTGTCTTGTTGTTAAGTGACCGGAGATAATCGGCGTTCTTTATGGGATTGGAAGAGTAAATCTTTTCGAATAGGGGCGGATAAGGGGAGAATTGACTTATTGTGAGGTCTATGCCTTTTGTATTGAGTACAAAAAATGAATTTTTAGTCATTAAAATTTATTTATGCCTCGGTAACATCATTGAAGTTTTTGTATGTCGTTAAATATGTTTTCAATTATTCGAGTCATAAATGTTGATATAAATTTGATTGGGGTTATTTATGGCTCACCTATGTACTATAGGTCATGAAGTACTTTGCAAACTACTTTACCGGATATTTTTTTATATAAATTTTATCCAAAAACACTTCATCTATAAGATTGATCCAAACAATTTTTCACTTAGAGGTACTACGGAAAAAAAATATCTAATACCGTATCTTAGACTAATAGAAAATATAGAATCGACGAAATCTCATTGACAGCAGACCGTATTCTTTTGGTTCCACTCCGGAATCTTCATGTTTTCCAGCAGAATCGATATAAAATACCAACAAATTGACGAATTCGCATGGATAGTAGACCGTATTCTTTTGATTCAACTGCGAACTCTTTATGTTTTTCCATGAAATATTCAAAACCATCGACGAAATCCATTGACAGCAGATCGTATTCTTTTGGTCCAACTCCTTTAATTACAAGCTCTATATAGATCATATCAATATTGAATTTTTATTTCGTTTATTCAGGTATTTGCTTTTTGTATTCATTCTTTTCATTATTAATTCATTTAACTTCATCCTTACATTTTTGTTGATTTTTAATTTATTTGCCGTTTTCATCTATAAAGGTTAGAGTAGATTTTTATCACCTTTTCTATATTTTGTATATATTATTATCAGGATTACTTATTATTTACTTGCACAATAAAACACAATTTTGTTTTAAATAAATACAGATACCCATCCATGCGCATGTAATTTTTTATTTTTTTTTTATTGACGCCGAGTATTTTTTACATTTTTTGTAAATTTATGAATCTTTCTTTACCCACTTTTCTTTTTTATTATTTTTTATTGGATATTTGTTTGACTTTTGATCTTTTCAAGTAAATTTTAACTCTCTTTTTAAACCTTTCATTGTTCTGTGGCAAATTTTCCTTGATGACCTCAGTGTGAGCTAATAAGTCAGCACCGGCAACACCGCGCTCTGTCACTTGTCATCAACTGTTATTACGTGACACTGTTAGTTTCTTTATTTCTTAAATTTCAAGTGCCATATAGAATCAAGTGGAATTGAATAGAGTAACCCTTACCCTACATCGAATAATGGTATATTAGACATACTTGCGTCTATTATAGGGCGGTTTATGACCCTTTTCACTTTTTGGCAGGTGGTTGAGCCCTGTCCTTTAAAAACATTGTTCTGTGGTAAATTTGCACGAGATATGTCAGTGGGAGCTTATACGTCCACAATGGCAACACCGCGCTCTGTCACTTGTCACCAACCATTGTTACGTGACACTGTTGACTATAGTTTCCTTCTTCAATTTAACCAATTATATTTTTCAACTAACCCAATTTATATTTTTGAAGTATATTGACATTTTCTCATGAATTAAAGAAGGAATCTAGACAACAGTGGTCACATTACAATGGTTGGTGACAAGTGACAGGGTGCAGTGTTGCCGGTGGCTCACACTGACGTCATATCTCGCTTAAATCTCAAGCACCAGCCAAAAATAATGTAATAAGGCTTACTCTATGCGTGCAATTCAAGTAAAAATACCACTTGACTTTAGGCGTTAGAAATTAAACCAACAAAAGCACTACATCAGATATCGCCTTTGTCCGTCTTTCAGTAGAAATTCATTAAGCCTGAAGTGTTGAACAAAGATCACGATGATACGGCAAGATTTCGGTGCAAGATAAAAAAAAAGGAACTTGTTTCCGGCATACGCAATGTTGCACGCAACAATGTATAACATGTATTAGTTGGAATTTCAAACATACCGTCCTCAAATGACCTTATAACACACATTCGAACACCTCCATAAAGCACATCTTAATAGTTGTTTCCTTATTATCCTTGTCTTAACAGGAACTGATCTATTAAAATTTAAGTCTTATGTCACAATGCCCATTATTCTTAATATGTTTATAAATACGACGCAGAGATACCTTGATGAATTAACTCAACATGACTGCATGGGGTCTTAAAGACAAATTGTCCGTCGATGACTAAACAATTTTTTATTTAAACCTGTGTAAACGTCTTGTTAAAAGGCGATTTATCACAGGTGATAGTTAAATCTCTATTACGAGATGTCTATCGTTTTGGTTAATTTTTAATTTTTATTGAGGTTTGATTGGTTTTGTCGCCATTATACCCCGGCGCGTGGAGTGACAGCAGACCGTATTCTTTTGGTTCTACTCCGAACACATCGATACATTTTGCAAAACAATTCATTGACTGCAGACCGTATTCTTTTGGTTCTTCTTCGGGTTTTTTTACAAAATTGATAAAATATACGAGACGATCGACGAAATCGCATTGACAGCAGACCATATTCTTTTGGTTCCTCTTCGGGTTTGATATATGGATTTTCAAGTTTAATTGGTTTTGTCACACCCATCATCATGGCTCATGGTGTGACGTCATACATTACATTGACCTTGGAAACAAATCCAAGGTCACGTGACTCTCTTCTAAAACAATTCCCACCAAAAGTGACATTGCAAATCACCAAAAAGCATCCTTTTAATGCGCCGGAAAAAGGAGAAACAAAAACGGGTCGACACCTTTGGCGCCGCGAGGTGTCGACAGGTACCCTTCAGGCGTTATAGTACCACGTCATGCTGTTTAATGAATTTCCAAATGATGACTCGGCACCCGAAACCCGGTAGCTACTTTGCTTATCTCGATTTGATTTGAAATAATTGGGCAATTAGGCAGCATTATAAGCATAAAATTATTTGAATTTTCCCAACTTTCTATAACATGTTTAACCATCCACAACGCAAATTTTCCAATTCATCTCCCAAAAACAATACTCGCATGTCAAGTTCAATCTGGGCTAGACTACCATCGCCCTCTGTGCAACATACTTTGAACTAACCATACCAAGTGCGCGCGCTATAAAACCACGCCCTCCAACCCATTGGTTGACGCCATGACGGGTTCACTAATGATGGGGTTACCATTGGTGGTATAGAATTAATATGGCTGATGAATGCTATGGTATATTTGTGACAGAATATGGTGGAATGTGGTTATTGTTGGTACATGAATCGCGCTGGGATGGTACGCTGGTAGTCATCGTGCAGACGCTGTTCAAAGCTCTGGTCCGAGGCTAGCAGCTCTGGGTGGTACTCGTAGATATACGCCAAGTCACCCCATGGATCTACAAATAAATCATACAAACTAGCACCATCACCATACAACTTACATCCATCCTTAAATCCGTCTTCATTCCTCCTCCCAATCCTCGGCACCGACTTTGAGGCCTTCAAAAAGAATTTTTCAAAATCCGAGTTGCCCCCTTTATTGGGGCTGCGCACCACCCTCTCGCCATTTATGGTGAAGATCAAAGCGCAAATGACAACAACTTTGAAGATCATGTTGAACTGATGATTGTACTGGTTGTGGTTGGCGTTTTATATGGTAGCGCCGGGTTGATTGGTATGCACGGTGTGGACCCCTATGGAGTCATGAGGGACTTAAGGACGTGAGTTGGAGGTTAATTTATTATACTTTATTAATTAAAAACAAGGTTAACAATCCCTTGATGGTGATCTGTTAACAAATTTGTCACCTCAAATCTTCAAAGCATGTTGGACAGATTGGCGAATGTACAGGGTCATCCCAATGGTCAGCCAAAAGGTCACCAATAAGTCAGTAAAGAAGTTGTAAGTTTACAAAACAATCAACAGCAGACCGTATTCTTGTGGTTCCTCTCCGAACTCTGTGTTTTCAACAGAATCGATAAAATATACAAAACTATCGACGAATTCGCATGGTCAGCAGACCGTATTCTTTTGATTCTACTCCGAGCTCATCATGTTTTCAACAATATCGATGAAATCTTATGACAGCAGACCGTATTCTTTTGGTTCTACTCCGATCTCTTCATGTGTTAGAGAATGCCAGAGAATTTTTCACTTTTGTGAAGGTCAGAATTGTCTGGCACACCCTATATTATATTCCATATATTGCTTAGTAATTTAATTCCTTCATGATTTCGATAATTCACAGACATAGCTCCACGTTTTAGTCGATATCTCGAAAACTAATAGAGATAATGAGTTGGGGTAAGAAACCACGGGTTTTTTGAGGAAGTTTTACACGTTTTTTTGATATGAGTGTTTATGGTAACAGGTGAGGAACCTTGTCACAATTGTGTTTGAACTTTTGCACTTGTTTTCGATAGTTCACTGATTTAGCTCTACATTTCAGTCGATATCTTGAAAACTGATAGAGATAATACGTTGGGATGAGAACCACTGGGTTCATAACGAAGTTTTACACGTTTTTTCTTATATGGGTGATTCTGGTACCGGGTGAGGAACCTTGTCAAAATGGTGTTTGAACTTCAACACTTGTTTTCGATAGTTCACAGACATAGCTCCACGTTTTAGTCGATATCTTGAAAACTGATAGAGATAATACGTTGGGATGAGAACCACTGGGTTTTTAACGAAGTTTTACACGTTTTTTCTCATATGGGTGATTCTGGTACCGGGTGAGGAACCTTGTCAAAATTGTGTTTGAACTTCAACACTTGTTTTCGATAGTTGATAGACATAGCTCAACGTTTTAGTCGATATCTTGAAAACTAATAGAGATAATGAGCTGGGATAAGAACCACTGGGTTCCTAACGAAGTTTTACACTTTTTTCTAATATGGGTGATACTGGTACCGGGTGATGAACCTTGTCAAAATGGTGTTTGAACTTTTGCACTTGTTTTTGATAGTTCACAGACATAGCTCCACGTTTTAGTCGATATCTTGAAAACTAATAGAGATAATGAGCTGGGATAAGAACCACTGGGTTCCTAACGAAGTTTTACACTTTTTTCTAATATGGGTGATACTGGTACCGGGTGATGAACCTTGTCAAAATGGTGTTTGAACTTTTGCACTTGTTTTTGATAGTTCACAGACATAGCTCCACGTTTTAGTCGATATCTTGAAAACTAATAGAGATAATAAGTTGGGATGAGAACCACTGGGTTCATAACGAAGTTTTACACGTTTTTTCTCATATGGGTGATTCTGGTACCGGGTGAGGAACCTTGTCAAAATGGTGTTTGAACTTCAACACTTGTTTTCGATAGTTCACAGACATAGCTCCACGTTTTAGTCGATATCTTGAAAACTGATAGAGATAATACGTTGGGATGAGAACCACTGGGTTTTTAACGAAGTTTTACACGTTTTTTCTCATATGGGTGATTCTGGTACCGGGTGAGGAACCTTGTCAAAATTGTGTTTGAACTTCAACACTTGTTTTCGATAGTTGATAGACATAGCTCCACGTTTTAGTCGATATCTTGAAAACTAATAGAGATAATGAGCTGGGATAAGAACCACTGGGTTCCTAACGAAGTTTTACACTTTTTTCTAATATGGGTGATACTGGTACCGGGTGATGAACCTTGTCAAAATGGTGTTTGAACTTTTGCACTTGTTTTTGATAGTTCACAGACATAGCTCCACGTTTTAGTCGATATCTTGAAAAATAATAGAGATAATAAGTTGGGATGAGAACCACTGGGTTCATAACGAAGTTTTACACGTTTTTTCTTATTTGGGTGATTCTGGTACCGGGTGAGGAACCTTGTCAAAATGGTGTTTGAACTTCAACACTTGTTTTCGATAGTTCACAGACATAGCTCCACGTTTTAGTCGATATCTTGAAAACTAATAGAGATAATGAGCTGGGATAAGAACCACTGGGTTCCTAACGAAGTTTTACACTTTTTTCTAATATGAGTGATTATGGTACCGGGTGAGGAACCTTGTCACAATTGTGTTTGAACTTCAACACTTGTTTTCGATAGTTCACAGACATAGCTCCACGTTTTAGTCGATATCTTGAAAACTGATAGAGATAATACGTTGGGATGAGAACCACTGGGTTTTTAACGAAGTTTTACACGTTTTTTCTCATATGGGTGATTCTGGTACCGGGTGAGGAACCTTGTCAAAATTGTGTTTGAACTTCAACACTCTTTTTCGATAGTTGATAGACATAGCTCCACGTTTTAGTCGATATCTTGAAAACTAATAGAGATAATGAGCTGGGATAAGAACCACTGGGTTCCTAACGAAGTTTTACACTTTTTTCTAATATGGGTGATACTGGTACCGGGTGATGAACCTTGTCAAAATGGTGTTTGAACTTTTGCACTTGTTTTTGATAGTTCACAGACATAGCTCCACGTTTTAGTCGATATCTTGAAAACTAATAGAGATAATAAGTTGGGATGAGAACCACTGGGTTCCTAACGAAGTTTTACACTTTTTTTCTTTTATGAGTGATTATGGTACCGGGTAAGGAACCTTGTCACAATTGTGTTTGAACTTCAACACTTGTTTTCGATAGTTCACAGACATAGCTCCACGTTTTAGTCGATATCTTGAAAACTAATAGAGATAATAAGTTGGGATGAGAACCACTGGGTTCATAACGAAGTTTTACACGTTTTTTCTCATATGGGTGATACTGGTACCGGGTGATGAACCTTGTCAAAATGGTGTTTGAACTTTTGCACTTGTTTTCGATAGTTCACAGACATAGCTCCACGTTTTAGTCGATATCTTGAAAACTAATAGAGATAATGAGCTGGGATAAGAACCACTGGGTTCCTAACGAAGTTTTACACTTTTTTCTAATATGAGTGATTATGGTATACCGGGTGAGGAACCTTGTCACAATTGTGTTTGAACTTCAACACTTGTTTTCGATAGTTCACAGACATAGCTCCACGTTTTAGTCGATATCTTGAAAACTAATAGAGATAATGAGCTGGGATAAGAACCACTGGGTTCCTAACGAAGTTTTACACTTTTTTCTAATATGAGTGATTATGGTATACCGGGTGAGGAACCTTGTCACAATTGTGTTTGAACTTCAACACTTGTTTTCGATAGTTCACAGACATAGCTCCACGTTTTAGTCGATATCTTGAAAACTGATAGAGATAATACGTTGGGATGAGAACCACTGGGTTTTTAACGAAGTTTTACACGTTTTTTCTCATATGGGTGATTCTGGTACCGGGTGAGGAACCTTGTCAAAATTGTGTTTGAACTTCAACACTTGTTTTCGATAGTTGATAGACATAGCTCCACGTTTTAGTCGATATCTTGAAAACTAATAGAGATAATGAGCTGGGATAAGAACCACTGGGTTCCTAACGAAGTTTTACACTTTTTTCTAATATGGGTGATACTGGTACCGGGTGATGAACCTTGTCAAAATGGTGTTTGAACTTTTGCACTTGTTTTTGATAGTTCACAGACATAGCTCCACGTTTTAGTCGATATCTTGAAAAATAATAGAGATAATAAGTTGGGATGAGAACCACTGGGTTCATAACGAAGTTTTACACGTTTTTTCTTATTTGGGTGATTCTGGTACCGGGTGAGGAACCTTGTCAAAATGGTGTTTGAACTTCAACACTTGTTTTCGATAGTTCACAGACATAGCTCCACGTTTTAGTCGATATCTTGAAAACTAATAGAGATAATGAGCTGGGATAAGAACCACTGGGTTCCTAACGAAGTTTTACACTTTTTTCTAATATGAGTGATTATGGTACCGGGTGAGGAACCTTGTCACAATTGTGTTTGAACTTCAACACTTGTTTTCGATAGTTCACAGACATAGCTCCACGTTTTAGTCGATATCTTGAAAACTGATAGAGATAATACGTTGGGATGAGAACCACTGGGTTCATAACGAAGTTTTACACGTTTTTTCTTATATGGGTGATTCTGGTACCGGGTGAGGAACCTTGTCAAAATGGTGTTTGAACTTTAATACTTGTTTTCGATAGTTCACAGACATAGCTCCACGTTTTAGTCGATATCTTGAAAACTAATAGAGATAATGAGCTGGGATAAGAACCACTGGGTTTCTAACGAAGTTTTACACTTTTTTCTAATATGAGTGATTATGGTATACCGGGTGAGGAACCTTGTCACAATTGTGTTTGAACTTCAACACTTGTTTTCGATAGTTCACAGACATAGCTCCACGTTTTAGTCGATATCTTGAAAACTGATAGAGATAATACGTTGGGATGAGAACCACTGGGTTCATAACGAAGTTTTACACGTTTTTTCTTATATGGGTGATTCTGGTACCGGGTGAGGAACCTTGTCAAAATGGTGTTTGAACTTTAATACTTGTTTTCGATAGTTCACAGACATAGCTCCACGTTTTAGTCGATATCTTGAAAACTAATAGAGATAATGAGCTGGGATAAGAACCACTGGGTTCCTAACGAAGTTTTACACTTTTTTCTAATATGGGTGATACTGGTACCGGGTGATGAACCTTGTCAAAATGGTGTTTGAACTTTTGCACTTGTTTTTGATAGTTCACAGACATAGCTCCACGTTTTAGTCGATATCTTGAAAACTGATAGAGATAATACGTTGGGATGAGAACCACTGGGTTTTTAACGAAGTTTTACACGTTTTTTCTCATATGGGTGATTCTGGTACCGGGTGAGGAACCTTGTCAAAATTGTGTTTGAACTTCAACACTTGTTTTCGATAGTTGATAGACATAGCTCCACGTTTTAGTCGATATCTTGAAAACTAATAGAGATAATGAGCTGGGATAAGAACCACTGGGTTCCTAACGAAGTTTTACACTTTTTTCTAATATGGGTGATACTGGTACCGGGTGATGAACCTTGTCAAAATGGTGTTTGAACTTTTGCACTTGTTTTTGATAGTTCACAGACATAGCTCCACGTTTTAGTCGATATCTTGAAAACTAATAGAGATAATAAGTTGGGATGAGAACCACTGGGTTCCTAACGAAGTTTTACACTTTTTTTCTTATATGAGTGATTATGGTACCGGGTAAGGAACCTTGTCACAATTGTGTTTGAACTTCAACACTTGTTTTCGATAGTTCACAGACATAGCTCCACGTTTTAGTCGATATCTTGAAAACTGATAGAGATAATACGTTGGGATGAGAACCACTGGGTTCATAACGAAGTTTTACACGTTTTTTCTTATATGGGTGATTCTGGTACCGGGTGAGGAACCTTGTCAAAATGGTGTTTGAACTTTAATACTTGTTTTCGATAGTTCACAGACATAGCTCCACGTTTTAGTCGATATCTTGAAAACTAATAGAGATAATGAGCTGGGATAAGAACCACTGGGTTCCTAACGAAGTTTTACACTTTTTTCTAATATGGGTGATACTGGTACCGGGTGATGAACCTTGTCAAAATGGTGTTTGAACTTTTGCACTTGTTTTTGATAGTTCACAGACATAGCTCCACGTTTTAGTCGATATCTTGAAAACTGATAGAGATAATACGTTGGGATGAGAACCACTGGGTTTTTAACGAAGTTTTACACGTTTTTTCTCATATGGGTGATTCTGGTACCGGGTGAGGAACCTTGTCAAAATTGTGTTTGAACTTCAACACTTGTTTTCGATAGTTGATAGACATAGCTCCACGTTTTAGTCGATATCTTGAAAACTAATAGAGATAATGAGCTGGGATAAGAACCACTGGGTTCCTAACGAAGTTTTACACTTTTTTCTAATATGGGTGATACTGGTACCGGGTGATGAACCTTGTCAAAATGGTGTTTGAACTTTTGCACTTGTTTTTGATAGTTCACAGACATAGCTCCACGTTTTAGTCGATATCTTGAAAAATAATAGAGATAATAAGTTGGGATGAGAACCACTGGGTTCATAACGAAGTTTTACACGTTTTTTCTTATTTGGGTGATTCTGGTACCGGGTGAGGAACCTTGTCAAAATGGTGTTTGAACTTCAACACTTGTTTTCGATAGTTCACAGACATAGCTCCACGTTTTAGTCGATATCTTGAAAACTAATAGAGATAATGAGCTGGGATAAGAACCACTGGGTTCCTAACGAAGTTTTACACTTTTTTCTAATATGAGTGATTATGGTACCGGGTGAGGAACCTTGTCACAATTGTGTTTGAACTTCAACACTTGTTTTCGATAGTTCACAGACATAGCTCCACGTTTTAGTCGATATCTTGAAAACTGATAGAGATAATACGTTGGGATGAGAACCACTGGGTTTTTAACGAAGTTTTACACGTTTTTTCTCATATGGGTGATTCTGGTACCGGGTGAGGAACCTTGTCAAAATTGTGTTTGAACTTCAACACTTGTTTTCGATAGTTGATAGACATAGCTCCACGTTTTAGTCGATATCTTGAAAACTAATAGAGATAATGAGCTGGGATAAGAACCACTGGGTTCCTAACGAAGTTTTACACTTTTTTCTAATATGGGTGATACTGGTACCGGGTGATGAACCTTGTCAAAATGGTGTTTGAACTTTTGCACTTGTTTTTGATAGTTCACAGACATAGCTCCACGTTTTAGTCGATATCTTGAAAACTAATAGAGATAATAAGTTGGGATGAGAACCACTGGGTTCCTAACGAAGTTTTACACTTTTTTCTAATATGGGTGATACTGGTACCGGGTGATGAACCTTGTCAAAATGGTGTTTGAACTTTTGCACTTGTTCTTGATAGTTCACAGACATAGCTCCACGTTTTAGTCGATATCTTGAAAACTGATAGAGATAATACGTTGGGATGAGAACCACTGGGTTTTTAACGAAGTTTTACACGTTTTTTCTCATATGGGTGATTCTGGTACCGGGTGAGGAACCTTGTCAAAATTGTGTTTGAACTTCAACACTTGTTTTCGATAGTTGATAGACATAGCTCCACGTTTTAGTCGATATCTTGAAAACTAATAGAGATAATGAGCTGGGATAAGAACCACTGGGTTCCTAACGAAGTTTTACACTTTTTTCTAATATGGGTGATACTGGTACCGGGTGATGAACCTTGTCAAAATGGTGTTTGAACTTTTGCACTTGTTTTTGATAGTTCACAGACATAGCTCCACGTTTTAGTCGATATCTTGAAAACTAATAGAGATAATAAGTTGGGATGAGAACCACTGGGTTCCTAACGAAGTTTTACACTTTTTTTCTTTTATGAGTGATTATGGTACCGGGTAAGGAACCTTGTCACAATTGTGTTTGAACTTCAACACTTGTTTTCGATAGTTCACAGACATAGCTCCACGTTTTAGTCGATATCTTGAAAACTAATAGAGATAATAAGTTGGGATGAGAACCACTGGGTTCATAACGAAGTTTTACACGTTTTTTTCATATGGGTGATTCTGGTACCGGTTGAGGAACCTTGTTAAAATGGTGTTTGAACTTTAACACTTGTTTTCGATAGTTAACATACATAGCTCCACGTTTTAGTAGATATCTTGAAAACTAATAGAGATAATAAGTTGGGATGAGAACCACTGGGTTCATAACGAAGTTTTACACGTTTTTTCTCATATGGGTGATACTGGTACCGGGTGATGAACCTTGTCAAAATGGTGTTTGAACTTTTGCACTTGTTTTTGATAGTTCACAGACATAGCTCCACGTTTTAGTCGATATCTTGAAAACTAATAGAGATAATAAGTTGGGATGAGAACCACTGGGTTCATAACGAAGTTTTACACGTTTTTTCTCATATGGGTGATACTGGTACCGGGTGATGAACCTTGTCAAAATGGTGTTTGAACTTTTGCACTTGTTTTTGATAGTTCACAGACATAGCTCCACGTTTTAGTCGATATCTTGAAAACTAATAGAGATAATAAGTTGGGATGAGAACCACTGGGTTCATAACGAAGTTTTACACGTTTTTTTCATATGGGTGATTCTGGTACCGGTTGAGGAACCTTGTTAAAATGGTGTTTGAACTTTAACACTTGTTTTCGATAGTTAACATACATAGCTCCACGTTTTAGTAGATATCTTGAAAACTAATAGAGATAATAAGTTGGGATGAGAACCACTGGGTTCATAACGAAGTTTTACACGTTTTTTCTTATTTGGGTGATTCTGGTACCGGGTGAGGAACCTTGTCAAAATGGTGTTTTAACTTCAACACTTGTTTTCGATAGTTCACAGACATAGCTCCACGTTTTAGTCGATATCTTGAAAACTAATAGAGATAATAAGATGGGATGAGAACCACTGGGTTCCCAACTAGGTTTTACACATTTTTACTCATTTGGGTGATTATGGTACCGGATAAGGATCCTTGTGAAAATTGTGTTTGAACTTTAACACTCGTTTTCGAAAGTTCACAGACATAGCTCTACGTTTCAGTCGATATCTTGAAAACTAATAGAGATAATACGTTGGGATAAGAACCATTGGGCTTCTGACGAAGTTTTACACGTTTTTTCTCCCTAGAGTGTTTATGGTACCGGATGGGGAACCTTGTCAAAATTATGTTCGAACTTTAACACTTGTTTTCGATAGTTACAGACATAACTTCACGTTTCAATCGATATCTTGAAAACCAATAGAGATGATAAGTTGGCGTAACCACTGGGATCCCAAGAAAAATTATACAAAACCAGACGAAATCGTATTGACAGCAGACCGTATTCTTTTGGTTTTACTGCGAACTCTTCGTTTTTCAAACAAAATCGATAAAACAAAACCATTGACAAAATTTGACTGACAACAGACCATATTCTTTTGGTTCTATTCCAAACTCATCACAGAATCGATAAAATATACAAAACAATTCAGGACATTTTATTGACAGTGGACCGTATTCTTTTGGTTCCACTCTGAACTCTTGTGTTTTGACAGTATCGATAAAATATATAAATCACATTAATTCAATTTATTGTTCTTTATTCATAACGAAAACAGGGTTAACAATCCCTCCTTGGTCCTTGTTGATGGTGATCTGTTCACAACCCTCGCCCACCTCCCTCTTATCACCTAAAATCTTCAAAGCAACATTGCACAAATTGGCGAAGGGCATCTCAATGCACAAAGTCATCCCAATAGCCAGCAATAAGGTCACCAATAAGTCAGCAAAAAAGTTGTGCGCCAACTCCCATTGGTTGAAATAATCCACATTCATCCTGCCCAACCTATAGAAGACTATCACATATACATGGGCCAAGTACATCGAGTACGTCACCCGACTTAGAACATCAAAAATCGGCAAGGATAGCAGATAGTTCAAAACACCTCCAGATCCCATGCTGCACAACCAAATCATACAACAAAGAGCCACAGTCCAGGTTTGCCGCATTAAAGTGTTGACCAGTGCTGACTCTGTGGGTGGGACTTCGTCCAGTAAGGTCCTGGTTTGGACGTAAATGAAAATCCCAGTAAATACCGCCAAATTGAAGATCCACAAAATAATCTTGAACATCAACTTCAAATGTATTTTATTGGCAACAATGTAGCCAAACAGTGCTCCTATGAGCCAAGAGAAGAACCTCAAGTGGGTTTGCGCGTATAATTCCCAAGTTTCTGCATTCATTCTGGAATTTGATTAATTGAGTATAGGTGGCTAGATTGATTTTTGTACTAACGGCATTACGCTAAATAGCTTCCATCTATAGGTCAGTACCCCATTGGCTGCTGATACTGCCAAAATCAATAGTACGCTGACAGTTATGGCAAGCTTTTTGCACCGTTTCAACCCATAAATCAACAATGGGGATATGAGGAAGAGCTGGTAGTCAGCGGCAATGTACCATGATGGTCTCACACACATATCATCGGCATAAACGTAATTTTGCACGTACAACAACGTGAGCCACCAATTCCTCTTACACCCCTCCAACCTATCCATTACGCTCCTCAACACGCAAAACATGGGCATCTCCCTGCTGCACATCATATCCCCATTAACACTCACCAGGATGATGCTGGCCAGAACAGGGGTCATCCTGCAGTATCTCCTAATGTACATGGTGACGACATCTATGCGTTTATCTTGTACACAATGCTGGTAAATGAGGAGAAATCCACTGAGGGCAAAGAAAGTTTCCACGGCAAAGAACCCCATAAGTCCCAAGTACATTTGATAGAAGACGGAGTCCAAATTATTTTTAACAGGGGACATGCGGCTGATCATCACTTCATGGCCGTAGATTACCAAGCATATGCTCAAGAATCTGATGCCATTAAGACAGCTTAGATGGTGGGTTCTGGTTGTGAACAACCTGGTTGAGTTTACCTTGAGTGAGAAGCACTTGAGGAGTGGGTTGTTGGTTGTCAAACAGGTGCATATGGTGATGGTAAGGGTCAAAATTACAGCCAGTGATCTGCAAAAAGAATTATACGTACTGACTATAAAAGAATTACCTATACATGAAGACAATATTGAGCACTGTTAAGGTATAGGGGGCACCATCATAGCACCGTTCGTCATCAATCTTCAAAACCATGGGGGCTTGCCATTTATTTACTGTCTTGACCAGATTGTCAAGAAGTGGTTGAATGGACTTGGCGGAGCATGCGCTGGGGATGCAGATACCACCAAAGGCTTTTCTCATTTGGAACTCTCCAGTGTCGGAGCGTGTCTAAATTCTGTTTTACTAGTCATCATGATGATTAGGTACTTACGACAGCTGCCCCAGCAAACTCTTGCAACTGTGGGTTGGAAAAATTTCTCAGGAAGTTAAAGTCACTTAGATATCCTCCAATGACGCAGTATTTCCCTGTTATAACCTTATGGTTGTAGTTATGGGATATTAGGAGACATTCCTTGGGATGTCCGTAGTTGGCTACGTTGAAGTCCAAGATTCCAGCGTTGATTTTGTACGATGAGTCAATCACTGAAATCATAAATGTTGATTTTGATGAGCAGAACATACCAACATACTTTGTAAGACCCATGGTTCAAAACTTCCACCAAACAAGCTTTTACTGGCCATGTCCAGCTGTATTCTACAGTCGTCTTCCTGTATCTTCTGGATCTGCTTGTCAACCATACCAGCTAGTTTGGCTGATAGCATTTTCAGGATTGTAAGGATTTTGGGATTGATTGACTCATTGATTTGTCCCACGTCAGCTTGTTTGATTATGTCCAGAATGGTGGCGTTGGAGTTTCTTAGACGTTCTCGGACATTGGTCAAGTCCTGGGCTAGGCATGACGTCAGCAGAAAAATTGTTAAGCAAACGATCTGCATGTTGTTGCAGGGGAACTGACTGAAAATCTGGGTGATTTAGTCGATTGGTGATAAGAGGAAAGGTGATTTGGCACGTTTAATGTGCCGGGTTATTGGAGACAAAAACATTTCAGCCTAGTTATCGGGCCAGATTCAGTGTTTTAAACAGAATCGGATATCGACGAAATCGCATTGACAGCAGACCGTATTCTTTTGGTTTTACCCCGTACTCATCGTGTTTTTCAACAGAAACGATAAAATATACAAAACAATCGAAGAAATCTCATTGACAGCAGACCGTATTCTTTTGGTTCTACTCCGAACTCATCATGTTTTCACGAAATCATATTGACAGCAGACCGTATTCTTTTGGTTCTACTCCGAACTCACCATGTTTTGACGAAATCATATTGACAGCAGAACGTATTCTTTTGGTTTTACCCCGTACTCATCGTGTTTTTCAACAGAAACGATAAAATATACAAAACAATCGAATAAATCTCATTGACAGCAGACCGTATTCTTTCGGTTCTACTCCGAACTCATCATGTTTTGACGAAATCATATTGACAGCAGACCGTATTCTTTTGGTTCTACTTCGAACTCATCATGTTTTGACGAGATCATATTGACAGCAGACCGTATTCTTTTGGTTCTACTCCGAACTCACCATGTTTTGACGAAATCATATTGACAGCAGACCGTATTCTTTTGGTTTTACCCCTTACTCATCGTGTTTTTCAACAGAAACGATAAAATATACAAAACAATCGAAGAAATCTCATTGACAGCAGACCGTATTCTTTTGGTTCTACTCCGAACTCATCATGTTTTGACGAAATCATATTGACAGCAGACCGTATTCTTTTGGTTCTACTCCGAACTCATCATGTTTTGACGAGATCATATTGACAGCAGACCGTATTCTTTTGGTTCTACTCCGAACTCACCATGTTTTGACGAAATCATATTGACAGCAGACCGTATTCTTTTGGTTTTACCCCGTACTCATCATGTTTTGACGAAATCATATTGACATCAGCAGACCGTATTCTTTTGGTTCTACTCCGAACTCATCATGTTTTGACGAGATCATATTGACAGCAGACCGTATTCTTTTGGTTCTACTCCGAACTCACCATGCATTGACGAAATCATATTGACAGCAGACCGTATTCTTTTGGTTTTACCCCGTACTCATCGTGTTTTTCAACAGAAACGATAAAATATACAAAACAATCGAAGAAATCTCATCGACAGCAGACCGTATTCTTTTGGTTCTACTCCGAACTCATCATGTTTTCACGAAATCATATTGACAGCGGACCGTATTCTTTTGGTTCTACTCCGAACTCTTCGTGTTTTTAACGGAATCGATTAAATACAGGGTGTTACTTTAATGATAGGCCGTAATTCTAAATACGCATTCCTGATCCAAATTCAAGTAGAAAAGGTCCTATAATAGACATATAGGGTGTTGAGCTTTTAGAAAAAAATCGGATTCATTACTAATACCTCAAAGATCCTTTTGCCGATTTTGTTAAATTTTGGTTTTTTATTGCAACAAGATAATAATAATAATAATCTTTATTAGCATAAATAGCTATACAAAAAACTCTGTAAAATAGATAGAATAAAATAAAATAAATAAACATACAGGATAGAAAAATATTAATATTAACAAAAGCATAAAATACATTAAGTAACAAAAGAAGACGTAAGGACTGAATAAAATATCGCAAAATACAAGTACATCAAAAAGTTTCTAGTAGATGTGCACGAATCAGTCTTTTGAACACTTTTAGATTATCACAGTTTTTCAACTCCAAAGGCAAACCATTAAATTCTGACAAACCTTTACACAAAATAGAACTATATAAGTTATGACTAGACGTTGTTTTTATTTCTAATTTAAAATCAGTCTTATTTCTAGTATCATATTTGTGCAAGTTTTCAAATCTCGTAGTTTTATCACAAATATAGGATGGAAGCAGCTTTTGTTTAATTTTAAAAACCAACACAAATACATTAAACATAACTTTTTGTCTTATTGACAACATATCAAGCACATGTAACATACTTGTGATTGGCGCATAACGATTACATCCAATAATGACACGCATTGCTCTATTATGTATAATCTGAAAATCGTCTATGATGTACTGTGGCATAGTGTATAAAAGGGAACTACAAAACTCCATATGAGGAGCCGCAATACTCTTATATAACAATAGTTTAGTATAAACCGACAGATACTTTCCTGCCCTCGAGATGAACCCAACTTTTTTTGCATATTTCCCCATGATATAGTTGGAATGCGATTTAAAGTCCAGACTTGAATCCAAAATAACACCTAAATATTTAATTTCTGTAACATGCTGCAGTCTATTATTATTCACATACACTTTCATATTGTCCAAGTCTCCATCTGACAGTTTTCCCCTCTTACTAAATATACAAAATTTACATTTTTGAGTATTCACACTTAAACTATTGTTATTCAACCACTCAGAAATAAGAGTCAGATCTTCATTCATTTTGACACTCAGTTGGCACAAGTCCTTTCCCACCGCGAAAACCATCGTATCATCAGCAAAAAGTTGAAGTCTGGTACTCTTAACTACATTTACTATATCATTGATGTAGATTAAAAATAACAATGGCCCCAACACTGTTCCTTGTGGTACACCATGTTCTACTTTCACAGGATCAGACAAACTATAATTGTACTTAACTACCTGTGACCTTTCAGTTAAGTAAGATTTAAACCACTGCAGCACGTTGTTTCTTAGTCCTATTTGATATAGTTTTTTCAGAAGTAGATCCCTATTGATAGTTTCGAACGCCCTTTTGAAGTCGAGAAAAACTGCCAGAATGTAATTATTGTCATCCATTTGTCTGCGAAAATCGTCACAAATATTTATGATCACTGATTCACACGAGTGATTTTGTCGGAATCCAGACTGATTATGGACAAGCACATTGTTTAGATCACAATACTTCTGCAGCTGGTCTTTCACAGCGAGTTCAAGTAATTTTTCGTATCCTGGCACTGAATTGATAGGTCTGAACTCGCAACACTTTACCGTGTTCGGTATTTTTGGTATTGGGGACACTGTGGAACACTTCCAATTATCTGGGAACTGACCATATTCCAGAGATATGTTTATAATATCCAGAAAACGATTAGCTGCGACGCAAAAAACATCTTTTAGAATCTCTGTCGATATACCAGTGACTCCTCCTCCGCACATCTTCATTCCTTCCACGTATTCCTTGAGTTTCTCCATGGTGATTTTCTCAAAATTACACATAGTAGCATTCGTAGGTGTTAAGATCTGTGTAATGTCCTTAGGGATTGGGGAGCATTGTATATTTGCAACTATTTCTTCGATACTCGTGATGAAATACTTGTTGAATTCATTTGCAATTGATAGCTGGTCCTCAGTGGTAAGATGTTCAAATTTTATTTTTGTTGGTAGGATTATCTTTCTATTTGGAAGTAAAGTTTTCAAGTTTTTCCAGAGTTCATGCGAGTTATTTCTGTAGTTATCTATTTTTTCTCGAAAGTATTTGTCTTTTTCTTCCTTGATCTTTTTAACAATTGCATTTCTCACCTTTTTGTATCTATTCCAAGTATCTTCATTTTTTTCACATGTGGCTCTCACATAGAGACGATCCCTTTCCAGCATCATGTTCCTTATATCTGCGGTGATCCATTTTTTATTTAAATGCTTGGGTTCGATTTTGAAGGTCTTTGGGCACATACTGTTCAAACCATCAATTATACTGTTGGTAAACGAGTCTGCCAATTCATCAACATTTGTGCTATTCGAATTCCATGGAGTATCCATTATCCTTTCCTGCATCCTGTTAGCATCATAGTTCTTCATACTTCTTCTTAAAATGGTTGTAGATGGAGATTGGTCGGGACAGTGACTGGCGTTAATGGATATGACACTATGATCACTGATTTTCGGGGATAAGTGGACTTCGTGTTTGAGATGTTTATCATTGGATACTATAAAGTCGATCAATGTTTCGCTAGTATTGGTGATCCTCGTTGGTTTCTTGATAAGCTGGATGAAACCATAGTTTTGAATGATATTGCTAATTCTATCACCATAAAAGGAAGGCTTCATGAGGTCAAAATTAAAATCACCAGTGATAACAACAATACCAGCAAAATCACTCACTTTGTCAAGATAGTCCTTGAAAAAATCGATGAATAAACCATTTTGTTTGCCAGGCGGGTGATACAAAACACAATAGAGGAATTTTGTGTGGCCTGTAGAGACCTCTATGGACAACAACCACAAGTAAGTATCGATAGTCTGCTTGTCTTTGATCTTAAATCTGGTTCCATCTCTTACAATTGCCATTACTCCACCAGTTCTTTTGTTGGTTGTCAAACATTGCTCCATTTGATATCCATCAATATGAAGCTCACTATCATACACATCGCTTGACACATGAGTTTCCGATAACAAAACTATATTTGGGCTCCAATCCACTATTAGTGCTTCAATATTATCTTTATTGTTCAAAAAGCCCTGGCAATTGAAGTAAACTACAGTATTATTTTGGCTATCACAACACTGTAGTTGCTATTGCAGGTATTTGTTTCTTTGTATCCGTTCTATTTTCATATATGTTTCGCACTTACTCGTATCCCATGCCATATGGTCAGTTTTCAAACTCAATCCATATTTACTATTTGACAGAACACAATTTGAACATTTAATCACAGTACCTGGGCAGTCTTTAAGTTCATGGTTCGAACTACACTTTGGGCAAACTTCGCCTTCTTTGCACTCCTTCACCATATGACCATAACGATTACATTTAAAACACCTAATGACCCCATATTCATTGTATACAGGACAGCGAGACCACCCAATATTCATTTTTCCATTTTGTATAAAATAATTGTGAGTTTCTTCATCCAGTTCTACTATGGTATTAAATCTGTTGTTATACAGTTTGGTTTTCCGAATAATTTTCAATCTAGCGTCGTTGTTTAATTTGTTTTGTTTTTTTATCATGGAGATCATTTGTTCATCACCAATCTTCTCTTCAGATTCATTTAGTCCCACTACTTTGATTCTGTACTGCAAATTTTTTGGTCTGTCCACAGAATATTCATCACCAAGTTTCTTCTGGATTTCCGTACGAATATTATTAATTTCATTCTCACTGCCACACTTGAGAATAAGAGCCCCATTTTTTGTTTGTCGGCCTAACGAAATTCCAGCGCCCAGATCCATTGGATTGACTTTTTGTTTTAATACAGTTTTTAAGTGATTTCCGTCTTGACTTTGTGATTTAGATTTAACAACAAGGACTTTATCAACATTTTGTTTCGATGTTATGGAGGCATAAGTTGTTGTTGTGCCATTATTAGCATTAGTGTTTGTTTCTGTAGTTAGCTTCTGTTTAAGGTGAGTTATCTCCTCTTTAAGATTATGGTTGTCAGCCAATAATAGGTTCATTTTCGCTTTCAACTCTTGGGTGGTGTCCAGTAGATTTTTTAAGGACAATTGAATGAATTCTATTACACTTTCATCGACACACAAATCCTCCTGACGGCTCCTTTTTCTGCTCCTTTCTTTGTTTGTAGTAGCTTCAAACTGCTCAGGACACGATTTGCACCTCCAGCCATTTTTCTTCATGTGGAATCCACGAAGCTCCACCCCCACACACTTTCCATGATGATAACTCTTGCAATTATCACACATAATAACCGATTTTATATCATCAAAAGTCTCTTTACAGGTAAAACAACGAGAGTCGTCCGAACACGCATCCGTACCGGTCGCCATCATATTACCTACTACGACGATCAATTTTCAGATTGAGCAAAGTTTGGAAAATCAGCAAGCCGAAATTAGGCCAATTTTGAGAATAAAAAAAAAATACAGCAAAAACCTTCCTGAACACCCTGTATATGAAAAGATTTCGTGATCATTGGAAAATATATAGGAGTGTACAGGGTGATCTTGAAACACATGAGTACCAATCATTTTATGATATGAAGGCAACTTAGAAAAATTAATACGATTCAAAAATACGGCGATTTTTGAAAATAAAAAAAACAATGTACAATCAAATCCTTCCTGAACCATCCTGTGTACCTTGCTCATTGAAAAACTTATACAGGGTGTTTTCTAAAAGTTTTTTGATTTTTCATTCTTACAAAAATAAGATGATTTTTGATAATAAAAAAACAAAATACAGCCAAAATTTACCAGAATCATCATAATATGAAAAAATTACTTGATCATTGAAAAATATATATATACAGGGTGATACTTGAACGATTCTTTTTACATGAATCGGATTGGAAAATTGCCACGCTTCAAAAAATGGACCGATTTTCGAAAAAGCTTTAAAAATTGAAATTAAATCGTGATTACTCTTCATAGGTCTTTGTGATTTCTTATATATATATCAATTTGAAAATTCATAGCCCGCAAACTAAAAAAGAAACGTTTTTAATTTTTGCACATGTGGATTTTTCAGACATGCAATTTTCCATAAGAAAACGTCGGAAAATTGAGCAGTTGTACACTGAAATAAGTTTCTTCAAAAAAAAATTTTAAATTTTGAATTTTCTGAAAATAGAATGCGGATTTTTCAAAAAAAGTTAAAAAAAACATCAAATGAGGTTTCTTGAAGCCGACAAAAATAATACGATGTTTTGAATTTTAATGACGGCATCAAATTTTACTAGAAATAAGTAAAACAGCAACGCTCTTTTAAGTGTGATTTTCCAGATCTTTTTGAATTCTTGTGAAAAGTTGATTGAATTTCCTACAAAATGACGCAGGATTCATCAAAATTCAAAAAATTTGTTCAAAAGTTACAGCATTTCAAAGATTTGATGGAAAATGTAAAAAAAATCGAATATTTTGAATTTTGTCAAAATGTACGGGATTAAAATTTACACAAAAAATTTTGAGGAAAGTTGATTCAATTCCCTACAAAATGGCGAATGATTCGTCAAAATCGGTCCATTCGTTCAAAAGTTAGACCAATTTAAAGAAATTGATGGAAAATGTAAAAAAAATCGAATATTTTGAATTTTGTCAAAATTTACGGGATTAAAATTTACACAAAAAATTTTGAGGAAAGTTGATTCAATTCCCTACAAAATGGCGAATGATTCGTCAAAATCCGCCCATTCGTTCAAAAGTTACA
This sequence comes from Orchestes rusci, assembly GCA_958502075.1. Taxonomy (NCBI): domain Eukaryota; kingdom Metazoa; phylum Arthropoda; class Insecta; order Coleoptera; family Curculionidae; genus Orchestes; species Orchestes rusci. Next base: position 21,140,952 of record OY293313.1, on the reverse strand, counting down.
TCGTTTTAAAGATTTGATGGAAAATGTAAAAAAATTGAATATTTTGAATTTTGTCAAAATTTACGGGATTAAAATTTACACAAAAAATTTTGAGGAAAGTTGATTCAATTCCCTACAAAATGGCGAATGATTAGTCAAAATCGGTCCATTCGTTCAGAAGTTACATCGTTTTAAAGATTTGATGGAAAATGTAAAAAAATTGAATATTTTGAATTTTGTCAAAATTTACGGGATTAAAATTTACACAAAAAATTTTGAGGAAAGTTGATTCAATTCCCTACAAAATGGCGAATGATTCGTCAAAATCGGTCCATTCGTTCAAAAGTTAGACCAATTTAAAGAAATTGATGGAAAATGTAAAAAAAATCGAATATTTTGAATTTTGTCAAAATTTACGGGATTAAAATTTACACAAAAAATGTTGAGGAAAGTTGATTCAATTCCCTACAAAATGGCGAATGATTCGTTAAAATCGGTCCATTCGTTCAAAAGTTAGACCAATTTAATGAAATTGATGGAAAATGTAAAAAAAATCGAATATTTTGAATTTTGTCAAAATTTACGGGATTAAAATTTACACAAAAAATTTTGAGGAAAGTTGATTCAATTCCCTACAAAATGGCGAATGATTCGTCAAAATCGGTCCATTCGTTCAAAAGTTAGACCAATTTAGAGAAATTGATGGAAAATGTAAAAAAATCGAATATTTTGAATTTTGTCAAAATTTACGGGATTAAAATTTACACAAAAAATTTTGAGGAAAGTTGATTCAATTCCCTACAAAATGGCGAATGATTCGTCAAAATCGGTCCATTCGTTCAAAAGTAAGACCAATTTAAAGAAATTGATCGAAAATGTAAAAAAATCGAATATTTTGAATTTTGTCAAAATTTACGGGATTAAAATTTACACAAAAAATTTTGAGGAAAGTTGATTCAATTCCCTACAAAATGGCGAATGATTCGTCAAAATCGGTCCATTCGTTCAAAAGTTAGACCAATTTAATGAAATTGATGGAAAATGTAAAAAAAATCGAATATTTTGAATTTTGTCAAAATTTACGGGATTAAAATTTACACAAAAAATTTTGAGGAAAGTTGATTCAATTCCCTACAAAATGGCGAATGATTCGTTAAAATCGGTCCATTCGTTCAAAAGTTAGACCAATTTAATGAAATTGATGGAAAATGTAAAAAAAATCGAATATTTTGAATTTTGTCAAAATTTACGGGATTAAAATTTACACAAAAAATTTTGAGGAAAGTTGATTCAATTCCCTACAAAATGGCGAATGATTCGTCAAAATCGGTCCATTCGTTTAAAAGTTAGACCAATTTAAAGAAATTGATGGAAAATGTAAAAAAAATCGAATATTTTGAATTTCGTCAAAATTTGATGGCCTTAAAAATCGAAAAAATTCTTGGGAAAAGTTGATCAAATTCCTTACAAAATGGCGCAGGATTCATACATGCAAAGTAATAGCGTTTTAAAGAATTTATAGAGAAGATGCAGGAAAAAAAAACACACATTTTAGCCTAGTTCTCGGGCAAGTTTATTCAGCCATCTTCAGGGCTTCTAAAAATAAAACGAGTTCTATAGAAAGTTATACAATTATTCATTCCTTTTTTGTATTGTGAGTCGAGTTACAATTTTCCATCCATCATCATCAACGAGTCCATGCTACAACTGCGCATGTAAAATATCTATAAAAAAAACTTAACTATGTAGGTACAAGGCATATAATAGTTAGAATAACAAAAAAATATAACACTATACACATGTACAGGGTGGGTTTTGGACTGTCGGACACAGGTCAAATGAATCAAAAATGGTTCTTCAAATGAAACCCACCCTGTATAATGAATGATTCCCGTAGAGAGCTACTGATAATACTTGATCCCCCTGTATTAATCTAGAAAGCTACACAGGGCAAGATCGATTAATCATTCATTATCTAATGAATGGTCGATATATCACAAGAAAGCACTATATGAGTGATAGCGATAAAATTTGACCAGGTATATTAAGCTTAGAAATGACCATTCGAGTAAATTTAGGACAGTTTGATTGAAAATTCGGTTTCAGTACCATATTATGTATGTAGGTGAAGATAGTCGTTGCTAAATGGGGTTCTAGAAGATGTTTAGAAAAAAAATCTCCCCGTATTTACAGCCTAATTTGATTTTCAAACCTACATTGACAACCTGTGTTCGTTTTTTAACTAAACCCTAATAGAAACTATGTATCAATTCGCTCGTTCCTAGTTACTGATTATTATACAAAGTATGGCATCTATAGTTCTGTGCAATAATTTCTTTAGTTAAGGATTAAGGCCTTTTTCGAAATGAGACGTTTATGTGCAGTTCGAAGGTTATAGATTTTTTAATTAACAACCTTCAAGCTGTCCTAGACGTAATAGATACGAACAACCAATAAATCTATGTCTAAATATCACTAAAGCCACGTAGGCGGATGACCGGCTGATGATGTAAGTTGATGTTACGAAACGTTGCTTTGTTGACCATGAGGAACTACCGAGTGTGCATGCTCAAAACAAACGTCAAATTGCAATGATAAATGACGATTTTGACAGTTTGTGTTGGTTTAACTCAAGTGCGCATGTGCAAATCAAATGTCAAAGTCATCAAATTGTGATAAAGGATGTTAATTTTTCGACTATAAAATGATTTTGACAGCTTATTTCATTCTGTTATTCTGAGTGCGCATGCTCAAATCAAATGTCAAAGTTGTCAAATTGCAATGATAAATGACGATTTTGAAGGGATTTTGACAGTTTATGTGGTTTAACTCAAGTGCGCATGTGCAAATCAAATGTCAACGTCATCAAATTCTTAAAAAGGGTGATCATTTTTCGACTATTAAAGTATGTTGACAGCATATTTCAACAAATGTGCATTTTTATGATGGTTATCCTGAGTGCGCATGCTCAAATCAAACGTCAAAGTTGTCAAATTGCAATGATAAATGACGATTTTGAAGGGATTTTGACAGTTTATGTGGTTTAACTCAAGTGCGCATGTGCAAATCAAATGTCAACGTCATCAAATTCTTAAAAAGGGTGATCATTTTTCGACTATAAAAGTATGTTGACAGCATATTTCAACAAATGTGCATTTTTATGATGGTTATCCTGAGTGCGCATGCTCAAATCAAACGTCAAAGTTGTCAAATTGCAATGATAAATGACAATTTTTCGATTATGAAGGAATTTTGACAGATTTCGTCACCGATTGTTGTTGTTTGTGTTATTTGAACTCAAGTGCGCATGTGCAAATCAAATGTCAAAGATGTCAAATTGAAATAATAAATGACGAATTTGAAGAGATTTTGACAGGTATCCCAACTGATGGCTGTTGTAACTCAAGTGCGCATGTCCAAATCAAATGTCAAATTGTCATAAAGGATGTACATTTTTCGATTATACAATGATTTTGACAGCTTATTGCATCAAATGTTGATTTTTCTAATGATTATCGTGAGTGCGCATGCTCAAATCAAATGTCAAAGTTGTCAAATTGCAATGATAAATGACAAATTCTCGATTTTTAAGGGTTTTGACAGATTTCGCCAACGATTGTTGCTGTTTGTGTTTATTCAACTCAAGTGCGCATGTGCAAATCAAATGTCAAAGTTGTCAAATAGCGGTGATGAATGACAATTACTTGATTATAAAAGGATTTTGGCAGGTTATTTTAATGAATGCGGATTATTGTGATGATTAAACTGATTGCGCGTGCTCCAATCAATTGTCAAAGTTGTCAAATTGCAATGAGGAATGACGATTTTTCGATGTTGAAGGGATTTTGACAAATCGTCGCTGTTTGTTTTTTCAACTCGAGTGCGCATGTGCAAATCAAATGTCAAACTCTTCAAATTTTTGGATTATAAAAGAAGGAAGCTTATTTCAACAATGATTATCGTGAATGCGCATGCTCAAATCAAATGTCAAAGTTGTCAAATTGCAACGATGAATGACAAATTTTCGATTTTTAAGGGATTTTGACTGATTTCCCTACCGATTGTTGCTGTTTGTGTTGATTTAACTCAAGTGAGCATGTAAAATCAAATGTCAAAGTTGTCAAATAGCGGTGATGAATGACAATTACTTGATTATAAAAGGATTTTGGCAGGTTATTTTAATGAATGCGGCTTATTGTGATGATTAAACTGATTGCGCATGCTCAAATCAATTGTCAAAGTTGTCAAATTGCAATGAGGAATGACGATTTTTCGATGTTGAAGGGATTTTGACAAATCGTCGCTGTTTGTTTTTTCAACTCGAGTGCGCATGTGCAAATCAAATGTCAAACTCTTCAAATTTTTGGTTTATAAGGTCAACAAATGTAGATTTTTGTAATGGTTATCCTGAGTGCGCATGCCCAAATCAAACGTCAAAGTTGTCAAATAGCGGTGATGAAAGACAATTACTTGATTATAAAAGGATTTTGGCAGGTTATTTTAATGAATGCGGATTATTGTGATGATTAAACTGATTGCGCATGCCCCAATCAATTGTCAAAGTTGTCAAATTGCAATGAGGAATGACGATTTTTCGATGTTGAAGGGATTTTGACAAATCGTCGCTGTTTGTATTTTTTCAACTCGAGTGCGCAAGTGCAAATCAAATGTCAAACTCTTCAAATTTTTGGATTATAAAAGAAAGAAGCTTGTTTCAACAAATGTAGATTTGTGTAATGCTTATCGTGTGTGCGCATGCTCAAATCAAATGTCAAAGTTGTCAAATTGCAATGATAAATGACAAATTTTCGATTTTTAAGGGATTTTGGCTGATTTCCTCACCGATTGTTGCTGTTTGTGTTGATTTAACTCAAGTGCGCATGTGCAAATCAAATGTCAAAGTCGTCAAAGATTTTAAGTTGAATTTAACAGATTTCCTATTCGATATAACAATTCTTCTCATTCAATGTTCTTTTTATTGACAATAAAGTTTCTAGGTTAACACGAGGTGCGCATGCGTAAATTGACTGTCAAAGTTGTCAATGAAAAGATTTTGACAGTTGCACTCACAAAAATCGTGCTGATAAGCGCATGCTCAAATAAAATTTTGCCAATTTATCTTATCTATTGAATTTTTTGTCCTCAAGTTTGCATGCGTGAAGTAGATGTCAATGTTGTCAAATAAATCCCGCATCTAAAACCAAAGATATATACTTGATATATGCGCATGTTCGATACAAATGTCATATTTTTACTTCATTACGCTCAATAGTCTGTTTAGGAAGTGGATTGATTGATTCATGAATGATGCGCGCATGTGCAGAACAAACGTCAAACTTGTCGGATTGATTTCAGCTGTTGCCAGATTGTGTCGGATGTAATAAAAAATGCAATAGGCCAGTCGTGAATTATTATATGATGATAATTTGAACCGAGTACGCATGCGCGAAATACCCTTTATACTTGACAAGTCTGCTTCAAGCGAACAATGTTTCAATATTCAGAAAACAAGTCATAAATACGCATGCGCAGTCTCTGCTAAATTTTCAACAAATTGTGCATGCCAGTGAACGGTTATATTCTATTGCGCATGCGCAAAACATACGTCAAACTTGTCAAATCCGTTCTAGTGGACTATAACGAGTTTGGGGATAGGAGGAATGCAACAGATCTACAATATAAGTGGATGAATACAGCTGTCACAGGACGTGGTGAATTGACGTCGATAAATTGTAATGGAGTAGTTGTATTTTTAACTTGAGGTCTAAACATTTCAGAGCCGGTTCCATTGATTGTGACCATCCAGTTTATATAGATCAGTGGTAACTCCAATGTTGCGCAACATCAACCAACGCACCGAACCGAAATAGATAAACAAAAAACCAATGATATGTAGCTTACTTAAGGTGACGGTCATAGAAACAGTATTTGAGCACATTTTTGTTAAAGCTCAGTAAAATATAGACTTCTAGTATTGCGTTCAACTCTACAAATTACATGGCGTGCTGCGCACGCGCGCCCATTGGGTAAAAGTATTGCTTTGCGTTTGCGCACGCACTAGCGCAAGGCGCACTAGTGCGTTGAGTGACGTCATTGCATGCTTATCTCGTTTCGTATTGTATCTGATTTGTGGAAGTGCGCGCTGTTGGCGAGCGGTATGTCGCCGCTGAAGAAGTTATTTTCGGATTTGGGCCGGGGCAGGGTGCGGCGGGAGGTGCTGCAATCCATGTAGTGGTCGTTGATGTGCAGCCTGGCTATGGATTCGTGGGACATGTTGTGTTCGGCTTCAGCGGCCAAGGCGTTGACCACGGCGTTGATGGTTTTGCTTTCGCTTCCTAGGTCTTCTTCACGGTGGGCCAGCAAGTTGGGGTTTTTGCCAATTTTGTTTAACCTACATTAGAACAAAAAATTAGATCTGCTTCAAGCTATAATACAGTGCTGGTGTTTCATGGGTTTCATGGGCTGTGTGTATTGAGACCCGCTGGGCATAGGATTTAGTACCGTACCTATAGACTTGAGTCGTGCTCAGCCAAGTCTGTACTATAGTCGAATCTACGGACAATGCCCCAACCGAAGCACATAATTACGTTAATAAAATAGAATAACCTTGCATTTTTGTCCCAAGCATTGTTCAAGGTAGGATAAGACCGACCTTGAGTACGCCTCAAGTTTCAAACTTCCCTCACATTTCAACAAAAATTTCAGCCCCTTTCCCTGAGAATCGCAACTTTGTGACTTGAGGAGTTTGGGAGTTATTGATTCATTAATAAACACGTCACAAAAAAAAACTTTTGAAAATATTGTGTATTTTGGCCTTGAAATGTCACTTTGACAGTTCCGAAAATATAACCAATTGAAAGAGCATCCCCAAAAACCCCTTCTCACGAAATTTCACCGTCAAAATGTCAACCGTTCATGAAACATTGAGTATTTCTTTTGGAAAATATGCCACGTCATCAGTTCCTCAAATTGCTTCTAGCGCTGTTATTTTTGATATTTTCAATTTTTTTCCAATAACAAAAATGTCTTTAAATATGACAGTCTATCCATAGCACATCTAAAACAAATAATTTTGAAAATATTGTGAATTTTGGCCTTGAAATGTCATTTTGACAGTTCCAAAAATATCACCAATCAAAAAAGCATCCCCAAAAACCCCTTCCCACCAAATTTCACCGTCAAAATGTCAACCGTTCATGAAATATTGAGTTTTTCTTTTGGAAAATATGCCACGTCATCAGTTCCTCAAATGGCTTCTAGCGCTGCAATTTTTGATATTTTCAAAATTTATCCAAGAACAAAAATGTCTTTAAATATGACAGTCTATCCATAGCACATCTAAAAAAAATAGTTTGTGAAAATATTGTGAATTTTGGCCTTGAAATGTCATTTTGACAGTTTCAAAAATTCCACCAATCGAAAGAGCATCCCCAAAAACCCCTTCTCACCAAATTTCACTGTCAAAATGTCAACCGTTCATGAAATATTGAGTTTTTCTTTTGGAAAATATGCCACGTCATCAGTTCCTCAAATTGCTTCTAGCGCTGTCACTTTTGATATTTTCAATTTTTTTCCAAAGACAAAAATGTTTTGAAATATGACAATCTCTCCATAACACGTCACAAAAAAGTAGTTTTGAAAATATTGTGTATTTTGGCCTTGAAATGCCACTTTGACAGTTCCGAAAATATCACCAATCGAAAGAGCATCCCCAAAAACCCCTTCTCACCAAATTTCACTGTCAAAATGTCAACCGTTCATGAAATATTGAGTTTTTCTTTTGGAAAATATGCCACGTCATCAGTTCCTCAAATTGGTTCTAGCGCTGTCACTTTTGATATTTTCAAGATTTTTCCAAGGACAAAAATGTTTTGAGATATGACAATCTCTCTATAACACGTCACAAAAAAATACTTTTGAAAATATTGTGTATTTTGGCCTTGAAATGCCACTTTGACAGTTCCGAAAATATAACCAATCGAAAGAGCATCCCCAAAAACCCCTTCTCACCAAATTTCACCGTCAAAATGTCAACCGTTCATGAAATATTGAGTTTTTCGTTTGGAAAATATGCCACGTCATCAGTTCCTCAAATGGCTTCTAGCGCTGCAATTTTTGATATTTTCAAAATTTATCCAAGAACAAAAATGTCTTTAAATATGACAGTCTATCCATAGCACATCTAAAAAAAATAATTTTGAAAATACTGTGAATTTTGGCCTTGAAATGTCATTTTGGCAGTTTCAAAAATTCCACCAATCGAAAGAGCATTCCCGAAAACACCTTCCCACCAATTTTCACTGTCAAAATGTCAACCGTTCATGAAATATTGAGTTTTTCTTTTGGAAAATATGCCACGTCATCAGTTCCTCAAATTGCTTCTAGTGCTGTCACTTTTGATATTTTCAATTTTTTTCCAAAGACAAAAATGTTTTGAAATATGACAATCTCTCCATCGCACATCTAAAAAAAATAATTTTGAAAATATTGTGTATTTTGGCCTTGAAATGCCACTTTGACAGTTCCGAAAATATCACCAATCGAAAGAGCATCCCCAAAAACCCCTTCTCACCAAATTTCACCGTCAAAATGTCAACCGTTCATGAAATATTGAGTTTTTCGTTTGGAAAATATGCCACGTCATCAGTTCCTCAAATGGCTTCTAGCGCTGCAATTTTTGATATTTTCAAAATTTATCCAAGAACAAAAATGTCTTTAAATATGACAGTCTATCCATAGCACATCTAAAAAAAATAATTTTGAAAATACTGTGAATTTTGGCCTTGAAATGTCATTTTGGCAGTTTCAAAAATTCCACCAATCGAAAGAGCATTCCCGAAAACACCTTCCCACCAATTTTCACTGTCAAAATGTCAACCGTTCATGAAGTATTGAGTTTTTCTTTTGGAAAATATGCCACGTCATCAGTTCCTCAAATTGCTTCTAGCGCTGTTATTTTTGATATTTTCAATTTTTTTCCAAGAACAAAAATGTCTTTAAATATGACAGTCTATCCATAGCACATCTAAAACAAATAATTTTGAAAATATTGTGAATTTTGGCCTTGAAATGTCATTTTGACAGTTCCAAAAATATCACCAATCAAAAAAGCATCCCCAAAAACCCCCTCCCACCAAATTTCAAGGTCAACCGTTACCCCAATAATTGAAGCAGATAGTTTTGAAATAATAACGTTAATGACATAGCATATTTTTGTCTCAAGCATTGTTCAAGGTAGGACTTGAGCAGGCATCAGATAAATATTGTGTCAAGATTTGTCCATAGTAGGCCTTTCGTGATCTCAAGCCTGAGATCAACTCAAGTCTCGACTATAAGTACGACCAACGTCTCAGTTTATGGCAGAAAAGTACAAAGATAGGTGCTACATATACATAAGTAAAAGCAACTTATATAAATCCTATGCCCGGATTTGGATTGACAGTTCTTAGTGTAAACGTGTCATCAAGTGTCAACATTAAAAGCCTGTGGTGCAACATCGACCCATGCACTAAGAACTGTAAATAAACCTCCATGGAGGTTGCTGAGTATACCAACCACCGCACTGACCTCTCCGCCGCCACTGACTCCATAGTGCGGCGCATGAGCGGATACTGGTCGAGTACCGCATTGAAATGGTCCACGGAGAGGGAGAACAGGTTGCAGTAGGTTTCTGAGCGTACTGAGGCCACGCGACGGGCATTGGTTAAGAGACAGATTTCGCCGAAGTAGGAACCATCACTTAATGAGGTGGCAACCTCGCCGTTTGCCATTACAATGTCCACGATGCCTTCTTGGATGAAGTACATTTTGGTACCGATGGTGCCTTCTTTGATTATTATGTCGCCTTTGAAAAATTTGTTATTAATATTGTATAAATATGCCCCTGTAAGGTCTGTACAAAATCTTACCCTGCACATATTCCTGAGGTCAAAATAAACTGATTTAAAGAATTCTATTGTGGCCTCATACAGTGTGACCCATTTGTTTTGGGAACACCCTGATAAAAAGTTTATTTCTTAACCGATTTGGTTCGTTTTTTTTTGGATTGTAGAGCTCGAAAAATTGTATATTCTTGGCAAAAAGTGACCTTCGCCATTTTGACTTCAAGGCCTACTATGTTAGTTTTTAAGAGCAAAATTTCAGGAAACCATATTAGCGATTTTTTTAGAAAAAATCTGTGTGCGCCACTGGATTCAGCATCCTTTAAAACGGGTCTGTACAAATTTTCAACCGAAAATATCAAGTTGAAAAAAATTAAAAATTCGCACTTTAACAATCTTTGATTCTATCAAAACAAATAAAAATGACATAAAACTAAAAATTTGTAACTTCTACCAAACCACCATCAACTTCAATGCATTTATCATTTGTTTTGATAGAATCAAAGATTGTTAAAGTGCGTATTTTTAATTTTTTTCAACTTGATATTTTCGGTTGAAAATTTGTATAGACTCGTTTTAAAGGATGCTGAATCCAGTGGCGCACACAGATTTTTTCTAAAAAAATCGCTAATATGGTTTCCTGAAATTTTGCTCTTAAAAACTAACATAGTAGGCCTTGAAGTCAAAATGGCGAAGGTCACTTTTTGCCAAGAATATACAATTTTTCGAGCTCTACAATCCAAAAAAAAACGAACCAAATCGGTTTTTTTTTTTTGTTTGATTTTTTTTTAAGTGTTCTAGAGTTGATTGATTGATTTTTTACAGAATTTCTGGTGACTTCGTATATTGTAATCCTTTTTTTATATTTTTTCTATAATTTGTATCAATTTTTATGTGATGTTTATAATTCGTTTATCTTTTAATATAATTTTTCCAAGGTTTTTGTCGGTGATTCATGTTATTTTTTTTAGGAAATATTTTCACAATGATTAATCATCGAGGCTGCTTTCAATTAGACTTTTTTTTAGAAGGTTTCAGAGAATTTAAAAATTTGCAGGGATTTTTTGATTCTCATTCATTTATTTTGACAGGTTTAATTACATCTTTTGAGCAATATTTTCACATTTTCCAGTTATATTCACTGTTTTTTAGAGGCTTAATGTTTGTTTTTCATTTTACCAAATTTTACTATTTGATTCACTTTCTCCGATCTTTTTAAATTTCTTAAATATTGATCTGTGACTTTCTGTTATTTTTTCTAATTTTTCTTTAAATTTTTAATCCTTCATTCAGCCTTTTTTTTTTATTTTGTTCGTTATAGGTACATTAGGTGTTGTATTATTATACATTTGGTATCATTAACTTTTTTTTTATAGCTGATTTGCTACATAAATGATTATTTATTATTTTTTGAATTTTTCAAGTCGCTTTTATTCGATTCTCTCTTTATTTTTATTTTTTATGTTTTTTTAATTTTCCGTTTGCAATAATTTTTATTATCATTTTTTTCAACTCTAGAACAATAACATGTATGAACATGTGAAGATGAAAATGATGTTTCAAAATACATCAAGCTACCTTAAATCAACCAGTTTTCATGTGTAAGTTTTTTTTTGGTAAAACATGAATATTTATTTCGTTTTTGCATTTTTTATTTTTCCATTTTTTGGAAAGAAGTTATTTTTTCAATAGTTATTCTGTCCAATAATTTTAATGTTTTTCCCTTTGAAAATCTTATTTCTGGATTTTTTTGAGACATTTGATGACAAGTTGAAGTTATTTTGAGAGTTTTAATTAAATTCTCAATATTTTCACAATATTTAGTATGTTTCCAACTTTTTTCATGTTTCTGGATTTTAAACGGCTGAATGCAGTATTCTTTTTGATTTTGTATGTTTCATATTATTAAGTTTTTATTTTGCGCTCTTTTTAACGTTGCCAAATTTTAATTTTTGTTTTCCTGTTACCTATTTTTCTTATGTTCTTTTCTTTTCAAAAAAATTGTTTTAATCAGTTTTCAATGAGTTCCCCTTCTGCATTTTTTATTATTATAATTTTTTTCTCAACTCTGAAACAATTTTCTTAAATAGTTTCAAATATGTATCTCGTTTTTGTTATTTTTATTCATGCCCACAATATGTCAGGTCCATAAACAACCGAAATACAAAAAATCAAAAATTTCAACAACCGTTCCTGAGATACTGACGAAATTTTCAAAACACTGTAACTCGTTTCTTAATTAACGGATTTTGATTAAAAAAAAAAAGGCTTTCTGAAGGGAATCTTGACCTCTATCCAAATCAAAAGAGCAAATGATGCTAACATCAATAATTATGCCCGAACCATGATCCAAAATTGATAGTAATTGGGAAAAACACTAAAAACCCTACAAAATGCAATTTTTTTGGTCAAAATCAGTCCATAAACAACCAAGATACGAAAACTCAAAAATCGCAACTGTTCCTGAGATAATGACGAAATTTTCAGAACGTTGTAACTCGTTTATTTATTGATGGATTTTGATGAGAAAAAGAGCGTTTTGAAGGAAATCTTGACCGCTATCCGAATCAAAAATGCAAATTATGTTAACATCAATGAATATGCCCAAACCAAAATTCAGAATGTCGATTTAGTAAGCCCTTTAGAAAAAACACCGAAAACCCTACATTTTTTTTTACGCGACAAAATCAGTCCATAAACCACAGATACAAAAATTTGAAGATTTAAACAACCGTTCCTAAGATACTGACAAAATTTTCAGAACGCAGTGACTCGTTTATTTATTGAAGGATTTTGATGAGAAAAAATAGCGTTTTGTAAGGAATCTTGGACCGAATCAAAAGAGCAAATTATGCGTTAACATCAATAAGTAAAAGTTTTTTTTTCAATAAAACTATTTTTTGGTATTCTGATGTTTTTTACAATATTCAACACATTTGAAGTTTGAGTTTCAATTTAATTCTAAATATTTTCACAATATTTTGTTTCCAGATTTGAAGAGGTTTGATGCACTTTTGATACTATATTTCCATTTTTTCAAAATGTTGTACCTTTGTCTTATATTATTTTTTCATTTTCAGGTCTTTTTATATTTCTTTAATATTGATGTCTGATTTCATTCAACTTCCTTCGGCGGTTCTATTGTTATGAGAACACAAACGGAGATTTCCATTTTTTTTCAACATCCAGTATCTCGAGATCAATTTCAATCTCAAGAATATGTGATGATCTTGTACAAACCTTTTAGAGACAAACTAAAGAACTTACCAGGCTGAAACACTTCGTATTTGAGCTTGGTGACAACATCGCTGACAAAATTAGAGTCAGCATTGGCAAAAAACGGCACCGACGCCACCAACGACCGGCAGTTGTAATTAATAACATCCTCGCGCAGCTTTTCAGATAATTCTCCCAAAATCACATCCTCATCGAAGAACTTGCCCTGGTATCGATGTTCGAAGTACTCTGTTATCCGTTGTCGCATCTCCCTTGGTAGCTTGCGATAGGCCATATACTCTTCCACTTGTTTCACCTATATATTAACATATATAGGCAACGTTGCAACTTAATAAAAATAGTACCTTTTCCCGATACTGCCTTCTGGAAGAGTCCAAACTCTGGATCAAATTAGTGGCGTGGCCCAGAAACAGAGCATAACATGTTGCACCTGATATCATGGACAGCATGGTCAGCCACATGTCCGTTAGAGATTGAGGAGGGAATCTTCCGTAACCTATGCAGAGCATGTGGGACATTGCTTTGAAGAGGGCCCAGGAGTATTGTTCTAGCCAGTAAGCGTCCTGGAACAGATTCAAGGGTATAAAAGGTGTTAAAACGCACTACAAATATAGAGAACACTTATTAATTATGATTTTTATCTCACAATTGAAATGCGCGTTTTTTTGTAACACCCTTTATAAATCCCGTCAACATATTGAATATCGATCTCATTACAATCGGAGCGTCCTGATTTTGTAAACATTTGTTCGAAATTTCGTCTTGGCGTCGATCCAGGAAAGTTGACTTTTACCTTTAGTGCATGTTTGAGGGAACAGGATGGGATTTGAGGAAGTATTATGGTGGCACGTGGCTGGTTTAATAAGTTTGTTATGGTTTTGGCGGTGTATAGTAGGCACTAAAGGCGCTAGGACAAGGGGAATTAAGTGGACCTACTATGGGGCTTATTGTCTGGAGTAAAACTAATAATTTTGACAAATTATGACTCAATCGTGGTAATTTTAAGTGATTTTGTTCTGGACTGAACTATGTATAGTAGGCGCCTGAGGCATACGGACAAGGGAGCTAAGTGGACCTACTATGGGCCGATTTGTCCGAAGTAAAACTCATGAGTCTCTTGTAATTTGGCGAATTATGAATCAATAATAATTCGTTGCAGTTTTAAGTCTGTGGTTTGGGGATTCCTTTTCTATATTTTGCTATGTTGCCGAGTTGAACATTTTAGAAAAATGCCCGATGTCAATTATTTCACATCGTACCTACATACTTTTTTTAAATGAATTGATATGGAGTCTGGTACATATTAGGACCTCTCGAATTGCACTTTTTTTATGAATGGGATATGAAAGCGATTTTGAACAAAAAATTATGGAATATTAGGTTTAAAAAAAATCAATATTTCAAATGTCTACAAATTCGACGATTTTCCAAAACAGTCAATGCAAAAACTCCTTGAATGTCATATTTATATAGGAAATTCAATGTTGATATTATTATGACTCTCTCTTTATCAAAATTATCAAACTCATCAAAAATTCAAAATGAAAAAAATAAACATTACAAGCATAATTCGAATATAAGAATAGGAAACTTATTATAAAAAATGTATCAGAAAATGCATTGAAAAACAAGAAATCTAACAAACCCACTAAAAATCACAATAAACTTTGATAAATAGTCCTAAAGATCCGATTTTTACGAGAAATAATTTACCTAACAAAAAATGGTCTTGATAAAACACAATATAATAATACGTAAATTATTAACACTTCCATAAATAACCTGAACAATGCAGAATCAAGAAGCCAGTTTAAAATAAAGGTTGATAAAACCCTAAAGCTACAATAATGATATAAGTTCGTTTTCTAAACATAAAAAATAATAGATAAACATTGATGACAAAAGTAATAAATTGAAGATTAGATATTGCTATTACATTTTCAAAAAATAATAAAGATAGAGAAGCAAGACAAACAAAGAGAAACAAAGCGCATGAGAAAATCTAACAAACTCAGCAAAAACCCAAAATAAAGATGAATAAACGTTGATAAATAAAAACGTAAAAAATAGTAAACGAACATATAAACAAACGTGAATTAAAATTTCATCAGTCATAAAAATACATCATAGGCCTTGATAAAAATTAAACAAAAATAGGTACATAAATAATCAATACAATGTTGCCTGAACATTGAAAAACGAGACGCATGAGAAAATCTAACAATCTTGGCAAAAACGCAAAATAAAGACAAACAAACGTTGTTAAAACATCTACCATATAGTGGATAAAAAATCTATCTATTTTTACCGATTTTTTTTCATATTTTTTTCTTGTCTAATAATTGTTTTTACTTTTAAAACTTTCTTCTTATTGCCTTTATTCAATACTGTAGTTTTATTTCCATATTTTTACACTGAATTTTATTCACTGTTTTTTTTTGCGTTGCATAGCGTTTATTCTTATATTCATTTTATTAAGTTTTTTTCTAATTATTATTGTTTTCACATCAAGATTTATTCATATTTCTTTATTTTCGTTTTATAATGCATCTTTATATTAAATTTCTCTGAATTTCGGAATGATTTTTGGGTTAGTTGTTCTAATCTAAACATTTCTACTATACAATTTTTTTATTTCAAAATTATTTTTCTTCATGATCACTCAATACTAATTTCTTTTAGTATTTCCTCTGAATTATCAATTTGTTCTGACTTTCTTTGGATTTTTCTCCGTATTTCGTTACTTTCTTATATTTATTTTTAGCAAATTTCTTTTTGTTGTTTTTTAGGAGTTTTAGTTGTACTTTGTCACTGTGTATCGGTTTGATTTCTGTTTTTAATAGGAACATGTAGGTGTTAAGTACATTTTTGGTGATTTTTTAAAATTTTCTAATGTATTGTCTCTCTGAACAAGATAATAGCTAAATATTATCAAATATTTCTTCTTATACCTTTTTTTATTCAAATTTGTTTTAACCAGTTTATTATTGTTTTTTTCATGATTTTTGTCATTGTGTTTGCTTTTTTCATTCCCAAACATGCAAAAGTTTTATTTTTCAAGTTCTTTTTGTCTCTGTTGTCTTCATCTTCTAGTTTTCACGCTTTGTTATCTATTTATTTTTATTGTTTAGAAGTTTCTTTCGTTTTATTTTTTTTTACTCTTTGAATTCTAGTGAAATTCTTCATGTTTTAATTTTTTTTTCTTCTATTTTAGCAACATTCTCATTTTTCCTTTTTTTTGCTGATCATTTTTTATATTTATATTTTTATTAATAAGAAACAACGGCAAAAACAAAATGTATGAATAAAACATTCAACACAGAAAGTTAAAGCATAAGAAAATTCAACAAAAAATTTAAACAAAAAACCAATAACAAGAGGCGGCATATAGAAATTAAAAAATAATTTAAAACAAAGTCAACACAACGATTTATAAAAATGTGGAATAAAATAGAACAAAGCAATCAATCAAAAACATGACGCACAAGAAAATCTGACAAATTCATCAAAATTCCAAAATAAAGATGAATAAACCAGGATACAAATTTCCCAAAGCGAAGTATTAAGTATTAGAGAACCGCATAAGAAAATATATTGAGAAACAAGACAAACAAACGAAAACAATGATGAGAAAATTTAATAAATTAATTTTTCAAAAAATTGATGACAGAGGTGAAATGAAGCCTAAATCACAGTTTTAAATTGACCAGAATAAGCCTTATCCTTAACTTCCCCGAATTAGCTCTTATGCATTTTTACGCAAAAAAAACCTGGTGCTACTAGCATACCTTTGTTCTGGACTGAACGGTATATAATAGGCACTTGAAGCACGCAGACAAGGGAGTTAAATGGACCTACTATGGGCCTGTCTGTCCGAAGTAAAACCCATCAATGTCAAATGGTGAATGCGCATGGCTAAATAGTTAAATTACCTGTAACTCATTGATGGCCACCCAAGAATTAGCAGGAAACCCTTGCAGCATTGGCACCAAAAACTGCAAACATCCCGACCAATGTCCAATGAGCAGCATCATACAAATCAAGTTGAAAATCCGCATAAACACACTGGCCATGTTGAGGAACTAAAACATTGTTATAATTAGCACAGAAACCACCCCAAAGGGCTAGTCTAGCTTGCAGAGGCTTGGACTAAAAAAAATAAACGACATCGCATTATTTTTTTCAATTTTCATGCAAAATTATGGTTCGTTGAGTTGAATTATTTCGTCAATAGGAATTGTTTGTCCGGGTGAAAGAGTTATTGGAACGGAATGCGTCGATTTTATACGTTTTTTCCTGTGGATTGATTGAATATTTTTACATATTTTGTCTGATATATGAGGGTTAATTTTTTAATTGGAACTGAGTTACTTGTAATTCCAAATACGTATTCCTGGACCAAATTCAAGTAGAAAATTTGGTTTTCGAGATACAGGGTGTTGAAGATATAGATAAAAATCGGATTCATTATAAATATTTCAAAAATTCTTTCGCCAATTTTGTTGAATTTTTCATTGTTTAAAGACGCTCAATTAGCACTTACTGGATGCTGATTATGAATTCCTGTGGCGTCCAAATAAAATTGACAAAAAAATGTGCATCACTGGCTTTTTCTACAAATTATCTTTTTTTCCAGATATAGCAGCTAAAAATACAACTTTTTAGTCTCCCAATATTTTTTCGTTTTTAAGGAAACAAATATAAAACTTTATTGCATGAAAAATTGTTAAAATAAAGTGGTTTTTATTTTTTCCTCGAAAACGAAGAAAGATACACAAAATTATCACGAGACAAAAAAGTTATATTTTGTAAAAAAAAAAACAGAAAAAGCCAGTGGCGCACTTTTTTTTGTTAATTTTATTCGTCAATCTGTCACTCTGGACTATAATTACTATCTAGTAAGTGCTAATCAAGCGTCTTGATACAATGGAAATATCTGCCAAAATTCAACAAAACCGGCAAAAGGAACTTCAAGATATCAATAATAAATACGATTTTTGAAACACCCCGTAAGTCAAAAACAGACTGTTTTGCACAAGTTTTTTTAAATAGAGTGGCTAAAAATACAACTTTTCTGCCTCCCAGTTATTTTTCCGTATCTTTCTTCGTTTTCAAGAAAAAAAAACACTTAATTGCATGTCGAAAAATTGTTATAATTACTGCTGACAGCTCGGGCGCCACCCGTACCCGTTGATGAGATTTGAAATAAAAAACTTGTTTCCTCAATTTTTAAAATTGTTTTTTTTTTATAAAGACTAGCAATAAGAACAATTTTCAAAGGACCGTTTATGTAAGGAATCCGAATGGCATAAACTCGTCTATGACCGTTTTTTTCTCGGGCGCCACCACATTTCCCAAGAGACATTTTTTGTAGAAAACTTGATGAGATATTCGAAAAAAACTAATTTCCACAATTTATAGAATTGCTTTATCTTGATAGACTAGAAATACGAACAATGTTCAAAGGACCGTTTCTGTAGGGAATCTAACCGCCATATCAAGAGACAAAAAAATTGTATTTTTAGCTGCTTCGTGTGAAAAAAAATTTCAGGAAAAGTCAGTGGCGGACAAATCGTCAATATTATTCGTAAATTTGCCCCTCATATACAGGGTGTTTCCTAACCTCTGTGACAAAATGAAAGGGGTGATTCTTCGCTTAATTTTAAGACGAAAATGTGGTATAACTTTTTTTCGAATTTCGCTTTGTTTCCAAAATACAGGGTGTTTAATTTTTTTTTTTGATTAGTTTTTTATTTTTAATTAATTTATCTTTTACTCGATTTTGTTAAAGTTTGGGAACGGTATTTACAGTGATAACGGGCTCATTTTGCCATGAACAAATAAAAATTATCGAATACAGTGGCGTCCCGAGCGGCACTTCAACCAATATTATTGGGAAAAAAATGTACGCCACTGACTTTTTGTGTCATTTTCATTTTTTTCTCAGGTTATTCAACTAAAAACGCAACTTTTTGATCTCTTGAATTTTTATCGTATCTTGCCTAATTTTTGAGATAAAAAATTAAATCTAGTTGAGTGAGTTTTGACGCAAAAAGTAATTTTATCGCTGATGTTGAATTTTCTAACAAATACAGCAATCAATTATAATCATTTTAATGGAGAATTCAAAAACACTAAATAAATAAAAAAAAAGTTAAATAAACTGCTGAAAATGTCCTCCACGAGCCAAAAAAATTATTCATTTCAAAAATTCAAAAAAAAAACAAAAAAAAGAATTTTAAGACAATCTTATACAAACTCACCTTTATTTTAAATGCACAATAAGATAAAATTATAAAAATTAGGGGGTTCCAATTGAAAAAATTGATTTTTGGCCGTTTTCTGAATTTAATTTTTGATCTTATTTTTGGCCCACCCTGTAATAATAGTTTTGCTGTGAAAAATCTATTAAAGTAGGTCCTTTTCAATAAGAAATCCAATACAAATTAAATAATGAAGGCTTTCTTATAGGTGAAATTCACATTTAAATAGGAGCCTTCAAAACGTCATTTTTGACATAAAAACTAAAATATTTCAAAAACGCACACACTTAGGTATAGGACATGATGCATGAAATCTGCCTAGAATTTCACGTAGAATCCAAAAATGTGATAATATGAAGGGTGTTCTATTTAAAATAAGCGAGTGGACACCTACTTCCGGTATAACCGGAAGTCGTACAACGTTGCTTTTATTTAATTTGAGAAGAACATCTATGAATATCCCCCCATACAAATTTTCAGAATCCCAATTGCTTTATTTCCCGAGATATTCTGATGGACGGTCACCGTGAGACACCCTGTATATATATCTCAATATATATATATCTCATGTTTATAAGACCTTTTCTACTTGAATTTGGTTCAGGAATTCGTCTTCGGAATTACGGCCTATCATTAAGTAACACCCTGTATTTATTTCTAATTTATCTTACAAAAAGTTTCAACATAGTTTTTTCACAATTCTTAGAAGCATAAGCCCAATTTCCACCCATAAAACCCTAGCAGTTGATTTTTATAACCTATATTCGATAAATTCCGGCCAAAAACCCAAAAACATTTTCCAGTTTCATTCAATTTTACAACCCCGTCAAAGTGTCAATTTTTTTCCATATCGTTGTTTTTCACATTGACAAAACTGTAACCCTTTGCACCGGAATCCTGGATTAGGGCCTATTAAAACCCGTGCCCTCCCGCGGGAATCGTTTTTGACTTCGTTCCAAGAGATTAGGGAAATGGAGGGTATATGTTAGGCCGGTAGTCAATTGATTTATTGAAAACGATGACGTAGGTTCCACAAATATATATGTTGTACTTGTTACACAGGGTGTTTCAAAATTGAGCACGAAGATTTTAAGGGCCCAAAACAACTTGCTTCGTTTTCCTGATACAGGGCGTCAAAATGTATAGAAAAAATCGGACACCCAGTATTTCGACAATGATGCTTGGGGACACATGTTCATATGAGTTTTTTTTATTTTTGCCTGGTAAATATGCTCTTAAAATCATGGTACTCAATTTTTAAACACCCTGTAGAGCTCCGCCACCATCAACTGTCATCAAATATTATATACTTACCCATAAATAAATGCAACTAACAATATAATAAATGACGCTACGATAAATAGGAAATCTATAAAATCTACCTGAAAACCTGAAATCAAAACAACTATTAGCAAACAACAACAAACAACAAAACAATGTAGATAGATGACATAAAAAATGGGCTCAAGCATAACAAGTTAAGCACCAATCGAGTTACGCATGCGCATAAAAGTAGTTCAGCTGCGATTGGCTGCGAAGCGATTTTTTTTGTTGGTTAAGACAGAACAGGAATTACCTTAAAAATCAAATTGCTTTTCGTACTCGGTTTGTTCAAGTCCGAACTGTATCGGCCCCTCCGTTCCGTACGTTTTTTTTGTAGATTCTGCAAGATCTAGAAAAAGCGAAGACAAAATGGGTGAAAGGGAGGCACGCCACTGTTCGGTGCCACGTTGCCAATGTCCTAGAGGACATTAGCGACGTTGTCATGTCGCGGCCAAGTGTGTTAGTTTGAGAATAGATGGTGAAGCGGTGAAGCCATGCCTATTTGTTTGGATGGAAGCTTGTATGAAATTCTATTGTTCTAGAAATGGGTGGTTATGGTCTATTTTGATTGAAATAATAGGTATTTGATTTTTCTACTAAATGAATTTTCTATTTGGTTCTGTTATGGCAAGTTGGCTGATTGTTGTACTAGTAGGCCGTCTTTTACGTTGCGATGTTGAGGTTTGGCCTACGAAGGGTAAGACCGGACGAAGAAAAATGTTCCATTTTTCAATTCTGATCATCGAGTGGCAAGATTTAGCCAATTCTTGTCACTTTTGAGGTTAGGTGTATCAAGTGGGGTGTCAATTTATGTCAAAATTTTCCAACTAAGACGATGCAAGTGAAATTTTTCCATTTTGACTATCGAGTGGCAAGATTTATTCTATTTTTTTAATTTTGAGGTTAGGTGTATCAAGTGGGGTGTCAATTTATGTTGATATTCTCGAACTAAGACAACGTAAGTGGAATTTTTTCATTTTGATTATCGAGTGGCAAGATTTAGCCTATTTTTTTTCAATGTTGAAGTTACGAATGTCAAGTGGGGTGTCAATTTATGTTGAAATTTTCCAACTAAGACGATGCAAGTGGAATTTTTTCATTTTGATTCTTGATTGGCAAGATTTATCCTTTTTTTCAATTTTGAGGTTAGGTGTACCAAGTGGGGTGTCAATTTATGTTGAAACTTTCCAACTAAGACGATGTAAGTGAAATTTTTTCATTTTGATTATCGAGTGGCAAGATAAAGCCTATTTTTTTTCAATTTTGAGGTTACAAGTATCAAGTGGGGTGTCCATATATGTTGAAATTGTCCAACTAAGACGATGCAAGTGGAATTTTTTCATTTTGATTATCGAGTGGCAAGATTTATCCTTCTTTTTTTTCAATTTTGAGGTTAGGTGTATGAATAAGTGTGCTGTCAATTTATGTTCAAATTTTCCAACCAAGACGATGCCAGTGGAATTTTTCAATTTTGATTATCGAGTGAGAGGATTCAGGATTCAGAATATTTTTGTCAATTTTCAAGTTGTAAAATCATAGATTCTTTGAATTTTTCTATTTTTCCCATTCTCAAGGGTTTTTTTTTTAATGTTTACTACAAGGATCTCGGAAACTATAACAGATACGGGAAAGTTCAAAAATTTGCAGTTTTGTCTGCTCAACTCAAAACTATATTGACTCGATACTCAAAACCATTTCACGTTCCTTTTATACAGAATTTAACAGCTGTCAATAGATATTTGGAAAAAACGGATTTTAAAACAATTAAAAAAGATAAAAACAGACTCCATAAAGTGTATACATACAGTGTGACCCATTTGTTTAGGGAACACCCTGATAAAAAGTTTATTTTTTAACCGATTTGGTTCGTTTTTTTTTTTGGATTGTAGAGCTCGAAAAATTGTATATTCTTGGCAAAAAGTGACCTTCGCCATTTTGACTTCAAGGCCTACTATGTTAGTTTTTAAGAGCAAAATTTCAGGAAACCATATTAGCGATTTTTTTAGAAAAAATCTGTGTGCGCCACTGGATTCAGCATCCTTTAAAACGAGTCTATACAAATTTTCAACCGAAAATATCAAGTTGAAAAAAATTTAAAATTCGCACTTTAACAATCTTTGATTCTATCAAAACAAATAAAAATGACATAAAACTAAAAATTTGTAACTTCTATCAAACCACCATCAACTTCAATGCATTTATCATTTCTTTTGATAGAATCAAAGATTGTTAAAGTGCGAATTTTTAATTTTTTTCAACTTGATATTTTCGGTTGAAAATTTGTATAGACCCGTTTTAAAGGATGCTGAATCCAGTGGCGCACACAGATTTTTTCTAAAAAAATCGCTAATATGGTTTCCTGAAATTTTGCTCTTGAAAAATAACATAGTAGGCCTTGAAGTCAAAATGGCGAAGGTCACTTTTCGCCAAGAATATACAATTTTTTGAGCTCTACAATCCAAAAAAAAAACGAACCAAATCGGTTAAGAAATAAACTTTTTATCAGGGTGTTCCCAAAACAAATGGGTCACACTGTATATGTGTAAATAAAATGTGCGAATAAAATATTACTCTAATAAATGAGATGACAAAGACGTATAAAAAAGGAAACTATTAGAAAAAAAATGTCCATAATAAATCGATCAAAATGGTTGGCAAAAAAAATCAGGATAAAAATAAAACAAAAAAAAAGGAACAGAAAAAATAAAAATTTAGGTATACCTAAATAGTTTTTTGTAGGTTATTTAAGAATTATTTGTAGAATTAAAAAAAAAAGTAATTTTCTCATTGTTTTTGTTTTTGTATGTACATTCTTGCACCTTTAAGATTCTTCAGATTACTCATTATTTTACTCCTACTTTGGACTTTTTACTTTTTTAATCTTGTTGTCTTTTGTATTTTTCTTCATTTTTATTTTTAGTAAATTTATTGTTTATTTCAGAGGAAAAACAGCGAAAATTTCAAATAAGTTTAATGTCTAAACTCATAAAATGAGATGACAAAACCATATGAAAAAGAAAACCATAAGGAAGTCAATATAATATAAATAAATAATATGAAAGAAAATAATACAAGTACGCAAAGTGATGCTTTCCCGCACGCAAAAACAATTTAAGGAACAATTTTTTTTTTGGATAATATGTTTTAATTCAAATACCAAAAACCTTATAAGATAAACTTGACAAAAATGTGTCCAGTTGAAGCAAGTCATCTGTCACTGTCACTTATTCGCAGTCAGTCTGCATTAAGTCCTTGTTTGTCCCCATCGGTTGCAAAATCACGAATCCACGAATAGTGTTTTTTAACGCAAAAAAGAATCATTTTGTGCATTGTTTACAATATGGTTGGTGTGGGAAAGTTCAAAACAACAAACTGGTAATTGAGTGCGGGAAAAAAATACTTTGCGCACTAGTTTGGGAAAAGGATAACACCCACTCTATACCATAACGGGCCAAAATAACCCATCGAATTCCATACATATAATATATTAATACAAAAACCTGGTGTTAAAAGGTGTGCTCGAGTGCGGTTAGTGTGCGAGGAAAAAGAGTCCGAACACCTTGTACATCGACACAGAAAGAGAAGAAAGAAGAGGAAGATTGTATTTACAGAAATATCGATTTTATTCACACACAAACTACATATACATGTTACCTACGTTTCACTCATTGGGCCTAAGAAGGCTGAAACCCAAAAGAAAATTGCAGGGAAGGTAGGTGTAAAATAACTGTTAAAATTCATAATTTCTCCGTATTTGACGAGACTAAAAAGGAGGAAGGAAATCCAATTATTGTTCCATCGACGATTAGCTCGAAGCGAAATTGGTGGAAAACGATTGGAAATTGATGTTCTCCTAATTGGTGTGGCTTTACAAATTCCTGGTTGTTTTTCACCATTACCTAAATAGTTAATCACTGGTGCAAAAAAAAAATTTAAGTGTATTGTGAGTGTGTTGCTTTAATCACACTTAGAGCAACAGAAAAAAATAATGCGATGATCGTGTCTGGTGTAGATTTTACAATCTAATGATTATCTATACACGACTGTGGCAGCAGTGATGAAACTTACATAAACCTCCTCCCATTGGCTGACATAGCGTACGAGACGCGACAGTCGCAGCAGTCGCACCAGCGACAGCAGTTTGGCTAGTCTCAGGATTCTGAGCGCACGGCCGGCGTGCAGAAATTGGAAGCTATCGCCATAATCCTGGAACTGTTTTCACAAACTTACATAATATTTTAAAAATTTTGTAAATGCTCACCTGATTAAAAATAAGAAAAATATAATCTAACGGTATTGACGAAATCAGATCTAGAAAAAACCACGTTCTAAGATAGTGCCTTGCTATTAGTCTAGGGTCCAGTATCACTTGTTCAGCATTATCTTGTTGCATAATTCCTGAAATGGCAAAAAATCGATCATGAAAATTTGCGTGCAGCTTATTTTTAGAACAGGCCAATTGGGGAATAGTGTAAACAACGTCCAGCTTATTTACCTGTTCATTTATTATGAGGGTTTTATGTGTTTAAGGGGATCTAGTTTATTTATATCTATTTAATTCCTTTGATCAAAATGTACTCTACTCAGTTTTATTTAGTCTAGTTGATTGGTGATGCAATGAAAATTAAATCTACATTCCAATTTTCTGGTTAAGAAATAATCGATAAAATTGGGTATAGACTAGGTTGAACAGGTATCACGATGACGTCTCATAATGTGTATAACAATGACAGAGATAGGACAGCGACGTCATCGTGATGCCTGTTGAAGTGTTTTTTTTAAAATTTGACATGAAATGCCGTTATCAATGAAGAATTTATTTGAAAATTCATATTCCAGTTGCCTTTTGAATTGAATGTATGATTTTGTCAATATACTAAGCGTCAAAAAAATAACCTATTTCAATAATTTCAACAACACATACCAGTTTTTTGTAAATAACTCAAAAACGATGAGGTTCTCCACAAAACCCTAAATTATAGTTTTATAGACAACAAAATTCCCTACAACTTTTATTTCAAGTATTTTTCCGTAAAACGTCACGCTGTCAATGTACAGAGCGTCAAAAAAAAACCTTATTCAATAATCATTTCAGCATAACGTCTCCTCACATTTATGCGAATAGGTATTTTTCTTTATGCTACACCTTTTACACCTTTCACACTTTCAGGTGTAGAATTTGACAAGCGACCAGATGATTCATATGGTTACATATGGACGTCTGTCAAATTTTACACCAAAGTGTGAAACGTGAAAAGAGTGTAATTTGAAGAAATAGTATATTTCATTACCAGTACAGAAATGAGGATTTTTTCGTGCGCGCGTGACAAATTCATGCAAGAACGGAAAATCCATTTCTGGACGAGTAATGAACGATATTTTTTATTATACTGCAAAATGTAATAAATACATAAATACTTAATTTTCACTGACAGAAAATAAAATTTGTCATTAATAAATAAATCGTTGCTATAGACACATTACTCGTTTCTTTTTTTTCTTCGGCTTGCCATAGGATATCTAGTATCATGGAAGCGCACGGAAAGTGGGATCGGGAAAAAATTTCCGTGCGCTGTTCCGAAAATGTCATATTTACTGTATTTTATAAACAGTTGAAAATGTAGTATTTTCTGCTAAGTATAATAAAAAATACCTAATATCCCCCAAACCAAGCGCTCTATGGCGTTGAATTTAGGTGTATCAAGTGGGGTGTCAATTTATGTTAAAATTTTTCAACCAAGACGATGCAAGTGGAATTTTTTCATTTTGGTTATCGAATGGGGAGATTTAGCCTATTTTTGACAATTTTGAGGTTAGGTGTGTCATGTGGGTTGTCAATTTATGTTGAAATTTTGCAACTAGGACGATGCAAGCGGAATTTCTTCATTTTGATTATAAAATGGGGAGATTTAGCCTATTTTTGACAATTTTGAGGTTAGGTGTGTCAAGTGGGGTGTCAATTTATGTTGAAATTCTCCAACTAAGACGATGCAAGTGGAATTTTTTCATTTTGATTATCGAATGGGGAGATTTAGCCTATTTTTGACAATTTTGAGGTTAGGTGTGTCAAGTGGGGTGTCAATTTATGTTAAAATTTTTCAACCAAGACGATGCAAGTGGAATTTTTTCATTTTGGTTATCGAATGGGGAGATTTAGCCTATTTTTGACAATTTTGAGGTTAGGTGTGTCATGTGGGTTGTCAATTTATGTTGAAATTTTGCAACTAGGACGATGCAAGCGGAATTTCTTCATTTTGATTATAGAATGGGGAGATTTAGCCTATTTTTGACAATTTTGAGGTTAGGTGTGTCAAGTGGGGCGTCAATTAATGTTAAAATTTTCCAACTAAGACGATGCAGGTGGAGTTTATTTATTTTGATTATCGAATGGGGAGATTTAGCCTATTTTTGACAATTTTGAGGTTAGATGTGTCAAGTGGGGTGTCAATTTATGTTGAAATTTTCCAACTAAGACGATGCAAGTGGAATTTTTTGATTTTGATTATTGAATGGGGAGATTCAAACTATTTTTGACAATTTTGAAGTTAGGTGTATCAAGTGAGGTGTCAATCTATGTTGAAATTCTCCAACTAAGACGATGCAAGTGGAATGTTTTCATTTTGGTTATCGAATGGGGAGATTTAGCCTATTTTTGACAATTTTGAGGTTAGGTGTGTCAAGTGGGGTGTCAATTTATGTTGAAATTCTCCAACTAAGACGATGCAAGTGGAATTTTTTCATTTTGGTTATCGAATGAGGAGATTTAGCCTATTTTTGACAAATTTGAGGTTAGGTGTGTCAAGTGGGGTGTCAATTTATGTTGA
The DNA here is from genome assembly GCA_958502075.1 of Orchestes rusci. Taxonomy (NCBI): domain Eukaryota; kingdom Metazoa; phylum Arthropoda; class Insecta; order Coleoptera; family Curculionidae; genus Orchestes; species Orchestes rusci. The sequence continues at coordinate 21,113,445 of OY293313.1, read as the reverse complement.
AATTTTCCAACTAAGACGATGCAAGTGGAATTTTTTGATTTTGATTATTGAATGGGGAGATTCAAACTATTTTTGACAATTTTGAAGTTAGGTGTATCAAGTGAGGTGTCAATCTATGTTGAAATTCTCCAACTAAGACGATGCAAGTGGAATTTTTTCATTTTGATTATCGAATGGGGAGATTTAGCCTATTTTTGACAATTTTGAAGTTAGGTGTATCAAGTGAGGTGTCAATCTATGTTGAAATTTTCCAACTAAGACGATGCAAGTGGAATGTTTTCATTTTGGTTATCGAATGGGGAGATTTAGCCTATTTTTGACAATTTTGAGGTTAGGTGTGTCAAGTGGGGTGTCAATTTATGTTGAAATTCTCCAACTAAGACGATGCAAGTGGAATGTTTTCATTTTGGTTATCGAATGGGGAGATTTAGCCTATTTTTGACAATTTTGAGGTTAGGTGTGTCAAGTGGGGTGTCAATTTATGTTGAAATTTTCCAACTAAGACGATGCAAGTGGAATTTTTTCATTTTGATCATCGAATGGGGAGATTTAGCCTATTTTTGACAATTTTGAGGTTAGATGTATCAAGTAAGGTGTCAATTTATGTTGAAATTCTCCAACTAAGACGATGCAAGTGGAATGTTTTCATTTTGGTTATCGAATGGGGAGATTTAGCCTATTTTTGACAATTTTGAGGTTAGGTGTGTCAAGTGGGGTGTCAATTTATGTTGAAATTTTCCAACTAAGACGATGCAAGTGGAATTTTTTCATTTTGATCATCGAATGGGGAGATTTAGCCTATTTTTGACAATTTTGAGGTTAGATGTGTCAAGTGGGGTGTCAATTTATGTTGAAATTTTCCAACTAGGACGATGCAAGCGGAATTTCTTCATTTTGATTATAGAATGGGGAGATTAAGCCTATTTTTGACAATTTTGAGTTTAGGTGTATCAAGTGAGGTGTCAATCTATGTTGAAATTTTCCAACTAGAAGATGCAAGTGGATTGTTTTCATTTTGGTTATCAAATGAGCAGATTTAGCCTACTTATTTTTGACAATTTTGAGGTTAGGTGTGTCAAGTGGGGTGTCAATTAATGTTAAAATTTTCCAACTAAGACGATGCAGGTGGAGTTTTTTTATTTTGATTATCGAATGGGGAGATTTAGCCTATTTTTGACAATTTTGAGGTTAGATGTGTCAAGTGGGGTGTCAATTTATGTTGAAATTTTCCAACTAAGAAGATTCAAGTGGAATGTTTTCATTTTGGTTATCGAATGGGGAGATTTAGCCTATTTTTGACAATTTTGAGGTTAGATGTATCAAGTAAGGTGTCATTCTATGTTGAAATTCTCCAACTAAGACGATGTAAGTGGAATGTTTTCATTTTGGTTATCGAATGGGGAGATTAAGCCTATTTTTGACAATTTTGAGGTTAGGTGTGTCATGTGGGGTGTCAATTTATGTTGAAATTTTCCAACTAGGACGATGCAAGTGGAATGTTTTCATTTTGAGTATCGTATGGGAAGATTTAGCCTATTTTTGACAATTTTGAGGTTAGGTGTATCAACAGAGGTGTCAATCTATGTTGAAATTTTTCAACTAAGAAGATGCAAGTGTAATGTTTTCATTTTGGTTATCGAATGGGGAGATTTAGCCTATTTTTGACAATTTTGAGGTTAGGTGTATAGAGGTGTCAATCTATGTTGAAATTTTTCAACTAAGACGATGCAAGTGGAATTTTTTCATTTTGATCATCGAATGGGGAGATTTAGCCTATTTTTGACAATTTTGAGGTTAGGTGTGTCAAGTGGGGTGTCAATTTATGTTGAAATTCTCCAACTAAGACGATGCAAGTGGAATTTTTTCATTTTGATTATCGAATGGGGAGATTTAGCCTATTTTTGACAATTTTGAGGTTAGGTGTGTCAAGTGGGGTGTCAATTTATGTTGAAATTCTCCAACTAAGATGATGCAAGTGGAATTTTTTCATTTTGATTATCGAATGGGGAGATTTAGCCTATTTTTGACAATTTTGAGGTTAGGTGTGTCAAGTGGGGTGTCAATTTATGTTGAAATTCTCCAACTAAGACGATGCAAGTGGAATTTTTTCATTTTGATTATCGAATGGGGAGATTTAGCCTATTTTTGACAATTTTGAGGTTAGGTGTGTCAAGTGGGGTGTCAATTTATGTTGAAATTCTCCAACTAAGACGATGCAAGTGGAATTTTTTTATTTTGATTATCGAATGGGGAGATTTAGCCTATTTTTGACAATTTTGAGATTAGGTCAACGATTCTTTGATTTTTTCCTATTTTTGCCTTTTTTATTATACAGGGTGAGTTTTTTATGTTTAGTACTGAGATACAATAGCTGACACCTACGTTATTTGATAATTTCAGCAAGACGTACCAGTTTTTCACAAAATACCCTGTAGTATAGTTTTTATAGACAACAAAATTTTCTACAATTTTCATTTGAAGTATTTCTCCGTAAAACGTCACGCTGTTTATAAACAGAACGTCAAAAAAATCTCGTCACCTCAAATTTATGCGAATATTTCCCAAACTAAACGGTCTATGACACCACTGAACTTGCCATAAATATCATGTTGAAAATAATGTTGGTAGTACCCTGGGTATATAATATTAGTCTATGGTAGTACCCCAGAAACCCCGTGAAACCAGGTCCAAAAATTACTTAATTTTTCAAAGAAAAAATCACATTTATGTGAATATTTCCACAACTTAACGGTCTATAGAGTTTAACCACTTGCCATGAAATTCCCTATAAATACTAAGTGAAAAATTATGTAGGTACTTCCACAAAAACCCCGAATAACTAGAACGGAAGCTGTCTAGCATAGATAAATAGATCTTTACAGAGCTCCTAGGATCGAGTAGTGGAACAGAAAAGATCTTAGAATCCGGACCAAGAACCAAATTTTTAAATTAGGTTGGGGAAACGGTACAGCAATAAAGCATCTTGTCAACCGCCGGAACCAATCCAATGGCGACAATTTTCGCCACACAACGAGCTTGTTAGCACCGGTAACAATAAAAAAAATTGAACCCATACAATTCATTTAAACAACACTCCCGGGTCCGTATCCCGCGCGTAATTTCTTATTTACGAGTCGTGTCCGAATAAAAAGCGAAAAAGCCAACACGTGTGGCTGAGACTGATGGATGTTTCCCTGGACTGTCGTTCAGAGAATGCAAAATGGACGGGTTGAATAGAAAAGACTTGTTTTCGAAAAGAAATAATGGCCCTGAGGTGGCAAATAATCAACAATGAGGCGAAGGAGCTAGTGTTACAGCTACGTAAACACAAACAAAAAAGCCCATATAAATAAGCTTTTATCTTGACTCGAATATTTCCTTTGTTGCCATAGAGAACATTTCGTGTAGAGTTGAAGAGTTCTACTGAAAATTTTGGTGAGGTGCCAACAGCTTTCAAAATACATGGAAATGTGAATAACGGAAAAATCAATGGTTATTTAAATGTGCTGACGGAGCTCGTGTCTCGCTAACAATATAATAAAATGGGTTTTTCTTACCTGTTCTAAAATTAACTACTATATCTATAAGGAATATCGTGTCCGATAGACAATTAAATGCTATCCATCGAGTACTAAGATCGTCGTTGAAAAAACTGATTGCCACCGGCAAGATAATTAAGTTGGCGACGAGGAGCAAAAGCATGCATAGGTCCCAGTAGAATCTGAAAAAAAATGTTTTTTATTATAATAAACATTCCATTATAGGAATATATAAACATTATTTTGATTTTAATCGTTGATTCTACATAAATCCATTCAGTATTAGGACTCAGCCTCTCGACGTCCCAGTCACGCGCATTATTTACGGGTCGGCGAGAGAGACGAGGAATACACTTGCTCATGCATGCTGCTACGGACTCAACGTCGTATATATATTTTTTTACGGTTGTTATTGTGAACGGCTGTGTTTTTCTTTTTCTCATGAACGCATGTAAAAGAAGTCAGGGTTTTACGCGCAAATTTGACAAAAACATTTATAACAAGACTCCGTGGTTGTGCAGTTCTGTTGAAAATTTCCTACCAGTCAATTCTAACCAATCATAGGCTTGCATTTTATTATGTTGCTATGGCAACGACCTAATTTAATCGGAAATCACCCTGCTCATAATCACGTGACTGAAAGATTAATAAGTGGAAATCTCCCTGGCTTTGCATCTTTGCATGTAGCTCCCATATGATTACAGTGTTGCCGTCCCCACTCTCTCTAACAATTCCAACCCAACCCAACTTTCACAGACAGAGATAAGGCAAACGACAACACTGTGGTTGGTGCATGGGAGCTACATCCAGCCGCGAGTGCTTGACAGCTGTTGTAATGACAAATATTTTTGATAAATGATTTATTTTCAACTTCCAATACAAAGTTGCAATGTTATCAATTATGGACAAGATTGGTTATAACTTCCAAATGTTTTATAAAATCCTGATTCCCTTCTTTCTTCCTCAATGGCGAGTAGAGCAAGGAGCCGTTGGTTTCTTCCACTAAATGCGAGGTGAGTCCTGGGTTATGTTTTTTCCAATGATCAGTTTTGGCATGAAATTTTCTTGCCGAATCTCCCGCGAGCTCGAATTAAAAATCCGGAAATTTGTCCTCGTTGCGAATTTTTCAAAACATTCGCAACTCGACAAAATTTCCGTAAATAATTCGAGCTCCAGGGAGATTATAAGTGAAAATATTTCTTTATTTTGTGTATTAACATTAATAGAATAGTGGACTTTTTATTGGATTCCTTTAAAACAAGTGATATATATTTATCCAGATGTTGGAAAGACTTATATTTTGTAATGAGTCATAGATACATATACCTAAATATTATTTTTGCGCCTCCCTTGAAGCCTGGCATTATCCCACATTTCACATAATTTCGGGTCGACTAAGGCAGTGGCTAACCCAAACTAACTCAAAACCAATGTAATATGACCAAAACTAACCCAAAAGTAACGTAAACTAAGACAAAACTCATTAAAACCAACCATAAACTAACGTAAAATAGCCCGAACCAACCCAATATTGCCTAAAACTAACGCAAAATAACAAAATCTAACCTAAGACCACCATAAAATGACCCGAACTGACCAGAACAACCACGAAAATAACCAAAATTGACTCAAAGATAACACAAAATTGACTAAATCTTACCAAAAACGAACGTAAAAAAGACCCAATCTGACCAAATCTAGTCCAAAACTAACGTTAAATGACACAAACTAACTCAAAGCTGATCAAAACGAACGAAAAATTTACAAATCTAACCCAAAACTAACCAAAACTCGGCCAAAAGTGACCAAAACTGAGAAATACTAACATAAAATAACTCAAACTAACGCAAAAAAAGTTAAAAGTTAACAAAACCAACATAAAATGACCGGAACTAACCAGAAAGAGTCTAAAAGAAATCAAAACTGGCAGAACATTGACTAACTATCCAAAAACTAACTTAAAATGACCCAAAATAACTCAAAACTAACGCGAAATAACCTAAAATCACCCAATAGTAACCAAAAAAAAACGTTAAACGACTCAAACTAATCCAAACTGACGAGAACTAGGCCAACCCACCAATACTGACAAAAAACTGACCAAAACTAACCTATTGTAAAATGACCCGAACCAACGCAAAATAACCAAATCTAACCTATCAATATGAAATGACCCAAACGGACCAAAGTGACAAGAACTATTTAAAAACCAACTCAAAATGACCTAAATCTCATCAAACTTATCCCAAAACTAACGTAAAATGACCCAGAATAGCCCAACTCACTTAAAACTAACTTAAAACTGACCTAGACTAACGCAAATCATCCAAATCTAACCCAAAACCAGTCTAAAATTGACATTAGTTCACTAAATGACACAAATTTACGAAAAAAGGCCCAAACTCAACCAAAACCAACGTAAAATCACCCAAACAACAAAGAGAAACCAGGACTAACTGAAACTAACCAAATTTTTTGCAATTTTTCCGAAATTTTCAAGCGTTGAAGAGAATTTTGCTAATTTAGTTAATTATGGATATTTTCCTATAGTGTGGCACAACATTCCAGGCAATTTGTGGTTGTCTAAGATAGTGGAGTACTAATTTTCCTATATATCTGAATGAAACTCAAGAAAAGCTGCACAATCTGACAACGCGCACATTTATGTGGACAAACAGTTGAAGAAGCGTCTATTTTTACAGAAACCAATGTTTCCGCTACTCAAATTATTGAAATTTACGGTTGATGGTTCTAACTCTATGCAAATTGGAGAAAATTAATTTCAACAGATCAAGTTTGATTGCGAAAGAACATGAAATCTAATGACAAACTTGATTAATCACAATCTGACAACATGCACAGCTTTATTGACAAATGACGTATGGAGAAACCATTGACTTTAAATACTATAGACTGGGCATCCCATTCATAAAATGCTATTAGTCTTGACGCCAACATCACAATAAGTGCGAAAGAGACAACACTATGAGTGGAAAGAGATAAAACGAGGAATCTGAACCCATCGGGCAACACCGCATGAGAACATGTGATTCTTATAATACGTACGTCCGAACTCGATTTTCATCTGGAACAGCGGCGGCACATTTCGAGTTTCAACCGTTTTGTATGAAAAATATAAATGAATATTAATTTGGGTAGGTACCTATGTCTCTATTGTTATATGACAGTATATCACATTTTTGACTTTCTTAATCAATAAAAATTGAAATTTTCATAACATTAAAAATTGAAAATTGACAACCAAAATACAAAATATATTTCGCCTTTCTTACATACATATCTCTAAGGCCATTTTACTCAATTTGCCATATGATTTTTGTTTTTGTAGACGGGAAACTGTATGGTCTGCCGGTGAGTCATGATTGCCAAGCTTCCCGGTTTTAAATATTTGATTCCATCAATGTCACGTAAATAGTCTTGTGGGTTAAAATGGGCCGAACACAAAAAGGGAGGTTTGATTCGAAGTCGGTCCTCGTCAATCCTCACCAAAGAACACCAAATATTTCGCAGCTCTTCATTTTTTGGAAATCTAAAATTGGATAACAAGAAAAAAATATAAAAAATAGGAAACAGCAACGTTTTACTTTTCTTGTTTCTAATACATAAGTATATGTACAGGCGAAAAGTATTATAAATAAATGGCCGAAAAACTATTTTTAACTATACCAAAATGATTATCAGTGCTGGAAAGTGAGTGGAGATAAATTCAAAGAAATATGGTGCAAGAGTCATACTAAACAAAGACCGCAAATATTGGTATACCAGCAAATTGAAGCAGGTAAGCAATATTGTTTATTGGTCTATTCTTCCTTAAATGAATGTCAAGACATAAATTTAATTTTGTATGTTTAGACATAAATTTGGCCCAAAAACATTTATGTCGCTAGATATACATTCAAAGAAGTATGGGCAAATAAGCAATACATAATGCGTAGGTACCCTGCTTCAATTTGCAAGTACTATTCACTTTTCGCATTCTCCAGAAAATTAAACATTTTTTATATATCCTATACCTACCTTAAAAACAAAATTGACATTTTTTCTGGCACGTTTTAAAATGTAAATGTTTATTCGGAAGCCTTGGGAACAGGGAAATATCTATTTTCAACCATTGAACTTTTATTTAAAACTTGTTTCCAAACGTCAAATTAAAAAGTGAATTGCGGGGTCCATTTAGCTGTGCCCTGTACAAGGTTTTTTTTATATATTAATTTAGACCCCCTTTATCTTTTTTATTTGACGTTTCTGACAAAAATGTCCCTTCATAAAAGTCTATTGATTGGTTTCGAGCAAATTGTTGGAAAAACTATATTTCGCTTTTACAGGAAGAAAGACTGGGCGTCGTCAAAATTTTTAATTCCAATAGAAAGGTACAGGCAAAGAGGGCGATATGTCAAAAAGTTAATGTCGAGATAAACGCGAGGTTTTAAGAGCTCTAAAAAGTGATTATAATAATAATAATTGTAAAAGTAAGCATTCTTACTGAAGACTTCAACCTTATTGTGATAAAAAAAACGAAAATAAGACAGTTGAGGAAGAATCCAATAAATAATTCATCTTGACTGTGTATGAAATAATCGAGGAAATAATGGGATAGGTATTCAAGTAATATGAATATCCTTTCTTATTTGAGAACAATCGGTTCCTATTGCATAAAACACTATACCATTCAGGCTTTTTTTCCAAATCAGTTTCATTTTTTCGTTGTTACCTATTCACGAATAAAAACAAACATTTAAACTTCCTGAAGATTGAAAAATCCCCATTTTCATGAATGAAATATGATGATGCCTACACTCTACACCACTGGATCCCTCTCCAGTCAATGCTCAATGCAAATTTGACACTTACCTGTGAATGGTGATTTCTGGATCCGAATGGTCCAGTTTTTGGCACAGCAAGCACAATCTTACCATTTTTCACAAATGAAGTCACAATACAACACTTCACAAGCACGAAAGTAGAAGTTTTCAAGTTGAAACATTGATTAATGACACCAAGTGTCATTAATCAATGAGTTGAAACCCCATGGCATCACCGCACTACCTTCAAAATCGAAACCAGCTGTTTAAAGGCAGCGTTGCCGTGTACTAGGACTAATATTTACTATGTATCGCCTGTATCCAATGCACAAAAAATCATTATTTAATGAATGTTAGTAATTAAGCTTTGAGTAATTGAGTAGCACAAAAATGTTTCACATTATTTATGATATGAAATGATATCATCATTAGACACTATCACCGTTGTTCACATTGAGTTGATTCACACGAAATCATGGTTGTAAATGTGTCTGATTATGCGATAATCTAGAATAGTGAACCTTGATGCACCTTCTTGAAAAATGAACAATACTCAATCCTCCTTAATTTTCATTGTATCATGTCTTATCAATCAATTTCGTACACAGAGGAATTTTCATTGATGAAGATTTGCCCAAATCGGCAACCGCGTCCAAAGCAGGTCAGTTTTCGGCGACGCAGATAGATATAACTCGACAAGGATAGCGATACAGTGAATTTCTCAAGACATACGTCCAAAATTGGATGATGGTGCCATTATTTTTGAAGGTTTCCTTCTCTAAAGCCTTATAAAACTCAATGGGAGAAACGCCTTTTTTGACACTGATTGATGTTGCCAATTACGCTACATAATATCGAATTGGAAAAAATCCATTTTAATCGAAAGCCTATAAATTATTTCAAAGTTTAACCAGTTTTCAAATAAACTATAGTTTCTATAAAGGCTGGAACCAATAGAATGACCTGTTTAGCAATTTGAAATCACATTAAACCGCTTGCTAGATCAACGTGACAACGCTGGATTAGGAATGCACGTAGACGAAGATCCGAGTGGTCGTTATCCCGAAAAGTGAAGTATGTCGTCAGCTGCCCCAATGTAAACGGGGTTGCCGGCTTGTGTGGATAGTGTTGAGGGTAACGGAATTTTCATTTGAAACGAGTCAAAAAAAAAATCGTTTTTGCTAAAGATATGATTTTCTCTTTTACTCATGACTCAGGAGCTTAGTTGAAATTCAACTTCTTGTAAGTTTTTCGTTAAAATGTAACAATTCAGACTCGGCCAGAATTCTTCATCAATATCAAATTTCCAAATCCACTTGCCCTATGAATCGTAATATCAAAACGATACGAATTGTGGGAAATAATTGATAGAAAACTGCGCTAAGCGAAGGCTTTTCCCGAATTGGTGAATAATTGAATCGGCCAGAGTCCGGAGAGAATGCAAACGCCGATCATATTTTATTCGGCGAAAACATCGGTCTCGGGAGGCTCCACATTAATAATATCTATGACTGGCAATTGTGTTTTGATCACGAATGTGGATTAGTGCCGGATGATAAGGTCTTTTTGAGTGGATCAACTATGATAATGGAATGTGACTTTTGATCCAAATTGGTTGATGAGTAGTCGATGTTCCACTGGAAAGTGATCATACTGTATACCCACCACTGGATAAGCAACTAGATCATAACAACTTGACTAAATTATTAAATAATTCAATTTAATTAGTTATATCCACAAATTGTAGGATTTAGTCAAACCCTCGTATACTATGGAGGATATCTGAATAGTATGGAATATTAATAAGTTTCTTATAATCCAGTCGCTGGTCCAGTGTCGTCGTGGAATGTTTTATGAACGTTCTTAAAATATTAAAAAATCCCCATGCAGCAAATTCGTAAGTCGGATTTTTTTTTCATTTATTAAAATGGCTTCTTTGAGAATTGAAGTTTTGACTGCGATAAAAATATATGAAATTGCACTTTTAACCACTGTGCCCAAGCCACCTGCCACCTTTAGGCCTCTGTCCTCGTACAAAAGCTTCATCAGATTGAAAAGAGAATAGCACGATATGTATCAATTTCAGCAAAAATCCAATCATTCAATGATAACATTGTGTCAATAGAAAAAAAAAACCTTGAATAGCGGCGGAAATTATCGATAACTAGACCGTTCTTTGTCCGGCGAAAATGGCCGCTGAGCCGCCACAATAGCTGTCGTTATCGCAAAATGTGTCATTATAGAAATGTGCTTTTCTCTTCTCGTCAATATTGGCGTGCATATTAAATGTCGACTTCCGCACGGATTCTGCCAAATTATCGACTCCGACTGAAAAGTAATTACCAGTCCCCCCTTGTCAAATTGTTTCATGTTGTCGAGATGTTTTTATCAAACGAATAAACCTATATTTTATGAGAGTTTTTATTGAAGTGTGACGAAATTATAATTGAACGCACTATGAAATCTGTACGGTGTTTTATCGATGATTATATTCAACTGAAATGTGGGGAGATTATGAAAAACCCGCCACCTTGAGACAGGGGCTACAATGAGCTAACTAATTTACCAGTGCCCCCTATGTCATCCCACAACAAGCATATTTATGAAAAATGAATATGCCTTGAATGTTCTCGAACGTATATTCGCAGCATATCCACTGTATCGAAAGATATATTATGTGCTGGGAATATGGCAATGGGAACATATTCAAAATGTTCCCAAAAATGATATCCTTAGAGGAACTGTCGTCTCATGTTCATAACATATTCTCAAAAGAATATTATCACTCATGCACCCTCCCCTACATCTTTTACTAACAAAACTGCACCGGATGAATGTTTAACAAATCAACTTCTCCATCCGCATCCCCATTATCTTTTTTCCAGAAGCCCCAATGTAAATAATTCAAACTAAGCCGAATTATTACGTTTGTGGAAACTGGGTTAGACGAGGTGTCGGAAGTGTTCCGATTCCGAGGGATGAATATTTCAGATCAAAGGTGCAGGCTTCACCTTTGACCTAAACGGGTTTAAATGACTTATGCAAATTCATAACTCCATCCGTGTTCTTAAAAATAGAAGTTTTTCCCGTACATGCAAATATGTGCCAAAACAAATCGATATCGTATGAATTATTCAGCTCTAGATATCTTATAACCAGTTTTGAAAATTGTTGCCAAGCACAGGAAAAATGAATGCCAGTGGGCGAGATAAGTAATGGTTATAGTAAAATAAAATGTCAATTTTTAATAATTGAGTGTAATCGTGTCATTAAAGAACAATAAAAAATTCAGCCTGTGGTCATAATAGATGGTGCGACAGCCCTCACGCCATACAGGGAATGATCACATCGCATGAAAATATCAGTATGACGACATAAGCCTAGTTTACACCGAAAGCTCGTTTAGTTCGGTCCGATAGGACCAAGTGTGTGGGGATAGTACGGTAGGACCAATGCTTGCTACTCGTCCGTTTACACTGCCTTGCAACGCGTGAACTAAATGAATACGCGCGCAATTCGTCAAACGTCAAAAACAAGTCAAAATTATTTATCAACACAATTCGTAATCAAAAAAAACATAAGTGAGTGCGCTCAGATTGCCTTGAGTAACTCAGAACCAACACAATTCACGATAATAACAATCAACATAACCTCATAATTTTGATCCAGATCGAACCAAATTTGGTTCGGTACACCTGCTGGCAAGTACCGAACCAAGAGCGGACCAGCTTAGTTCGCAACTGTTTACACCATCCGATCCAAATATTTGGTTCTGATATAGTTCGAATTTAGTACTTGGGTAAACTAGGCTATAGACGATCTTCACACAATACCTGGAATACGATGATGTGAATAGGTCACTTTTATCAATCGACCGATCACATCCTATAAATCGACACTCCATTAAGCCAACTATTTCACTTGATTAACTCGATTAATTGAAATGTGATAACAGCATTTGAAGAATCGATTTGTCCATCAACATTGCTGACCTACCAAAACAATCGTTATTCATCCACAGAAACTCGTTTAATTTAATGGGAACAAAAATAGAAGCAAGAAATTCACGACGGACGATGGAAAAATGTGTTTTTTTGGTTTAGCACCCCAACCTTGACATTTCAATGTTTCTATGGGTCAAATGGTCAGTGATTCATTTCCATAAAAACTAATTTGGTTGTCTTTACATGAAGATTGATTGTTTTAAAATTCAAGTTGATTTTTCTCTCAATCTTTGTCGTACACCCTGTATATTTTTTTATATGCTTAATCGACTGGTGAAAACTGCGCATGTCTATCTTTTCTAGTTTCCAAGATAATGATTTTATGGAATTTCACAGTTTTAAACTTCAAGACGTTTTTTCTCTAATTTCCCCCCATACAACCTGTATATATTTTAGATGTTTTCTTATGAAAATTTAATCCTGAATCTAATGGTGAAAACTGCGCATGTCTATCTTCTCTAGTTTCCAAGATAATGATTTTTATGGAAGTATTAGTTTACTGTTTTAAACTTAAAACCGGTTTTTCTCTCATTTTTCTCCATGCTTTCTGTATGTATTTTTGATGTTTTCTTATGGAAATTTATTGTTGAATCGATTGGTGAAGACTGCGCATGTCTATCTTTTCTGGTTTTCAGGATAATGATTTTTTTTTTATAGAAGTATTAGTTCAAAACGACTTTTCTCTCATTTTCCCCATACACCTGTATACATTTTTGATTTAATAGTGAAAACTGCGCAAGTCTATCTTTTCCAGTATTCAAGATAATGATTTTTGTATCAAATGGAAAAAAGCTGCACAATTTGACAACGCCCGCATATTTATTGACAAATGACATATGGAGGAACGTCTATTTTGACACTGATCAAAGTTGACAATTTCGCTACATAAATGATTCGAATTAATTGTCAAATGTATGCAAATTATTGTAAAACTCAATTTTAACTGCCGCGATTGATAAAATAAATTCTAAGTCATCCAAACCAAAATTTAATCACTTTTCAAACTCCAAGCAATATATAGTTTCTACGGTGTGTCCACTCTGAAGTCGCCCACCCTGTATTAGGTATCGATGATTTTTTGTTCAAAACACACATTCTGGGATTTTATTAACATCTTATTAATTAGAACGTACAGGAAGACTCAATGAGCAGTATAAGTATTAAATTAACAAATTAACAAAAAAAAAAACATTAATTTTTTTTTTGAAAATGTGAAAAGGGAGGTTTCTGGTCATTCTGATCAAGATTCCGTTGTCAGTTTTTTTCAAAAAATCCCCTAATACGATTTTCTGAAATTTGACACTTTGAACCCCCATAATCACCCAAAAGTACTTCCCTGGAACTGATTTGGTATAATGTTCCAAAAGTGTTTAACGAGACCTAATAAACAAAAACAAAAAAATGAAAATCGGTTAATAAACAAAATTGTTCCACGGGTGGGACACTTCAGAGTGTACACCCTGTATAAAAAAAAACTAGATTGCATTTTTAAATTATTACATTGAACCACTTGTTACAGATCAACGTGACAACGCCGGATCAGGGCTTCACATTGACGGCAAACCGAATGGTCGTTTTTCCGAAAAATGGAGAGGAATGTCAGTTATACCCGAATGAATACGGTATTGCCGGCTTGTGCCGTTGGTAAGGAAATTTTATTTATATACAAAGTCGGTTGCGCTATTCAAATTGACAGATTGCAAAAATCAACTTTTAATTAATTCCTTTCAAATTCCCCCTATAGAACGCTGAATAACGTATTGTACAGCTGCCCATTGAAAACAGACAAAAAAATCGTATTGTATTGTACTAAGAATAGGAACTTACCTAAAACTGGAACAAGGATGTATCACCCAATGCCCCGAAGCTTTCTGTCGTATCCTCTCCTTCATCAGCGCCTTTTTCGACCCGAACAGCTTCATCGCCAACTTATTATCAGTCGGCTGAAACAGCGCTTGTAGCTGATTTTTGATAAAACTCTGTTTCCCCGGCTCCACCGAACCCAACGGTATGGGCCCGGGTTCCTCCTTGGGGGTGCCATAGAGCGACATATCGTCCACTCCAAAGTGAACTTTGCCGCTGCCCTTGTAATTCATGTCGTTGGACAGACAATCTGCTATGAGCAACGTTTCGTCATCGAGGGCCGTCACCAGCGAATCGGTGCACGTGTTCGTGTTCTCTATGCTGATCTTTATAGAGTCATCTTTGGCGAGGCGGCGCGGCGGTGGCGACCGGATTTCCTCCTCGCTTTGGGCGGCTGCTACCCGCCCGTTGGCTAGGCGAAGACTGGGTGCTCGCCGCGCGCTCGTCGCCCGCCTCTCTTCATTGACGTCTCCGCCGCCTCCATCTCTGTAAATAATGAGGCGGTTAAATCGGATTTTATTATAGCCGCCACCTCTAATTCATTTTGTTTACATTATAAAAAAGCGGTAAAGAAGATTATGCCAGCACTGGACAAAAGAATTCCAAACCGATACGCACAAAACAGAAGTCATATTAGTCCGATTTTTTTGGAATAAAATATACAAACTATGTAATGAAATATTAATTTATTGATCAAAGATAATATACTTTTTTAATGAAAAATAAAATCAATTTTTTTGAATTATGAATATGTTATAGCTATATGTTGATAAATGAATTATCAGTGGAGG
Organism: Orchestes rusci; assembly: GCA_958502075.1. Lineage (NCBI taxonomy): Eukaryota > Metazoa > Arthropoda > Insecta > Coleoptera > Curculionidae > Orchestes > Orchestes rusci. The sequence goes on along the minus strand of OY293313.1, from coordinate 21,098,425 downwards.
CGAGAATACAGTACTAGAACTAAATTCATGCAACTTGACCTAGTCCTTTGGTTTTTAACCCTGAAATTATGCGACAAAAAAACCCCTAATATTAAAATCGATCCTGCCCTCTGTCACAGGACTCAGGAGTGGTCTCTTGACCTCAAAAATCAAGGATAATAACGTTTCGCCTAATCGAATCGATGCTTCCTCATCGCCCCGTATCGATTGCTGTTGGGTGGGAGGAGGGGGGGTGGGATGTATCCGTCTACTCCAATGTTGGGGATCTTTTGTGATGTTTGGACCAAAAGTTGATGATGAGTTGCAAAGGTGACCTTAAAGCCACCCCCCCAAACAACCTATTTATAAAACAATTCTATTTCAAGAACGCGCGATCGATTGCGATAAACTGCTCGAAAATTGAAAGATCAGTGGAAAAAAGCTGGAGCCGCCTGCGAAGTGGCCACTTGAAAAACAGTCTATTCAGGCCACTAATGAGTGGTTCACTCACTTCTTGTCTTTTAAAATATTCCACCTTTTTGGTTTTACGAGTTTTTTGCCGGTTCACATTCGTTTTTGCCGAGTGGCGCTTTGCTTTTACGGTTAATTATACGAGAGTGCTGATTAGAGGGTTTTTTTCCGGGGGAATGGGGAGAATCTGTGGCCAAATTGTTTTTATGGTTAAATGAGATTTTGGTATCCAAGATTTTTTAGGAAAGGTGATTTTAATTCCGGGATTCAGGATAATAGGATTTCAAAGCCTTCTTAGTTTTGGCTAATTGGGTTAGTTTTGGTCGGTTTGACGTCATTTTTTGACATGTTTTTGTAGATCGGGTCAGTTTTGGTCAGTTCGGGTTCATTTGGAATATAAAATAAAAAATTATGGAGCTATCAGGCATATTTTTTCACGCTTGTTTGGGTTATTTTTAGTTTTGGTCAGTTTGGGGTTAGTTTTGGTCGGATCGGGTTAGTTTTTGGTCAGTTCGGGTTGGTTTGAGTTAGTTTTGGTTAATTTAAGCCAGTCTAGTAAGTTCTGGTCAGTTTAAGTTAGTTCGGTCGGCCTAGATTTGGTTTATCTTGTTTAATTGGTCAGTTCGAGGTATTTCTTATCAGTTTGGGTCAATTTCCGTTGAATTAGCTTGGTTAGACTGTTTAAGCTACACTCTATTTACAACCAAAAGTCAACGATGTAAACAAACTACGCGTGATCAAACAAAAGAAAACGATTGAAAGGTCACGTGAGATAAACCAACACATGTGATCGATTTATCAGTTCGGGTTAGTTTTTGGTCATTTTGGGTTTGTTCTGATCAGTTTGGGCTAGTTTTTGGTCAATCAGGGTTATTATTTATTAGTTTGAGTTAGTTTTGGTCAGTTTTGGTTAATTACCTCGCACCAAAACTATGGTGGGTTCGAGGTATTTTTAAAATTTATGGGACCTGAACCTGAACCTATCAGGGATATTTTTTCAGGTTTGTTTGGCTTGGTTCTGGTCAGATCGAGTCAATTTTTGATCATATTGATTTGGTTTAGTTCGAGCCAGTTTTGGTCATTTTAGGTTAACTTTGGTTAGTTTTGGTCAGTTCGGTTTAGCTTTGGTTAGTTTAGTCAATTCGGATTGATTCTTGATCAGTTTGAGTCAGTTTTCGTTAGTCTTGGATAATTGGGATAGTTTTGGTCAGTCCGAGGTATTTTTTGTCAGTTTGGGTTAGGTTTTGGCTTAGTTAGCCAGTTTGACCTAGTTTTGGCTCAGTTCGGATTAGTTTTAGTTAGTTTTGTTCAGTTCGGGTTAATTTTTGGTCAGTTTTAGTCAGTTTGTGTTTGTTCTGATCAGTTTGGTTTAGTTTTTGGCCAGTTTGGGTTATTTTTGGTCAGTTTGGATTAGTCTTGGTTGATTTGTATAGTATTGGTCAGTTCGAGGTAATTTTTTTTGTTAAATTTATAATTTATAGGACCTGAACCTAATGAGGATATTTTTTTCAGGTTTCTTTGGCTTAATTTTCGTCATTTTGAGTTAGCTCTGGTTAGTTTGAGTTAGTTTTGGTCAGTTCGGGTTACTTTTTGGTCAGTCCGAGTCAGTTTCTGTTTGTTCTGAGCAGTTTGGGTTAGTTTTTGGTCAGTTTGGGTTGGTTTTGGTAAATTGGGATAGCTTTGGTCAGTTCAAAGTTTTTTTTTTTTGTTAAATTTATGGGACCTGAACCCACCAGGGATATTTTTCAGGTTTATCCAGATCAGTTTTTGTCAGATCGATTTGATTTTTGATCATTCATCATTTTGGGTTTGCTTTGGTTGGTTTTGGTCAGTTCGGTTAAGGAGTTTTAGCACCAAATTCGAACTGTCAAACTAAGTTCATACTAAAAAACAAGACTTTTCAGCAAATTTTGAAAATATACGGAGTGCCTCCAAACATTATTCAAATAGAACAAATTACAAGTGTTGACTTTGACACCCTGTATAAAAGTAAAGTACAAGGTTTAGCGACAAGATAAATTATGGTAAATTGTCCTGACTTTCCAAAAAATACCATACATCCAATGAGAAATATACAGGGTGTCCCCAAACCAAATATCAAACTTCAGACGTTGACTTTGCCACCGTGTATAAAAAAAACTACAGGGTGACATGGTTACTTCAGAAAATAATGATGAAAAAACTATCCTGCCTATCCAAAAATACCATAAATCTAACTGCATGGAAATATACAGGGTGTTCCCACACATTAATCAGATAAAACATCATAACACAGACGTTAACTTCATCACCCTGCATTACAAGCGTTGATTTTGTTTGTCACCCTGTATAAAAGAAACTACAGGGTCTATTGACATGGCTTTTGCATGGTAGATAAATAATGATAAAACTAATGAGAAATATACAGGGTGTCCCCAAGCATCAATCAAATAAAATGATCTGAACCAGGAGTGGGGGGGGGCTCAAAAAAGAAACAATGCGTATCTTACTTTTTATTGCAGTATCCTAGAGGTTTTTTTTTTAAATTTGTTACCAAAGTCCACCATAATTTGTTGTTTATCACACAATACACTCACAACAGTGACTTCAGCGGCTGACAAACAAGAGATCACCGAGGTTTCTTGCTCCACGATAGACAGTGTTGCCAGATCTTGCTTTTCATGACAAACGCCCGACGCACAGACAGCTTGATGCATGCGACTTGGCAACACTCATTTTCATTCAGAAAAACTACATCCATGCGAGTTTCACAACAACCATGTTCAAACCCACATAAAACGTGTTAAAAACGCCCATAACGTGCATGGCAACAATGTGGTTTATGGTTTTCCCAGCTGAAAAAAATTATACAACAAAATCACAGCTCGTTTGTTTCCGTCAACAACATGGCTAATTGAGAAAAATTAATCGAGCCGCTGTGTCGTAATTAAAACAATGATCTTTGGGACAGATCTTGTGACGGGCCTTGACATTGAGCGTGACATAATGGTCAATTTTATTATGCTGCTTTTAACCCAGTTTTGGTTTCTGCCAAATCATGTGACCTTTGTTGGGTTTCCAAATTTTCAATGTCAATGGACTCTAAATTCGTGATTTTGTGTTAGAAATTAGAATGCAGACATAAAACACGTTTTCGAAATAAATCCGCATATTAAGTGATGACGAGGTAATATGGAGAATTCTAGAAACTGAATGAATCAGCATTTTTTATTTAAAAAAAATTAGTTTGCTGACTATTGCTATAAACAAGGTGTTTATCTGATCGACTTCCAGGAATGTCATTTCAGGCTTCACTTGCAAAGTTTATCTCATTCTTGATAACATTTTTGTCAACATTAACTACATGATTAAACGATTAATTAACATTAATAACTTCTTATCGATTATCGTACAAGCCAGTTAAAACTGAAAAAATCTTAATCGGTCAAAAATGCAGATTTCCGACACCGTGCCCGAGCTCATCAAATTAATGATGCAATTAGTGCAAATTTTCCGGTCTTTACTTACGACACTGAATTACTGATTTTTAATGGAAAATCGTCGAATTATTGAACCAACAAGTTCAAATGAACATTTCAGATTTCGTAAGCCTTTTTAGTGCCATTAGGAGTAACAAGATTTTGGGATTAATGTCGAGAAAGTTTTTTCGATAAAAATCGGATTCGTTGGGATTATTGTAACTTTTTAGTAACTTTAGTCCAAAAACTTTCAGTATTTTTTTCATTTTTTTCAGTTTTCATTGAAATTGAACACTATGAATTTTGCATAAACACATCAAGATAAATTTGAAATGACGTTAGGTATATTTCAACTGATTTGAGGAAATTTCCTTGAATTATGACATTTATTATTACAAAGTACAGATTTAATTATTGTTTTGATGTATGTCTTTTATCCGGTATTTTATAAAAATTTTAACTGTTTTAGTTTCTTTAAAATCCTTTATTTGTCAGTTTCCGGATATTTTCACTTTTTTTTAAATTTTTATTGGTTTAAGTTTCTTGAAAAAAAAAATATGGGAATTTTAAAGTATCTTTTATCTTTTTTGACATTTTTAACTTTTTTAGTTTTTTTTATCTTTTATTTTGACAATGTTTGGGTGATTGTAGTATTTTTCTTTTTTTTTTCAAAATAACCTTATTATTAGGTCAGTTTTTATGTATCATTGATCTTTTTAACATTTTTGATGATTTTAGTTTTTTTTTTATTTCTCTATTTTGTCAGTTATAAGTTATTTGTCCTCTTTTATGATTACAGCTCTATGAATTTTTAAGTTGTTTATCTTGTCAGTGGTCCATATAAAAATTCACAAAAATACAAATATTTTGGAGGTCGCTGTTTTGAGTATATCAGCTTTAAGTAGAATGTTTGAGGATGTTACAGTTCAAATTTCAAGTTGATAACCCTTTTGGGAACGTGATTACAGCTCTGTTAATTTTTTAAGTTGATTTTCTTGTCACCAGTCCATATAAAAGTTCAAAAAAATTAAAATATTGTAGGCGCCGCTGCTTTGAGTATATCAGCTTCAAGTAGGATGTTTGAGGATGTTACAGTCCAAATTTCAAGTTGATAACTCTTTTGGGAACGTGATTACAGCTCTGTTAATTTTTTAAGTTGATTTTCTTGTCACCAGTCCATATAAAAGTTCAAAAAAATTAAAATATTGTAGGCGCCGCTGCTTTGAGTATATCAGCTTCAAGTAGGATGTTTGAGGATGTTACAGTCCAAATTTCAAGTTGATAACTCTTTTGGGAACGTGATTACAGCTCTGTTAATTTTTTAAGTTGATTTTCTTGTCACCAGTCCATATAAAAGTTCAAAAAAATTAAAATATTGTAGGCGCCGCTGCTTTGAGTATATCAGCTTCAAGTAGGATGTTTGATCATGTTACAGTCCAAATTTCAAGTTGATAGCTCTTTTGGAAACGTGATTACAGCTCTGTTAATTTTTTAAGTTGATTTTCTTGTCACCAGTCCATATAAAAGTTCAAAAAAATTAAAATATTGTAGGCGCCGCTGCTTTGAGTATATCAGCTTCAAGTAGGATGTTTGAGGATGTTACAGTCCAAATTTCAAGTTGATAACTCTTTTGGGAACGTGATTACAGCTCTGTTAATTTTTTAAGTTGATTTTCTTGTCACCAGTCCATATAAAAGTTCAAAAAAATTAAAATATTGTAGGCACCGCTGCTTTGAGTATATCAGCTTCAAGTAGGATGTTTGAGGATGTTACAGTCCAAATTTCAAGTTGATAACTCTTTTGGGAACGTGATTACAGCTCTGTTAATTTTTTAAGTTGATTTTCTTGTCACCAGTCCATATAAAAGTTCAAAAAAATTAAAATATTGTAGGCGCCGCTGCTTTGAGTATATCAGCTTCAAGTAGGATGTTTGAGGATGTTACAGTCCAAATTTCAAGTTGATAACTCTTTTGGGAACGTGATTACAGCTCTGTTAATTTTTTAAGTTGATTTTCTTGTCACCAGTCCATATAAAAGTTCAAAAAAATTAAAATATTGTAGGCGCCGCTGCTTTGAGTATATCAGCTTCAAGTAGGATGTTTGAGGATGTTACAGTCCAAATTTCAAGTTGATAACTCTTTTGTGAACGTGATCACAGCTCTATACATTTTCAACTTTATTTTGTCAGTTGTTGGGTAATTTTACCAATTTTTAATGTTCTTTAAAATCTCCTTTCAGTCAGATTTCAGGTAGGTATTTTGAATTTTTATGACATTTTTAGAATTATTTTGTGACTTTTAAAGTGTTTCCTCATCTTTTCAACATTTTGAGCATGAAAACGTTCTTCAACCATCATCAGGAATTTTATACAGGGTGAATCATGAATACGTTAAATGTCTTTAACTTTGACAAATCAATAATAGCTATAAACCCGTTTTATCATTTTGTGCATAGAAACTTTCTCCAACCATCATCAGGAATGCTATACTGGGTGAATTATTGATATGTTGTAATCTGCAAGGAAATTGTATTTAGTTTTTTTTTTAATTCACCATGACTCAAGTTTTCAACCGATTTCCAAATTTCGAAGAATTAGTAATAGCTTGAAATTCATTCTATCGTTTTGCGTATAGAAACTTTGTTCAACCATCATCAGGAGTTTTATACAGGGTCTCGGTTATACAAATTCGAAAATAAAAATTCCCGCAAGAGCCTACTATTTAAAATTTATTTTCATTTAGGCCCAAAAAAAACTAGGTTAATCATCTTCAACTGCGTTCTCAAACCACATATGCATTTTTGATTGAATTTTAATTGCCTCGATTAAACTAAATCAACCGCAGTGCCTCGAATTAATTACCTCAAAAATGTATATTCCTTTCGATACACTTTTTCCAAAAAACGACACAATTCACAATAAATCACACCACTTGGGTTCCGATATCCTGCGATTTAATGGTTCGCGTTCCGCCGGCTGGACAAGACTGAAAAATTGGCGGCCTGCTGAACCCAAACCCAAAAGGGGGGTTTTTTGCCGCCTTCCGGGAATGCTGGAGGCGGCATTGTTTTTGCATTTCTCGTGAAATTTAATAGTTTGCAATTTTATGAAGAAAGGTGCTGATTATTATTTTTACGTGCCGAGCGTGAAGTTGACTGTAACGAGCGCATTATGGTTTCTATTCTTGTGTAAATTTGATGTGGCTTTGTTGGATTGAATTGTAAATTTTTCCCTGTGAAAATTTCCTGATGATGGTTGAAGAAAGTTCCTATGCGCGTGGTGATAGAATGGGTTTATGGCTATAATCGATTTTCAAAATTTTGAACTCGGTTGAAAAATAAAAGTGTTGGGATTTTTTGTAATTTTTTGTTTTGATTTTTCAAAAAATCATATCTCCCACAGTTTTTCAGTTATTCACTTGAAAATTTGAACATGGACAGATGAACTAACCAACTTTATTCCTGTGACGTCAGATTTCTGGTTTTCTCTATACAGGGCTATTTATAACCATGCCACTTCCAGTGATCATTTTTCAAAAAATCATATCTTCCACAGTTTTTGAGTAATTCACTTGAAATTTTGAACATGGACAGTTAAACTAACCAACTTTATCACAAAATTTTCCCAGTGACGTCAGATTTCTGGTTTTCAATATACAGGGCGATTTATAACCACGCCACTTCCAGTGATCATTTTTCAAAAAATCATATCTCCCACAGTTTTTGAGTTATTCACTTGAAATTTTGAAAATGGACAGTTGAACTAACCAACTTTATCAAAAATTTTCCTTGTGACGTCAGATTTCTGGTTTTCTCTATACAGGGCGATTTATAACCATGCCACTTCCAGTGATCATTTTTCAAAAAATCATATCTCCCACAGTTTTTGAGTTATTCACTTCAAATTTTGAACGTGGACAGTTAAACTAACCCACTTTATCACAAAATTTTCCCGGTGACGTCAGATTTCTGGTTTTCAATATACAGGGCGATTTATAAACACGTCACTTCCAGTGATCATTTTCCAAAAAATCATATCTCTCACAGTTTTTGAGTTATTCACTTGAAATTTTGAACATGTACAGTTGAACTGACCAACTTTATCACAAAATTTTTCCTGTGACGTCAGATTTCTGGTTTTCACTATACAGGGCGATTTATAACCACGCCACTTCCAGTGATCATTTTTCAAAAAATCATATCTCCCACAGTTTTTGAGTAATTCCCTTGAAATTTTGAACATGTACAGTTGAACTGACCAACTTTATCACAAAATTTTTCCTGTGACGTCAGATTTCTGGTTTTCACTATACAGGGCGATTTATAACCACGCCACTTCCAGTGATCATTTTTCAAAAAATCATATCTCCCACAGTTTTTGAGTAATTCACTTGAAATTTTTATCATGGACAGTTAAACTAACCAACTTTATCACAAAATTTTCCTTGTGACGTCAGATTTCTGGTTTTCAATATACCGGGCGATTCATGACCATGTCACTCTACAGATGAAAAGTTGCTGATAGGCATGACTGCTAGCGCCACTCTCACGCAAAACAACTTTGACATTTGACATGAAGCGTTGTTGCAATACTTCCTATTGATTGATTAATCTTTGGTAAAATGCCAACTGTTGTACAACATTACTATAAAATGGTACAATTAACTGCTTGGCCAACTGTCATCAGCGCCTCTCATACGTATTTAAAATTTGACATTTGACAGATGGCGATGTTGCCGCCTGGTCACAAATGTACGGAGAATAAAAAGCAGTGTAAGTAGTCACATTAAAATTACATATTGCCTTAAGGGAATAAAAGCTAAGGAGCGGTTTGTCCACTTGGACTAATCGAGGATGTTCAAAACAAGTCATCAAAGTGCACCCACTCCAGACGCACTTCAAACTGAAAACAAGAAACAATGTCAACATTCAACGAGACAAAAGACGTGAAAAGGCCCCGCCATCGTCGACAAAAAGCCACTTTTGTCTAACGACCGAGCATCATTCATTTCCCCCCAGAACGGTGTAACGTGTTATTTCGGACAGGTTTACATCGGGAGCTAATTTTGCTGGACAACACCTCCAGAGTTCTGGATCGGTCATTTATTTTGCCTGGAAATGTCCGGCTTTGACAGGCTCGGTTTAGTTCCGGTGCCAGATGTTGGGCGACACCCACCCAGGGTTGGGGTGTCTTGGAAGTTTCTGAAAGGGGAGGATTTGGAGTGATGGGGATTAAATGGAGAATGTATATATGTTTGGGATTTTGGGCAGATTAGAAATCGGTTCAATTGGGATGATTGATTAGTGCGTATCAATTATATAATCTCTAGAGGGGCAGGAAATTAACTCATCCTTAATAAATTAATGACATTTTGTACTTAGGCCGGATGCAAAGTTTCACTTGAATCAGAACGGTAATAGATAGAATAAATCTGACAGCACCAGGTGATTTAACGGAAAATTTTCCATAAATGGAGGTGGTAACAGAAGTAGTTTGTTTTATTGTAAACCACTGGTATGTCTTTTCATACCAAGCTTTTCATCAGTAATACAAACAAAAATAGACCCAATTAGCCACCTAAAATCCTCCATTCCAGCTTCTATATAACACCAATTACGGTGGTAAATCATACCAAGCATACATCGTGATTTTCCCATTCATTTTCCAAACAATCGTCACAAATACACCCTCGCATATCGAACGGACAACACAAAGAGCCAAAGCGAAACCTCCACGCTGCTCGGATGTCTTATTAAGGGTTGATCCCTGCTCGTTAAGGGCGAAACTGTCTCGAGAATAAAAAACGAGCACGTTGAAAACTTCCATGGAAATTGTGTCAGTAACAACTTGCATTTTGTTGAGTTGGAAAATGGATTGGCACGCGGATTGACGTCATCAGTGATATGACAGCGATCCCGAAAATCATTCAATCCAGGAACTGTGCTCCAATCAAGCTTTAAATGGTTGTGTTCAATGTTAACTTTACGTTTTGACAGATCACAACGTTGCCACATTCACAGTCATTAAATCGTAATCTCTGTTTTGTTCCTCAATCCGGCTCGTGGTCCAAATTATTTATCCAGACGGAAAAGTTGCGAGGAATAGAAAATAAAAATGCCGCCGCCTCTTGGTCTCAAGGATTGATTGAATTGTCTACTTTATATTCAGCCATAAAAATTCGTCGGCGCCCGTCGCGACGTCCCGCGTCCATTCTCTCTTTTGCCCAAAATGAACTAATACAATTAAATCACATTTCGAACGGGAAATATAAAATAGTCATGGATATGGCGCTATATTTAGAGTTTTAGCGAAATTTGATTATAGTTTGTGTTTCATGTCGAATTTGCTTGGAGTAATTCGATTTTAATTTGCTAGCGTTGCAGAAATGACGTCAAACCATCATATTTTGATAAAATATTAATATAATCGTGATTTGTACAAAATTATCCGAATCAGCTTCTTTGAAGGATTGGACCCCTTAAGTCGTTTCCCATGCTTTTTCTGCGCAAGGCGGGAAGACGCTCACATGGTGTCTTATGCGCGTTTATTAAGAGCCCCAACACTTTTTTCACAGTTTTTCGAAGATTGATTTGTTTATGTTCTAGATTTTTTCAATATTGTCAAATACTACTTCATAGAAGTTAATTATTATCATTATAAAACTATAGAAGAAATCCCCATGAACATGATAAAACCGGAACGACCACATCTAATGCAGACTAAACGGTACTAAAAGAGGGCGCGCTTCCATAGCGATAAGGGAATGTTTTACCCTTCAAAATTGCTCCCATGTCTGCAACAGTTCTACAAATTCTCTTAAAAAACAAAAGAAATCTCTGGGAATCTGGGTCAACCCTCCCCTATAAAATTCTGTTGCAAATGAAACAGAGGGTCACTTACTTAGGGGAGAAAAAGCAGATTGGAATAACGTTCGGTAATATAATGCATTTGCAGATTTAAAAATACTAAATGCACTATAAAAATTTAGAAAAATATTTTGCATAAAATCGGTATTTTGATAAAATGTGCACTAAATAGTATTTAAAATGTATACAATATGCTTTTTGAAAATTGTCATCTACATATTTGGATATATAATTAAACTCATAAAAGTGCGGATGAAAGATGAAGTTATTTTTAGAATAGACCATCAAATAAATTGAAAATAAAATTAACACACTGATCTTGCCGAACTGATCCGGGAATTTCTAATTTTTTTGTTGCCAGATTTTTTTTTAAATCGCTCTTTGCTCAGATCGTTATCTAGAATTTGGAGTTCGGGTATTTACTGGTGGGTTAGATTTGGTTAGTTTGAGTTATTTTGGTTTAGTTTTAGGCTAGCATTTTGGTTTTGGTTAGTTTTCAGGTAATTAGGTAGTCATTGATTAGGATTGATGTCGGTCTGTTCAAGTTAGCCGCTTCACTAATATTTTCCAATTATAAAATAAATAAAGCGTTTATTAGCAAAAAAAAAAATGCTATACAAGTACATAGAAAATAATAATTTCATCAGTCATATTACGGAAAAGTATAAATTTTGAAGGTTTTATACAGGGTGTCCGGGAAAATGTGGGAGATCTCTCGGATTCTGATAGAATATTAAAAAATAAGATGACAAGTTCCCATAAATTTTTTTCCTAGCGTTAGGTTCACAATTTCGTCAAGAGCACCACTTCGTCATGGCTTTTTTCGAGGTTTTGTTTAATAAAAATTGTTTTTTCTCGAAAATGGTTCATTTTATCGACAATGAACAAGAGTACCTTTTCTTTAGCTTAATGTTCAAGGTATCCAAATTTATTTTTTTTAACTCCTTATCATACAGGGTGTTAAAAATTTGAGCGTTAAAATGTACAATCTAGTCCGTCCCTGGTAAACTAAACAAGCTAATTATGTTTTAAGGGAAGTATTTTGAGAGGTCTTTACTACTGTTTATCATATCAAATTTTCATTGAATTATATTGAGTCGTTTAAAAGTTATTCAAGAAAAACCGATTTCCAGTGGGGTCCTTTAGGGGGCCGTATCTCCGTAGGGAGGGCCGCTAGGAAAAAAATTTATGGGAACTTGTCATCTTATTTTTTAATGTTCTATCTGAATCCGAGAGATCTCCCACATTTTCCCGGACACCCTGTATAGTTTAAAATTTTTGTTCGTTTCTGTAAAATCGATAATTCGTTTGTATTAAAAACAATATTTGAGATTGGGTTTTTTATGTTGCATTTATTTTTCATGTTATGATATATTTTCGTTAGATGCTTATATTATTTTTGTTTAAACTCATATATTTAATTGATTTTGTGGAATTTTACTGGCAACACTGATTCTTGATTCAGACAGCTTTCACATTGCATTGTTATCAAAATTGGGTCCAAAATATGAGATATTTTTACATGCTTCATCCACGATTTTTTCTCTCTTATCTCATTGGTCGTTTTTCACGAAAATTGTTTTTTTTAGCTCCACCCAAATTTTGCAATTTAGAGAAGATATACAGGGTGTTTCAGAATAACATGCTAATAATAAAGGGGGTGATTCTTGGGCTCATTTTAAGAAAAAAAATTCATATGAACGTATGTCCTAAACGCCTTAACTTTTGAGATACAAGGTGTCAAAGTTTTAAAAAATAGATACTTTTTTTACAATAACTTTGTCATTACTGTAGATATCTTTATGAAATTTGAGTCATGTATTTTAGGCATTAATACTCATTCTTTGATGCACCAACAATTTAATTATTCTGACCAGTGCCGTCCATGCGGGTTTTGGTTTGCATATTTTTTGGGAAAAAAGTTAAGGCGTTTAGGACATACGTTCAAATGAATTTTTTTTCTTAAAATGAGCCCAAGAATCACCCCCTTTATTATTAGCATGTTATTCTGAAACACCCTGTATACAAAACGTGGCAATACTGTAATTATACACACAACGTTGCAACGTACACTTTTTAACCCAAAGTCAAAACTTATTTGACTTTATCCAAACTTGGCAACGGTAAACATAAAATTTAAAGATAAAGGAAGATTTATACCATTTTATCAAACTTTTGAGTATGATTATTATTGTACACGTATAGTGTGACATTAACTTACAAAAAAACATCATAACTCCAACATAAAAAAAAGATAGGACTCTGATTCAGTTACCATTGAATTTTCTAAGCAATTCTCTATGGAAATTGATGAGAAAATATATGAAAATTTGAAAAAATCCACGAGAAAATCGCCTTAAAGATGAGTGACTATTCGCCTAAACTTTCTTGGAAAAAATGTCAACGTCTTAAATTTAATTGCATAATAAAGAACATTCACTCACAATAAACATTATAGCTCGAAAATAAAAAAAGGTAGAAGTCTGATTCAGTAACTATTGAATTTTCCAGACAATTTTGTATAGAAATTGATCAGAAAATGCAGAGAAAAAAAATCGCGTTCCACATATTCGTACTTCTATGAGAGAAAACCGGATCTGTTTCATTGACAAAATAGGCCGTACCGTCGACGTTCTGACTGTGGAGCGCTAATTTCATCTGTTTTAAACCTGTGTTTTTTATTGAAAATGTAGTTAAATTAACTGGAAAATGTAATATTCATTGGAAACATACCCAAATTTCGATAATAAAATTTCTATTCGCCATACCGAACTAATTTCAGTTACAAATGCCAAGAGGAAATTAACATATAAATATTATTTATGCCCACATTGGGACGCGTTATCGGCAGTTAATGGCCATTGAAATTCGAATTGAAATGTTGTTGATTTTCTGAAAAGAATGTCACTATTGTTTCTAAAAAAACCACCTGGAGCGATCGATCAATCATTTTGATTGTTGGGGAATTCTTTAATGACAGTTACTGATGGATTATGTTGTATTTTTTGACCTGATTATACAGGGTGTCCGCTAAATTGATACTAACTCAATCCCAATAAAAGTCAGGAGTGAAAATATACTTACCCCATGTGCACTCTATACACAACACTTTGTTAGAGATGTGCAATAAAATCGATGGCATGAATAAAAAATGGTCTAAAACTTACATAACTCGTGGAAAATAATCGATAAACCCCGCGTAGTCGATATTAAGGGCTGAAATACCTCTAAAAACCAAAGGAAAGTGCCAAGAAAGCTGTGTGCAATCTAAAAAGACATAAGAAAGTCAGATCAGCCGACCTGATGAGCAGCCCGTGCTGAGGCTGCCGTATTGAAGTAGAATCAGTGTTGTGAGGCATAAAACAGGATATGATCATCAGGGTCGAAACGTCGTGTTGTTATTTCTGGCAGCCGCGAACGTTGGGTCACCACTGCGCGTCATCGGGTGCATAGTTAAGCATCTTAAGTGTCCAAGCGGTGCTAGTTTTTTGGTTGTTGACAGAGAAAAGGAAATTGTCTATCAAATGGACATTACATACGAGTCCGCATCCGTGGCGTGTTGTTGATCGGGGCCAGATTGAGAGCCGGTGCGTCGCAAACGCCAGATGGCGTGTCGGGCCGCCACCAGGCGGACGAGATTGTAGCGCGCCACGGTGCTTTGTCCCGGCACGTGTCCGATCTAAACTGACAGAATGGGACGAGGAACGGGACGCACGACGCTGCCGGGACAGATGGATGGTTAGAGTGGCGCTGGGTGGCGGCTGCGTATACAGGTCGTGGGGGCTGTGGTGTCACGTTGTGTTGAATGTCTGGGTTTTCCGCAATAATTAATTCATGAAATTTCAATGTCGATTTGGAATGTGATGTCAAAATTCAACATTTTAATCAGGGGCGTACTATACTGAGGGGATAAGGGTAGAAAATTGATAATTTTAGAACAACCTGGAATTACAGGTTGAAATTTTCACTAAATCAGGGTAGGTACTGCTGTCATCAATAATTCCTGAAAACTGCAATACTTCAACTCGATTAGTTCCGGAGTTATAAAAAACTCAGTTATGAAACATCGGCATATTCAAAAAACCATAAAAAAATTGATAATTCTGGTACTACTTGGAATTATAGGTTGCAATTTTCACCAAATGGAGGCACTGCCCTTATCAATAATTCCTGGAAATTGCAACGCTGTAACTAAATTAGTTCCGGTGTTATAAATTATTTAGTTATGAAACATCAATATCCTATATTTCTGTAACCATCTATATAACAATCATGAAATTTGGTACTTCTTAAAACTTTTAATGCTTATTCGAGATGTGAGCTTAAAATTTCAACATTTCAGGGGCGTACCCACAGCCTTTCTTCAAACTTCGATAGAAAAAAAAACACAATTTTTTCATTTTCGCTCCAATACCCCCCTCCATTATTCATACCATTTTTCCAGTCCATTTGGCAACACCGATCCAATACATAAAATTTCCTTAAATCCTCTTTGTATGCGAACCGCAACTGCACGACACTTAAAATCCATTTGCAAATAAACCCCTTTCAAGTAATATCTTCAACATTAATTATTGATCCACATAAAATTAGTTGAAAATTTAAAAAAATCAATTTTCGCGCACTGATACTGATAATGATCTTCGCCCAAGACCCTCGACCTGATATTGTTCCAAGAGCGCCACATCAGCATCATTTCAAGAGGTTTAAACAATAAAACCTCTTAGAATGTAAAACTACAATATATTTCTGCAACATAATAACAATAAAATTATAAATAATGCCTGTCAAATCTCATTTCCTGTCGTAGTACCCCATCGAAAATAGCCTCAGCTTCCAGTACCTTAACTGCAGGGCTTTTCTTGACTATCCTCGCGTACTTAGCCTTGTTATCCTGTGAGGAAATGACAAAACACCCATCACCATCACCAGTGGGTGCTTTGGAAAGACATTTACCCCCACAAGCCTCTATGGCCCCCTTCAAAACATCAGCCCCATTGGTGATTTGTATCAGGAAACTCTTGTTCTCCAATAGGTTTCCTTTCCCTCGTTGTATGGACTCTTTAAGGGAGAACTTCCAGTTGTCCTCTGCCTCTGGATCTTGCAAAATATAGTCCGTAGGTTCCAAGAATTCTCCTTTTTTCTTAGAGTCCACAATCCACTGAGGAGGGCATATGGGTTTCCCCATTCCAATGGCCATGAGGAGTTTTTGAGTACGTTTCACCTTTTCTGTTACCAGAACTGTGCATTGTTCCACAGAGTCCACCATGCTGCCTCCCAGTCTTTTTACCATTGTTTCCATTTGTGGACTGTTGAACATGGTAAAGACCACTTTGGGACGTTGCTTTCTACGCTCTCTATTAGGCGAGGACATATTGGACTCATCCGAAGACAGTTTAAATCTTTTAGAGTCGGGAGATTCTAGTGCTTTTCCTCTTCGACGTTTGACTGGAGTTTCAGGCTCCTGTTTTACGATTATAGCTGCCTCTTTGTTCTTGTTTGATGTTTCATCAGATCCAGTGTCTTCTTCAGTCAAAACAGTGCGTTTTCGTGGAGGAGACTGTCTTCTCTTTGATTTTGTTGGTTCTGGGTCCTGTTTAGTCTGTCTCCTTGTTCTTGTAGGTTTCGGGTCTGTTTCTTCAGAGTCCTGAGATGATTCTTGTGCTCTTTTTGTTCTTGTAAGTTCCGGGTCTGAATCCTTTTCCTCGTCCTGAGATGATTTCTGTCCTCTTTTTGTTCTTGGAGGTTTTTGCTCTGTATCCATACCTTTGTCCTGAGATGATTCCTTCCCTCTTTTAGTTCTTGAAGGTTTTGGCTCTGTATCATTTCCTTCGTCCTGAGATGATTCCTTCCCTCTTTTTGTTCTTGAAGATTTTGGCTCTGTATCTGTTCCTTCGTCCTGGGTTGATTCCAGTCCTCTTTTTGCTCTTGTAGGTTTCGGGTCTGTATTCTTTTCTTCGTCCTGAGATGATGATTCTTGTCCTCTTTTTCTTCTTGAAGGTTTCAGGTCTGTATCGTTGGTTTTGGAAGTTGATTCCTCTTTAGACAATCTTTTTTTTTTTCTTGAACCTCTACTTTCTGGCACATCCGACTCCGACGACACTTCCACCTCTTTAACTGCACTCTTTCTTCTAGTTCTAACACTCTTCCTCTCTTTGGTGACGTTTTTCTGAGGAGTGATGGGTTCCTCTTTAATCTTATGTTCACTCTTCAACGTCATATCTTTGCGTCCTTTGGGCACGGTAAGGTATATCTCCGAGCTTGAGGTGGTTTTTCTGGTTTTACCCAATTTTGATTGGAGCAACGCTAGGGAACGATTGAGTGTGTCAGATTTGGGACTTATGGATTTTTCCAGTTTCACTTGTAACTCTTGTTTTGGGGAGGGCGGTTGGAGGTTGGCGTTGATTTTACGTTTGAATTGGAACTTTCTGGGATTTTTATCCGTTTCGGGGATGATGAAGGGGTTATCCTTGCTTGGTTCCACTGTTTCTTCATCTAGAGCCTGAGTAGGAGCTTCGTTTATTGGATGAGGTTCAGTTTCAAGAGATTCGTTTGTTGGTTTGTCATCGACGTGAATTTTAGGTACCACAAATTCAACATCGATGGTTTCTTGTCTTGTCGGAGACTTTGGATCCGACAAGGTAGGACCCATGACATCAATATCTTTTGCCAGCATTGATTTTGGGGTCATTATGGGACCGGTTGGACCCATTGAATCTTCATCTACTGCTTTCTCTGTTGATTTAGGAATGGGACCCATCAAATCTTCATCTTCTGCTAGTCCAAATGACTCTTTAGACGGTTTGGGAACTACTAAATGGTCAATTCTCTGTGTAGGGTCCATAAAATCATCATCTTCTACCGTCTTTGGCGGTCTCATTGACTTCTCTGATGATTTTGGGGTCTCAGTTTTCTGCGTGGGACCAATGAAGTCTTCATCCTCTGTTGGTCCAAATGACTTTTTATATGGCTTGGAAGATACTAAATGATCAATTCTCTGTGTGGGACCCATAAAATCATCATCTTCTACCGTCTCTGATGGTCTTATAGACTTATCTGATGATTTAGGAGTCATGAGGGACTCGGTTTTCTGAGTGGGACCCAAGAAATCATCATCATCTGCTAGTCTAAATGACTTTTTAGACGGTTTAGAGTGATCAATTCTCTGCGTGGGACCCATAAAATCATCATCTTCGGCCGAGTCTGGTGTCCTCATTGATTTATCTGATGATTTAGGAGTTATTTTCTGTGTGGGCCCCATAAAGTCATCATCCTCTGCTAGTCGGAATGACTTTTTAGATGACTTGTGAACTACAAAATGTTCATCCTCTGCCATCTCAGGTGGTCTCATCTTATCTGAAGATATTGGAGTCATAAGGGAATTTGTTTTCTGTGTGGGGCCCATAAAATCATCATTCTCTGTCATCTCTGGTGGTCTTATCGACTTATCTAATGATTTAGGAGACATAACGGACTCTGTTTTCTGCGTGAAACCCATAAAGTCATCATCCTCTGCTAATCTGAATGACTTTTTAGACGACTTCGGAACTACTAAATGTTCAATTCTCTGTGTGGGGCCCATAAAATCATCATCCTCTGTCATCTCTGATGGCCTCATTGACTTCTCTGATGATTTAGGAGACATAACGGACTCTGTTTTCTGCGTGAAACCCATAAAGTCATCATCCTCTGCTAATCTGAATGACTTTTTAGACGACTTCGGAACTACTAAATGTTCAATTCTCTGTGTGGGGCCCATAAAATCATCATCCTCTGTCATCTCTGATGGCCTCATTGACTTCTCTGATGATTTAGGAGTCATAACCGACTGCGTAGGACCCATAAAGTCATCATCGTCTGTCAGTTCAGTAAGTCTAAATGAATTTTTAGAAGATGTTTGATTAGTTTCCTTAATAGGTGTTTCTGAGTGATCAATTTTCTGAGTGGCACCTACAAAATCATCATCCTCTGCAGTAACCGGTCGGCAAGGCTTCCTCCCACTCTCCCACCCTTGAGTGGGGCCTATAAAGTCCTCATCATCACTCAATTCCGACTGTCTAAACAAAGACTCTGAGTGTTTAGAAGTGTCCGCTAGGGGGAGGGGTGCCTTGAAAATGTCAACTTCCTCATCGTGTTGAATTGGTGCCTCATCATCCATCATCTCCGTTAACCCCAGCTTAAAACTCTCTTCCGAACTAGATTTTTTGTCCTGCTGAGACTCGTTGCTTCTTAGTTTGCTACTCCGGGTGATGTCTTGAGTTGCAGGAACAAAGTCCGAGTCATTCATCGACTGATTTTGAGGCGTCACTGCCGCGGCAAAGATGGCGGGGGCGGGGAGGATGACGTCAGCAGAGTTGTTATCCTCTTGTGATGATATAATCATAACATTGGACCGCTTGGTGGGTATCGGAATGACGTCATCCGAGTCACTATCCGGTGTTGCGCAACGGAACATCTCCTCAGAGTTGGTTTCGTCATCATCCTCCTGAGGTTCTGCCACGTGTTTCATGAGTTCATCCACTTCATCATCAGTGGCATCATCATCCAAAGCCTGTGTCGGTTCCTCGTGCCTTTGCGGCTGCGACACTTCCGACTCCATCGGAAGAAAATCATCGTGGATCTCCAGCGGTAGCGGTGAAGGCGGCTTTAGCTCATCCACTGTCACTTGCGGCAGTTTTCGCTTCCGCTGCGGCTCCTCGTCCATGATTTGCGTCGCAGCAAAGTAGGATTGTGATGCGTCAAAGAACGGCGCCATGTTGTCGTTTGTGAACGGGCCTCTAGACATGTAATGGCCTTTGACAGCGCCAAAACAGACTTCGTTTTGGTGGTAAATTTCGTGAACTACAAACGGCTGTAATTTGATGTTGTTCATGTAGCTGCCGTTGCTGGAATTGAGGTCGCAGATGTAGTGGGTGTTTTTGATGATCATTATGAGGGCGTGGTTTTGGCTGATGCTCTGGAAATATATATAAATAAAGTTATTGAGAAAAAAATGGCGTTGTATGGGGTATGATTAGAGAGGCGATGATGACATACCATATTTTTGATGTTGACTCTTGCCTGGGGGTTTCGACCTATTGTGTTGACGCCCTCATAGATGGGGTAATTGCATTCCTTCATATGTAGTTGGGCTATCTGAAATTTTTTATTGGTCATATTCGCATAGTTCTATTCCACTTCTCATTGGTCGGCATAATGAAATGGCGCATAGTTACTTGTTGAGTCCCCTTTTAATTCAGTTTACACTCCCACAGCCCCATAAAAGTAACTTCATGTTCGTAGGTTGTTTATGAGAAAAAACGTCAAAAAATACCTACCACGCGCATTTATTCGCTACAAAATAACCGTAAGATACCCCCTATTTGCTATTTTTACAAAAAAATCCCTACATTTCCCGGCATATTATTATTGTTTTGTTTACCCACCTCAATCAAAACACTATTAATCAAAATACCAAACTCACCTGTTCTCTTTGTGTCATTTTGTCGATATTTGTATGATTTTCGTCTAAAAAGTGATAAATAAAGCGTAAATTCAGATTTTAAGACGTATTTTCTGTTAGCGTCTGATATTTTCAAAATAAAGTAATTAAGTCAAAATTGTAAGGTTATGTGATGCTGGATGCTGGCTTCATGTGGAACGGTTGTAAGAAGCACATGGGGTTGCGGTGTTGCCGTTGTTAAAAATTCCTTCTTTTGGTGTTTTTACTTTTATTTGATATTTTTGGGCCTATGGGGAAACAACTTTTGTTGAATACTATGGTTCGAGCTGCGATGAGATAATACCAATTTTTGGTCAGTAAAAACAAAGAAATAAGGCGAAAAAATATGGAGAAATGTTCAAATCCCCAAAAATCAATTTTTCAAGACCTTATTACTACTATTCAATCGATTGACCGATTTTGATCAATATTGCGTAAATTCACAGAAAATATCATCTTCTTTCAACATGAGTTTTTGTGATATTTTATCTTTTAAATCCAGAATTTTAGATTTATTTTTCTTGATTCTTTAAAACGCTAGTTTTAGCATAATTGACCGATTTCAATAGCCTAGTTTACATCGATAACTCGTTTAGTTCGGTCCGATAGGACCAAGTGGGTGGGGATAGTACGGTAGGACCAATGATTGCTTTTCGCCCGTTTACACCGTCTTGCAACGCGTGAACTAAATGTGTACGCCCGCAATTCGTCAAATGTCAAAAACAAGTCGAAATTATTCATCAACACAATTCGTAACCAAAAAAAAACATGAGTAAGTACGCTCAGATTGCCTTAGAAACTCAGAACCAACACAATTCACAATAATAACAATCAACATAACCTCATAATTTTGATCCAGATCGAACCAAATTTAGTTCGGTACACTTGCTGGCGAATACCGAACCAAGAGCGGACCAGCTTAGTTCGCAACCGTTTACACCATTCGAACCAAATATTTGGTTCGGATATAGTCCGAATTTGGTACTTGGTCCGCGGACCAAGTTGTCGGTATAAACTAGGCTAATGAATCTCATTTTGAAGGAAATTTGATCTTCTGCATTTTGATGATTTATTATCGCTTGAAGTTTTCTTGAAATTCAGAACATTCGATTTTTCAACATTTTCCAAAACTCTTTAGAACGATATAATTTCTCGCAAACACAGGATATTACGATTTTGATGAATTTTGCGTCACCTTGAAGGAATGTTGATCTTCTTTTATCATGCAGCTGCATAATATGCAGGGTGTTTCTTAACTTAACCACTCTGACAAAAGAAAGCGAGAGAACCCTTACCAAATTTTCAAGCGAAATTGTAGTGTAAAATCAGAACAACGTTTATAAAGTTATGCTACTCATTACCCAATTTCCGCCATTGAATTATTTGAAAAGTTTTGAATGGACACAAGGTAAATTACTCAAACTCCTATATGTACCAAATATCACTGGAAAATTGTTTGCCAATAATTATTAATGGAAAGTAATCTTATCAAATTTCATTTTTTCAACACCAGCGGTATTTTGAATAAAACGAAATGACATTCAAAAAATTTTTATTTTATGTAGTGTTGAGTGTCATTTTTCTTAACCAAAGGCACCTCGAGTTTTTGTGCCGTCCCTCTGGTTACTATTGTATCACTTTTGGATCATTTCGAGCCCTTGGAGCGAACTACCTTAATTTTTTTTATTGAAGAAAGGGAAAGATATACGTCTCTAGGCCTCAAATACATATATTTCTCCAGATGAGAGGGTTATATTTTTCGCCACAAACGATGGCATCAGACCTACAAAACACAATATTCACTTTCTTTTGTGAGAAAGCTTCATAATCTCTCCTATCTTTTTCAGATTTTCTTTAACTGGTTGGTATTGTAGTGATACCAGATGTAGCAACCCATTTTTTATGTAACAATTTTGTGTGCATCTGATCATTCTTCTCTACCTTGATAATCATTGTGGTCAAAGTGATATTTAAAATCCAAAATCATTTTGATGGTATTTTGAGTACAGAGGATGAACACTTATTTTGCTAATGTGTTTTGTAATGATGACCTAGATACCTATTTTACTGATTATGGTGAGTGGTCTCACAGAGTTACCTGACCTAATTCAAGAGAATAGGATTTCTCGTCCTTGTCTGTCCTTCTATTCATTCGTTGTCCACGAGGTTCATAAAAACAGACGAAACATTTCGGGAATAGAAAGCTTGGAAGTATCTACTCGTTCTCTCCCGTTCTTCTTTTTTGGATAATGACTATGACGTAGGTGTTTTCTTATATTTCGGCTCCTGCGATCTGCGATACTCTTTGTTTAGCATGTGGAGTTGTGGAGTAGCTCGTCCACTGATCAGACATTTTATTGTTTTGGACTTCCCTTGTATTTCTGTTGTTATCTCTTTGCTTATGAGCATAAATTTGATCCACCTGACTGTGATGGGATCTTTTTCCTACTGGTCAGATGTGCTCTCGATAGACTCATCAAAAAAGATGATTTTTTTTTTTATTGTTTGAACTTTGGAAGACTGCTTGGTCCGATTTTATTGAACCTTACGCCATTTTGAATAGAATTGGATCATGATGTTTTGTGATTTTGTATTGTCAAAATTCCAAATATTCGACTTTTCAACATTTTCAATTTTCCCAAATTCCTTAAAACGTTGTTGTTTTTGAACGGATTTACTGAATTCAATGAACAATTTGACGTGGTTTTGATGTATTTTCTCTTAGAACATAGAACCCATTAGAACTAGCGTACACCCTGGAATTGTGTGTCACTACAATAAACATGTTAGTGTTGTATTTTCATCTCCTCCGTTGAATTCGTTCAACGTTTGTTCAACGTTGCCTTGTTGCAAATAAAAATCACTCTGAATTTTTTAATTTTTATCAAAAGGAATTAACCAGTGTATTAACAAGGATATGTTTCATTTTTTAATTTGTTTCAATATCGTTTGTGTTATAGGACAGTTATAATTTACTGATTATTGATAAGTTTTGTTCACATAAATCTGATGTTCGGCTGTCAAAAATACTGAATTTTGAACAAATTGAAAGAGCCGACAACAGTGTTCCAAGGGAGCTTCACACTATGATTGGTTAAAATGACTATTAGCTGTGACTAGCCTAGTTTATACCGACAACTTGGTCCGCGGACCAAGTACCAAATTCGGACTATATCAGAACCAAATATTTGGTTCGAATGGTGTAAACAGTTGCAGACTAAGCTGGTCCACTCTTGGTTCGGCACTCGCCAGCAAGTGTACCGAACTAAATTTGGTTCGATCTGGATCAAAATTTTGAGGTTATATTGATTGTTATTATTGTGAATTGTGTTGGTTCTGAGTTTCTAAGGCAATCTGAGCGTACTTACTCATGTTTTTTTTTGGTTTCGAATTTTGTTACTGGATAATTTCGACTTGTTTTTGACATTTGACGAATTGCGGGCGTACACATTTAGTTCACGCGTTGCAAGACGGTGTAAACGGGCAGGAAGCAAGCATTGGTCCTACCGTACTATCCCCACCAGCTTGGTACTATCGGACCGAACTAAACGAGTTATCGGTGTAAACTAGGCTATTGGTTGGACATCTAAAAATGTACATATTTTATAATTGGTAACTACCGGAGATGCACTCATAGAGTATAGAGTATTTTTAATTTAAATAAAAATACTTTGAATACAAGGCAGCTACTTATTAAATTTGCAGTTTGGCAAACTCGCAAGAATTCCTCTCTTCCCCTCAATGTATGAACATGTGACACAAAGAGACGTCGGGCTTTATCTAGTTGTTGGAAAATCATTGTATTTTCTTCATATATCTCTGTTAACTTTTCATTTCTCAAACTTGCCAACATCCAGAATTTTCGATTTTTTAACATTTTCAATTTCCCCAAATCATAAGAGCCATTTTGAAGAGAATTTGATCTAATTCCTTCATTAAGTTCAGGAAAACTACGAGAAAACAAGTCTCTCTGTCACCTTGCACGAAATCTATAGGAACGTTCTAACTTAAATCGACTCTCATAGCATTTGGCAAGTAGAAACAAAGAAACAACGTTCACTCTGGCAACACTGCAGTAGATTCAATGCCATAGAATAGCGCTTCTTCTAGCCGTGCTTCACATCAACAAATGTAAGGTTTACATTCAATTTATTTACGAATTGGAACTGTCAAATTTTTGCTTGGTAAACAGGAATCATATGCTACCATCTACATTGAATTTGTGTTCAAAGTCACGCTTACGCTAAAATCGATGTGGTGGAAGCATATGATTATCGTTTGCCAAGTGGAAATTTGACAGTTCCACTTCAAAATTAAATTCATGTAAGCCAGGCATAAATAGCCGCTTATGTCCAATACCCCTTGTGATCGGTTTAAAAACCAAAGTGATTTTGATATTCAATACAATTATTATTCTATTGTGCGCTCACATAAAAAAACATTTCTCTTAGTTTATTATTGTCAATTTATTCTTTGATTCTTATTTTTCAAATGACAGATGACATCAGTTTGTTTTGATTTTTGGTTGTGTTTGAAGTGTCTACAGTTTACTTGAGTTTGCAGGCTTTAATCTCCAGTTATTTTCTTTATTATAAAATATAAACAAAAAAATATGTCTACAGGCATGAGAACACGTTCGCAGGTGCCCCAAGAGGAAAGGAACAGAGAAAATGTTAGATTTTCACTTGTAGTAATTTTGGCGGGAAAACTTATAACCCTATTTTAGATGATCAAAGAGCAACAAAAACAGGAGAAAATCAACAGACCTTTGTTAACTTACAAAGGAAAAGTTGTCTATGTTACTGAGTTTATGGAATGCGCTATTGCTTGCGATGAATTATTGTATGTTTAACAAACTTTAGGCCTAAATAACTCATTAAAATAATTTAGCGAAATGGCCAACAAATCAACAGAAGACTTGGTAGTGGGTTTCGACCTAGAATGGCCTTTTAGCTGGAAAACCGGCCCTGGCAAAACCGCTTTGATGCAAATCAGTCCAAGCCTGGAAATTTGCTATTTGTTGCACTTCACCAACATTAAAACCCTTCCTAAAGGGTTGTTCGAATTTTTGCACCATCCTCGTGTGAAAATTACAGGGGTGAACATAAGATGGTACGCATGAAATAGGATTTTTTTTATAGCTGGATTCGAAAGTCTATGAAAAATAAAGAGACACGTATTTTTTCTTTTTCTTGTTAGACGAATATTGACAGAGATATAACGCTTTGAAAAATGACGTCACACCATGCGTAGTATATCTATATATGTATACCGAACTTAAAACTTGAATAACTTTTGGAAAAATCATATTTGAACAAAATAAAAAAATACGTATCGATTTTTTTGTGGTTTTCTACAGTTTGCAATAAAAAAATCGATCTAATTTATAAAATCACGCTTGAAAACGCATATTTTTAGTGATGTGCACAAACTCTGCAGAGATTTCCAGGGCTTTAACAAGGATAAACTGCTGGAAAGTTGCATTGATTCGAGAAATATCGCCAAAATGGTGCTTCCAGCGGGGGGCTCTTGGGGGTTGGAACGATTGGTTAACGATGTTGTAAGTTTTTAATGAGTTTGTGTAGGGCATTAAGTTAATTTATTAATATAGCTTAAAATGAACATTAACAAAGACAAGAAGGTGCGGATGAGTAAATGGCATATTGTGCCGTTACGTAAGGAGCAACAAGTCTATGCTGCGTGTGATGGATATGTGAGATTTAACGTTATTTATATTTTTTTCATGTACTTTTAACACGATTTATAGGCGTCTCTGTTGGTGTATCTTGAACTTAAAAAACTGAAGGAAATGATGGAGAAGGAGCAGAGTCAGAATAATGCGAATTTGATGGAGACGTGATTATGTTGACATGATGATTGCAATCTTTTTATACTTTTTATTTTTATCATAAGGTTTTAACTAATAGACTGTTTGAAATTTTGTTTTATTCTTATATTATTTTGTAGGAAAGGGACTTTTTGTGATAGTTTATCTCGAGGAATCACGACAAAATTGAGAATTCATTCGGTTTTCTTTTTAACATTTTCCCAAATTTTTTACATCGGCATAATTTTTCACTGAGTTGGTCGATTTTGATCAATCTTGCATAATTTTGTAAGGAATTTAATCGACTTTCTTTGTGATGTTTTATTTCTACAAAAAAATATCAGAATTTTCCTTATTTTCCCAAATTCTTTACAGAGGCATAATTTTCTTCTGGATTGATCAATTTTGATGTATCTTGCGTCATTTTATAGGGGATTTAATCGTCTTTCTTCATGATTTGTTGTGAATTTTAATTTCTACAAATTTCGACAAAATCCATAATATTCGATTTTTCCAAACCTTTACGACGGCATAACTTTCTAATTGATTGACCAATTTTGATCAATATTGCGTGATTTTGTAGGGAATTTTATCGATTTTTTGTGACTTTTCAATTCTACAAACTTCGACAAAATCTAGAGTATTCGACATTTCCTCAAATTCTTCACAAAGGCATAACGTTTTACTGGATGGACCGATTTTGATGAATCTTGCGTGATTTTGAGGGGAATTTCATTCACTTTCTTCATGATTTTTTGTGATTTTTTTTTTCTACAAATTCTGAAGAAATCCAGAATATTCGATTTCTCAACTTTTTTTTTAATACTTTACGAAGGCATAACTTTTTACTGGATTGATGGATTTTGATGAATCTTGCGTGATTTCGTAGGGAATTCGATCTACTTTCTTCATGATCTCTTGCAATTTTTTTATTTCTGCAAACCTTGACGAAATTCGGAAAATTCGATTTCTTATCTTGTTTTTTAAATTCTTTACAAGAGTATACATTTTTACTGGATTAACCGATTTTAATGAATTTTGCGTGATTTTGTAGGAAATTTGATAATTTTTTTTCATGATTTTTTAAGATTTTCTATCTCTTTAAACTTCGACGAAATCCGGAATATTCGATTTTTCAACTTTTTTTCAAATTAGGGCATAACTTCTTACTGGATTGGCCGATTTCAATGAATCTTGCGTGATTTTGTAGGGACGTTGATGAACTTTCTTCATGATTTTTTGCTACTTTATTTTTACAAACTTCGACGGAATCCAGAATATTCTATTTCTCAAATTTGTTCTTAAATTTTTCACAAAGGAATATCTCTCCACTGGATAGACCGATTTAAATGAATCCTACGTGATTTTGTAGGGTATTTGATAGGCTTCATTTTCTGTGATTTTTCATTTCTACAAACTTCGATGAAATCCGGAATATTCGATTTCTCATTTTTTTTTAATTCTTTACTACGGCATAGGTTTTTACTGGATAGATGGATTTTGATAGATCTTGCGTGATTTTGTAGGGAATTTGATGGACTTTCTTCATGATTTTTTGCTTTTTTTTTTATTTTCGCAAACTTCGATGGAATTCAGTATATTAGATTTCTGAATATTTCCCTTAAATTCTTCACAAAGGCATAACTGTCACTGGATAGATCGATTTGATCGAATCTTACTTGATTTTTTAGGGTTTTTGATCGACTTTTTCCATGATTTTTTGAGATTTTCTATCTCTTCAAACTTCGACGAAATCCGGAATATTCGATTTTTCAACTTTTTTTTTTTTTATTTTTTTTAAATTACAAGGGCATAACTACTTACTGGATTGGCCGATTTCAATGAATCTTGCGTGATTTTGTAGGGAAGTTGATGAACTTTCTTCATGATTTTTTGCTTTTTTCTTATTTTCACAAACTTCGATGGAATTCAGAATATTCTATTTCTCAAATTTGTTCTTGAATTTTTCAAAAAGGCAGATCTCTTCACTGGATAGACCGATTTAAATGAATCTTACGTGATTTTGTAGGGTATTTGATAGACTTGATTTTCTGTGATTTTTCATTTCTACAAACTTCGATGAAATCCGGAATATTCGATTTCTCATTTTTTTTTTAATTCTTTACTACGGCATAGGTTTTTACTGGATAGATGGATTTTGATAGATCTTGCGTGATTTTGTAGGGAATTTGATGGACTTTCTTCATGATTTTTTGCTTTTTTTTTATTTTCGAAAACTTCGATGGAATTCAGTATATTAGATTTCTGAATATTTCCCTTAAATTCTTCACAAAGGCATAACTGTCACTGGATAGATCGATTTGATCGAATCTTACTTGATTTTTTAGGGTTTTTGATCGACTTTTTCCATGATTTTTTGAGATTTTCTATCTCTTCAAACTTCGACGAAATCCGGAATATTCGATTTTTCAACTTTTTTTTTTTATTTTTTTTAAATTACAAGGGCATAACTACTTACTGGATTGGCCGATTTCAATGAATCTTGCGTGATTTTGTAGGGAAGTTGATGAACTTTCTTCATGATTTTTTGCTTTTTTCTTATTTTCACAAACTTCGATGGAATTCAGAATATTCTATTTCTCAAATTTGTTCTTGAATTTTTCAAAAAGGCAGATCTCTTCACTGGATAGACCGATTTAAATGAATCTTACGTGATTTTGTAGGGTATTTGATAGACTTGATTTTCTGTGATTTTTCATTTCTACAAACTTCGATGAAATCCGGAATATTCGATTTCTCATTTTTTTTTAATTCTTTACTACGGCATAGGTTTTTACTGGATAGATGGATTTTGATAGATCTTGCGTGATTTTGTAGGGAATTTGATGGACTTTCTTCATGATTTTTTGCTTTTTTTTTATTTTCGAAAACTTCGATGGAATTCAGTATATTAGATTTCTGAATATTTCCCTTAAATTCTTCACAAAGGCATAACTGTCACTGGATAGATCGATTTGATCGAATCTTACTTGATTTTTTAGGGTTTTTGATCGACTTTTTCCATGATTTTTTGAGATTTTCTATCTCTTCAAACTTCGACGAAATCCGGAATATTCGATTTTTCAACTTTTTTTTTTTATTTTTTTTAAATTACAAGGGCATAACTACTTACTGGATTGGCCGATTTCAATGAATCTTGCGTGATTTTGTAGGGAAGTTGATGAACTTTCTTCATGATTTTTTGCTTTTTTCTTATTTTCACAAACTTCGATGGAATTCAGAATATTCTATTTCTCAAATTTGTTCTTGAATTTTTCAAAAAGGCAGATCTCTTCACTGGATAGACCGATTTAAATGAATCTTACGTGATTTTGTAGGGTATTTGATAGACTTGATTTTCTGTGATTTTTCATTTCTACAAACTTCGATGAAATCCGGAATATTCGATTTCTCATTTTTTTTTTAATTCTTTACTACGGCATAGGTTTTTACTGGATAGATGGATTTTGATAGATCTTGCGTGATTTTGTAGGGAATTTGATGGACTTTCTTCATGATTTTTTGCTTTTTTTTTATTTTCGAAAACTTCGATGGAATTCAGTATATTAGATTTCTGAATATTTCCCTTAAATTCTTCACAAAGGCATAACTGTCACTGGATAGATCGATTTGATCGAATCTTACTTGATTTTTTAGGGTTTTTGATCGACTTTTTCCATGATTTTTTGAGATTTTCTATCTCTTCAAACTTCGACGAAATCCGGAATATTCGATTTTTCAACTTTTTTTTTTTATTTTTTTTAAATTACAAGGGCATAACTACTTACTGGATTGGCCGATTTCAATGAATCTTGCGTGATTTTGTAGGGAAGTTGATGAACTTTCTTCATGATTTTTTGCTTTTTTCTTATTTTCACAAACTTCGATGGAATTCAGAATATTCTATTTCTCAAATTTGTTCTTGAATTTTTCAAAAAGGCAGATCTCTTCACTGGATAGACCGATTTAAATGAATCTTACGTGATTTTGTAGGGTATTTGATAGACTTGATTTTCTGTGATTTTTCATTTCTACAAACTTCGATGAAATCCGGAATATTCGATTTCTCATTTTTTTTTAATTCTTTACTACGGCATAGGTTTTTACTGGATAGATGGATTTTGATAGATCTTGCGTGATTTTGTAGGGAATTTGATGGACTTTCTTCATGATTTTTTGCTTTTTTTTTATTTTCGAAAACTTCGATGGAATTCAGTATATTAGATTTCTGAATATTTCCCTTAAATTCTTCACAAAGGCATAACTGTCACTGGATAGATCGATTTGATCGAATCTTACTTGATTTTTTAGGGTTTTTGATCGACTTTTTCCATGATTTTTTGAGATTTTCTATCTCTTCAAACTTCGACGAAATCCGGAATATTCGATTTTTCAACTTTTTTTTTTTATTTTTTTTAAATTACAAGGGCATAACTACTTACTGGATTGGCCGATTTCAATGAATCTTGCGTGATTTTGTAGGGAAGTTGATGAACTTTCTTCATGATTTTTTGCTTTTTTCTTATTTTCACAAACTTCGATGGAATTCAGAATATTCTATTTCTCAAATTTGTTCTTGAATTTTTCAAAAAGGCAGATCTCTTCACTGGATAGACCGATTTAAATGAATCTTACGTGATTTTGTAGGGTATTTGATAGACTTGATTTTCTGTGATTTTTCATTTCTACAAACTTCGATGAAATCCGGAATATTCGATTTCTCATTTTTTTTTTAATTCTTTACTACGGCATAGGTTTTTACTGGATAGATGGATTTTGATAGATCTTGCGTGATTTTGTAGGGAATTTGATGGACTTTCTTCATGATTTTTTGCTTTTTTTTTATTTTCGAAAACTTCGATGGAATTCAGTATATTAGATTTCTGAATATTTCCCTTAAATTCTTCACAAAGGCATAACTGTCACTGGATAGATCGATTTGATCGAATCTTACTTGATTTTTTAGGGTTTTTGATCGACTTTTTCCATGATTTTTTGAGATTTTCTATCTCTTCAAACTTCGACGAAATCCGGAATATTCGATTTTTCAACTTTTTTTTTTTATTTTTTTTAAATTACAAGGGCATAACTACTTACTGGATTGGCCGATTTCAATGAATCTTGCGTGATTTTGTAGGGAAGTTGATGAACTTTCTTCATGATTTTTTGCTTTTTTTTTATTTTCACAAACTTCGATGGAATTCAGAATATTCTATTTCTCAAATTTGTTCTTGAATTTTTCAAAAAGGCAGATCTCTTCACTGGATAGACCGATTTAAATGAATCTTACGTGATTTTGTAGGGTATTTGATAGACTTGATTTTCTGTGATTTTTCATTTCTACAAACTTCGATGAAATCCGGAATATTCGATTTCTCATTTTTTTTTAATTCTTTACTACGGCATAGGTTTTTACTGGATAGATGGATTTTGATAGATCTTGCGTGATTTTGTAGGGAATTTGATGGACTTTCTTCATGATTTTTTGCTTTTTTTTTATTTTCACAAACTTCGATGGAATTCAGTATATTAGATTTCTGAATATTTCCCTTAAATTCTTCACAAAGGCATAACTTGTCACTGAATAGATCGATTTGAACGAATCTTGCGTGATTTTGTGGGGTTTTTGATCGACTTTTTCATTTCTACAAATTTCGACAAAATCCAGAGAATATTCGATTTTTCCACATATTCCGAAAGTCTTCACGTCGGCATATCTTTTTACTAGACTCATTGATTTTGATGAATTTTGCGACATCTCGTAGGAAATTTCATCAATATTCTTCATAATTATTGTCAATTTCAATCAAAACCATTAAATTTTACTATAAAATAAAAAAAAATATATTCGCCACCTCGAGTAGTAATATGTAACCACTCAATACTTGAATATAACCATTGTCTATACAATCACGTTATTCACTAAAACCGTATCTTATCATTAATCCATTGTTTTTTTTATCAATCCGATACAATAATCAATAAAAACACAAATAACAATATTTTTTAACATTCCGCCGTGAAAAGCCGTGCCTTAGCCACAGCCAGAAAATTATCATTCAGCCACTCAGCCACTCCCTAACCTAACCACACAAAAAGCCAACGTAAACACTAAAAAAATTTAGCAATAGGCCAATGGTAGTAAAATGAAAAATTGGCATATTGTCTTGTGTTTAATCAGTTTAATTTGTGTAAAAAACACGGTAGCATGGGACAGTGATCAATTGGAAGTGTTCGATGCCGTGGACGAGATTAAAGTGAATTTTTACGAGTTGTTGAACATTACTAAGGTACGTACTTGTTCCCTGGATTTACAGTATATTCCCCTCAAAGTTTATTATCAAAATTTTAAATCTTTAATTAGATTTTTTTTTTATGAGTTCTATGATCGATCTGATGAGTACATTTGAATAATAATTCTACCTGAAACGGTTTATAGTTAATAATGTGCCAGTGTGTGATGAAAAACAAGAACACCAATAATATTCGTCATTATGAATTTCTTTTTGAGCACTGCACGTATCTATTATTCATTTATAACCACTTGTCACTTGCTCAATATACCACCTGTGGGATTTCTCCGAACAATTAGTCCCCGTCAATAGATGTCGCTTGAAAGCATCGAATGACGTACCGAGATGACAGTAAACAGCCAACTTCACACCAAATCAATTCAGATCCGGACTTTTCTTTTCAATAAGTTGGAAAAGAACACTTTTCTGCTTTGTCCTTAATGAGTCTCACTCGAGCACTCTTTTATCAGCTTCAAAAGAATATTTTTCTGATTAACTTTATGATGTATTTGACTGAGTTTAAAACAAAAAAAGTTACCAATTTTTCTCAATATCATCAAAAATTTTGCTGAAGAAATGAAACTAGGTTTGTTCTCCTATATCATAGTCACAAAACATTCCCCATCATAGTGTATTGGGATTTGTTGGTTATTTTCAATGAATAGGTCACTGCCATTGAACTCCATACTACGTAACCGGAAAGGACTCGGTCATTGTCGACGAAACGCGTGTGTCATATTTCTGTCCATGAAGGCCAATGAGTTAGAAAGAGATAGTCATTCAGTAATAAGCGGGTCCCTTCCATATGTAGTTCAATGGTCACTGCTTTGACAACTGCACGTATTTTCTATTTATTTATAACCACTTGTCACTGTTTTCAATACCACTTTCACGACTGTCAACGTGGTGAACTATTTGTCTACTATAACCACTCAACACTGTTCTTAATGGGGAGCTGTATCTTGATAACCCTTGAATTAAGGAAAAAATGTCAAGAGAAACTTTTTGTAGAGAATTTCAGGATCTGTAATTTTGATCTCCAGCATTTTTCTGCTCAGATTCAACGTTCAAAAGATATTTGAGAAAAACCATTTCCAAATCGATTTTTCAATTTTTCCTAGCGCTTTATCTCAACAACTTGAATTGAGAAAGAAATGTCAAATTCCAGGATGCGTCCAGTTCAGAAATTCGCTCAGCCTTCCGCTCCCTCTCGCTCAAACTCCACCCCGACAAGAACCTCGAAGTGGACACTTCGGAACAATTCCGCAACCTAGTGTCCATCTACGACATCCTCAAAAACCCCTCCAAACGAAAGTATTACGATGAAGTCCTGGTCAGCGGCCTGCCCAACTGGCGCTCTGCAGTC
Source organism: Orchestes rusci (assembly GCA_958502075.1). Lineage (NCBI taxonomy): Eukaryota > Metazoa > Arthropoda > Insecta > Coleoptera > Curculionidae > Orchestes > Orchestes rusci. Next base: position 21,064,686 of record OY293313.1, on the reverse strand, counting down.
TACTACTACAGATACGTCAGGAAAATGGGCCTGGCCGAAACCTGCTTGATTTTGTTCGTCATTGTTACCATTGGACAGTATTTGGTCAATTGGGCCAGTTACTTCGAAAGGAAGTTCACCATTGTGAGTACTGCGTGGCTTGAAGTACCATTACTGACCTATTATTAGCAAGAAAACATGAAGAGGAAGAAGCCTAGTCGTAAAGCCAAACAACAAGATGATATCGACATTGATATAGATCTGCCCAAGCCCTCTTTCTTGGATACACTACCCTTTCAAATACCAAGGTTTTTGTTTTGGTTGGTAGTGTCCATACCATCAGCGTTGGGTTATTTGAAGAGGGAAGTGAAGCAACAAATTGAGGAGGCCACCAAGCCTCCTCCCGAGCCTGAACCGGAGCCGGTAAGAGTGAAGACGGTGAGGAAGAGGAACAAGTTTGTTGTGCCAGAGGGACCGAACTTCGAGGCTAATTATACTGGTGAGAGAATAGTGTTAACCAAATTTTAACGACATTTTGCAAACATAACCTCACTTGTTACTAATACAATGTAGAGACAACTTCGGACTCTTCTGGTCAACCAACAGCGCCACCTCCTATGACGGGAGGTCTATGGACTGATGATGACTTAGAAGAACTCATCCGTCTAGTCAAAAAGTTTCCTCAGGGTTCTTCAAGAAGATGGGAATCAATAGCGGAAGCTTTAGGTCGCTCTGTACCAGAAGTGACGTTCATGGCCAATAAAATAAAGCAGAACATCTACAAACCGCCGGAACAGGAAGAGGAGATTTTGGTCAAAGTCAAACAGAAAACGAAAAAAGATGGCGTGGGGGAGAATGTTACTAAGTGGAGCCAGCCACAGCAGAGGGCGTTGGAGGACGCGTTGAGCAAGTATCCGAAAGGGTGTTTGGAAAGGTGGGATCGGATTGCTGAGTGTGTGCAGGGAAAGACCAAAGTGAGTATAAACTTATGCTGTGATTGGTTGAATGTTGTGTTTTCAGGAAGAGTGCATGATGCGCTTCAAATACTTGGCGGAATCGCTGAAGAAACAAAAAGAAGAGTCTGTTGCGGTTGCAGCTGAAGAAATGACAAATATTGAATCTAATTAGGCGAAAAATAGTTGAGTAAATTTGTTGAAATTAAGTGTTTCATTTTTCATTGAAAAGAACCAACAAAAAGTTCACAAAATTACCACACAGTCCACCCAGTAATGTATTGTATCTACTCTGGAAGATATTTTGGACCACTGTTTTTCATGCACCAATACATATATCTTGGACCACTGTGTTTTGTCCACTCATAAATATATCTTGGATCACTGTATTTTGTCCACCCATGAAAATATTTTGAACCACTGTATTCTGTCCTACCATCAAGATATTTTGGACAACTGTATTTTGTCCCCTAAAGAAGATATTTTGGGCCACTGTATTTTTTCCGCCCATGACTATATCTTGAACCACTGTATTTTGTCCACCCAAGAAGATATCTTGAACCTCTGTATTTTGTCCAGCCATAAAAATACTTTGACCATCCAAGGAGATATTTTGGACCACTGTATCTTGTCCACCCATGACTATATCTTGAACCACTGTATTTTGTCCACCCAGAAGATATTTTGGACCACTGTATTTTGTCCACCCATGACTATATCTTGTACCACTGTATTTTGTCCACCCAAGAAGATATTTTGGACCACTGTATTTTGTCCACCCAAGAAGATATTTTGTACCACTGTATTTTGTCCACACATTAAGGTATTTTGGACCACTGTATTTTGTCCACCCATGACTATATCTTGTACCACTGTATTTTGTCCACCCAGGAAGATATTTTGGACCACTGTATTTTGTCCACCCAAGAAGATATTTTGGACCACTGTATTTTGTCCACACATTAAGGTATTTTGGACCACTGTATTTTGTCCACCCATGACTATATCTTGTACCACTGTATTTTGTCCACCCAGGAAGATATTTTGGACCACTGTATTTTGTCCAACCAAGAAGATATTTTGGACCACTAAATTTTGTCTCCTCATGACTATATCTTGTACCACTGTATTTTGTCCACTCATTAAGATATTTTGGACCACTGTATTTTGTCCACCCAAGAAGATATTTTGGACCACTGTATTTTGTCCACACATTAAGGTATTTTGGACCACTGTTTTTTGTCCACCCATGACTATATCTTGTACCACTGTATTTTGTCCACCCAAGAAGATATTTTGGACCACTGTATTTTGTCCACCCAAGAAGATATTTTGGACCACTGTATTTTGTCCACACATTAAGGTATTTTGGACCACTGTATTTTGTCCACCCATGACTATATCTTGTACCACTGTATTTTGTCCACCCAGGAAGATATTTTGGAACACTGTATTTTGTCCACCCAAGAAGATATTTTGGACCACTGTATTTTGTCCACACATTAAGGTATTTTGGACCACTGTATTTTGTCCACCCATGACTATATCTTGTACCACTGTATTTTGTCCACCCAAGAAGATATTTTGGACCACTGTATTTTGTCCACCCAAGAAGATATTTTGGACTACTGTATTTTGTCCACACATTAAGGTATTTTGGACCACTGTATTTCGTCCACCCATGACTATATCTTGTACCACTGTATTTTGTCCACCCAAGAAGATGATTTGGACCACTGTATTTTGTCCACCCAAGAAGATATTTTGGACCACTGTATTTTGTCCACACATTAAGGTATTTTGGACCACTGTATTTTGTCCACCCATGACTATATCTTGTACCACTGTATTTTGTCCACCCAGGAAGATATTTTGGAACACTGTATTTTGTCCACCCAAGAAGATATTTTGGACCACTGTATTTTGTCCACACATTAAGGTATTTTGGACCACTGTATTTTGTCCACCCATGACTATATCTTGTACCACTGTATTTTGTCCACCCAGGAAGATATTTTGGACCACTGTATTTTGTCCAACCAAGAAGATATTTTGGACCACTAAATTTTGTCTCCCCATGAATATATCTTGTACCACTGTATTTTGTCCACTCATTAAGATATTTTGGACCACTGTATTTTGTCCACCCAAGAAGATATTTTGGACCACTGTATTTTGGACCACTGTATTTTGTCCACACATTAAGGTATTTTGGACCACTGTATTTTGTCCACCCATGACTATATCTTGTACCACTGTATTTTGTCCACCCAGGAAGATATTTTGGACCACTGTATTTTGTCCACCCAAGAAGATATTTTGGACCACTGTATTTTGTCCACACATTAAGGTATTTTGGACCACTGTATTTTGTCCACCCATGACTATATCTTGTACCACTGTATTTTGTCCACCCAGGAAGATATTTTGGACCACTGTATTTTGTCCAACCAAGAAGATATTTTGGACCACTAAATTTTGTCTCCTCATGACTATATCTTGTACCACTGTATTTTGTCCACTCATTAAGATATTTTGGACCACTGTATTTTGTCCACCCAAGAAGATATTTTGGATCACTGTATTTTGTCCACACATTAAGGTATTTTGGACCACTGTATTTTGTCCACCCATGACTATATCTTGTACCACTGTATTTTGTCCACCCAAGAAGATATTTTGGACCACTGTATTTTGTCCACCCAAGAAGATATTTTGGACCACTGTATTTTGTCCACACATTAAGGTATTTTGGACCACTGTATTTTGTCCACCCATGACTATATCTTGTACCACTGTATTTTGTCCACCCAGGAAGATATTTTGGAACACTGTATTTTGTCCACCCAAGAAGATATTTTGGACCACTGTATTTTGTCCACACATAAAGGTATTTTGGACCACTGTATTTTGTCCACCCATGACTATATCTTGTACCACTGTATTTTGTCCACCCAGGAAGATATTTTGGACCACTGTATTTTGTCCAACCAAGAAGATATTTTGGACCACTAAATTTTGTCTCCCCATGAATATATCTTGTACCACTGTATTTTGTCCACTCATTAAGATATTTTGGACCACTGTATTTTGTCCACCCAAGAAGATATTTTGGACCACTGTATTTTGTCCACACATTAAGGTATTTTGGACCACTGTATTTTGTCCACCCATGACTATATCTTGTACCACTGTATTTTGTCCACCCAAGAAGATATTTTGGACCACTGTATTTTGTCCACCCAAGAAGATATTTTGGACCACTGTATTTTGTCCACACATTAAGGTATTTTGGACCACTGTATTTTGTCCACCCATGACTATATATTGTACCACTGTATTTTGTCCACCCAGGAAGATATTTTGGACCACAGTATTTTGTCCACCCAAGAAGATATTTTGGACCACTGTATTTTGTCCACACATTAAGGTATTTTGGACCACTGTATTTTGTCCACCCATGACTGTATTTTGTCCACCCAGGAAGATATTTTGGACCACTGTATTTTGTCCAACCAAGAAGATATTTTGGACCACTAAATTTTGTCTCCTCATGACTATATCTTGTACCACTGTATTTTGTCCACTCATTAAGATATTTTGGACCACTGTATTTTGTCCACCCATGACTATCTCTTGAACCACTGTATCTTGTCCACCCATTAAGATATTTTGGACCACTGTATTATGTCCACCCATGACTATATCTTGTACCACTGTATTTTGTCCACCCAAGAAGATATTTTGGACCACTGTATTTTGTCCACCCAAGAAGATATTTTGGACCACTGTATTTTGTCCACCCATTAAGATATTTTGGACCACTGTATTTTGTCCACCCATGACTATATTTTGGACCACTGTATTTTGTCCACCCATTAAGATATTTTGGACCACTGTATTTTGTCCAACCAAGAAGATATTTTGGACCACTAAATTTTGTCTCCTCATGACTATATCTTGTACCACTGTATTTTGTCCACTCATTAAGATATTTTGGACCACTGTATTTTGTCCACCCATGACTATCTCTTGAACCACTGTATCTTGTCCACCCATTAAGATATTTTGGACCACTGTATTATGTCCACCCATGACTATATCTTGTACCACTGTATTTTGTCCACCCAAGAAGATATTTTGGACCACTGTATTTTGTCCACCCAAGAAGATATTTTGGACCACTGTATTTTGTCCACCCAAGAAGATATTTTGGACCACTGTATTTTGTCCACCCAAGAAGATATTTTGGACTACTGTATTTTGTCCACACATTAAGGTATTTTGGACCACTGTATTTCGTCCACCCATGACTATATCTTGTACCACTGTATTTTGTCCACCCAAGAAGATGATTTGGACCACTGTATTTTGTCCACCCAAGAAGATATTTTGGACCACTGTATTTTGTCCACACATTAAGGTATTTTGGACCACTGTATTTTGTCCACCCATGACTATATCTTGTACCACTGTATTTTGTCCACCCAGGAAGATATTTTGGAACACTGTATTTTGTCCACCCAAGAAGATATTTTGGACCACTGTATTTTGTCCACACATTAAGGTATTTTGGACCACTGTATTTTGTCCACCCATGACTATATCTTGTACCACTGTATTTTGTCCACCCAGGAAGATATTTTGGACCACTGTATTTTGTCCAACCAAGAAGATATTTTGGACCACTAAATTTTGTCTCCCCATGAATATATCTTGTACCACTGTATTTTGTCCACTCATTAAGATATTTTGGACCACTGTATTTTGTCCACCCAAGAAGATATTTTGGACCACTGTATTTTTGACCACTGTATTTTGTCCACACATCAAGGTATTTTGGACCACTGTATTTTGTCCACCCATGACTATATCTTGTACCACTGTATTTTGTCCACCCAGGAAGATATTTTGGACCACTGTATTTTGTCCACCCAAGAAGATATTTTGGACCACTGTATTTTGTCCACACATTAAGGTATTTTGGACCACTGTATTTTGTCCACCCATGACTATATCTTGTACCACTGTATTTTGTCCACCCAGGAAGATATTTTGGACCACTGTATTTTGTCCAACCAAGAAGATATTTTGGACCACTAAATTTTGTCTCCTCATGACTATATCTTGTACCACTGTATTTTGTCCACCCAAGAAGATATTTTGGATCACTGTATTTTGTCCACACATTAAGGTATTTTGGACCACTGTATTTTGTCCACCCATGACTATATCTTGTACCACTGTATTTTGTCCACCCAAGAAGATATTTTGGACCACTGTATTTTGTCCACCCAAGAAGATATTTTGGACCACTGTATTTTGTCCACACATTAAGGTATTTTGGACCACTGTATTTTGTCCACCCATGACTATATCTTGTACCACTGTATTTTGTCCACCCAGGAAGATATTTTGGAACACTGTATTTTGTCCACCCAAGAAGATATTTTGGACCACTGTATTTTGTCCACACATAAAGGTATTTTGGACCACTGTATTTTGTCCACCCATGACTATATCTTGTACCACTGTATTTTGTCCACCCAGGAAGATATTTTGGACCACTGTATTTTGTCCAACCAAGAAGATATTTTGGACCACTAAATTTTGTCTCCCCATGAATATATCTTGTACCACTGTATTTTGTCCACTCATTAAGATATTTTGGACCACTGTATTTTGTCCACCCAAGAAGATATTTTGGACCACTGTATTTTGTCCACACATTAAGGTATTTTGGACCACTGTATTTTGTCCACCCATGACTATATCTTGTACCACTGTATTTTGTCCACCCAAGAAGATATTTTGGACCACTGTATTTTGTCCACCCAAGAAGATATTTTGGACCACTGTATTTTGTCCACACATTAAGGTATTTTGGACCACTGTATTTTGTCCACCCATGACTATATATTGTACCACTGTATTTTGTCCACCCAGGAAGATATTTTGGACCACAGTATTTTGTCCACCCAAGAAGATATTTTGGACCACTGTATTTTGTCCACACATTAAGGTATTTTGGACCACTGTATTTTGTCCACCCATGACTGTATTTTGTCCACCCAGGAAGATATTTTGGACCACTGTATTTTGTCCAACCAAGAAGATATTTTGGACCACTAAATTTTGTCTCCTCATGACTATATCTTGTACCACTGTATTTTGTCCACTCATTAAGATATTTTGGACCACTGTATTTTGTCCACCCATGACTATCTCTTGAACCACTGTATCTTGTCCACCCATTAAGATATTTTGGACCACTGTATTATGTCCACCCATGACTATATCTTGTACCACTGTATTTTGTCCACCCAAGAAGATATTTTGGACCACTGTATTTTGTCCACCCAAGAAGATATTTTGGACCACTGTATTTTGTCCACCCATTAAGATATTTTGGACCACTGTATTTTGTCCACCCATGACTATATTTTGGACCACTGTATTTTGTCCACCCATTAAGATATTTTTGACCACTGTATTTTGTCCACCCATGACTATATCTTGAACCACTGTATTTTGTCCACCCAAGTAGATATTTTGGACCACTGTATTTTTCCACCCATATTTTGGACCACTGTATTTTGTCCACCCAAGAAGATATTTTGGACCACTGTATCTTGTCCACCCATAAAGATATTTTGTCCACCCATGACGATATTTTGGACCACTGTATTTTGTCCACACATGACGATATTTTGAACCACTGTATTTTGTCCACCCATGAAGATATTTTGGACCACTGTATTTTGTCCACCCATGACTATATTTTGGACCACTGTATTTTGTCCACCCAAGAAGATATTTTGTCCACCCATGACGATATTTTGGACCACTGTATTTTGTCCACCCATAAAGATATTCCGGACCACTGTATTTTGTCCACCCATGACGATATTTTGGACCACTGTATTTTTGGTTCACCCATGACGATATTCTGGACCACTGTATTTTGTCCACCCATAAAGATATTTTGGACCACTGTATTTTGTCCACCCATAAAGATAATTTGGACCACTGTATCTTGTCCACCCATGACTATATCTTGAACCACTGTATTTTGTCCACCCAAGAAGATATTTCGGACCACTGTATTTTGTCCACCCATAAAGATATTTTGGACCACTGTATTTTGTCCACCCATGACGATATTTTGGACCACTGTATTTTGTCCACCCATGACGATATTCTGGACCACTGTATTTTGTCCACCCATGAAGATATTTCGGACCACTGTATTTTGTCCACCCATGACGATATTTTGGACCACTGTATTTTGTCCATCATGACTATATCTTGGACCACTGTATTTTGTCCACCCATGAAGATATTTTGGACCACTGTATTTTGTCCACCCATGACGATATTTTGGACCACTGTATTTTGTCCACCCAAGAAGATATTTCGGACCACTGTATTTGGTCCACCCATGACTATATCTTGAACCACTGTATTTTGTCCACCCAAGAAGATATTTCGGACCACTTATTTTGTCCAACCACAAAGATATTTTGGACCACTATATTTTGTCCACCCATGACGATATTTTGAACCACTGTATCTTGTCCACCCATAAAGATATTTTGGACCACCGTATTTTGTCCACCCATGACTATATCTTGAACCACTGTATTTTGTCCACCCAAGAAGATATTTCGGACCACATTATCTTGTCCACCCATAAAGATATTTTGGACCACTGTATGTTGTCCACCCATGACGATATTTTGGACCACTGTATTTTGTCCACCCATAAAGATATTTCGGACCACTGTATTTTGTCCACCCAAAAAGATATTTCGGACCACTGTATTTTGTCCACCCATGACGATATTTTGGACCACTGTATTTTGTCCACCCATGATGATATTTCGGACCACTGTATTTTGGACCACCGTATTTTGTCCACCCATAAAGATATTTTGGACCACTGTATTTTGTCCACCCATAAAGATATTTTGGACCACTGTATTTTGTCCACCCATGACTATATCTTGAACCACTGTATTTTGTCCACCCAAGAAGATATTTCGGACCACTGTATTTTGTCCACCCATAAAGATATTTTGGACCACTGTATTTTGTCCACCCATGATGATATTTTGGACCACTGTATTTTGTCCACCCATAAAGATATTTCGGACCACTGTTTTTTGTCCACCCAAAAAGATATTTCGGACCACTGTATTTTGTCCACCCATGACGATATTTTGGACCACTGTATTTTGTCCACCCATGACGATATTTTGGACCACTGTATTTTGTCCACTCATGACGATATTTTGGACCACTGTATTTTGTCCACCCATAAAGATATTTTGGACCACTGTATTTTGTCCACCCATGATGATATTTTGGACCACTGTATTTTGTCCACCCATGACGATATTTTGGACCACTGTATTTTGTCCACTCATGACGATATTTTGGACCACTGTATTTTGTCCACCCATAAAGATATTTTGGACCACTGTATTTTGTCCACCCAAGAAGATATTTTGGACCACTGTATCTTGTCCACCCATAAAGATATTTTGGACCACTGTATTTTGTCCACCCATGACTATATTTTGGACCACTGTATTTTGTCCACCCATAAAGATATTTTGGACCACTGTATTTTGTCCACCCATAAAGATATTTTGGACCACTGTATTTTGTCCACCCATGACTATATTTTGGACCACTGTATTTTGTCCACCCATAAAGATATTTTGGACCACTGTATTTTGTCCACCCATAAAGATATTTCGGACCACTGTATTTTGTCCACCCAACAAGATATTTTGGACTACTGTATTTTGTCCACCCATGACGATATTTCGAACCACTGTATTTTGTCCACCCATAAAGATATTTTGGACCACTGTATTTTGTCCACCCATGACGATATTTTGGACCACTGTATTTTGTCCACCCATTAAGATATTTTGGAACACTGTATTTTGTCCACCCATAAAGATATTTTGGACCACTGTATTTTGTCCACCCATGGCGATATTTTGGAACACTGTATTTTGTCCACCCATGGCGATATTTTGGAACACTGTATTTTGTCCACCCATAAAGATATTTTGGACCACTGTATTTTGTCCACCCATGACGATATTTTGGACCACTGTATTTTGTCCACCCATGGCGATATTTTGGACCACTGTATTTTGTCCACCCATAAAGATATTTCGGACCACTGTATCTCGAATCACTGCACAGTGGTCTGGTTTTAACGGAAATTCGGCCAAAAAAACACCATATTCCACCATTGGCTTTATTACTATCAATAAAATAGGAATATTCAAACATATCACAATGATAATATAGACAAAAACTCTCCAGTTACAAAAAATAAAACAAATATAAAGAAAAATGGACCAACCAATTGACATTTTGTTCAACAAAAGTGAAATTTTTAATACTCGCCACTCTAAAGCGGCCTTATCACCTAATTAATACATTATTATACAGGATGACCACCCATTTCTTACACAGTAACTGTTACAAAACCGTAATAAGCATTTTTTGATATGAATTCAACTATGTACTACAAACTATATCACATATAAGGAGTATTCTTATGTATGTAAGAACCCCGCGGACAAATTTGAGCATGTAACTGAAAAACCATATTTACTACGTTTATACGCACAACCACTGATCTATACGAACAACATAACCACAATCAATGGAACCGGTTCTGAAAAGTTGCGCGTACAAACATTTAACTGTCGACATCCGGGACTCACAGTCCGTTTTTGTGACTAGAAGCAAGATTTTCGAATTTAAAGCCTTATTGATTCACGTTTAATGGCAACAATATTGTGATAGATAAATAAAAAAAATAATCTATTTGATTGCACGCATTAATCAATGAGCAAAATACTGAAAAAATAAGCAACATACCGAGTATATACAGGGTGTGATAAATAAGTCCCTGTGGTTTCGGAAGAGTACACGAGTAGACAACCTAATGACAACTGGATATGAACGATTATTGTCTACACATTGAACAATTTATATATGCCGATAATCTACATGATACATGTCTACTGTAAGCGTAATTTTCGAATTAATCATTTTTTTTTTGGTACAGCCTTCGAGAACCAAGTGAACACGAGGGCCACGATAATATCACTAAACCAATAAATAAACACTAGGCATTAAATCAGTTCATTTCGGTGCTAGCCAGAGGCACCCCCATCAATGAGACTGTTAAAGTTTTCACGTGGGTTTGCCACGTGGAGCTCAATTGAAAGAATTTCACGCCGCTGAATTCCACTCCATCAATGTAAACTAGAATAAATATATTTCTTGTAATTTTAGCTAAAAATTCTCTGAAGAGTCATACAGAAAAATCTTTCAAATGAAAATTTACTCTAAAAACCATCTCACTGTAATGAGTTGAACAAAAAAAAAAAAACAAAAAACTTACCTCTCATGGGAGTACTCTGTGAAGCCCGAGCAGAACAAATCAGCCTCGACACTCCCTCCACATTCTGACACCGCGGCTCCATTTCCTTCTCCTTCTCCTTCTTCTTCCCCAACCTCATTACTACAAACCATCAGTACCACCCCACCACAACTCCCATACTTACTTTTCTGCTTCTTTTCCTTGTTATGCATGTGCATGTTCAAACACAGCCCTGCTGTGCTACTAGGGCTGACTTGCAGCAAACGAAACACACCCTTATGCGACGTTTTACCCTCCTTTTTTCCATCGGCTTTGTCTTTTTCCTTTTCAGTCTTGATGTTGTCACTGAACCGGGCCATCAGCCAATAGTCGATTTGCATTTCGAGGGGTTCCCAGGGGGATTCGCGCATTTGCACATTGGGTGATGAAGGGGGCGTTAGTGAGGGGGCTGGCGGACTGGAACAGTCGTCCATGTCCACGGAGGCTGATTGAGTGGATTCGGCTGGGCCTACTCTTACCTCCTATGGCGCATCGAAAATTTAATTTAGACATGGTCTTTACAAATATCTTTTGAACAGCGAATCGCAGCAAAAAGTGAAGAGGACCAAATTTGCAGATCTCAAAATTCCCTACAAAAACTGTCTCCTGTGATTTTTTTCTAAATGCAAAGGTTATCGAGATATGGAGCATCAAAAAATTATACAAAAAAAGGCTTTTCACAAATATCTTCTGAACGGTGAATCGCAGCGAAAAAGTGAAAAAAAACAAATTTGCAGATCTCAAAATTCCCTACAAAAACTGTCTCTTGCGATTTTGTTCTAAATGCAAGGGTTATCGAGATATGGAGCATCAAAAAATTATATAAACAAAGGTTTTTCACAAATATCTTCTGAACGGTGAATCGCAACGAAAAAGTGAAAAAAAAAAAATTGCAGATCTCAAAATTCCCTACAAAAACTGTCTCTTGCGATTTTGTTCTAAATGCAAGGGTTATCGAGATATGGAGCATCAAAAAATTATATAAACAAAGGTTTTTCACAAATATCTTCTGAACGGTGGATCGCAGCGAAAAAGTGAAAAAAAACAAATTTGCAGATCTCAAAATTCCCTACAAAAACTGTCTCTTGCGATTTTGTTCTAAATGCAAGGGTTATCGAGATATGGAGCATCAAAAAATTATACAAAAAAAGGTTTTTCACAAATATCTTTTGAACGGTGCATCGCAGCGAAAAAGTGAAAAAAACAAATTTGCAGATCTCAAAATTCCCTACAAAAACTGTCTCTTGCGATTTTGTTCTAAATGCAAGGGTTATCGAGATATGGAGCATCAAAAAATTATACAAAAAAAGGTTTTTCACAAATATCTTCTGAACGGTGAATCGCAACGAAAAAGTGAAAAAAACAAATTTATAGATCTCGAAATTCCCTTCAAAAACTGTCTTCTGTGATTCTTTTCTAAATGCAAAGGTTATCGAGATATGGAGCATCAAAAAATTATACAAAAAAAGGTTTTTCACAAATATCTTCTGAACGGTGAATCGCAGCGAAAAAGTAAAAAAAAACAAATTTGCAGATCTTAAAATTCCCTACAAAAACTGTCTCCGGCAATTTTTTTCTAAATGCAAGGGTTATCGAGATATGGAACATCAAAAAATTATATAAAAAAAGGTTTATCACAAATATCTTCTGAATGGTGAATCGCAGCGAAATAGTAAAAAGGACCAAATTTATAGATCTCAAAATTCCCCACAAAAACTGTCTCATGCAATTTTTTTCGAAATGCAAGGGTTATCGAGGTATGAAGCATAAAAAAAATATTTCAAAAAATGTTTTTCACAAATATCTTTTGAACGGTGCATCGCAGCGAAAAAGTGAAAAAGACAAAATTATAGATCTCAAAATTCCCTACAAAAACTGTCTCTTGCGATTTTTATCTGAATGCAAAGGTTATTAAGATATGGAGCAGCAAAAAATTATATAAAAAAAGGTTTCTCAAAATTATTTTTTGAACGGTGCATCGCAGCGAAAAAGTGAAAAAGACAAAATTATAGATCTCGAAATTCCCTACAAAAACTGTCTCTTGCGATTTTTATCTGAATGCAAAGGTTAATTAGATATGGAGCATCAAAAAATTATATAAAAAAAGGTTTTTCAAAATTATTTTTTGAACGGTGCATCGCAGCGAAAAAGTGAAAAAAACAAATTTATAGATCTCGAAATTCCCTACAAAAACTGTCTCTTGCGATTTTTATCTGAATGCAAAGGTTATTAAGATATGGAGCATCAAAAAATTATATAAAAAAAGGTTTCTCAAAATTATTTTTTGAACGGTGCATCGCAGCGAAAAAGTGAAAAAGACAAAATTATAGATCTCGAAATTCCCTACAAAAACTGTCTCTTGCGATTTTTATCTGAATGCAAAGGTTAATTAGATATGGAGCATCAAAAAATTATATAAAAAAAGGTTTTTCAAAATTATTTTTTGAACGGTGCATCGCAGCGAAAAAGTGAAAAAAACAAATTTATAGATCTCGAAATTCCCTACAAAAACTGTCTCTTGCGATTTTTATCTGAATGCAAAGGTTATTAAGATATGGAGCATCAAAAAATTATATAAAAAAAGGTTTCTCAAAATTATTTTTTGAACGGTGCATCGCAGCGAAAAAGTGAAAAAGACAAAATTATAGATCTCGAAATTCCCTACAAAAACTGTCTCTTGCGATTTTTATCTGAATGCAAAGGTTATTAAGATATGGAGCATCAAAAAATTATATAAAAAAAGGTTTCTCAAAATTATTTTTTGAACGGTGCATCGCAGCGAAAAAGTGAAAAAGACAAAATTATAGATCTCGAAATTCCCTACAAAAACTGTCTCTTGCGATTTTTATCTGAATGCAAAGGTTATTAAGATATGGAGCATCAAAAAATTATATAAAAAAAGGTTTCTCAAAATTATTTTTTGAACGGTGCATCGCAGCGAAAAAGTGAAAAAGACAAAATTATAGATCTCGAAATTCCCTACAAAAACTGTCTCTTGCGATTTTTATCTGAATGCAAAGGTTAATTAGATATGGAGCATCAAAAAATTATATAAAAAAAGGTTTTTCAAAATTATTTTTTGAACGGTGCATCGCAGCGAAAAAGTGAAAAAGACAAAATTATAGATCTCGAAATTCCCTACAAAAACTGTCTCTTGCGATTTTTATCTGAATGCAAAGGTTAATTAGATATGGAGCATCAAAAAATTATATAAAAAAAGGTTTTTCAAAATTATTTTTTGAACGGTGCATCGCAGCGAAAAAGTGAAAAAAACAAAATTATAGATCTCGAAATTCCCTACAAAAACTGTCTCTTGCGATTTTTATCTGAATGCAAAGGTTAATTAGATATGGAGCATCAAAAAATTATATAAAAAAAGGTTTTTCAAAATTATTTTTTGAACGGTGCATCGCAGCGAAAAAGTGAAAAAAACAAAATTATAGATCTCGAAATTCCCTACAAAAACTGTCTCTTGCGATTTTTATCTGAATGCAAAGGTTATTAAGATATGGAGCATCAAAAAATTATATAAAAAAAGGTTTCTCAAAATTATTTTTTGAACGGTGCATCGCAGCGAAAAAGTGAAAAAGACAAAATTATAGATCTCGAAATTCCCTACAAAAACTGTCTCTTGCGATTTTTATCTGAATGCAAAGGTTATTAAGATATGGAGCATCAAAAAATTATATAAAAAAAGGTTTCTCAAAATTATTTTTTGAACGGTGCATCGCAGCGAAAAAGTGAAAAAGACAAAATTATAGATCTCGAAATTCCCTACAAAAACTGTCTCTTGCGATTTTTATCTGAATGCAAAGGTTATTAAGATATGGAGCATCAAAAAATTATATAAAAAAAGGTTTCTCAAAATTATTTTTTGAACGGTGCATCGCAGCGAAAAAGTGAAAAAGACAAAATTATAGATCTCGAAATTCCCTACAAAAACTGTCTCTTGCGATTTTTATCTGAATGCAAAGGTTAATTAGATATGGAGCATCAAAAAATTATACAAAAAAAGGTTTTTCAAAATTATTTTTTGAACGGTGCATCGCAGCGAAAAAGTGAAAAAGACAAAATTATAGATCTCGAAATTCCCTACAAAAACTGTCTCCTGCGATTTTTATCTGAATGCAAAGGTTAATTAGATATGGAGCATCAAAAAATTATATAAAAAAAGGTTTTTCAAAATTATTTTTTGAACGGTGCATCGCAGCGAAAAAGTGAAAAAGACAAAATTATAGATCTCGAAATTCCCTACAAAAACTGTCTCTTGCGATTTTTATCTGAATGCAAAGGTTAATTAGATATGGAGCATCAAAAAATTATATAAAAAAAGGTTTTTCAAAATTATTTTTTGAACGGTGCATCGCAGCGAAAAAGTGAAAAAAACAAAATTATAGATCTCGAAATTCCCTACAAAAACTGTCTCTTGCGATTTTTTTCTGAATGCAAAGGTTATCGAGATATGGAGCATCAAAAAATTATATAAAAAAAGGTTTTTCACAAATATCTTTTGAACGGTGCATCGCAGCGAAAAAGTGAAAAAAACAAAATTATAGATCTCGAAATTCCCTACAAAAACTGTCTCATGCAATTTTTTTCTAAATGCAAGGGTTATCAAGATATGGAGCAAACAAAAATATTTCAAAAAAAGTTTTTCACAAATATCTTTTGAACGGTGCATCGCAGCGAAAAAGTGAAAGAAACAAATTTATAGATCTCGAAATTCCCTACAAAAACTGTCTCTTGCGATTTTTTTCTGAATGCAAAGGTTATCGAGATATGGAGCATCAAAAAATTATATAAAAAAAGGTTTTTCACAAATATCTTTTGAACGGTGCATCGCAGCGAAAAAGTGAAAAAAACAAAATTATAGATCTCGAAATTCCCTACAAAAACTGTCTCATGCAATTTTTTTCTAAATGCAAGGGTTATCAAGATATGGAGCAAACAAAAATATTTCAAAAAAAGTTTTTCACAAATATCTTTTGAACGGTGCATCGCAGCGAAAAAGTGAAAGAAACAAATTTATAGATCACGAAATTCCCTACAAAAACTGTCTCTTGCGATTTTTTTCTGAATGCAAAGGTTATCGAGATATGGAGCATCAAAAAATTATATAAAAAAAGGTTTTTCAAAATTATTTTTTGAACGGTGCATCGCAGCGAAAAAGTGAAAAAAACAAAATTATAGATCTCGAAATTCCCTACAAAAACTGTCTCTTGCGATTTTTTTCTGAATGCAAAGGTTATCGAGATATGGAGCATCAAAAAATTATATAAAAAAAGGTTTTTCACAAATATCTTTTGAACGGTGCATCGCAGCGAAAAAGTGAAAAAAACAAAATTATAGATCTCGAAATTCCCTACAAAAACTGTCTCATGCAATTTTTTTCTAAATGCAAGGGTTATCAAGATATGGAGCAAACAAAAATATTTCAAAAAAAGTTTTTCACAAATATCTTTTGAACGGTGCATCGCAGCGAAAAAGTGAAAGAAACAAATTTATAGATCTCGAAATTCCCTACAAAAACTGTCTCCTGTGATTTTTATCTAAATGCAAAAGTTATCAAGATATGGAGCATCAAAAAATTATATAAAAAAAGGTTTTTCAAAATTATCTTTTGAACGGTGCATCGCAGCGAAAAAGTGAAAAGGACCAAATTTGCAGATCTCAAAATTCCCTACAAAAACTGTCTTCTGCAATTTTTTTCTAAATGCAAGGGTTATCGAGATATGGAGCATCAAAAAATTATACAAAAAAAGGTTTTTTACAAATATCTTTTCAACGGTGAATCGCAGCAAAATAGTAAAAAGGACCAAATTTACAGATCTCAAAAAAAAAACTTACATTGATAAACGGTATAAACAATTGACTAGTTTCATCGTAGCACGTCAACATGGCCTCTCCAATGGGCAGATAAGCCAAAGGTACCGATGAAGGGACAGACGTATAACGTATAATCCTGCAACATTCCATCTAAGTACCACCCCCACCCACAAAACCACAAACTCACTTGGGCGCAAACTCCTCAGGTTTATTATCCCCCTCCATCGGAAACAAACCATTATAGACACTGTCCAACGTTGCCAAGTGTCGGGCAACACCGCAATTGCCCAGCGGAACTATGTATATACGACTGTAGCTCAGCCATTCAGGTGGCTTGCTTGATAGAATTTCGACAAATGGCCGTGCAAACCAACCAATCAGAGTGTCGTTGCCGATTAGAATTAGTTTGATCGGTGTTGCCGGTTTGGCGCAGCTGTTGCAACTGTAGGGAGGTAAATGTCAATTGACTTTAACAAGATACTTACTATTTTTGTATTTTGGAGAATAGAGCTGACAACACTGCTTTCACTTCCACCGCTGAAGTGGGTTGGAAAACCTTGATGCCCTGCAAGGAGGTCAGTCGATTGGAAATGCCCGAGCTGATGGTTTCGGGGCCTAAAATCAGAGACACCGCCTCTGGCAGTGTGGTTTCTTCTAGAGGCAACAGACGGGATATTTGGTCCAGAAAACCCTTACGGACCATTATTTCCTGCACCGGAACATCAGAGCTAACACTTAAAGAGTTCTTCTTCTTTGCCGAAGATGCAGAAGTGCGGAATAGTTTGGATTTTCGTTCGCTCAGCTCCTGCATTATGTTGCTGAATTCGTTGTCCAGCTGAAGCAACACATTGACGTTCAGGCTATAAGGAAATAGGACTTACAGTTTGTTTTTTAGACCCGCTACTGGACTCTCTGGGAGGCGATCCAGTTTGGGGATCACTTTGACCCTCGGGGTCTGTGAAGCAGACGTCGGCGTTGCCGTCACTGCCCGATGCCGCCTTTTCGTCGCCAATCTGGAAAGTGATCACCCGGTATAACACTTGTGTTTACTGTCGGAAATTGTTAAACTGATAGAGATGAGCACCGCGTTGGAGTTTCATTGAATCCGACCTACTCAATCCGGAGTACTCAGGCATCAAACCTTGTTTTTGATGGCCTCTAAAAAGTGAATCCCCGGTATAAATCCTCTTGTGTTTACTGAGGGAAGTTGTTAAACTAATAGAGATGAGTACCACGTTAACATTTCAATGAATTCGTCCTACTTAATCCGGAGTACTGAGATACTAAAGCCATTAAACCTTGCTTTTGGTATTTGATGGCCTCTGAAAAGTGACCACCCGGTATAACTGCTCTTGTGTTTACTGTAGGAACTTGTAAATTTCGGGAGATGTTAATCTTATAGAGATGAGCAACGCGTTGGAATTTTAATGAATTCGACCTACTCAATCCGGAGTTCTGAGGCATCAAACCTTATTTTTGATGGTCTCTGGAAAGTGAACCCTCGGTATAAATCCTGGTGTGTTTACTGTGGGAAGTTGTTCAACTGATAGAGATGAGTACCGCGTTAAAATTTCAATAAATTCGTCCTACTTGATCCGGAGTACTGAGATACTAAAGCCATTAAACCTTGCTTTTGGTATTTGATGTCCTCTGAAAAGTGACCATCCAGTATATCTTTTCTTGTGTTGACAAAAGAAAGTTGCAATTTACGGGAGTTATTAACCCTCAGGAAATGAGCACCGCGTTAAAATTTCAATGAATTCGACCTACTCAATCCGGAGTTCTGAGGCATCAAACCTTATTTTTGATGGCCTCTGGAAAGTGAACCCCCGGTATAAATCCTCTTGTGTTTACTGAGGGAAGTTGTTAAACTAATAGAGATGAGTACCGCGTTAAAATTTCAATTAAATCGAACTACTCAATCCGGAGTTCTGAAGCATTAACCCTGTTTTTGGTATTTGATGGCCTCTGAAAAGTGACCACCCGGTATAACTGCTCTTGTGTTTACTGTAGGAACTTGTAAATTTCGGGAGATGTTAATCTTATAGAGATGAGCACCGCGTTGGAATTTCAATGAATTCGACCTACTCAATCCGGAGTTCTGAGGCATCAAACCTTATTTTTGATGGTCTCTGGAAAGTGAACCCTCGGTATAAATCCTGGTGTGTTTACTGTGGGAAGTTGTTCAACTGATAGGGATGAGTACCGCGTTAAAATTTCAATAAATTCGTCCTACTTGATCCGGAGTACTGAGATACTAAAGCCATTAAACCTTGCTTTTGGTATTTGATGTCCTCTGAAAAGTGACCATCCAGTATATCTTTTCTTGTGTTGACAAAAGAAAGTTGCAATTTACGGGAGTTATTAACCCTCAGGAAATGAGCACCGCGTTAAAATTTCAATGAATTCGACCTACTCAAGCCGGAGTTCTGAGGCATCAAACCTTATTTTTGATGGCCTCTGGAAAGTGAACCCCCGGTATAAATCCTCTTGTGTTTACTGAGGGAAGTTGTTAAACTAATAGAGATGAGTACCGCGTTAAAATTTCAATTAAATCGAACTACTCAATCCGGAGTTCTGAAGCATTAACCCTGTTTTTGGTATTTGATGGCCTCTGAAAAGTGACCACCCGGTATAACTGCTCTAGTGTTTACAGTAGGAACTTGTAAATTTCGGGAGATGTTAATCTTATAGAGATGAGCACCGCGTTGGAATTTCAATGAATTCGACCTACTCAATCCGGAGTTCTGAGGCATCAAACCTTATTTTTGATGGTCTCTGGAAAGTGAACCCTCGGTATAAATCCTGGTGTGTTTACTGTGGGAAGTTGTTCAACTGATAGGGATGAGTACCGCGTTAAAATTTCAATAAATTCGTCCTACTTAATCCGGAGTACTGAGATACTAAAGCCATTAAACCTTGCTTTTGGTATTTGATGGCCTCTGAAAAGTGAAAACCTTATTTTTGATGGCCTCCGGAAAGAGACCTCCCGGTATAACTCTTCTTGTGTTTACTGTTGGAGGTTGTTAAACTAATAGAGATGAGTACCGCGTTAACATTTCAATTGATTCGACCTACTCAATACGGAGTATTAAAGCCATTAAACATTGTTTTTAGTATTTTATGTCCTCTGAAAAGTGACTATCCGGTATAAATTCTTTTGTGTTTAATGTAGGAGTTTGTAATTTTTGGGAGATGTTAACATTACAGAGATGAGCACCGCGTTGAAATTTTGATGAATTCGACCTACTCAATCCGGAGTTCTGAGGCATCAAACCTTGGTTTTGATGGCCTCTGGAAAATAAACCCCCGGTATAAATCCTCCTGTGTTCACTGTGGGAAGTTTTTAAACTACTAGAGACAAGTACCGCGTAAGAATTTCAATGGATTCGACCTACTCATTCCGGAGTTCGGAGGCATTGAAACTCTTATTAAAAAAAAAAAAAAAAAAAAAAGTTACCTTGTCAGTTTCAATGTACGGAATAGAACTGGAATCCAGCAGACTCTTACTACTGCTGAAAAAAGGCCGTAACGACGGCTTCGGCGTACTCGATATAGATATCGCATCCTGCTCATTGCCAGAATCATCATCGCCGCAGGACAACGAGTCTAGTTCTTGAAACAGAGCTTGAATGTCACTGGGATTGTCCAAATCAGCCCCTCTGCCACCTATAAAACATAATTCACCTAGCAAATGATGTGTGCAATTATTCCATCACGCACAGGGATACACACAAAAGCAAAATTATCAGATCCAAGCCAACAAACCGGACCGATAATTCGCCACTTACGTGCCCTTTTGTCCGAAAAATGCCAAAAAAAATTACCCTCCGAATCTGGAACTCTGAAGCGGCGCAACAACGAGACGAAACGTTGCTTTAGATTGTGTCGCGGATGCGGCATTTTTGGCCGAATAGGCTCGCTGTCCGATAGATCGCCTGCTTCTTCTTCGCCCGAGGAGATTTCATCTTCATCATCACTGAAAATCAATCACTCTATGAAAGAAACTTGCGGAAAATGGCGTACCTAAAGTCGTGATCTCTATCCACTTTGTGCTCCTGCTGGTCTACAGGAGTGGAGCTCACTTGCATAATATACAATCTTGCTGAAGGCCCAGCGTTTTTCTCCTGTTTACCCCCATCGGGCATCATATCCAGTTCCAAATCCAGCGGTTTTTGAAGTACCTGATCCATTCTGATAACGCCTTGCGCCAACGTTTTGAACCCCAACATGGTGCGGTTCTTGTAACGTTTCCTGCGTTGCAGCAGAACATGCAACTTGTTGCCCTCCCTCTTCAAAAAGTGGGGGTACTGCAGACAAAAAGTGACATCCAGGGGAGTGTCCAAGGCCCCATTGGACGGCATGGGGAGTTCGTTGGAGCGCAGAGTTCGTTTGGAGGATTGCATTTTGACAGCTATGGATATTGAGGCAATGTCGGAACCCAATGGTTTGAGCATGGTGAGCCGGGTCAGGGTGAGAGTACATAGTCTGCAATGTCAATTAGAGGATTTGCGTCATATTAAGCACGAGGTACATATTGTGTTAATCGCCATAGGTGCCAATTATACGATAAACATCGTTTGTGTAGTGTAAATCGATTTGTCTGTAATTGGTGTAATTTTTTTTTAGGTTGACAAATTCGGAAATATTCAATTTTCCGACATATCTGGGTTTGATGTTTTCCTACGACGTCAATCATCAATGTCATGTATTTTTTGTAATTGATGTAAAAGACGTTTTTAAAGGAAATGTAATCATCTTCAATTTCATTTATTTCATAACTATTTTTCGCTAGATCTAATAGTTTTCAAGATATTGATAAGAAAATCCGACAAATAATGATATAAAACCCAACTTGGCAACGCAGACATCTGTCATTGATGTGAGTGTTTTTGTACTTGATGATATTAGCTCAACTGATCCGACAACACATGAAATAGATCGCAACTTGGCAACGTGGACATCTGTCAATCAATCATCATGATCATCAATGTCATGAGTTTTTTGTATTTAATGATATTGAATTGTATTATGTATTATTAATTGAAAAGGATCAAATTTCCTATAAATTGACGCATGAATCAACCTTCTATCATCATTTTTAACAGAGTTATGAGGAATTTTGTCAGACGTTGATAAATGGTTTTTGATTTTGTATTTTATATTTTGGTCTGTATTTTTTTTTCAATGAATTTCCAAAAACATTGTTGTATTGTTTATTGAAAAGGATCAGATTTCCTATGAATTGACGCTTGAATCAGCCCTCTATCATCATTTTAAACAGTGTTTTGAGAAATCTTGTCAGACGTTGTTGAGTAGTTTTCAATTTTGTTTTTATATTTTAGTCTGTATTCCCTTTTTCAATGAATTTGCAAAACGTTGCTGTGTTGTTAATTGAAAAGGATTAAATTCCCTATAAATTGACGCTCGAATCAACCCTCTATCATCATTTTTAACGGAGTTATGAGGAATTTTGTCAGACGTTGATAAATGGTTTTTGATTTTGTATTTTATATTTTGGTCTGTATTTTTTTTTCAATGAATTTCCAAAAACATTGTTGTATTGTTTATTGAAAAGGATTAGATCTCCTATGAATTGACGCTTGAATCAGCCCTCCATCATCATTTTTAACAGTGTTATGAGAAATCTTGTCAAACGTTGTTGAGTAGTTAGTAATTTTGTTTTTATATTTTAGTCTGTATTCCCTTTTTCAATGAATTTGCAAAACGTTGTTGTGTTGTTAATTGAAAAAAATTAAATTCCCTATAAATTGACGCTCGAATCAACCCTCTATCATCACTTTTAACAGAGTTATGAGGAATTTTGTCAGACGTTGATAAATGGTTTTTGATTTTGTATTTTATATTTTGGTCTGTATTTTTTTTTTCAATAAATTTCCAAAAACATTGTTGTATTGTTTATTGAAAAGGATCAGATTTCCTATGAATTGACGCTCGAATCAACCCTCTATCATCATTTTTAACAGTGTTATGAGAAATCTTGTCAGACGTTGTTGAGTAGTTTTTAATTTTGTTTTTATATTTTAGTCTGTATTCCCTTTTTCAATGAATTTGCAAAACGTTGTTGTGTTGTTAATTGAAAAGGATTAAATTCCTTATAAATTGACGCTCGAATCAACCCTCTATCATCACTTTTAACAGAGTTATGAGGAATTTTGTCAGACGTTGATAAATGGTTTTTGATTTTGTATTTTATATTTTGGTCTGTATTTTTTTTTTCAATAAATTTCCAAAAACATTGTTGTATTGTTTATTGAAAAGGATCAGATTTCCTATGAATTGACGCTCGAATCAACCCTCTATCATCATTTTTAACAGTGTTATGAGAAATCTTGTCAGACGTTGTTGAGTAGTTTTTAATTTTGTTTTTATATTTTAGTCTGTATTCCCTTTTTCAATGAATTTGCAAAACGTTGCTGTGTTGTTAATTGAAAAGGATTAAATTCCCTATAAATTGACGCTGGAATCAACCCTCTGTCATCATTTTCAACATCCAAAACGTGAAAACTGAATCTGGTCCTTGATCTGGTCACATAGTCAAGCGAAAAATCGTTTCTAAAGTTTATTACCTAATCTTGGCATTCTATCAATTTTCACATTTAAAAATAACTTTGCATTTTTACAAACTTATCATCCAATAATCAAACTAGCCATTTCACCGCGTGAATTTATTTTCTAAACTGAAACAGTTCACCTTCAAAGCTCTCATTAACCATATTTGCTTTTCAGCAGGAAAAACAAGAGTATGCAAATGATGCAGCAATGCATAAATAAGTCGATAACATTCCATAGATAAGCGCAGTGTTGCTATTTTAGGAATAAAAGCTGCATGAAAATAGATGAATAAACAATAGACACAAATCTAATCAGCATACACCTACTAACGCTAATCAGACTGTGACACATATACCATATTAATCACGTTTATGATCCATTATATACAGGGTGTTGAAGATAAAGATGTTAATTCACATAATTAGGATGTTTCTCTGAAAATTTGTCACTGGAAATTGCACAGGAAATTGAGGTCAATTTTCCATTTAATTAGAAATTATATTAAATAATGTCTAGTATTTGTCCATACTTTCATTAGAAACGCAATTTCCAGGTATTACTCATTGTTTCCGAGAAATTCAGATTGCAATGATGTTGGAAATAAATAAAATATGAGTGTGGGTTAGTTGTAATTTATAATAATTGAACGCACAATGTGAATTATTTTCGAAATTCCAGATTTAGCTTAAAAAAATAAATCAAGAATGATTCAAAACTTTTGTTTTATTGGATTTCTAACTTAAATGCTGTTTTTTTTTACGTTTTTGTTTTTTGCAGGAATTCTGCATGGTCTGAAGTACTCAAGCGGTATGAGACCGAAACAAAAGTATATGTTTGAAAATTGGTATTTTTGACAGCATGTTTGAATACTCTATATTTTGAAATCACCGTTTCTCACAACTCTTAAATGATATGCAGGATTTTTTTTTGACGTTTAAAATTTTTTTCAGGAATTCTAGATTTTTTGAACTACATTTGGGCAAAATTTCAAGTCCCCGACTGAAGCGGTTTGAAAATTAGAGCCCCAAAAGTGGGTAAATGTTTGAAAACTCCCTATTTTGAAATCAGCATTTTTGACCACTTTTTGATGAGCTTTTCAATGATATGAAGTTTTTTTTAAAGCATTTAATATTTTTTTTTTAGGAATTCTGGATTGTTTGAACTACTTTTAGGATAAATTTCAAGTCTCCAACTCAAGTGTTTTGAAAATGACACTCACAAAAACCTAGATTGGAAATTTTTCATAATTCACAATCAATATTTTGGACATTTTTAATTGATATGTGGAATTTTAGAAAATTTCAGTTGACTTTTGAAAATTTTTACACACATTCTAGATAGTTTGAAGTATTTTTGGTCCAAATTTCAAATCTCTAACTCAAGCGGTTTGAAAATTATAGCCCCAACAACCCTAACTATGTAAATTTTCATATTTTAAAATCAATATTTTTGACTATTTTTAGTTGATATGTACAATTTCAGTTGACATTTGAAATTTTTTACACACATTCTAGATAGTTTGAAGTATTTTTGGTCCAAATTTAAAATCTCAAGCGGTTTGAAAATGACAGCCACAAAACCCCTGCTTTGAAAATTTCCATGACTCGAGCGAATTAAAATAATCTCTAGAATATCCCACTTTTTTCTTAGTAAATAAAGTAAAATAAACTACTCGCAATAATTGCTATTATTCCCTCACTGCTAACGCAGCTAACGCTTTCTTGGGGAATAATAACGTTATTGACTCACGGACTATTCTGACTCATAATAGGTTCAAGGGAAATAAAATAACACAATCAAAACATATAGTTCAACAACCTCCAACCCATTAGAACCCCATCAACCCACACAATGACTCATACAATTACCCCAAAATCCCTCCCTACTCCCAATAAACCATACATTTATAATATACATATTAATCCCTAAGAAATACCTGGGTATGCAATTCGATGGTGTTCTGTCCACCCAAGTGGCATAAAGGCGCATTTTGCTGGGAATAAAGGCACCCGCCCCGGACACTGTTTTGTTTGGTTTTTCACTCATTTTCACGGCACTTTTCCTACGCGATCAATCAGCTTGTTTATGCGGGTCAGAAAACGGCATTTTCGGGTTTGGTAACTGCGAATATCAACAAAACAATGGATTACTTTGCAGGGCAATAACAACAAAAGCGATGGTGTTGTGCACTGGTCAACTTTCTGTTGCCAACTGTTGGAAATTGGCAGCAGGGAGCAGAAGATGGTTTGTAAGCAGTGTTGCCACTGTATGATTTTGTATGAAAGCTTTGGTGTTTTAATCATGATAATTATGCTCCATCCAATCGATAATCACCTTTATTTTAATTATGATTAAAAAATTAAAAAGACTTCTTTATTTGTTGCATTGGCCACACTGACTGGAGTCTGACGTTGGCACATCACTTGGTTCACGTTCGAAGTGGAACTGTCAAATTTCCGCTGGACAAACTGGTATCATATGGTAGTATCCACAATGAATTTGGCGTGTACGTGACTTTGAACATAGATCCAATGTATATGGTGGAATACGATTGCCATTTGCCAAGGGGAAATTTGACAGTTCCAATCCGAAAAAAGATTGAATGTAAACCTTACATTATCAATTAGTGACAGTGTTGCCAGATTCAAAAATGTGTTTTTTCTCAAGACCAATGTACGCGTGGATTACAGGGTGTTTCCTAAAAGAACGTATGAGGAAATACTTTGTCAAATATTCTATTTAAATAGGATACTCTTACTCTGAGGACGATTTTTACTCAATGTTTCCGCAACCGTTCATATAATCTATGAATCAAAACTTCAAAATTGTATTCAGTGGTGTAGCATACTGGAGGAATTAAGGGTAAAAAACATTGTAAGCTAAAGCTTATCGTGCATTTTTATACGTATGCCTATCACAACGTATTACGTTAAAGGGAAAATGTGTCTGTGGAGCTTCTTTCATGGACGGTTGGATGGTCGTATAGATCTTATAACAAATGAGTTGCAATAACATAACATAAATATTTTCAAAGGAACCATGGTTGTCAGTCTTGAAGTTAATTCCGTTGACGAAGGTATATTTTCTTTGAAATAAAATTAAAATTCATGTTTGCAGTTTGCAGTGAGTGAATCTGTACTTCAAATAGTTTTCTGTAGGAGTCGAACTAAAATCGTTTAGCATATAATCTTGATAGATAGAATACATTGTTAAAAACATCCTATCTCTGTTTATAATAGTTATAATAATAATAATGATATTATAACAACAGTCTTTATTGAGAACAAGTGCAAGAACAGTGATCTTGAAAAGCGGAGTCTATAGGCTATTCAGAATCAACCCTAAATACCAATACATATTGTAGAACTTCACAGCATTTTACAAAAAACAACACTATTTGTTCAAAAAATGCAAACATCGCAACATCGCGTGTCAAATTCAGAACATAAACAAAATGTTATTGACTCAAACAAATTTCCCACGTTCGGGGTGTTATGCTGATTCTAATCGTTCAATTTTCGAAGGTGTAAACTTATTGCAAAACCAAATGTTGGATAACGATTGAACACGATATGAAAACTTTTACCCCACGTTCATGAAGAAGATAAGGAGTTGAAGATTTAACTCAACTTGAGGAGACCCGCGATATATCAATTACCAAGATAGAAATTTGAATAACTGGCAACATTGTATTCAGCCCTGCGACATCTGTCATTAATGTCAGGAGCGAGTCTACATAACTCATTTACATATACTGCTCGAAGCTCGAATGTATGACCTAAACAGAAAACAGACTTTTCTTAATTTGTGTTGAAAATGAACAGTTCCAGGAGTATTCCTGGCAAGGAAAACATGGAAAGGATAAACTATCTTATTCAGGTATCTTTGTTTATTATTGTTGTTTTTGACAATTATGTTTTAACTGATTTTATTTCATACTGTACCATAAAGTATGATTTACCGGACACAAAAGCAGTCCGCTAAATAACACTCTGCATTATAAGAGACTGTGAAATTGTATTATAAGAATACATAATTTGACTAACTTTGAAAGTGGTAGCATGCTGGCGCCATCTCATGGTTTCAATTAATAACATGACATAAAATGTTTTTAACATAAGTATAACCTATCCATATTACCTAAGTGGTGACATGGTTTGACTCGCGTCGTCCGAGGCGCCATCTCATGTTAAGAATGTGAGGTGGACTGTCACCACTCAATGTGTGCTTTGTTAATAAGAAAGCACTTTTTCTCTTGAATCGATTTGAAAAAGCAGTCACAATATGAAATAAAACATTGCACTATACGCAGCTGTTAAATGTCATTAAAATACTAGTCTAGAAATTCCATAAACATCTTGATCTTATGTAATTTAAGAAGTCATTTACCGGCTTAGTAACATGAATTACTATTTCAGCTAAGTAATGAATTCGCCACAGAATCACCATGCAAACATGTTGCTTCCATACAATACTCCAAACTGGCTGTGGATATTTCAAAGAAGACGGTACAAAGACTGTAAGCATAAAAAAACGGATTTTTTCAGCTCATCTGCAGCTTTGTTCCAGGGATTCCCAAATTAAGAACGCCTTTTGCAAATCCTGCAGGACTGTTTTGATTCCAGGAGTAACATGTAAGGTGAACATTAAAAAAAAACGGTTGGTTAGACATTGCTTGAAATGTAAAAATATCAAGATCTTTGATATTAGGAATAGAAATTATGTTCCTTGGATTATGAAGGATGAAAGTGTTGTTGAGAGGATTGATTTTAATAAATAATTTGATGAAAAACTGTATTTGTAGGATTTTTCAGTCTCTACCCGGAAATAAAGTTTATTCTCGGACTCTACACTTACAACAGTATGTTCTTTAATCGTCACAATTTTGTGTCTTTCGCGCATGACGTAAGTGGCTGAGCGTTGACGCCACCCGTCGTACGGCAGTCAGTGCTGCCAATTCAAAATTATTGCCTGGGAATTAACAATACCTACCCCGCAGTGGCGGCTCGTGGTCAATTTTCTTAGAGGAAGGAGTTTCTTTGTAAGATTTCCCCTTCTTCAAAAATAATTTCCAGTAGGAAAAGTTCCGTTCTATTCGCCGGCCGCTCATGTCTCAAGTATGTATCACCAGCGATTCGCCGGAGATTCATATTACAAAATAGGGAACAATTCGGTTAAGCGTCGGGTACTCGAGACAGTTTTTTTTTAATACGGGACTGCACGGAAATCCTAGAAAAACCCTTGGATTTTTGGACAAATGCGTTTCATCATGGCCACGTAAAACCAGTCAAATACCCCACAAAATTAATAATTTTTCATTTGAAAAATAATTGACAGACGAAACAGTAAAAACAAGTTCACAACCACATATCCAGTCGGCTAAATCGTACATACCTTTGTGAAAGTTTCGATGAACTTCTTTAATTTTGTCTTTACTGGTTTGTCGTATAATAAGTTCAGACATTGGGCGACAACTTTTCTTGAAGTCACTTGTTTTTGCAAAGTCAAGTTTGTTTAATTTTCTGCTTTTATTATCTACAGTGTGACCTATTTGTTTTAGGGTCGCACCTTGAAAAAAAGTTATTAAGAGACCGATTGGGCTTTTTTTTAATTGTGTCGCTTGACAAACTGTATCCTCTCACCAAAAATGAGGTCGCTCATGCAAAATCGAAGGCCTACTTTGCCAGTTCTCAAGAGCAGAATTCTGACAAACCACATTAGCGATTTTTTTAGAAAAAATCGATGCATGCCACTGAATTCGATATTTTTCAAAACGAGAATACCATTTCTTACCAGAAAGTATCAAATAGTAACTATTCCGTATATAGAAATAGATTATTTATTTGTTTCAACTTCATAGTTGGTCATGAAAAAACAACTAAATTCTGATGGTAATTTCCACCATGCCACAAGTTTTTCCAATACACCTGTCATTTCTTTTGCCAATATTGAAAATTATATTCGATATCAGCTATGAAATGATTTCACCAGAGACGCGGATCAAAAAAAAATATAATATATATTTTTTTTTTTGGTTAAATTTGGTATAGGCCCGTTTTGCGGGATGGTGAATCCAGTGGCGTGCATAGAGTTTTTCTTCAGAATCGCTAATGTGATTTATCAAGTTATCAAAAAAACTTGAGCCAAATCGAGCAATTGAACTTTTTTTCGGCGTGACCCGAGAAAAAATGGGTCACACTGTATAAAAGTAGACTCGACAGTTCATAACTCAAAATCACTTAAAAAAACTCATCTACCAATGATAATATTTTTTATTCTATATGCAAACTAACCTCACAAGAAGATACATCGTACATGCGCTAGGCAATTAGCGTATCCGTTTGTCGAAAGGATTGTTGGCGGCTTAAGCTGTCTCTTGACCCGAGACTCCGAGACACGATTTAATTTTCCAATTCGCTTAGAAGTTCGGATACGCTCGCTAGCTGTGTATTTTTTGCCAAGCTTTATCACCACAAGGGCAACTCTCACAACCAGTAAATATCATATAATACTGGACCCAAGCCGTATTTCTAAATTTTGATTGTGCCTGAGCATTTAATCACGACTTTTAAGGTGGAACAGTCAAGTTAATATAAGGTGAAAGTGATAATAATTATTGTAACGTAATTGAAGTAGGTGATTATTTTCTGAAATATGTTTGGGAGGTCATTGACCTAATGAGACCTATAGAGGAGCCGTCCTGCTTGCTACTCCGTATTACCGTACGTATTATAATGATCTGATATAAGGAGTACCTATTTATTTATCCAAGAAAATACTTGAATTATAGAACCGGCCCTGAGGGTGCAGATAATACCGACAAAATCGCAATTTCTTACATCTTTGTTCCTTAAATATTTTCGAAAACGCGGTCACGCTGAGCGGGAATATTGAAATTTGGAACACTGCCTGAACTTTTGACGTTCAATTAGATTCTGGGACCAAAATTTTATTGAACTAGAACAGTTGAGAAAGGAAAAAAAATCAAAAAAACAGAAATTGAGTTAGAATGAGGCAAATAACAAATGTTTAAAATGGCAATTCACGTAAAACGTTATCAAAAATATTAGAAAAATAAAAAGTGAGTTATTAAAATGAGTCGTATAAAAAGCTCCCGAAATGAAAAACTGCATCAAGACGAAAAAACAAAAACAGAACCTAGAAAATGATGCAATAGTGTCAATTGAAAACTCCATATGCAACGGTGTTTAAAATCATTGCGTCATAATAAGTGAAATAACAAGTTACCAAAATGAGGAATTCTCCATAAATAAGAGAAAAACAAAAACAGGACATAATTAGTTTGAGCAGTGTATCACCTTAACCACTCCACTCCGACACCCACCACAAGAACACACCCATCCCATCAGCCACAAAATTCAAACTCCCAACCTCGCCACCCGATTGGCCAACCACCAATTGTTTGACAGCCAACATCCTAACGGACTTTTTCCACATACCAGTCATATCTACCTTGTTTTTTGGCATATTTCACTTAAAAAAACCCCAAAACCACGTTTTACCAGTTTTATACTAGATTTTAAAGAAAAATGACGACCCGCGAACGCGTCCACGTGCAATACAACCAGGAAAATGCCTTGCAACGGATACCAGGCAAGGGGGCCATCAAGCCCATTGAAAAACGGGGCGCTTTGGGGGACCTGGGCAATACATTGGGGAATGCGATGGGGCCGCCGAAGAAGGGCTTGGAGATGGTTAAGAAGGTGAACAAGGAGATTGTTAAAGAAAACGCTAAACCAGTGGTTAAGCCTAGTAAGGTGAGATTGTAGTTGTTTTGGGGGCCTCTGAGGCCTTGCATTGTAGTTATTATTGATTTTTGTATTTTTTTTACCCGTTTTGGGTCTTGTGTCATTAAGCGTCCCATGCATTTCAGGCTTTTTTTTATGGATTATAGTAGACTGTCTAAAACATAGTTTGACAAAACAATGTTGAGGTATTTTCATTTTATTCAGATAAAATGAACAAAAGCACCGTATTTACTTGAAAGGTGAATTTTCGCAAAATCTAGTGAAAAACAGCGAGATTTTTTTTTTATAGGAGAATAGATCTAATCTCATTACTCCACTATTTTAGAGCCAATCAGAACAATAGAACATTCAACAAAATGTCAACCTTCAAATTAATAATTTTGAAACAGCCCATTTGACCGTCCATACTTGTTTTATAGTCATTGTGTTAACAACCTAACCTCACTTTAAGTACAGTTGTTAAAAAATACTGTGCAAATTAGATCAAATATTGCATAGTTCGCTTCAATTATTAATTAATCATAAAAAAAGTAAAGTATTCTACTCGCGGGAAATGGCTATTACTCACTCAGATGATTACGCAAACTTCATCCTCGTGAGTAATATCCACCATTTCCCGCTCGTTGAATAATATACTATTTATTATTATTAACAATAAAACATTTTAGAAAAGAGATAATAATGCTCGCACATATGTAAATATCCACTGAAAAATTGAACCTATCTATTTTTGATCAAAAATACAATATAATACAATATACAATATGTTTTTTCGATTTATTTTTTAGTTAGGTATATACATCAGGAAAAGAAAATTTAAAAAAATTGCAAATTAAAAAAGTGTTGGTTTTCAAGTAACTTTTTTCCTAATTTCTTCCTGCTTTTAATTGATTTTGAATTTACAGTGTATTTTTAAATAAAGTTATATCCGAAAGTGCTTCGTTTTGGGTGTTGAAGTTTTATGGAAAAAATGCCTTTCATCATAATTATTACATTAAAAAAAAAAAAAGTACGCCACTGCTTTTTCTTAAAATCAATATAATTTTTGAAATACTCATTTACTTGAATTTTTTTCGTAGGACGAACGGTTTTGTAAAATTAAAAACTTTTACATCAAAAAATATGATTCAATGGTCAAAAGGATACCAAATTTTGTAAAAATATCTCGAGTGGTAGGAAAGTTATGATAAAAAAGTAGTAGAAAAAGCATTATTGAACATAATTTTATATACATTCTATACAATGTTAAAGGGAATGTATCAACTTGAAAATCACCCTGTATAATTATATTATGTTTCTCAACCATCATTAATTCAAATTGATGATGGCTTTATTAGCTCGAAACGTTGAATAAATGTTAAGTGTGATATGTAGCCTAAACACGAATTCAAATTAAAATCTACTTGAAAAGGCTAGTAATAAAGTTGATGATGGTTGGTCCAAGACGAAACGTCGGATCATAAATTTGATGACACCATTTTGTAGACGGAAAAAGGTATTTGGAGTTCTCAACGGCATTATACTGAGTATACTTTTTCGTGCTTTGAACTTCTCTGTATATCCTACCGTTTCCAAGATATGATTGTGAAAATTGAAATTTGTTACACCCTGTATAAAAGTATAGCCCCGGAATTTGCCGCTATCTCGTTTCTATGATACCGGATGGCAAAGTTTTTTTTTACATCAATTTTTTTTTCAATAATTCAATTAAATTTTGACAGATTTTTTTTTTAATTTGGCAGCGTTGTTGTAAGTAATGTGTTTTAGAAGGTCTACTATCATTCTATATTTTTTTTAAGAAATGCGTGGGTTCATACACAAGAGCCAATTTTTTTACCCTCAACTCTTTTTTGAATGATTTTTCTTTGTTTATTCGTAGTTTTTTGAACATTTTGACGTGCACTTTTCATATAAGTGATTTTGACATTTCAATGAATTG
The DNA here is from genome assembly GCA_958502075.1 of Orchestes rusci. NCBI lineage: Eukaryota > Metazoa > Arthropoda > Insecta > Coleoptera > Curculionidae > Orchestes > Orchestes rusci. The sequence goes on along the minus strand of OY293313.1, from coordinate 21,031,185 downwards.
CTGAATTACATCATTTCTTTGCGATTTTTATACATCTCTGGGATTCAGATAAAACATTGAAAATAAAATGACAAGTTCCCGTAAACTTTTTTCCTAGAGGCCCTCTCTACGGAGATACGGGCCCCGAAAAGACGCCACTGGAAATCAGTTTTTCTTGAATAACTTTTTAACCACTTAATATAATTTGATGAAAATTTAATATGATAAACAGTTAACATTACCTCTTAAAATACTGCCCTTAAAACATAATTAGCTTGTTTAGTTTACCAGGGGCGGACTAGGTTGTACATTCTAATGTTTAAATTCTCAACACCTTGTATGATAAGGACTTGAAAAAAATAAATTTTGATAGCCTGAACCTTAGGCTACAAAAAAGGTACTCTTGTTCATTATCAATAAAATGAACCGTTTTCGAGAAAAAAAACAGATTTGTATTGAAAAAACCTCGAAAAAAGAAAGTGGTGCCCTCGACGAAATTATTTTAAAAAATGTTTTTTCTAATTTTGCATTGTTTTTTCAGATTAATTTTAATAAACATTTCGAGGAAAATATAGGTTTAATTTTTTTTTTAAAGAAATTTCGTCAAGGACAGCACTGCATTATGGCTATTTTCGATGGTTTTTCCAATAAAAATATGTTTTTTCTCGAAAACGGTTCATTTTATCGATAATGAACCAGAGTACCATTTCTTCTGCCTAATGTTCAAGGTATCGAAATGTATTATTTTCAACTCTTTATCATCCAAGGTGTTGAAAATGTAAGCATTCAAATGTACAACCTAGTTCGCCCCTGGTAAACTAAACAAGCTAATTATGTTTTAAGGGCAGTATTTCATGAGGTAATGGTTACTGTTTATCATATCAAATTTCCATCAAATTATAATAAGTGGTTGAAAAGTTATTCAAGAAAAATTGATTTCCAGTGGCGTTCTTTCAGGGCCCGTATGTCCGTTAGTCATCTTATTTTTCAATCTTCTATCAGAATCCGAGAGATCTCCCACATTATCCCGGACACCCTGTATAATTGGGTTATAACCGTTTTCTCCTCAAAGGTGGTCCTACCAAGAAAACCCATCCGTCAAGAGAGCACTCTGCTGAAAAACGCCAAACTAACCGAGAAAACCAAGGAATTAACCATCATCGATGTTGACGAAAAGACCAAAGATGATCCTCAAATGATGACCGAGTACATTGAGGACATCCTCACGTACGTGCGCTCCCTGGAAGACCAATACCCCATCAAAGAGAAGTTCCTCAACCAGTCTAAAGTAACTTCAAAGATGCGCGCCAAACTAGTAAACTGGCTCATCGACGTGCATAGAAACTTCAACATGGTGCTGGAAACTCTTCATCTGTGCATATCAGTGGTTGACAGATACCTCCAAGTGAACGAGAATGTCGATAGAGCGATATTTCAACTTGTAGGGACAGCCGCCCTGTTACTAGCGGCCAAATACGAAGAAGTCTTCATCCCTGACATTGAAGACTTTGTCTTCATCTGCGACGATGCCTTTACGAAAAAACAAATCCTGCAGATGGAAATTGACATTTTTAAACGTCTAGACTTCAAAATGGGCTGGCCAGTGTCCATTTTCTTTTTGAGAAGATACAGCAAAATTGCTGCAGTTCGCGCAGACCAACATACTCTGGCCAAGTATATACTTGAGCTGGCCTTGCTGGAGTACGACCAGGTGCCCGTAAAGCCCTCTTTACAAGCGGCAGCTGCAATTTGTCTGGCCATAGCTGTGGTGAATGAAGTGGACGCTGGCAAAGTCTGGACAGCTACCATGGTGCACTATACCAAGTACAAGTTTGCTGATTTTAAGCATGTGGTTTGCGATTTTGCCGGGATGGTTTGCGACGCTGAGAACTCCAAATATGACTCTGTGAGGGTTAAATATTCCTCGTCCAAGTATGGGAGAATTAGTCTGAATAGCAAGTTGAGTTCGCGAGGTATGTGCAAGTATTTGATAAAGAAGTAAATGTTAGTTTGACTATACTAGGTTATTTTTGACTTTTATACATGTATGTGTGGTTAATTTTTATTCATTTATATGAGACTGTCTGTATTGTATTGACATTGATAGTTTAATAAATTTATTCTAAGCAAGCAGGGGTTTTGATGTACATATTGTGGTGGAACGTTGGAGAATAAAACTTCAAGTTATTCGATGGTTTTTTTGAGTTGGTTTTAGTGATGAGTGGAAATGGTGACAAAAATAAAAAAAATCTACGCAATAACCTAAATAACATCAAATTCGGATTCGTTACATCCAAGAACGCCGGATCTAGAAAACAAAGGAGGGCAAAGACGGGAACTGCCGCCTCTCCCCCCATCTAATACTCACTCGTTATTTTATTTTACTTTTAATTAACTAAAACTCATACAACTTGCCAAGATAGTTGGAAGTGTACAGGGTGATTCATTTTCAGCGACAAGGTGCCAGTTCTCGTGAAGTATTCATCATAGAAACTCAAGAAAAAAATCTGTAGAGTAATATGCCCAAGACAAAATGCTGGAAATATATTTCAAGCTTCTAGGATCGCCGCAAATAGGCGTAAGGTACTGTGAAAACAGAAAATCGATACATTTTCGAAATTTTCCCCGGTGAACTACCAAATGAGAATATGGAAACAAATTTTGGAAGATCTTCTCTACAAAATTGCCCCACGACACCTCTCTAAGTTGTCAAATAAGACAGCTACAAGCTGTCAAACTTGATGTCACTAATTTGCCTATAACTTCGAAATTCCTTAACCGATTTGACTGTTCTCGACTTGAAACTTCATTATGATGATCTTGAGTGAATTTAATAAAACACGTGTTTCGTCGTTTTCCAAAATTAGACCCTTAAGGGGGTAAAAGGGGCGAGGGTGTGATAAATAATATCATCAACGCCGAGCCATAACTATTATAGATAGACCCATGAAATTTCGAAGAGATGTTCTGCTTAATATTTCTAGGTCTGCTAAGAAAGGATTTTGCGAAATTTTATTCCTAAGGGGGTGAAAAGGGTGGGGGGGTAGAAAAATGAAAAATTATGTATTTTTGGTCACATCGACTTGAAACTTCATCTTAATAATCTTGAATGAAATCAATGAAATACGTGTTTCGTCGTTTTCCAAAATTCAACCCTTAAGGAGGTCGGCTGCCCCATGCAAAAACACAGTAACTGACATTTTCGCCGAAATCGAGAATTCTCACTATTCGAATTACTGTGTTTCTGGCGCACATTTTGGTATAATTGGAATTGAAATCGGCCAGAAAATACCTGAGATTTCACACTGCCCATACCTAGTAACTGCACTGAATTTTCCAAATTCCCATACTAAAACACAGCAACTCCAGTATCCCATGCAAAAACACAGTAAGTGAAAATGCAGTTACTGTGTTTTTGCAGTCCGGTGTGCACTTACTTTGTTTTTGCATGGGAAATATATTCAACTTTTCACCACAAATACTACAACCACCATTGCGGATACCTAGTAAGTGGCGGACTTGCTATTGAGCTTCCAGTTTTAGATCAAAATTCAAAAGAGGCGAACGTCATGTTGTCGTTTCCGTCGAATTCAAGTGGAAGAACAAAACGCATTATAGATTTCTCATTGCTGGAGACCGCTGAAGATCGTCGGAACAAAATGGTAATAATCATGTTTTTTTTAACTCATTTGGAATATGAGGACAACTAGAACTAGCTTCTCTCTCAATCTTAAATGTTAAAACTATAAAATAAGTTAGCAGTACAATTCTGGAATGTGTCTTGATAGATTGTTTTCAAAATAATGTCATATAAGAGAAGCTTTTTCATAATTCCCACTTATTTAAAAAAAGAATCTGCTCATAGCGTTATGTCGAACCAGTAGAAATATTTTCCGCCATAAAAAATGAGACATGTTCATGGTTTACTGATCGTCTGGAGAGCAACGAACAAAAAGATGAATATATTGAATTTCTAAGCGATGTTCTTCACCTAACACAGCCCAGAACAACCTGTAGTATATTATCTTTGAGGAAATATTTATTCAGGAAACCCAGGAATTTGATACGAGTGGTGTGGGGAATAGATTCAATAAAAACTTGGAATATTTTCATGCAGTTACTGTGTTTTTGATCCAGAATTCAATTATTCTTTATCGGTGATCAAAATCAGTAAGTGCAGTTGCTGTGTTTCTGTAAAATATATCTATTTTAAATTGATAGGTATAATATGCAGAAACAGTTTTTCGATTGCCGAGGTCGCTTATTTTCCACTATTTTATTTAAAACTATCATGAAAACGTTGCTCAGATCGACCCTTCTATTGTGTATAAATTTGAAATAAAAATTCCAACAAATGGAGTAAGGCTAGTAAATTATAACAAAAACCCGATTTTCTCAAAACTTTGTTCGAAGTAGTTACTGTGTTTCTGCTTGGGGCAGCCGAGGTGAAAGGGGTGGGGGTGTGAGATCATAAATCAATAAAAAAACTGTATTTTTGATCACATCGACTTGAAACTTCATTATGATGATCTTGAGTGAATTTAATAAAACACATGTTTCGTCGTTTTCCAAAATTCAACCCTTAAGGGGGTGAAAGGGGCGGGGGTGTGATAAATAATCTATCATCAAGGCCGAGCCATAACTATTATAGATATAGCCATGAGATTTTGAAGAGATGTTCTGCTAAATATTTCTAGGTGTCCTAAGAGAGGATTTTGCGAAATTTTACTCTCAAGGGGGTGAAAAGGGTGGGGGTAGAAAACATCATATATTGATGAAAAATTATGTGTTTTTGGTCACATCAACTTAAAAAACTTGATTGAACACATGTCTCGTTATTTTTTGAAATTCAACCCCTGAGGGGGTCAAAGTAAAAGATTATGTATTTTTGGTAACATCATCCTGAAACATCGTATAAATAATCTCAAATTAAATTAACTAGATACTTGTTACGTTATTTTGCGAAATTCAGTCCCTAAGGGGGTCACTTGTGTGAACTTAGCAACCAAAAGTTAGCGGCCAATTTGCCGAAGGCGCCCGAACGGAGAGCTCAGTAGCCTAGTTTATACCGACAACTTGGTCCGCGGACCAAGTACCAAATTCGGACTATATCCGAACCAAATATTTGGTTCGAATGGTGTAAACTGTTGCGGACTAAGCTGGTCCGCTCTTGGTTCGGTACTCGCCAGCAAGTGTACCGAACTAAATTTGGTTCGATCTGGATCAAAATTATGAGGTTATGTTGATTGTTATTATTGTGAATTGTGTTGGTTCTGAGTTTCTAAGGCAATCTGAGCGTACTTACTCATGTTTTTTTTGGTTACAAATTGTGTTGATGAATAATTTCGACTTGTTTTTGACATTTGACGAATTGCGGGCGTACAGATTTAGTTCACGCGTTGCAAGACCGTGTAAACGGGCGAGAAGCAATCATTGGTCCTACCGTACTATCCCCACCTACTTGGTCCTATCCGACTGAACTAAACGAGTTATCGATGTAAACTAGGCTAGTGGCGTGCGATATGATGGATTTAGCGAAACGCTTCTTCCGCTTCTCCAAATTTGGGTCGATAACGATCTCAAGAAGGTTAAGAAAAAGTAACAAAATAAATTTATGGAGTAAACACACAATTATTGTACATAACCTGAAATCGATGTTTGTTATTTATGTTTGTTAGGAGAAACAGATATATTCGGCAATTGTTGGGAATATTGACAGTAATAATTCAAATATGTATAGGCATAACCAGAATGACACATTCGTTGAACACCAATAACACTAATTAAGAATCTAAAATTGAAAGTAGCGGTTAAAAATTAAAATCCATATCTCGAAAACTGTATGTACAGGGTGTCCCAACGATAGAGTAAAGTAGGTTTTATCATATAGGATATGAAAAATAACAATATCAATATGCGTCACAGGTTAGGGGTGTAAATAGCGCACATTCTGAAAATATTTGGAAACATACAGGGTGAGTCACAAAAGTATGGCACGAAAAAGTATAATTTTTTTAAATGGAACCCCCTGTATATTAATTGATATTTCAATTCTTTCTTCAATTTGGAACAAAAATTGTGCTACAACTAATGTTCCTGAATTCAACCGTTATCGAGATATCGCGTTTTAAAAATGGCATTTTTGCAACTTTGACATGCTATAAAACTCAAACTATTCAAGTTAGAGGAAAATGGTTTGCACATTCCTATCTTAACTTTTCAAGAGCTCTTCTGTCATTTGGATAGAAGGTAACGTCAACTGTCAACTTTTTTCGGCACATTTTGACATTTTTTCACAATAATGGATTTAATCTCCTTGAATAGCTCTTGAAAAGTTAAAATAGGAATGTGCAATCCATTTTTCTCTAACTTGAATAGTTTGAGTTTTATAGCATGTCAAAGTTGCAAAAATGCCATTTTTAAAACGCGGTATCTCGATAACTAACTAATTTTTTTGAACATTCTATAGTGAGACGGTTATCATGAAATTTCACCCTCTTGGGAGGGGGAGCAAGTCGATTTTTCTTTTCGAGGAGGTAGTTTAGGATGTCTTCTATAACTCCCATGAGTTTTATTCTGGCTATACGTACAGTTATGCCTATACATATTTGAATTATTACTGTCAATATTCCCAACAATTGCTGAATATATCTGTTTCTCCTAACAAACATCGATTTCAGGTTATGTACAATAATTGTGTGTTTACTCCATAAATTTATTTTGTTACTTTTTCTTAACCTTCTTGAGATCGTTATCGACCCAAATTTGGAGAAGCGGAAGAAGCGTTTCGCTAAATCCATCATATCGCACGCCACTGAGCTCTCCGTTCGGGCGCCTTCGGCAAATTGGCCGCTAACTTTTGGCTGCTAAGTTCACACAAGTAAGGGGGTCAAATTCGGACTCAAAGGAGTGGGTGGAAAAAATCGTTAATTGATAAAAGATTATGTATTTTTGGTAACTTCATCTTGAAACTCCGTATAAGTAATCTCAAATTAAATTAATTGAATACATGTTACGTTATTTTGCAAAATTGAGCCCCTAACGGGGTCAAATCGGACTCAAAGGGTGGAAGATTATGTATTATTGTTAACATCATGTTGAAATTGAACATATGTATCGTTGTTTTTCAAAATTCAACCCTTAGGGGGGACAAAGTCGGGCTCAAATAATCTTGTTTGAAATTAATGAAGTACGTGTTTCCGTTTTTTTTTTAAATTCAAATCTTATCTAAGGGGGCGAAAGCAGTGGGTGGCAAAAATCCGAACAAAAATCATAAAATAAATGAAAAGTTGTATATTATATTTTTGATCACATCAACTTTAAATCAATAATCTCAATTTAAAGTGTTTGAAATTTTATATGACACCAGCAGAAGCCGTCACGGCTTCGCCCGCAATGGTCATCATAGTGAAGTTTCAAGTCGATGTGACAAAAAGTATATAATTTTTCATCAAATATGATTATTCACACCCCCAACCCCACCCTCAAAGTAGGCGGAGGGTTTTGAAATTTTGAATTCTCACTCAATTTTTCATTAAGACCAACTTTCTCCAATAACTTTTTGTCGTAACTCTTTTAGTCGTGAGAAAAATAGCGTTTGAGTTTATTTTCAGGACACTTGATTTTTTGGGACTAAAATTATTATACAAATTGGTTTCCATCCAAGCAGGGCTGAACCCCGCGACAAGAGCAAATGCGAAAGGCTTCAACCACATATAGAAAGAAAAATCTTGTAGCACATCATGCAGCTGCAGCTAAGTACCAGCAAAGCCATCTTGGGGATTATAGATCAAATGAAACACGGGTTTCATTGATTTCATGCAAGATTATTAATAAGAAGTTTGAAGTCGATGTGACCAAAAATACAATTTTTTATTGATTTAATTAAAATTGCTGTCGAAGCGGGCGAAGCCGTGGCGGGTACAGCTAGTTTTTCTATATCATTATTTGAAATAGAAGAGTTACGGAGACTGCATCAGGAATCCGTCAAGGAATACTTTTGAAACAGCCCCCGTAAATTTGAATGTGTCAAAAAGATAGGAGTGCCTTGCCAACGGTCGGGATTGTCAGCATTGGCACAGGGTTTTTTGTTTTTTTTTTAGTTGATTTCATTTTTTTTTTTTGAAATAAGGTGTTCACTGGTCAAGCGTATTACTTTTGGCAAGTGGTGCACTGTATTCTACTTGTCAGCAGCTCGTAGAAAAAAAAACGAAAAATAGTTGGCATTCTCACTTATAAGCTTTAGTTTTCAACATCAACTGAGGAAAATGTTAAAAGCGAATCAAAACAAATCGATATGTATATTTTTGACTCATTCAAATTTATAGGGGCTGTTTCAAAAGTATTCCTCGCGTGATTCCTGATGAAGTTTCCGTAACTCTTCTATTTCAAATGATATAGAAAAATTATCTGTATGAAAGAAATTTTCCAAATAATACAATGGAGGCATCTATTTAGTGGGTTTGCATTTGAAAATGTCGAAAAAACTGTAAATACAGGTTTGACTTTTACAATTCATGTTGTGTGGTCGGCTAAAGCAGATAAAATCAACCCCAAATAAATGCACCAGAAAAAGCAGATTTTCTTCTTTAAAATGAGCTAAAGAACAGTCAAATCGTTAAGGAATTTCGAAGTTATAAACAATTTAGTGACATCAAGTTTGACGGCTTGTAGCTGTCTTATTTGACAACTTAGAGAGGAGTGTCGAATGGCAATTATGTAGAAAATATCGTCTAAAATCTGTTTTCATATTTTTTTTGGTAGTTCAATGGGAAAAATTTCGAATGTGTTGATTTTTTGTTTTTACAGTACCGTTACGCCACCTTGCGGCGATCCTAGAAGCTTAAAATATAGTTCCAGCATTTTCTTTCGGGCACATCACTTATGTGACATATGGTTTTCGATGTGTTTTGGGTCAAGGAACCCAAATATAATAGTAATTTCGTCGAAGCACCGTTAACAACAAAAAAACCTCATCCATCTAGTCAACTCTGTAAAGGCTATAGTCGCAGGTTCTTTTTGCTATACTACCAGAAAGGGGGAGAAAGAGGGAGAAATTGATGAAGTGCAAATAAAAAAGTCAATGGACAATTTGCATACATTTTCAAATGACTTGAAATTTTATATACGTATTCTAGACAATATTAAAAAGTCATCAGCGATTTTTTTTTTCCAAAATACCCAAAAATATACTGAATAAACAAAAAAGAAAACGCAAATTTCACTGTATGATCAAAAACAAGGACGGGCCATATTACCCTCCCGAGAGTCATCTCAGTCAATACGCCAGACAGAGATAGATATTGTATTCTGTGACGTAGTGGATGTTGATTGGCCACTTTTTCTGCTCTTCAAGATAGCATTGTCGAAATTGAAATCCGACGTTTCGAATTTTCCCATCCATCATTAGATTTTTTTCAAATACGAATCCATCTTTTTTAATTAATTTTTAGATACGTCTTCGCTCCTTGAAGATGGTGACGCACTTTTTTTAACTAGGAGCTTGAAGCTTCAGTATTCAAGTCAAAAGTTATTATTGTTACCATGACTAACAAATTCGGATTTTGATAACTCTCGTATTAACTTTCTGCACTGTTTCAAAATGGCAAGTGTGACATATCATTATTTTTAGGAAGCAAAGTGTTATTCAAAAAATAATTAAAAAAGTTGGGTTCGTATTTGGAAAATCTTGAAGAGCAGGAAAAGATCAAATCTCGATATACTTCTCTTGATATGCATGTCCCAGAATCTGCACCCTGGTCGGTATCCTGCTAGGAAATAGGAAACTACTAATTGAACATGGGATCCCATTCTTTATCAATGATTGTTGAGTGACAAATCTAGTGAAAAAAACTAAAACCGATATTCAGCTTATTGAAGAAAATACCGAACATATCGCCTATATTTAATAATATGACGCATTGTGCATGATTACGAACCACCCTATATATAAAACAATAAAATGACAAAAAGCGGGTCAAAAGTTTTTTTTTTGGAAAATCACACGTCAAATTCCACGTGACTTACCGACTGACCAATAAAATCGAACAAATAGGGGGTGTGTTCTGTAAAGTCTTGAATAATTTCTTTTAGTTCAAATCCATTAAAAATTATGATTTATTTAACACTCACTGAATAAAAACTAGAATTTGTTGACTAAAGCAACCATCAGACAAAATCCATGATGAGATCTTTTTCCACCTTCAACGCAACACATAATAACCCATTGCAACCATCCCAAACAAAACTGAAGGCATGGTAACAACACCTATGGGTTTAAAAAGGTCAACAACAATTAAATGGAGATCCACCCCTTATACCAAATGCAACCAATTTCATAGACGAACACTAGTCGATTTGCTGTATATTCAATATGTACAGGGTGATTCACTATATATATTGACCCCCCCTCTAACTCATTCTATACAAGATGTACAAAAAAAAATTCTTGACAAAAGTTGTTTGGTTTATATTAATTTTTTTTTAATGAGTAGTATCATTTATATAGGGTGTCCCAAAAGCTGTCCGCAGCACCCAAATTAAATGGAACACACTGTATTTTATTTTATTTTTGGATTCTACGTCAAATTCTAAGTCATATGTGTAAAAGGTATATTTATCTTATCTCTTGTCGCTTTCGAGATAAAAGATGTTGAATAATCTGGAAAATCCAATATTTTGACCCCCCTCTAACTCATTTTACACAAGGTGTAGAAAAAAAAGAATGATACAAAAGTTGTTTGGTTTATACTGAACTAGCTGTACCCGCCACGGCTTCGCCCGCTTCGACAGCAATTTTAATTAAATCAATAAAAAATTGTATTTTTGGTCACATCGACTTCAAACTTCATATTAATAATCTTGCATGAAATCAATGAAACCCGTGTTTCATTTGATCTATAATCCTCAAGATGGCTTTGCTGGTACTTAGCTGCAGCTGCATGATGTACTACAAGATTTTTCTTTCTATATGTGGTTGAAGCCTTTCGCAATTGCTCTTGTCGCGGGGTTCAGCCCTGCTTGGATGGAAACCAATTTGTGTAATAATTTTAGTCCCAAAAAATCAAGTGTCCTGAAAATAAACTCAAACGCTATTTTTCTCACGACTAAAAGAGTTACGACAAAAAGTTATTGAAGAAAGTTGGTCTTAATGAAAAATTGAATGAGAATTCAAAATTTCAAAACCCTCCGCCTACTTTGAGGGTGGGGGTGGGGGTGTGAATAATCATATATTGATAAAAAATTATATACTTTTTGTCACATCAACTTGAAACTTCACTATGATGATCATTGCGGGCGAAGCCGTGACAGCTACTGTTGGTGTCATATAAAATTTCAAACACTTTAAATTGGGATTATTAATTTAAAGTTGATGTGATCAAAAATACAATACACAACTTTTCATTCATTTTATGATTTTTGCTTGGATTTTTGCTACCCACTGCTTTCGCCCCCTTAGATAAGATTTGAATTTGAAAAAAAAACCGAAACACGTGCTTCATTAATTTCAAACAAGATTATTTGAGCCCGACTTTGTCCCCCCTAAGGGTTGAATTTTGAAAAACAACGATACATATGTTCAATTTCAACATGATGTTAACAGTAATACATAATCTTTCATCAATTAACGATTCTTTTTTCCACCCTTTGAGTCCGAATTTGACCCCGTTAGGGGCTCAATTTTGCAAAATAACGTAACATGTATTCAAATAATTTTATTTGAGATTATTTCAAGATGAAGTTACAAAAAATACATAATTTTTTATCAATTAACGATTTTTTCCACCCACTCCTTTGAGTCCGAATTTGACCCCCTTAGGGACTGAATTTCGCAGAATAACGTAACAAGTATCTAATTAATTTAATTTGAGATTATTTATACGATGTTTCAGGATGATGTTACCAAAAATACATAATCTCTTATCAATTAATGATTTTTCTCACCTCATCTCCTTTGAGCCCGACTTTGACCCCCTTAGGGGTTGAATTTCAAAAAATAACGGGACATGTGTTCAAGTTTTTCAAGTTGATGTGACCAAAAACACATAATTTTTCATCATTTTACCCCCACCCTTTTCACCCCCTTGGCTCGGCGTTGATGATAGATTATTTATCACACACCCGCCCCTTTCACCCCCTTAAGGGTTGAATTTTGGAAAACGACGAAACACGTGTTTTATTAAATTCACTCAAGATCATCATAATGAAGTTTCAAGTCGATGTGATCAAAAATACAGTTTTTTTATTGATACATATATGATTTCACACCCCCACCCCTTTCACCTCCTTAAGGGTTGAATTTTGGAAAACGGCGAAACACGTATTTCATTGATTTCATTCAAGATTATTAATATGAAGTTTCGAGTCGATGTGATCAAAAATACAGTTTTTTATTGATTTATGATTTTCACACCCCCACCCCTTTCACATGTTTAAGGGTTGAATTTTCGAAAACGACGAAACAAGTGTTTTATTAAATTCACTAAAGATCATCATAATGTAGTTTCAAGTCGATGTGATCAAAAATACATTTTTCTATTGATTAATGATTTTTCACACCCCCACCCCTTTCACCTCCCTAAGGGTTGAATTTTGGAAAACGGCGAAACACGTATTTCATTGATTTCATTCAAGATTATTAATATGGAGTTTCAAGTGGATGTGGCCAAAAATACAGTTTTTTTATTGATTTATGATTTTTCACACCCTCACCCCTTTCACCTTCCTAAGGGTTGAATTTTGGAAAACGAAGAAACACGTATTTCATTGATTTCATTCAAGATTATAAATATGAAGTTTCAAGTCGATGTGACCAAAAATACATAATTTTTCATCTTTCTACCCCCACCCTTTTTACCCCCTTAGGGATCAAATTTCGCAAAATCCTTTCTTAGCACACCTAGAAATATTTAGCAGAACGTCTCTTCAAAATTTCAAGGCTCTATCTATAATAGTTTTGACTCGGCTTTGATGACGCAGGACAAGCTCTTTTAAATATAGATTGTTTAAATCGGGCCATATTATTTATACATATGTCCCAAGAGCAACACCCAACTTTTCAAATAAGACACCCTGTATTTTATTTTATTTTCAGATTATAGATAGAATCAAATTTTTAAAAATCCCTCCTTCCTAAACAATTTCAACGAATGACCAAAACACTCTGATTTACCAGTCCAGTGAACGAACGTATACATAATATACTGATATTGAAGTGGATAAAAATCTAGTTCCAAGATTACCTTGGCAACGTTGCATATCAGACGGGGTTTAAGTTAAAGAATTACAGTCCCGACAATCGGTCTTTCATTCACCATCTGTTTGACAAGCCAAAAGTCAGATAATTCAACAGAACCACGATTTTGTTTAATTAAAAATTATTGATCACTTTTTAGCTCTTTTTCAATTGAAATCATTTTTATTTCATACTGTACCGTAAAGTATCATTTACCGGACCCAAAACCAGTCCGGTAAATGATACTTTACATCATCAGAGACTGTGAAAAAAATTACTTGACTACTCTAAAAATGACATTTTGCATCATCAAAGACTGTGAAATTGCATTGGTAACATGGTAACACGATATTTTCGTTCACTGTCTTATCTACACGGAAGATTTTGGGCCATTCGCAAAAAGCCTCAAACTCCTTTTGACACCTTTCCGCCGATTTGCGCTTCGCAGCTTTTATGCAAAATTTGGTCCATTTTGCAACTTGTTCACTTAACATAAACGGTTGGTAAGGTATATGAGATAGGACAAACATAAGTTGTTAGATGGTCTGGCTGGCGCCATCTCATGGTACGAATGTGAGGTGGAATGCCACCCTAAGTGTGTGGTTTGAGAAGAAAGCACTTTAAACCGATTAAAAATAGTTATTACAGTATGAAACAAAACAATGTACGATACACAGCCGTTAAATGTCATTAAACCACTCGTCTAGATATTCTAGGCTCGGCTCCTTCGTCGCCTCGTCCATAAACATCTTGACTCGTAATTTAAAAAGTCATTTACCGCCTTAGTAACGTAAATAATATATTGTCATTGGTTCTTGATCATCAATCTGGGCATTTATAGTGGGTCAAAAACGATCTCTTTGTCCCTACGTTATATTAATGCTTTTTCTCTCTCTGGTAACGAAATTTCAAAACGTTCGATTTTTTCCAATTCACTCCGCATTGTCAACCAAATAAAATAACTGATGGTTACATTCAATATAAAAAAAAACTTGTACTTACCTCAGCACGGATATTGAAATTCCCATTAGAACCACTATTTACATTTTGCTGCAAAACCACCTAATCAATAAATCACAATGTTAAACGCAATTTATTACCATGAACAGTCTTTCAAATTCAAATAAAATTAGTCCTAAATAAACACTTGTTCGCTCGCCAAACTATCCGCAAACGGCGTAACCACTTCCTTTGTGGCAAAATAAAACACCAATCCAAATGTAATCGATATCGGCAACGCTGGAAGGGCCTTTTTGAAAATGGCCAAAAGCAGCAAAGTAAGACATAAACCCTGAAAAACTTTTGTTCTAGAAAAAGTACACAACCAACAACTAAATAGGGTGACCCAGTTTTATCAGGCAATATTCAAAATTTAGATTTTACTAATTGAATATTTTTTCAACTCCTCATTTATTGATTTGAAACGGTTAAATTACAATTTTTTATGTACCAAAGCATGGCAGGGGAGACATTTTTTCTCAAAACGTTTGGTGCAATACTGCTACGTACATTTTAAACAGGACTGGTACATCTGGAATCGATAACCGGTCTCCTCATGTCAATGATAATCAAAAACTCCCAAGAACTCTTTCTCCATCACCAATAACAGGAAATACCTTCACGGATTGAAGGAAAAAATAACAGTAGAGATAAAGTTTTCGCTGACTTGTCAAATAATGAAGAAGAAGCAACGGGATCAAAGGAAGAGCATGAATCAATACAAAACATTTTTGAAAAAGAAATAAAAGAAGAAAGTTTTGAAGGAGTTATTCAGTCTATAAATAATGATGATGATACAATTGCAGTAAGAAGAAATTTGCGAAATGGAGCAGGACACAGAGATTTTGATACAGTCATTGAAAGAAAATAAGACAAGGGTGATAAAAAAGTTAGCTCCCGGTAAGAAGGCCATTCCATATAAATGGGTGTATAAGCTCAAGATAAATCTAGACGGCACGATTAGAAAGTACAAAGCAAGGTTGGCCATAAAAGGGTACTCCCAAAGAAAAGGGTTATACTACGACCAAACATACAGCCCTGTAGTGAAAGGTGGAACCATACGAGCTCCTTCAAGTGTCGCTCCAAGTAAAGATATGTGTAACTCAATTTGAGGTTTGCATCGCTCTTCTCTATGGAAATCTTTTCGAAGAGGTTTACAGGAAGCAATGAGCAACAAGAGGGACACCACAAGGATGATCTCTCCACTCTTGTGGTTGATCGTAGTAAACCCGATCTTAAAAACCTTCAGAGAACAAGGAATAAAGATAATAGCATATGCAGACGACGTGGCAATCCTGGTAGTGGGCAAAAGCCTGTCAACTATCAGTGAAATCGTGGAACTTTCCAAATGGGCAGGACTTGGATTAAACTCTGATAAGACAAATCTGGTACTGTTCACAAGGAGCAAAATGCCCACATTCAGGGGACAAACTCTTAGGCTTTCCAACGAGGCAGAGTACCTAGGGATCATCCTAGACTCAAAGCTCTCCTGGAAAAGAAACACAGAGGAAACATTGAAGAGAGGCCTCAATGCATTACATATATGATATGCAGGAGAATGATTGGTAAAAAATGGGGACTTGTGCATTGAAAGCACTACCGCAAAGGGAGCTCTCAGACTGAGGGAGGCCAAATTGTGGAAACAAGCAACAAGTGGACACTCAACGGTGCTGGGGGAAATCTCAAAGGCGAAGCTGCTTTAAACGGCAACAGACTATATGGTGACCAAAAGCTCTTTTGAAAGATACAGTAGATAGAAACATGGTAAAGCTAGACAGCGACCGGTGGAGCAACACATCGAGAGCTAACCCAAACTTGGATATAGAAAAAAACAGGGAAATTACTAAAGCATAGCAAATCCTCTGTGAGCACCCTTGTGGGAGTACTGTGAAATCGGACCCATGCTCCGAAAATGGGGTCTGATGATCTCTGCAAAGACTGCATCAAGGAGGATGAAACGATAGAACATCCACTGTGTCACTGCCCAACTCTGAAGGAAGGACGCATCAGGATAATGGGACAATAATATTTTGAAGACTTGGAGAAAGCGGTAAATGTAGACATCGTGCTAATTTTGAACTTCGTTAAAACCATGGGATGGTTTAGATCGATGAAAAGAAAGGCTGCAGGTTAAGACCGAGGGGACAACTCTCCAAACAAGGGAACACAATGGGCAATGCGAAGCAGGAAACTGCGGAGCAGGGCATACCCTTCGCACCCTAACCTAACTAGGGAATCGGAAATCCACGAACGTTAAACCGAATCGATCCCATATTGATGACGTCACCGAGCTCCATTATTGACGTTCCTGTCATCGGTGTGTCTTCAGTATGTCATAACATATCCGTAATTCAGGGTCCTAAAACTTTTTTTAAGTGTCGGCCGTTTTTCAACGAAATTGAGACTATTGATACCACTGGATTCCTTATTACGAACCGAATGTAATTCACATTAGTTCCATGTCCAATTTATAATTATAAAGCATGAAAATGGTGATAAAACGAAAATTTTATGTCTTGTTGCTTGTTGATTCTTGTCTGATAATCAAGTGTTTTTGGAGTTCCGATTGTTTTTGAATTACTTTTTAGATAACTGACTGCTTTCCTTGGTAATAAAAATCAGATTGTAACTTCTTTTTTCTTTCTTCAAAAAAATTTTTTTTTTACATTCCTACAATGTCTTTCCTAGACATTAAAGTACGACTTGAGTATAATTTCGAGTTCACAAGCTTCTAAAAATTGTTCGAGAGGACAATTCAGAACAAAACAAAAAGTAATTCTCAACTAAGGAGTTCAAAACATGTTCATAGAATAAAAATTGTTCATTTTAATTAGTAGAATATTGCCGGATAAAATTGGGTCACCCTGTAGAACTCACAATAAGAATGGCAACAAAACACGCCAATGTAGTGTTCCAATCACCATAACTCGAAGCTTTGCCCACTAGTACGCTGTAAAAAATAAAGTCCCCCAAACCCAGCTTAACTCCTCCTAAAAAAACCCTTGTTGACCCCATAAAACTGAAGTTTATATACTCACGTTCCTCCTCGTCCTGCTGATGCTGATGATTCGGCTCCTCCCTTACTTGAGTCCGCACCCGCTCAGCCTCTTGGCGCACCTCCAGCTCCCGCTGCGCCACCCGTTGCGCATGCGTATCCACCCACTCCTGCGTAAACCCACCCTCCCTCTCCTCCCTGCCAGTGGCCATATACATATAAGTGGACGAGTAAATAAGCGCTGGAAATATCTGTTCATTACGCTCCTGTGCTGTTTCCACCAGGATCCTCAATGGGCCCTTTGGCGTGAGCACGGCTATCAAGTCCCAAATTGAAATGACAGCAAGTACTGCCCATGTAGTCCATTCTGGAAGGTACTTAATAAAGACCAAAGCCATAAGAGCAGCGACGAAGATGAGGTAGGCTTGTTGCAGCAACAAAGGGCCTTGCCAGTGGATGCATATCATGCCCATGACGCCGAAGTTCCACATTAAGAGGAGGGCCGTGGGGTAGTCCATGGGGATGTTGTAGGCGCGCAGGATTTCCTCCAGGTACAGATAACTAAATATACTCAGGAGCATCAAACTTGACACTATAAGCCAGCCATGGATGATTTTGTAGCAACGGTGTTTGTAAAGCAGGATGAGCAGGATTGTCATGCCTACAATCACGGCCATGAGGATGAGAGAGTTGGCTATTGCATTCCAGGCCTTAACACTCGTTTCGTGGCTTTCTTCATGAAACGGAGTGTACACAAAGTACATATCTTTGATGGAGTAGAAGTTAACTGAACTAATGGTAGCGACAACCACCACCATGCATAAAGATACGGGGGCGAATAATTTGATGACATGACTAGCCCCATATTTCAGTTCTTCTTCCTCTTCGGATTGTTGTTGGGGGTCACTCACCTGTCTCGCACTGCTACCACTACCCTCTGGACCTTCCATGTCACTCCTCCTGGTCCGTTTTCTGCCAGGTTCGCCTCCTCTCACCTCCAAAACTCCTCCCGCATTGTTTGTCTCTACATGACCATCCATCAGCCTGGTGGTCTCGTTAACCACCTCCAACTCACTATCGCTGTCTGTCATGAAAGAATACCGTTAGTTTTCGCTGTGTGGGCCGTAAAACACCATTTGTTGTTGTTTATGAGTCATGCAAAGGATTATTTATAACAAACCTTGTCAAATGATGACACTGACACAAGTAGGGATAATGGGATTTTGCAATGACAGCTGACAGTGCGATGAGTCTATTTGACTTGCGACTGGATGTAGCTCCTACATTACAATGTTGCCGTACTTATTCGAACATTTTTGCCAGATTATGAAATATGTTTATTATTGTCCAGGAGACAGTGACGATTTTCGATACTTATTTGCCCAGTCAGCAAACATGGATGAGATGGTTCTGTTAATAATTCTAAGCAAAATTTATCTGTATTTAGGGTAGGGGTTTTCCGATGGGTTGTGACGGTAAACGTATTTTCTCCCTTTTTTTCCAGTGATAAAAAGAAGGATAATGAATTTGAGTAAAAAGATAGTCTGACTAATCTGTGAGTATTGATAAGAATAAAATAAAAATAAAATCTGGAATCTACAAATTCTCAGCCAGACTCACTTTCCACCATCTGTGATAAGCCAGACTGCTATTTTCATAAACTTCATGTTTTTATTTAGTGAATGTTGAATATCTATGACTGGGAAAATGAGTTTTCCTACAGCCGTGCGGAATAATGAATTTTCCGCACCGATATCCGTGTGGAAAATCAGATTTTCCGCACCAGTGCGGAAAAATTAACAATATCATAAGCAAACAGCAACAGGTTTCCAGGTTACTATGGTCGCTTAGTTACACATTTCAATTACCTAGTTTAGTTTTTCACATAATTTGGTTTAATAAAAACTGAAATTACGAATTATATCCTTATTTCCGCACGTCTGTAGAAAAACTATTGTACCTTACACTTGCAGAAAATGTTTTTTTGCCCTCGGCAGACTCGTAAAACTATTTTTCCGCACTTGTTAGGTAAATAGCTATTACTTGCTTGGTTTTTCATTTTTTTGAATCCAACCTGAAAATTTTGCAAGAATCAAAAATTCTTGTTTTTTTGTCACAAAAAAAACACATTTATTCAAATACAGCGACTGGGAATATAAGTCGAAAAAGTTTCACTGAACTATTACCTATTCGATTAAATAGGCAACGTTCAACTAGACATTTTTTGTAGCAGAAAATAGAGAAACGTTTCGACATTATGAGTAAGTCTAAACATTGAAGTTGTTATTTGGTTACAAGAAACTTTACCTTCCTATACTTGTCATAATAAGGTTTTATAAAGAATAAGTTGTGGAAGAACTCTGGCAAAAATGCTTCTAATCAATATCCATCTGGAGGCCATTTCGCCATGGTTTTGGTACCCCATTTGATTAGTCAAAATAAACTAATTAGTTATTGCTTGTATTTGTTTGGTACATGTGACGTCACCATTATGGCGTATCATACCAAACTGCCAAAATCCATGGTATAGTGGATTGGTTATTGCTTCGTGGCAAACGGCATACCTCAATATCTTACATGAATCACCTCGGTACTCCGTTTGATAGACCAAAGAAAAATTGGGTTCGGCATTATCATCGCAGATGCGACAGATTTTTAGTCACGTGATAACAGTCAAAACACATACGACCAAATCACGTGCCGGACTATTGCGTTCGATCAAAATAATGCCGAACAGCCGAACTCAACTAAAATACCAAATCTGCCGTGACGTCACCTTATAACATTCCGAAATGGGTTGGTCATTTTTGACCAACCAAACTAGGTACCAAAACCATGCCGACATCGCCTCTTTGGAATCGTTTTTGAAATTCAGTTGAACTGCCAAAAATTTGAAAACCTGTGATAACCCAAATGAGTTGAGGCATTTAAAAGTCACAATCTTGTTTTTGATGCTTTTAAATTATCAGTTGAACTTTTGTAACTTTTGTATGTCTTCGAATATTTCACATTTTATTTATTATCATTAACATATTGTTGGAAGGTTACAAATATACAAGGTTAGGAAAGATTACCAGAACAGCCGATTATATCGATATTTACAGGAATTATCTAAAAAGTTCTTTTATATGAGGTTTGGAGCTTTCAGCCCCCAACTCCCTTCACACTCCAAACACTGAGTAAGCCTTTTTCTGAAGTTTTCGTGCACTCTTTGAAGCATTTCTACAGAAATTTCGCCGATTCAAGCCAAAATGTTGTTTTTGAGGGCTTCTGCATGAGATCCTGGGGCGATCGTTATAAACCAACGATTTGAAGAATCTTCACAGAGAAAAATCGGGAGGTAATCATTACCCTTAATGTACATGCTATTTAACTTAGAAAATCAAAAGATAAACCTCAAAACCCTTTTGAACATCTAAATTTAAAATGTATGTACCTATCTATACCTTGAATTTTAATATGAGTCGGTAAGCAAAAAGTCATACAAAAACTGTACAATGTACATACAGGGTTTATCCTTATAGTTTGCCACCCCTTCAAAAACTCTATTTAAAGAGAGACAAAAAAAAATATTGAAATAAAAGTTTAATGATTTTTGCTGAAGATTTTGTTATAACTAAGAAAAAGAACAGATCACTATTGATTCCACGGGTACACAGCCACCACCCCTTAAATATTGTTTTACTTGGTATTCCATGATTTCTTATGATCGATAAAATATTGCATTTTTCACTTGCATTGAAACTTTTAGCTAAGTTAATTAATCAAAGTCAAATATCTCGGAAACGGCTAGTCAAAACATAGGCGAACTACCTATACAGGGTTTTTCACTTAAAACTCCCCACGTCAATATCTCGGAAACGAATAGGAATATTTGATTTCTGTAAAAAGTAGTCAATGTATGGGGTCGAGTACTTATTTTTCACAGTTAAAAAAATTCGACGCCTACCAAGAGTAAAGCGTCGCGACGCATCGAAAATATTAATCGATTGCAGGAACTTTGAAATTACGCGCATGCAAAAGTACAAGTTATTCATTAACTTTTTTTGTTATTCAGTCGAACTCATTTATTCTACTCAGTTTTGAGATATACAGTGTGTCCAAGATAAGAATGTCTATCATGGGGATCTTGAAAACCGTGAGAGATACAAGGTCGGTTAAATGGAGGCAAAGTTGCGTATTTTGATGCTTAACAAAATGCCGTTTTGAAAGCCAAGAAATTCCGACTAAGTCCGAAATTATCCGAAAAAAACCGAAATTTTTCAAAATTGTTTTCATTTTTTTCTGACCACATTTGAAGAGATATTTTGAAATGAATGGAACTTCTTCATTGCCACTTTTTGCCCTTTACAAGATAGCTTTATTAAATTGAAGAACCGACGTTTCGTCTATGAGCAGCCATCATCAACTTTGTTTTTTTAAATACGGTCCTGGATTTTTTATTACGGAATTTTAGAGCCTCTTATGTTCCCAAACCAACAAGGTATCGCACCAATTAAAAAAGAAGGTGGTTGTTTTTAATCTTATTAAAAATGTATTTTTTGTCTCTCTCTAACACATGAGTTCTCATGGAAAAATCCATCAACATAATTTTTTTGAATAATTGCGATACATTGTTGGCTTAGGAACATAAGAGGCCCTCAAAATCCGTTATAAAAAATCCAGGACCGTATTTAAAAAAACAAAGTTGATGATGGCTGCTCATAGACGAAACGTCGGTTCTTCAATTTAATAACGATATCTTGTAAAGGGCAAAAAGTGGCAATGAAGAAGTTCCATTCATTTCAAAATATCTCTTCAAATGTGGTCAGAAAAAAATGAAAACAATTTTGAAAAATTTCGGTTTTTTTTGGATAATTTCGGACTTGGTCGGAATTTCTTGGCTTGTGAAACGGCATTTTGTTAAGCATCAAAATACGCAAGTCTGCCTCCATTTAACCGACCTTGTATCTCTCACGGTTTTCAAGATCCCCATGATAGACATTCTTATCTTGGACACACTGTATATCTCAAAACTGAGTAGAATAAATGAGTTCGACTGAATAACAAAAAAGTTTATGAATAACTTGTACTTTTGCATGCGCGTAATTTCAAAGTTCCTGCAATCGATTAATATTTTCGATGCGTCGCGACGCTTTACTCTTGGTAGGCGTCGAATTTTTTTAACTGTGAAAAATAAGTACTCGACCCCATACATTGACTACTTTTTACAGAAATCAAATATTCCTATTCGTTTCCGAGATATTGACGTGGGGAGTTTTAAGTGAAAAACCCTGTATATTATCGGCAGCGGAGAATGAGGAGATCTTGAATTCAATAAAATCTAGAGCATTCCATTTAAAAAAATTAACTTTCACAAATATTTCTGATCTCCAATAGTGATTTGTTCTATCGCTTAGTTATTATAAATGCTTCAGGAAAAATCATGAGAGATTTATGATAAATAACGAGATCAATACACGAAACAAAGCTATTTTATTTATGACGATTCTGGATTCTGATGAGATACAGCACTCAAAACTTAAAATATCAAAATAAACTAACAACCTCACCTCCTCACATCCTAACCCAACAGACAGAGAAACGGCAACATTGTGGTGCAAACGGGAGCTACATCCAACCGCTGAGAATTATGTCAAATGGCACTATTTTATAACATAACCTCAATTTGAATACCAAAACAAACTTGCAGCTTTTCGAAGTTTAAACTCGTTTTTTCTTGAAATTTGTTGGAGTTTTCAAGTTATATTAAAACAAAATGACCATGGACGTTGATGGTGTTACTACAGATATGGTTAGTAAGGAGAAAAAGTGCAAAATCGGTGTTTTAAGTCGGCCTGATGGTAGTGCAATGTTTTGTGAAGGTAATTTTTGGTTTTTTGAGTTGTTGAGGGTTATTGAGGATTCGAGAATGAGCTGCAGTGGTTTTATTTGCATGAGATGAGTTGAAGTGAGATGAAACTTCCAGTTTTAAGTTCACAATTTACACAAATCTACAATTTATAGGGCAAATAATAAGCTCTATTTATTAATAACAAGAATTAACTAAAACTTGTTATACTATCTCTAGAAACATTGCAAAATTCATGTTTATTTTTCAAAATTTAGAATAGGACTAACAAAGCTACAATCTTTGCGTCAAACGTCAACTTTGGTTATGTTATTTTCACCTATTTCACGGGACAGTGTTGCCAGACAACCGCACCAGAATGTATTCTGTTATTCAGGGTGCCGATTCTGGGACCAATAGAAAAATCATATCAAGAGAATTAAACGATAACTTCTATTGAAATTCGAAAAGGAGATGGAAAAGGTGTGGGTGAGGGATCACCGGTGACAGGGATAGATCAATTTATCTATGGTGATAGGTCATTTCTATCACCTGAGCGATCACATCCTACACTTCTCAGAATCGGCAACCCGTAACAAATCAATAAATTGCTCACTGAACTTGAGAAATGGCTTCACAGATGTCGTCAACTGCCCCTTTCACCACATATTTCCAGCGATCAATGCCACATAAATAGCCGCCTTCACCAACATGTGTTCGCCGCATGGATCGGTAAACGGGGTGGATTGATTGCGATGGTGAAGATGTCACCATGTTCTCTTGTTCTTGTATTTGTATTTATTGTCACAATGAGTCCAAAATATTCCTTTTTCTCTAGCTACTGTACTTGTATGATAGCGTCTGTGAAAACATTCTTCTCTCACAATGAATGAGGACAGTTGACTAACGATTTTTTCAGGAGAATCCGCTGTTATGGCAGCAGTCTACGGTCCAGTAGAGGTAAAAATGCAGAAGTTCCAAATCGACAAAACGTCCGTTGAATGTTATTATCGCCCCAAAGCCGGTCTGCCAGGAGTACAGGACAGATTACGCGAATCCCTTATAAGAAACATCTGCGAAACCTCCATAGTTGCTGCACTCTACCCCAGAACTGCAATTCTGGTTAATATACAGGAGATGCAAAACAGAGGACAGGTGATTGAAGCTCGGCCGTGTTGCACAGGTTTTGATAGTTTGTTGTAGCTGATTTCCTGTGCCATCAACGCCGCCTGCATGTCCTGCCTAGATGCTGGCTTGGACATGAAATTCATATTCGGAGCAGTGAGTTGCTTCCTGACTAAAACCGAGGAATTCCTCTCCAAACCCCCGCTGAACGAGGAAACAGTAAAAGCCATGTTTGTGTTCGTTTTCAACAACACGACAGGAAGCATATTGGCCTCCCACACCGAGGGTTGTTTCAGCACTGACCAATACAAACAGGCTTTAAATTTATGCAGGGACGAAAGTAAAGGGCTGTTTGCGTTCATTAAGCAATCCCTAATGGCGGTGGATAAAATTTGAATAAATGAATTGTATGCAAAAGTGTCGGTTTTTTAAACCCTTGCCATTAAAATTAAAGACAAAATCCTATCGGGTCAAGAATTACCATAGTCTAGATTAACTGGGTTTAGTGAAGTGGACCGTGTCCAAGTGAGGCGGACAAAATTATGGATGTCAATGTAAGACTGTGGCACTGATCGCAAAAATCATCCCAAAATAAGCCCAGCGGCATATCCGGAGGCCCGCTCAGTGGGACGTCGATCCGGGGGCTTTAATTAAGAGAGGAGTGCCCCTTTAATTCAGAGCGCTATCTCTCGTGTGCGTTCGCGATTAAGGACCTGTCAAAAACAGAGAAATTCATTTTTTCGCTTTCGCCGCTCGTTCTCTAATTCCCTTTTTTTCCCATCAGTTAAGGCAGACGCGATTTTTCCACCCCAAATGCAGATGCGAGTTTTAAATTGACCTAGAAAAAGTGGACAATTCGGCAAGCAGCCCCTCCACTTGAGACTAACCGAATCCGACACCCGCCGTCAATTACCCTTAACCGTCATCGAAAATATGACACCCGAGATCAAATCAAATTTCCATCCCCTTCGTCCATATCATCCCCAACTCTAAGAGGTATACATATTCATATTATTGTAATCGCATCATCCATGTGCCATTTGAGAACTGTAACTACATTTCCTGGACCGACGAAGGGGGGCGGCCGCAGAATTTTAATGGGGCCATTATCAGCTAAGCGCAAAATATTATGAGGGGAATTTCGAATTGCTAAGATTTACCATTTGGTGCAGTTTAATCAACGTTATTGCAGGAGCAAGCAAAAAAAAAACGATGGAGTAAGGATAGAGTAATATAAGAGCAGGTCGGATCGCTCGCATCAGTCAGATTCCGGTCCATTACACCGTCGAGCTAAACGATAGCGGGTAATGGGTGAAAAGCGCCGGAGATGGATGGTGCTGGCCGACGGTCGAAAAGCTATACTCTGATGGACAGTGGAGGGAAATTTTTGGTTCATGGACAAAATTTATAACGGAATCTCATCCTGTCAAACTAAGGACAGGTTGTTTGGGTTTAACTTCCCTCTCCAATGATGCCAAATGCTTACTGGAAAGATGCTACAGTGTCATAATCTCACAGTTGTATAAAGATATCTTTTCTTTTCTAACAAATATGATGACTATGCCTTTATAGTTATATAGTGGGATCTAAATCTCAGACTTGACTCGCGTTCAGATAAACTAGACTCAATGCTCAAGTCGAATTCTCGGTGAAACAAGGCTTGAGGCTTGAGCACTCGTTCTCTAGAGACATTTGGCCTCTTCAGAGTTTACTCTAGTCATTTTTGAAAGGAGGCATCAAAGGTATGTTTGTTATCCTCTACTAGTGCACAGGAATTTACACTTTTGTACACTGCGGCGTTTATTAGTCGGTTAGTGCAACGATTGTAGCGTGTTTGTTATAGCACTAGATGTACCAAAGCGTTTGGTGATTTTCCTTTACATTGAGAGAATGTTACACCATCCATCTGCACTGCACTATCCTACACCGAAATTACAAACACACCTCAAGTGATGAAGTCATAAAACTCTTTTTAGATATTTGGCATTGTCTATTTTCCTTGTATAATCTTGATTTGGGTAATCATGATGATTTCTCTGTAGTTTATTGACTGTAACCAGATTTGGTTAGTGCATGGTTTGGCGATTCGGGTTAGTTTTGCCCAATTTGGGTTAGTTTTGCTTAGTTTTGATTAGTTCCGTTTAGTTTTTCGTCAGTTCTTGTTGGTTTCTGTTCAGTACGTGTTAGTTTTGGTCAGTTTGGGATAGTCTTGTTCAGTTCGCGTTAGTTTGGAATATGTAACAAAAAATCATGTATCAAAAAGGAATTTCTAATCAGTTTCGCATAATTTTGGTCAATTTGGGTTAATTTTGGTCAGTTAGGAATAATTTTTGGTCAATTCGGGTTAGTTTTTGGTCAGGTCAAATTGATTTTGGGTTAATTTGAGCAAGTTTGGGTTAGTCTTGTTTAGTTCGGATTAGTTTTAAATATGTCATAATTATTTTATATACCAAACACAGAGATTTTTCAGGTATGTTTGGGTTATTTTTAGTTGCTTTGCAAAATTTTGGTCAGTTTTGGTTGATTTTTGGTCAGTTTGAGTGAGTTTTGGTCAGATCGAGTTAGTTTTGGTCGGTTGGAGTTGATTTGTGCCAGTTTTTATTGGTTTTGGTCAGTTCGAGTTAATTTTTGATCCGTTTCTGTTGGTTTGAGTTAGTTCTGGTCAGCCTGGGTTAGTTTTGGTCTGTTTTGAGTTGATTTGAGCCAGTTTGTGTTAGTATTGGTCAGTTTAACTTTATCTTGATCAGCTTAATCCAAGCTGGTCAGTTTGATTCAGTTTTGCATACATTTGAGCCAGTTTGGGTGAGTTGGTTAGTCAGTTGGGTTAGTTTGAGCTTGTTTTGATCGGTTTGAGTTAGTTTTTGGTTAGTTCGGGTTGATTTTTGGTCCGTTTGGGTTAGTTTGAGTTTGTTTTGGTCAGTTTGAGTTTGTCTTGATCAGCTTGGATCAGTTTTTGGTCAATTTGAATTAGTTTCCAAAAAATATCATAAATATAATGGGCAAAATATACAGGCGGGTGTCCTCCAACATCAATTAAAACAACATTAAATCACAAGCGGCCCTGTATAAAAGAGATGAAATATCTGCTAGACTACACCAATTTCACAAAAACACGATACTCAAAGAATCAAAGCTGATAATTTTCATATTATAACGATAAAAACATAACATAACCTCGCATTTTTGTCTAAATCTATGCTCAAGGTAGGATCGGACCAGACTTGAATAGGACGCATGCGCAGTTGTCATACTAAGTCAAAATTACTTTCAGATCTCAGCCGTGTATGTATAACAATGATAGTTGACACAATTTGGCAACATCGACCAATGTCCTTACTTCGTTTAAGTCCATATTTGCCATGAAACCGGATTGTTAGGTTATGAAAACAATGGCTACTTACGTTGTGAAGATCATGGTTTGAAACACGAAAAAAGTTTCACACAATCATTATAGCAAATTACTCCACTCCATTCTTTTCACACTCTAGATGCTTTTTATCTACCCACTTCACTATGTGAGCAGTGTTTTATGATGTCTAGCTGTCAAGGTGCCGACGGTTCATGATACCATAACAAACATCAAGGTATACCAGGCGCATCTCCACTGACGTCACTAAGAGACAAAGTGAGGTGATGTGCCAAATTATCAATTTTTATATCTTAAGTAGTTTTGTGACTTGAAATATATTTAGTTTATAACAATATTCATGCCATACTGTAATGTAATGTATCATTTACCGAACTCACTAAACCAGTCCGGTGTAGATGTTGAGCCGAAACAAATAAATCGTCCTTTGCGATGATAAATGATGAAAGAATTAAATACTGAAAGACCCCCTTAGCGATAACAATCCAAGACAACATATTCTCAGTCAATTGAAGTACCATAAACTTCCAGCCATTCAAATGGCAGTAAAAGCCGCTCAGGAAAATCTCTATACAAAAAATTCTCACTATAAAAATGATATAAAATGATCTTCTTCATAATAGTTTGATTCGGTTTTATGTGATCACCTCGTTTGGTTTACGGCCCTGCCGGCACTATATCCTCGAGGATACTAAAGTTGCACTTCAGAATCCTTTTATGAGGTAATACGGACCCCCGGAATAGTGTCGTGATATTAGGGCTTTTATAGTCTCCGCACCGGACTGGCGGAAAAAGGTGGGAAATTTGACGGAAAATTACTTTTCAACCCTCCCTTGGCTCGTGCGTTGCTTTTACGACGTTATTTGCATCCTATATGCCCGTAACACTGTTTTGCCTTTATTATTATTTCATGTCATGGCAAATTATCCATCAGAAGATGACTGAGGAGGGTGTAGAACTGGAGGGTGAATTTGCGGCTACCTCTTCCAAGGTACCTCTTCACGTGCCCTTATTTATAATAAATGTAAAACTTATTCCGATGTACGTCCATAGTCGTTGAGTGACGTAGAATGTGCATCGGAAATTGATAGGCGTTTACAATAGTTTCACTAATTGGACAGAATAAACACTCACATTATCTTCAATCATCAGGGTAAAATCCACGTGCCTCTACCTTGATACACGCGTGCCCTTACCTTGATAGACAATTTTTGACTAATTTTCATTAAAATTGTGAACTGATTAACAGCAGTCACCATATTAGATAATTATGGTTTGACACAAACTTTCCAATATTTTGGAGATTATGGGTTGAAGTTGAAACCTTCAATATTGACAGTCATTTATCAATACTTTTTTTTTCATCATAGTCACTAGCTAGACTAGCTTTCTAATATACAGGATATTCATGATGTGAAGTTTCGATCAATACTATCCTCAATCATCATGTGTGAAATCCACATCCCCTTACCTTGATAGCCACGTGCCCTCTGCTTACCTTGATAAAAAAAAATTACTAACTTTCATTATAATTGTGAATTAATAATTGACAATAACAGTCACCGTTTTAGAGATAATGGCTTGAAACTTTCAATATTGACAGTCAGTTTTTTCCATCACAATCAGATATACGCTTTTTAATATACAGGGGCATCTATGACGTCATAGCCTTGGTTTCAATAACTGACAGAAGATACAGTTTTAGGGATAATGGGGTGAAACTTTCAATATTGACAGTCATTTATTTATATATACTTTTTTATCATTATAGTCAAACTAGCTTTCTGATATACAGGAGATTCATGACGACGTTTCGATCAATACTATCAATAATCAGGTGTGAAATTCACGTGTCCTTACCGTGATAGACAACTTTTGATTAATTTCCATTGGAATTGTGAATTAATAATCGACAATAGTCACCGTTTTAGAGATAATGGCTTGAAACTTCCAATATTGACAGTCAGTTTTTTCCATCATAATCAGATATACGCTTTTTGATATACAGGGGCATCTATGACGTCATAGCCTTGCGTTCAATAATTGACAGCATATACTGTTTTAGGGATAATGGGGTGAAACTTTCAATATTGACAGTCATTTATTTATCTATACTTTTTTTCATCATAGTCAAACTAGCTTTCTGATATACAGGAGATTCATGACGACGTTTCGATCAATACTATCAATAATCAGGTGTGAAATTCACGTGTCCTTACCTTGATAGACAACTTTGGACTAATTTCCATTGGAATTGTGAATTAATAATTGACAATAGTCACCGTTTTAGAGATAATGGCTTGAAACTTTCAATATTGACAGTCAGTTTTTTCCATCATAATCAGATATACGCTTTTTAATATACAGGGGCATCTATGACGTCATAGCCTTGCTTTCAATAATTGACAGCAGATACAGTTTTAGGGATAATCGGGTGAAACTTTCAATATTGACAGTCATTTATTTATATATACTTTTTTATCATCATAGTCAAACTAGCTTTCTAATATACAGGAGATTCATGACGACGTTTCGATCAATACTATCAATAATCAGGTGTGAAAATCACGTGTCCTTACCTTGATAGACAACTTTTAATAATAAATCGTTTAATAATAAATCGTTTATTTAGCAAATTGCTACAAAGTAAAAAAGAAATAATATGGTATACTTATAGAACATACAAAAATAACAGTTCAAAAATCTTACAATATTCACTTCAGAATAGATAAATTAAATATCATGTGTTCATAAGATGTTCCTTTAACAAATATTTGAATCTGTACAGATTATCACAGTTCTTCAGGTCACTAGGTAGATTATTAAAATCGAGGAGTCCTTTATACAAAACCGAATTCAACATTTGGTTAGTGTAACATCTGTTGTTTAATATAAAGTCATTGCAATTTCGGGTATTATAGCTATGTACTTCACTAAAATATCTTATTCTATTACATAAATATAGAGGTAACAATTTCTTTTTGATCTTGAATATAAATATAAAGACGTCGTACACAATTTTTTGTCGAACAGACAACATTTCAAGAACACTTAACATCATTCGTACAGGTGTAAATTTATCACATTTTAAAATCAGTCTCATGGCTTTGTTTTGTATTTTTTGTATAAAATCAGTCTTATATTTAGGAACATTGTACAATAGAGTTGAACAATACTGCAGATGTGGAGCTGCTATGGTGTTGTATAAAAGTAACTTGGTTCCTGCAGATAACTGTTGTCCTATTCTAGTTATGAACCCAACTTTCTTGGAAAATTTCCTAGTTACATGATCACAGTGTGCATGAAAATTTAAATTTTGGTCGAAAATGACTCCTAAGTATTTTATTTGCATTTCATGCTTGATCCTCTCGTTCTGCACAAAAATGCCTAAGTTCTCTACATCTACATCGTTGACTTTCGACTTTTTTCCGAACAGACAAAATTTGGTTTTATTACAGTTAAGACTAAGTCTGTTATAACATAGCCAATCAAAAAGATTGTTAATGTCCTTGTTGATGTCATTTACCATTGACTTTAAATCAGATCCACTAATATATACCATTGTATCATCCGCAAATTGTACAATTTTACATTTCTGTAGCACAGTCACCATATCGTTAATATATAATATGAAGAGCAATGGTCCTAATACAGTTCCTTGCGGAACACCAAATTTAACATTCTTTGGATCAGACACACTATTTTTAAATTTAACACGTTGTACTCTGTTTGATAAATATGACTTAAACCACAACAAAACTGTACCCTTAATACCTAAAAGTTCCAATTTATTGACTAAAATGTCTCTATCTATAGTTTCAAAAGCACGTTTGAAGTCTAAAAACACAGCCAAAACAAATTTACTTTCGTCGACAGCCTTAAGAAAATCATCACATATATCTACAATGACAGACTCGCACGAATGATTTTGACGGAAACCTGACTGATTAGGAACTATTATTTCATTGTCATCACAGTACTTTATCACTTGATTTTTCACGCACAATTCTAAAAGTTTTTCATAATTAGGAACAGTATTTATAGGACGAAACTCATCATGCTGTTTTGTATTACGAATTTTTGGCACAGGAGTAATCACCGAAACCTTCCACTCTTCTGGAAAGACTCCGCTGGAGAGTGATGTATTTATTACTTCCAACATCCTGTCACCAACCACATAACATGTATCAAGTAATACCTGTTTTGATAACCCACTATCTCCACCACCAACATTTCTTAGACTTTTCAAACAGGCCTTCATTTCGGACATGCTGATTTTTTTGAATGATGATAAATTATTTTTTCTGAAGGGGTCCGGGATGTAGGGTTTCGACGTATTCGGGATGTTTTCAATGATTGTCTCAATACTGGTTACAAAGTAGTTATTAAAATGGTTTGCAATTTCCCTTTCATCCGACAGAGCCTTATTTGCAAAAAATACTTCATCGGGTTGAGTGTTGTGACTTTTTCCAGGCAGTAAGGTCTTCAAGTTCTTCCATAAAATGCTTGGACTGCTTCTGAAGTTGTCAATCGACTCCCTAAAATACTTTTCCTTCTCTGTCCTAGTCTTTGTTACTATCGCATTCCTGATAGCTTTATATTCATTCCAAGTGTTTTCATTTCTATCAAGTATGGCCCTCTTATATAAACAGTCTCTCTCTCTCATCATTTCTTTAATTTCCCAGGTAATCCATCGTTTGTCTGTATATTTCCGTTTTACTGATATTTTGGAAAGTGGACACATTATATTCAAAATGTTTGAAATTCCTTGATATAACGAATTTGCTAAAATATTTACGTTCGAAATATTGTTGTCCCAAGGAATGTTTCGCAGGTAGTCTTGCATTTTTTGGCAGTCGTAGTTTTTCATGTTCCTTTTGTAAACTTCAATATCACAGTTTGCTTCGCGATCTTGTTCCAAAGTGACGGATATGATGGAGTGATCGCTGATTTTTGGTGTTAAGTGTACTTTGTGTGATGCGGCTTTATTATTGGTGATAACGTAATCAATGAGTGTTTGACTTTGTGGGACGATTCTCGTCGGTGTCTGTATAATTTGGTTGAGTCCATTAGCGTACACACCATCCAAAATTTTCCTGCCATAAAATGAGTTTTTCAACAAGTCAAAATTAAAATCACCTACAATAATGTTTGTTCCATCAAAATCCGTTAGCTGATCCAGGAGGTCCATGAAAAAAGCGACAAATCTGGCATCCTCAGTCTTGGGTGGATGATATATCCCAGTAGTCAGATACTTGGAACCAGAATTAGTGAATTCTACCGATAAAAACCAGACAAAGTTTTCCATACACCCTATTGATCTGACACGATATTTGACGTCACACCTCAACAGAACCATCACTCCTCCGGTACGTCGATTTGTAGAGGTACATTGCTCCATATTGTATCCATCAATCTTCAGTTCTACTGGATCTACATCATCATGCACGTGAGTTTCAGATAAAACAATTATTTTTGGTTTCCAATCATTGATTAAAATTAAAATATTGTCCTTATTGTTGATGAAACCCTGGCAATTAAAATATACAAGACTAGAATTTATGACTATACTGGAATCTAATTGCTACTTGACATATTTATTCATTTGTATCTTTTCAAGTCTTTTGTAGGTATCACAATTTATAACGTCCCATACCACATGATCCACTTTTAGATTGAGACCGTACTTTTTATTAGACGACACACAGTTAAAACATTTAATGACGTTTTGATCACAGTCTTTTATATCATGGTCTCCACAACATTTAGGACATACCTTTGACTCCTTACACTCCTTAACTTGGTGACCATATCGACAACATTTGAAACATCTAATGATTCCGTAATCGTTATAAACTGGGCATCTACTCCATCCGATGTTCAGCCTCTGCGACTCCATAAAACATTCATATGATCTCGAATCAACTTCCAAAACAATATTGAATCGATTTTTTTGTATTTTCGTCCTCCTCAATAGTTTTAATTTTGATTCAGCCGATAAATTATTCTGTTTAACAATTTTGGATATGATGTTTTCGTTAGTATTGTCAGCCTCCGAATCATCAATTCCAATTACCTTGATACGACGATCTAGTGATTTCGGTTGATGAACAGTATAATTTTCTCCCAGTTTATTTTGTACTTCCATTTGGATGTTGGTTATTTCTTTTTCTGGACCACACTGTAAGATGAGACCCCCATTTCTTGTTGCTTTTCCCATTGATATACCAGCCCCAATGTTGGTAGGATCAACTTTACTTTTCAGATCTTTCCTTATCTGTACAATGTCTTTCTGGACATCTTTTGGCTTAACCACAAGTATCTTATTTTTTACAACTGAAGAGTATGAATTTGCAGATGATGAAGTAGAGGCATTGACAAGTCGATTATCACTTGATTTTTGCTCTTTGAGACTGAGGATCTCCTTTTTTAGTTGTGAATTCTCCTCCACGAGGGTCTTGACTGCATCACGCAACTCCTTGGTTATCTCAGTCAACTCATTAGTTTTTCCTACTAATAAACGTATTGTTTTGTTTATTTCCTCAGGAGTATTTAAATCGAATGGTTCTTCAGTTCGACTTCTCTTGTTGGATCTTGTAACTAGTTTGTTTATATCGACTCCTCTAACCTCACTTTCACAAGAACCACACTTCCAGGTAGATTTTCTTAGATGAAAGCCCCTCATGTCGATGTTCCAGCACTTTGCGTGAAAGTACTTATTACAGACAATACATTGAATAATACTCCGAATATCCTCGAACGGTAAATCACACTTAAAACACGTATCGGACGGATCGCCATCAAAAACGCTCACACTCGTCGCCATCTTGGCATAAGCGTGACTAATTTCCTAATTCCCTTTTGACTAATTTCCATTGGAATTGTGAATTAATAATTGACAAGTCACCGTTTTAGAGATAACGGCTTGAAACTTTCAATATTGACAGTCACTTTTTTCCATCATAATCAGATATACGCTTTTTAATATACAGGGGCATCTATGACGTCATAGCCTTGCTTTCAATAATTGACAGCAGATACAGTTTTAGGGATAATCGGGTGAAACTTTCAATATTGACAGTCATTTATTTATATATACTTTTTTATCATCATAGTCAAACTAGCTTTCTAATATACAGGAGATTCATGACGACGTTTCGATCAATACTATCAATAATCAGGTGTGAAAATCACGTGTCCTTACCTTGATAGACAACTTTTGACTAATTTCCATTGGAATTGTGAATTAATAATTGACAAGTCACCGTTTTAGAGATAACGGCTTGAAACTTTCAATATTGACAGTCACTTTTTTCCATCATAATCAGATATACGCTTTTTAATATACAGGGGCATCTATGACGTCATAGCCTTGCTTTCAATAATTGACAGCAGATACAGTTTTAGGGATAATGGGGTGAAACTTTCAATATTGACAGTCATTTATTTATATATACTTTTTTATCATCATAATCAAACTAGCTTTCTAATATACAGGAGATTCATGACGACGTTTCGATCAATACTATCAATAATCAGGTGTGAAATTCACGTGTCCTTACCTTGATAGACAACTTTGGACTAATTTCCATTGGAATTGTGAATTAATAATTGACAATAGTCACCGTTTTAGAGATAATGGCTTGAAACTTCCAATATTGACAGTCAGTTTTTTCCATCATAATCAGGCATACGCTTTTTAATATACAAGGGCATCTATGACGTCATAGCCTTGCTTTCAATAACTGACAGCAGATACTGTTTTAGGGATAATGGGGTGAAACTTTCAATATTGACAGTCATTTATTTATATATACTTTTTTTTCATTATAGTCAAACTAGCTTTCTGATATACAGGAGATTCATGACGACGTTTCGATCAATACTATCAATAATCAGGAGTGAAATTCACGTGTCCTTACCTTGATAGACAACTTTTGACTAATTTCCATTGGAATTGTGAATTAATAATTGACAAGTCACCGTTTTAGAGATAACGGCTTGAAACTTTCAATATTGACAGTCACTTTTTTCCATCATAATCAGATATACGCTTTTTAATATACAGGGGCATCTATGACGTCATAGCCTTGCTTTCAATAATTTGACAGCATATACAGTTTTAGGGATAATGGGGTGAAACTTTCAATATTGACAGTCATTTATTTATATATACTTTTTTTTCATTATAGTCAAACTAGCTTTCTGATATACAGGAGATTCATGACGACGTTTCGATCAATACTATCAATAATCAGGTGTGAAATTTGAAATTCACGTGTCCTTACTTTGATAGACAACTTTTGACTAATTTCCATTGGAATTGTGAATTAATAATTGACAACAGTCACCGTTTTAGAGATAATGGCTTGAAACTTTCAATATTGACAGTCAGTTTTTTCCATCATAACCAGATATACGCTTTTTAATATACAGGGGTATTTATGACGTCATAGCCTTGCTTTCAATAATTGACAGCAGATACAGTTTTAGGGATAATGGGGTGAAACTTTCAATATCAACAGTCATTTATTTAAATATACTTTTTTTTCATCATAGTCAAACTAGCTTTCTAATATACAGGAGATTCATGACGACGTTTCGATCAATACTATCAATAATCAGGTGTGAAATTCACGTGTCCTTACCTTGATAGACAACTTTTGACTATCTTCCATTAGAATTGTGAATGAATGACAACAGTCACCGTTTTAGAGTTTTTTTCCATCATCATCAGGCATACGCTTTTTAATATACAAGGGCATCTATGACGTCATAGCTTTGTTACTTTCAATAGGTCTGTTCGTAGAACAATCACAAACCAGTCAGCGTTTCATCGATTGGTCAATGTCAGTCAGAAATAGTTTGCAAACTGCAAATGCTGATTAGCTCTGACTGGTTTGTGATTGTTCTACGAACAGACCTAATCATTGACAGCAGCCACAGTTTTAGGGATAATGGGGTGAAACTTCCAACATCGACAGTCATTTATATTTATCTCTACTTTTTGATATAGTCAAATATCAGCCTTCTGGTTAACAGGGTTTATGACGACACAATCTTGTTGTTTTCAAAGCCACAGACAGAGAAACAGCAATTTTCTCATTATAGTCAGAGTTCAGCTTTTCAATCATACTTTTTTGAAAATTAACAGCTGTCACAGTTTCAGAGATAATGAACTTTCAAGATTGACAGTCGTTGATTATCTTCACTTTATCGTCAATTTGTT
The DNA here is from genome assembly GCA_958502075.1 of Orchestes rusci. Lineage (NCBI taxonomy): Eukaryota > Metazoa > Arthropoda > Insecta > Coleoptera > Curculionidae > Orchestes > Orchestes rusci. Next base: position 20,994,427 of record OY293313.1, on the reverse strand, counting down.
CCATCGTCATTGTAGTCAGACTTCAACTTTCAAATAAATATAGTGTCAGAAACTTACTTTCAAAAATTAACAAATGGCATAGTTTAAAGATAATATAGTGAAACTTTCAATATTTAGAGTCTTATATCCTTGCTTTCATTATAGTCAGGCTATCTCAGCTTTCTTATAAACAGGGACGTTATCAACTGGCTACGTGCCCCTACCTTGATACAGCTTTCTTGATAGAAAACTTGACAAACTTTATTAATCTATACGACGTTTCTATCACGTTTTAATCATCAGGTATGCAATATAAATAGAAAATCTTTTGTCAAATTTCCATTCCATAATCCAATTCGCAAACATCGATTGTACGGACACATATAAAGGGTGGGCAATTTCCCATTTTCGTTTCGACGAACCCTTCGCCGGAAACGTCGCATCAGTTCCGACCAATGGACAGATGATTGACGGGACACGCCACCTCCTATTTGTTTATTTGTCCGCGTGCGTCCGCGATTATGTCGGCCGTGTAATCACTTTGCGGAACGCTGTCGATCGAGTGTCCAGGGACTGATAACACCCTGTATAACGAAATCTGGGTCAAAAACTTTTATGTGACAAGTCGAACAGGTTCGATTGGTCAATGTTTAGGTGTAAGATGGTTATCTTGAACTCAATTGGTATACCATATAGGATGCATTTGACCTCGTTACGGACGCCCTCAAACCCCTTTCATTTATTTTTAGAGATGCTTGTTGAACCCTTGATTAACCCGATTTAGATCCTGTTACGTTTTTTAACTAGACCTACTTCCGTACCCTTAACCCTGACACCCGCCTATAACTGACCATTACATAAACCCATTACATCTTAAAAATTCGTCTGACCTTGCCAAACATGCCGGACATCAATCACACACGGACCCACAGTGAAAGGTCCCAAAACCACACCCAGCCCATATAAAAAGCCGGCTTTTTATCAATTTAGTCAGTTGATTTTCGCAGATCAAACAACCATAATGGCTTTCAAGGTGGGTCAACTCAACATACCAAAGGGTTGCAATTTGCAAAATAATTTGTGTTTTAGTTCGTAGTATTCGCCGCCTTCGTTGCTGTAGCCCGTGCTGGCTATGTAGCTCAACCTTTGGCCTATGCTGCCCCAGCCCACTATGCTGCTGCCCCTGTAGCCTATGCTGCTCCAGCTCATTACGCTGCCCCTGTTGCTAAGGTAAGGTATACATATTTAGCAACGTGATTTTAAAGTTGATGTAGTACGCCGCCCCCTTGGCTTATGCCGCCCCAGTAACGAAGACTATTGTGGCTGAAGCCCCCGCCCAGTACGACTATGGTTACTCCGTCAGCGACCCTCACACCGGAGACCAAAAGAGCCAACAAGAATCCCGTCGTGGTGATGTTGTTCAAGGTTCCTACTCTTTGGTAGATGCTGATGGCACCAAGAGGACTGTAGAGTACACTGCTGACCCTCACCACGGATTCAACGCTGTTGTCCACAAGGAAGCCGCCCATGTTGTAGCCAAGCCTGTCGCTTACGCCGCCCCTGTAGTCGCTAAGTATGCTGCCCCAGCCCATTATGCTGCCCCAGCCCATTATGCTGCCCCAGCCCACTATGCTGCCCCAGCTGTAGCCTACTCTGCCCCTGCCCACTATGCTGCCCCAGCTCACTATGCTGCCCCAGCTGTAGCCTACTCTGCCCCATCTTACTACCACTAAGAAGGGATTAAGTGTACATAGTGTATTTATTGCAAGCCAAATAAACGTGTATATAACGTAGTCTATCTGCCCTCAATTTCACTGATAAGGTCCAAGACGTGGAAAGCGGAAGTAAGTGGACGTCGCGCCTCGAACGTAATTTCCGGTGCAACGGGATGACCGATGACGGTGCAGCGGTCAAAACGTCGGATTAGATCAGTTAAATTACTTTTTAGGGTTCTGGTGTTGGATGTGTATTCCGGTTTAGGGTGTATTTGATTGATTATTATGGATACAAAACTCACTTTTTTTTTGCAACTTATCTTGTACTTTATCGCACTTTTGTTACGTTTTTATGGGGATTTTTGCGATAAATATTTCGAATAATCGCTAATTCTAATTATAAGCCTATTAGCACAACCAAACATACACAATTTAAGCGCCAAATACTCTTGAACTTGAAAGGAAAATTGTGTATCATTGGAGGCCACGCGCAGGAATGTTCTTTTGGTCGCGCTCTGGAACAAAGCTTCAATAGTTTGAGCAGGGCATGTTCTAGATCTGACATTTGACAAGCGTCCCAGGGTAAAACATTTTGTGGTTTTCCTTCAATTAATGATAAAATTATTTAGTCATCTTTTTTAATAAACGTGGAAGCAATAACGCCAGGGCAGGTAAGTGGGAAAATCTCCTTTATTGACAGCAATGACAAAAAAAAGTTGGGTTATTTTGACTTTATTAAGAGAAAACTACTTGGAAGGTAAATTTTAGTAAAATCTAGTGCGCAATTTTTTTTATGGGGGACTACAATCCCTATAACGTGACTTGTCAGTGAAAAAAATCAAAGATTCAAATTCGCCTCAACACAAATGCACAATAGCACGGATCAACGCTTACAATGGTTGAGCCGGTTGTGCGATGTTGCCAACTGTTGGAGAAAGTAAGGCTGTTAATATGAAAGGAATTACATTTTTTTCCCAAGAATATTCATAATTATTTCACGAAATTACTTCTTTCTTTTCAGGAATTTTGAAGTTTTTCCCGAAATTACGACTATAATGTCGTCATTGTATTTGAGTAATTATTATTTTTGTTCTCAAAAATTTAAAAGTTTCTCCCCGAATAACGACTATTCAAGGAATTTCGTCATTGTTGTTGCAGAATTATTACTTCTGTACATGGAATTTTTAGGATTTTTCCGGAAATTACGACTTTTTCAATGCATTTCGACATTATTGTTACGAAATTATTACTCCTTTCCAGAAATTCCCATATATTTTCGAAGATTAGAACTTTCAAAAAGGAATTACATTTTTTTGCTAGAATATTCATAATTGTTTCCCGGAATAACTTTTATCTTTTCGGGAATTTTGAAGTTTCTCCCGGAATTATAAAGTCAAAAATTTCATAATTGTTGTTGCGGAATTATCACTATTTAAAAAAAAAATGAAATTATTGTTAGGGAATTATCACTTTTTTTCCAGGAATCCCTGTATATTTTCGAAGGTGACGACTATTTGTAAGGAATTATTTTTTTTTGTAAGAATGATTATTGACCACTAAATTTTTCCAGAAATTACGTTTTGTGGAAATTACTGTTTTTCTACAGGAATATTCATCAACGTCCTCCAGAAACCTTTCTTTTTTTCAGGAATTTCAAAGTTTCCCTTTTTTTCATTGTTGTCGGTTGTCAGTAAAAAAATGCGTTTCAACCGGGAAAAAATCTCAATAACTCAAAGTTGAGCCGGTTGAGCGGATCGGCGATGTTGCCAAGTGTTGGAAAAAGTAAGGCTGTCAATGTCAATATGCTCTCGAACTCAAACCAAATCGAACTAATGTAAGGTTTACATTCAACTTGTTTTCGAATTGGCAAATGGGAATCATATGCTACCATCTACATTGTATTTGTGTTCAGTCACGCTTACGCCAGAATCATTGTAGATGGTACCATATGATTCACGCTTGCCAAGCGGAAATTTGACAGTTCCACTTCGAAATGAAATTGTATGTAAACATTGTAAACCAGGCATAACTCCAACCAACCCAACCCTATCTCAAACCAACACAAACTAACTCAACCCAGACTAACACGAATTAACCCGGATTTTTCGAAAATAAACTTAACAAAATAAAGGAAATTTTGTTTTAAAAAACTGAAAATAACATTTTTTTTTTGGCAAAATGTTTTTTAGACATAATTTTGGTGTTTTCATCACATAAACAAAACAATTTGTACCATAACCTCAAAATATTTGTAAGCATTTATTGTCGCTCTCAAAGAAAGCAATCGATACTAAAAAGGTCAAAAATATGCTTCAAAGTCATTTTCCTTGGATTAGTCGGAAAAAATCGACTTAAATGAATGAAAACAACATAATTTCGAAATGTTTTAACCATTATTGTTTATATACTTAAATTCATGTACCTTGTCAAAAACTTATATAATTCATATAATTCCATGTAGATACCACTCTAGTCCAACCAAATATCACTGCTAGAAGCCTCATTTGCTTTTAAAGAACTCAAAAACACCCAAAATTAATTCTTTATGGGATTTCACCATACAAATATCGCAAATATACTGATTTTGGGCTCCACCCACCCATTTCTGTGACGCGACAAGTTCTGTCACTTTTGTCAGTCTATCTTTCACCACGCGCAGGCATATTCTTTTGGTCGGGCACCGGAACCACTTGTCCTACTTATAGGGTATATTCACATTGCAGTTGCATCACTTGATAAAGCAAAGGAAATGGGGATATGAAAAAAACACAAATTATATAAGTACACAAGATGTAGGCATTTAATGCTCACGTTCCAAAAAAACACTATACAGAGGACACGGCGTTACCAGAAAAAAAAATCAATGAGGTAATCTCGCAGACACGCACTCGCACACGCACTCGCCCATAACTCGCACCTTAATTATTTTTAATATAATTTGTTTTCATTAAAAAGCAGAACACAATAAGATAACCTCTTTTTCTTCACTTAATTTATTTATAACATATAGAGGTACGATATTTTTTAGTTTCACTTGATCTGTGTTTATTTTTTTTTTGTCGTATACATTGAATAAGGCGATAATGATGGAAATCACTTCGAAACGAACAGCCAACATTTTGTTTTTGCAAAATTTTCTTCATTCGGAGGTAAATTGTATGTACACGGGAGTTGTGTGGCGGAAATTCCCTTAAAACTTTATTGCACAATTAAGGTGGCGCAACTGGCCGTTTTGAGTATTTTTAGCGTAAACGGATTTTTCGATTTTAAGGGAATTCGGCCAACTAACCAGGATTACTTGCTACAACATGGGACTTTCGGCCGCACTGGCGAAGCCGAGGGCCGCGAGTATATATAGATACTATCCATAAATACCTAAAATTAATTATGTACAAAACACCGCCCGAGTATATTTATAATATAAAATCAAAAACTATAGTATACGTATAGTTTTCATTTTTGTTTGTAAAATGGTATACGTGGTTTTGCCGGCGGCTTCGCCTCGGATTGTGGGCCCAAAGTCACTTTGCCGGGATTTATGATTCAACAAATAGGTAACGCTTGGAAAACGTAAAAGTTAAAAACAAGGCGGTTTTGGGGGGCGGTTGTGGGGGTGGACTATTGTGAAAACGTCAAAAATGTAAAGATAATGAAATTTTATGTTTTGTTTCATCCGAAAATTTGCAGTTTGTCATTTAAAATTATAATGATTCGATTAAATCGAAAAATAACTCTGTAGGTACTTTTCAATTTGATCAATAAAAAAAAACTACCAATCCAGGATTTGTAACTTTGAAAATTGTTTGAAAAAAATAGGAAATACATGCTTTTCGAACATTTTCAATACGTTACAAGTGTTGAAATTTACAAAAAGTGAAATTTAGGAAGAGATGTGAAATAAAAATCCAGACAAGTCAAGATACGAAAATAAATACAAAGTGAGATTGTTAAAAAAAATTAGAATGATGAAAAACACACTTGCTCCGATGAAAAGGATACATACAAAAATCCTCAAAAAAGTGTGAACCAAGCATTTAAAAACGAAGAAAACATTTTCATGCATTGAAGAATAATAAAATCAAAATTAAAAATATTTTTATATTTTTAATCATTGTTTATTATCAAATTAAAGGAAAAATATGCAAGGTAAGTAAAATTCGAATATTTAAAAATTATAAAGGTCATTGATCTCCAAATCAACAAAAAACAAATAGAAAAATACAAGAAATCACAAAAAAATGTGAATCAAAGGATTCGAGAGCAAAAAAGTTCTATAGTTATTGAAAAATAAAAAAATCATAATTAAAAATATGCTTTTAGGTATATTTTTAATCATGATTTATTATTGAATTAAAGTAAAAAAAAGTATCAAATTTTAAAAAAAGGTTCGAAAAACCTCAATTCAATTAAAAAATATAAGAATTCACAAAAAAAGTGTTAATTAAAAGATTTAACATTTTTGTATGCATTGAAAGAGTGATAGAAACAAAATTAAAACTTTTTTATACTTTTATTTATCATTTAATTATTAAATTGAAGGAAACATATGCAAATATACATAAAACTCTGTAATTAAACAAAGAGATCACAAAAAAACTGCATTTGAATAATAAAATGAACAAAAAAAGGTTTGAAAAACTCCAATTTAACGAACAAGTCAAAAAAAAAACAAAATTCAGCTTAAAAAACGGCGAAAAAAATCACAAAAAAGACAAAAAACAAAGATACGTTAATCTGTGGAACTAAAAAAAAAAGGACAATATACTCACTGGTAAGTTTCCACAACACCACCAACCCCCACTCAACTCCCCTCAAACCCATACACATAACACCGCCACCCCCTTGGACCGCCCCCAACGATCTAAAAAACTTTTTAACATATAACATCACTAAAATCGTATACATGTTCCATGTCGTGGGGGGCGGTCCCCTCTATGGGGGGCACCGAAGAAATACCAACTTTAACAACAAGCTCTCCAGAAGGCTTAAAAAAAATTCTACCCCTCGTGGCAAGAATCGTATAAGTTCATCACCTGAGAGTATTGCGTTCTGTATACAATGTGATATTTTACGGTGAGGGGCATGTGCCCCCTTTACGTATCTCGTATAACTATAGTAGGGTTACAACAGCACAACCATGTGATATAAAGTGGGAGGGGATGAGGGGTTGAAATCGGGAGGAGGAACACACTAGTACTACGCCACATCACAATTAATAATAATTAACAAAGTCCCAAAGTCGAACTCGGTTGGTGTTGCCATTTCTTCACACTAGTTCCGTTTATGTACAGCAGTCAGCACAATTAATTAATACTTTTCTTTGTACAAGTCCCGTTTTGCGATTTAACTAAAAACACTTGAGGGGGGCGTCACTACATTTACACTTTGTACAAATTTTCATAATCACATTTAAGAGTTGCAAAAGAGTTCTAATGCGTCCGTTGTCGCCGCGACAAACTGGTGAAGAGGATCTGAAACAAAAAAAAAATAAAATTAGTAAACAAGCTTAAAACATTATTGACCAAAATAAATACAAGGCAAATAGTTATTTATGATACTAGTGTGTTAAGTTGAAAATAAGTCACGCGAGGAAATATAACACACGAGTGGCATACAATGTTTTATGCAACAAGTGGAAGAAATATTTTTTCATGAGATAATAGGGTTGTTATTAATCACTCACAGGAACCGTTTCAGAACGGCTTTCTCGAGTCAATCAATTGATTTGTCAATTTTGACAAAAATTATGTGGGCCACTGGAAATTACTGGTTCTAGGACGGTCCGTTAGGGGTATAAATTCCCAGTGACTTGGGAAACATAACACACGAGTGGCATCCAATGTTTTATCCAATGAGATAATAATAAGCTTTGTGATCAAATTGTCATGTGTTGAGATCTTAAAACCCATAAAGAAGGTTTTTTAAACTTTTTTACATTATCTTTTTTTTAACATAATATTCTATCATTTAAGGAAGGTTAAAATAACATTTAAAAAAGTTCTTGAATTGTTTTGTTGAATTTTGAACAATTATTTTTAAACGAGAAATCCTCAAATCACCCTTAATACGTTTGGTTAGAAGTGTTTTTGAAGCTTTTTCAATCATTGTAAAACATTTTTAACCTTTTATTAGCATTTAAAAGAGCTTGAGTTGACATTTTGAAAGTCCTTTGCTACATTTCAACAGTTTTTCACAAATATCTTATAAGCTAATTCACGTATGAATTGAGAAAACTCAAATTTAAATTATGAGAAGAACTTCAAGACTATATAAACATCTTGAAACCCCTTAAGATGTTTTCGGAAGATTTATTTATCATTATAATTTGTCAAATCATCCTTAAAACGTTTAAAAGTGTTTTTAAAGCTGTTTTATCATTATTAAACATTTTAAACTTCTTATTAGCATTTAAAAGAGCTTAAAAGTTCTTTGGTAGATTTCAAGAACGAATTGAGCAAATTTTGAATTATTATCAAAAAAGCTTCAAGACTAAATATTTTAAAACCTCTAGAGACGTTTTTCAAGGATTTTTTAAAACTTTTTCATGATTATAAAACATTTTGAACTTTTTCTACCACTAAAAAAACTATGAAGCAACATTGAAAGATGTCCTTAAACTGCTGTGTTTAATTTCAAAACAATTTTTAATGAAAAAAAATCTTAAATTATCAGAAAAACTATAAAACTAAATAATATAGGAGTGCTTTTTTGAAGGTTTTTAAGGGTTTAAAATGTTTTGAAATATGTTGAGGAATTTAAAAGTTAGTTCTACCCCGATCTCATCGTGTTTTTTGACAGAATAGATAAAATAATGAAACAATCGACAAAATCGCATTGACAGCAGACCGTATTCTTTTGGTTCTAGTCCGAACTCATCATGTTTTTTGACAAAATCGATAAAATAATGATCCAATCGACAAAATCGCAATGACAGCAGACCGTATTCTTTTGGTTTTACTCCGAACTCATCGTGTTTTTTGACAGATTCTAAAATGTTTTGAAATATTCTGAGGAATTTAAAAGTTAGACTAGTACACTTCCCTTCATTCTAGTCCGAACTCATCGTGTTTTTCGACAGAATCGATTAAATAATGGCCGAATAGAAGAAATTGCAATGACAGTAGACCGTATTCTTTTGGTTCTACTCCGAACTCATCGTGTTTTTTGACAGATTAAAATTCTAAAATGTTTTGAAATATTTTGGGGAATCTAGAAGTTAGACTAGTACACCTCTCTTAATTCTTCAAGGATTTAAAATACCATATTATAGAACATATTTTTTAACTCCTGAAAATATTGAAAAAACTTTGAGTAACATGTCAAGTACAAAATCTATAAAATAATGAAACATAATCGGCGAAATCGCAATGACAGCAGACCGTATTCTTTTGGTTCTACTCCCCTCTCATCGTGTTTCTTGATAGAATCGATAAAATTAATGAAACTATCGATGAAATTGAAATGACAGCAGACCGTATTCTTTTGGTTTCACCAAAAGTGCTTTTTGATAGATTCTAAAGTATGCTTCAAAATATATTTTAAATCCTTATCATTCAAAAGCGGTTTAAAATGTTTTTAAACATTTTGAGGAGGTTTGAAGTTAGACTAGTACACTTCACTTGATTCTTTAAGAAGGATTTAAGATAATATAAACATTTATGTAACGTCTAAAGTATGCTTCAACTATATGTTAAACCAATATAGTGTACGAGTCATCAACAAACAGTTTTATCTCCAAAGTGGAACATTGGGAAAACTTTTTTAGATCTCCTGAAAATCGGATATATGCTGAGAATTAAACAAATTGATATTTTTCGCAAATGTATAATATTGGTGCTTAGTCACAATAATTCAAGAATGCTGATCGACTTGGCAACAACGCTTTATGTCAGAAACGTCATTTCCTCGTGGCCAACTTCATGTTAAATAGACTTGTGAACACTCCATTATATCCATTATTAATGATAATATTCAGTAAAACGGAACACCATATCGTGCATTAAAGAATAAAAAAATCATAATAAGAAGATTTTTTTCTATTTAATAATCATTTTATTATTAATTGAAGGAAGAATATAAAAAAATCCAGTAATTTAACAAGAAAATCTTGAAAAACCTCCTATGCAATGATAAAAAATATTAAAAGCGAGTTCTTCAATGAATAGGGTACTGCCTCCACACCTCTTCTACATACATAGAAGTTGTTAAATCACCAGTGTTCAAATAACGTGAAAGTGGAATTTGAAGTAAAATTAGTAAAGCAAAATTCATTATTTATTATTTAATTAAGAAAAAAACTCGTAGGTCCGGAGTTATGAAGGTGCATGAAGCAAGTAGTAGAAAATTTGGTTATGTAAACCAAACTGAACTCACCTCACAGATGATGACCATAATACTCTGCAGGATAATGCGCGTACTGATTGTGGAAAGCAGGATCGCCGGGCGGCCGATGCATCATTTGTTGTTCGCCCATCATGTAGCCCATCGTGCCATCAGGACTGTACGCTCCACTGGGGCCTGCATGAGGGGAGAACACTACAAATTAAAGCAAGCATAAGATCAGCTGTCCTTCCAAAGACAATGCTTTTGCAATTTGCTCATAACCCACATTTGTCTCTGAGAATTTAAAAATAGAGCCTCTATCGATTGGCTCCGCAGCAGCAGGGCTGCCGAAGACAGGCCGAGAAGAGAAATGGCGGCAACCGTTGACCCTCGCGGACCGATCCATCATCCCCCCTGCCTCTTTCCGAGTCAGCCAAGGGAAAAAGAAATTTGATAGAATTGCGTTTTCGAAAAAGCCCTTTTCCGGAACGGATGGATGGATCGGCTCCCTCTTACGTAATGAGATTGGTTTGAGTTTGGTGTAGGTCAAAATTGACTCGATAAATTCGTGTGGACCACACGATAATGTACAAGTTTTTTCAATTACATAAGATAAAGGCTTGAGTGCACCATTAAAAACTGGTTTTTTGATTCATTGATCGGCGCAATGTGCTGTATGATTAGTGCAAGAGCATTGTCGTATTTTCCGGGTATCGAATTAGGATCGATATCGCTAATGGTATTGAATTACTGAAATTACCTGCTCGGTTTGATTGGTCGATCATCGGCTGTACTATCCTCCTCCGCGCATTAATAAACCTGAAATTAAAGACAAATTTGTTGAAATTTATGCAAAACTACAAACTAGTACAGAATATTTGTAGACAACCTAGTGCACGCGCGCTCCGCAAGTTAGTACTTTCATGGGAGAAAACCAGGTTTGTTTTCATTGTCGGAATGGGCGTACAATCGACGTTCTGACTGTGGAGCGCTAATTTCACGAGTTTTGAACGTGTAACACACGAATAAATTTGGCAACATAGACCGAACTATGTAACTTGTTTTATGAAAAAGAGAAGATTCCCCGACTTTCTGATATAGTAATTTGCCAGGCCGGTAATTTTGGGCCGCATGTGTATTTTTCAGTGAAATTTGCAACAAATCAACTTCAATGTGTTTTTTTTTCAGTAAATTTATTTGAAGCCGATATCTTCATGCTCCAAGGAAGTTGTGGTTTTCTAAACATGGACAAATCAATATTCCATAATTGTCTTTGCCAGGCTGTTATTTTTGAGCCGCAGTGTATTTTTGGGTGAAATTTGTGACACGTTAACTTCTATGGCTTTTCTTTTGAATGAAATTTATTTGAAGTTGATATCATGTTCGAGTTGGGTTCGTAAGTGTCAAGTTGGGTTAGTTTAAAAGAAAATTGAAGAAAATTCCCCCAAAAGAAACTACCGCCTGCCGGGAACTCAAAAAAATATTCCTCTAGGGGACTTCCAGAAATTGCAAACTATTTTTTTGTTAAGTGATTTTAACTTTTCCTTGAGTAACTGCCTGCCGGGAATTACTCCCGGAAGTTTAATACAAATTTTCTCTTAAGTGACTACCGGGAATCGAAAAAAAATTTCCTCCTTTAAGTAACTGCCAGGAATTGAAAACGAATTTCTTCTCAAGTAACTGCCTGGAATTGAAAAAAAAAACTCTCAGAAATTGAAAACTAGTTTCTCCTTAAGTAAATTCAACTTCCCCTCAAGTAACTGTCGGGAATTGAGAACAAATTTCCCTTTAAGTAACTTCCCTTCAAGTAACTGTCTGGAATGTGATAGAGAAGATTGTTTAAAGCTCGATAATATGAATGGTACGATATCAAATTTATTGTTGACAATAGATAAATGATAATCAACCACGAGCCACCACTGCTAAATATTCAGAAAGTCAGCAGAAGAAAACATGATAAATATACTAATCATCGCAAACACCTGAAGTGGAAATCTATTAAAACCCATCCCAGGTAAAATAACCCAATTTAAATAAATCCCCAATCTCTGAAATACATTTATGCGTTCGACAGAAAACCCAATCGTTTCCGGTGTCGCGACGCATTAGGCGCGGCGTCAATGTTGACGCGCGTTGACAGCACGACGCCGCCGCGTCGTTCTATTCTTGTGCGCTTTTACATTTCACACTTTGGGGGGAACCCATCGAAAATAGACCGCTCGGTTCTAATTATGTCGCTTCACGAAAGATCTATCTGTCACAACACGGTTAAGTGCTGTCTGATGGGAAAAAACTAACAAAAATTCTGTTAATTGAATTTCGAAGAACTCCGTCCCCTGAATATCCTATATATATATGTTAATTACTCATCACTGCTGTTTGGTCCACTTTTGTGGTGGAAAACAAAATGTGACATGATGGCGCCAAGCGTTGATGATTAATAGACAAAACTCATTATGCCCGCGCGTATGTAAAAATGTGTAAATTCCTCGATGATCATTTGCATCTGGAGTGCCATTGTCACCCCGTGGCCCAGAGATGTTTATTATCGCAAGCCCGTGTATCCCAATTAACGGTGGAGCAGCTGCGAAAATTAATGGAGCGCAGCTTTTAAGATGTAATTGGGCACATTCATAATTCCCGGTGCTGCGCGTGCTGCACACTTGCGACATCTGATTCCTGTCTCCCGTTGTTCTAATGTAATTGTTTTTACGGGCGAACCCCTTTTGGCACTCTCGAAGGGCGCAATCCATTACATACGGGGACACGAGACCCTTTTGTCGATTATGTGATTATGTCTAATTTTGTTTGGGCTTCGGTGTGTGTTGGATTTTTGTCAAGTGAGAACACTTGATGTCTAATTGAATATAGTTAGATTGTTGCTACATAGTCTCCGCGGCCAATTAACATAATCGTTACGTTTTAATGAGGCGAGCATAATTCAGATACGAGAAATTCCCGACACAAGCCTGATCCATCACAAGATAGCCGAATGCTGCGGAATGCGGCAAGATATCCCCGTCGATGACAAGCACAAATATCAGGTTTGTGAGGAATGCAATAACTAATGGACTTTGTTGGGTAAATGTAGATACCATAACAAAATTCAGCTATTTATAGCTGGAAACTTGTCACTGATTCTCACTTTTTTTCGTCAATTCAGGGATTGTTGCCGAATTGCTGCCTCTCTTCCAAATCACGGATTTCTTGCCTCTTCTTTTTTTTTTTTTATTTCAAGGCACAGGGCACGGATTCCTGCCCCTTTATCCAATTACAGCTTTTCCTCAAGGCGGAGACTGTTGTCTTTATTCCCGCGAATTGTTGCCTCTCATCCAAATCATTCATTATTACTTCTTTTCCTTGATTCACAGATTCTTGTCTTTTTTAGTTACGATTTCTTGCCTCTTTTTCTCAAATCGCAGCAAGATTTTTAATGCAATGGATGTTCACGGATTCTTTCCTTTTTTTGTTGGATCACGGATTATATTACCGCTTTTCCTGAAATTGTGGATTTTGCAACATTTTTCTAGTAGGTAATAGAATTTTTCTCTTGTTCCAAATTCCAGTTTTTCGCCTCTCAATGTACGAATTCTTGCCTTTTTTCAAACCTCCAAAAGTCACAATATGTCACAAATTACGGGTTTTCCAACATTTTTCGAGCAACGGATGTTTACCTGTTTTCTCAATTCACAGACTCTTGTTTTTTTTCAAATCACGAATGCTTGCCACTTTTTCTGAACTCACGGATTCTTGCTTTTCTTTTCAAATCGTGCAGATCTTCGCATCTTTTTCTAAATTTATGGATTCTGGTATCTTTTTCCTCAGATTCTCACTTTGTTAATTCAGGGATTGTTCTCTCTATTTTCAAATCACGAATCGCTGCTTCTCTTCTAGATCACGGATTATTGCCTCTTTTATTCACTTCAAGAATTCTTGCTTTTTTCCACAAATTACGGGTTTTCCAACATTCTTTAAGCATCTGATGTTTGCCTGTTTTCTCGATTCACGGACTCTTGCCTTTTTTCGAATTCTAGCCCCTTTTTCTCAACTCACGGATTCTTGTCTATTTTCCTCAATCCACGGAATTTTGCCTTTTTAAATCACGAATTATTGGGTTTCCAACATCGTACTCTGCTATTTATAGCTGAAAACTCGTCCTTATAAACAGCGAGGGTGTTTTTTGCATGTATCAATGAAAAAATCATTACGCTTTTATTGTTATAGTCGATAAAGCATTTAAATGCGGGGCACCAGATGACGGAACGGCGCCAATTTCGCAGCAGCATTTTATCGACAAAGAAAACGGGGGGCGCATGTTTTTCTACACAATTTGCCGAAGGAACATTAATCATGCCCGGGCCGGGTGACAACTTATGCACGCTTCCTGAGCAAGGATTAAAGAAGGGTAAGAAACAGCTACACATGGCGTCGAAATAAAGAAGCTGTAATTGTACACATATCTCCAAGTTTCACCCGGCAATGGACCCATAAATTCCCGGTTTAATATCTTTCGGCACATAAACGCGGGGGGGTCGCAAGCTGACGCCCGTCTGCATGATGAAGTCCACAAGCTGACCCCTAACCTCCCTTCGAGAACATTTGGCGACGACATAATTACCATGGAAAGGTGGAGGGGAAGCGGAATCACGTCCTTCGGGAACAAATCATCGGAATGTCGGGATATGGCTGTGCTGCTTGACCGCACCAAAAATCGGCCCTGCTTTCGCGACAGGCATAGAAACGACCGGCAAGTAGGCTGTTACGGGCAATTTCTCTAGCTTTCGGGAAATTGCATTGCGTGAGGAATCGGTAAACATGCGATACGATATCCCAATTAGGCTGGGGAACGATAAAAATTCTCATCTTGACTATTGCTTCGTTATTGTTTCGATATAAAGACGCCCCTTTTCGATGAAACCCAAAACGTGCTTCATTCCACTCCTATCGTATATAACGTTACTTTATTTTATAGCTCACAATTAATTAACGCGATATTAGGCAACACTGTCACGGAACACAAAGCAGAGTTTAGGTTTCAACAGTCAAATGTCATCGACTCTGCAGCGTTATTTTTAACTTTGAAGAATTATTAAAAATAATCTCCAATCAACATTTTTTGTATACAATTATTATTTATATGGCTAAATGCTAATTGGTAGCATCAATGTTCATTATCCATCCATAGTACACCAAAAATTGTGAATTTTCTACTATACATTACTCTGGCAACACTGTCACGTAAAACAGAACCAAACTCAACTGTCATTTACTACGTTTATATGCGTACACTGAACCGGTTTGAAACAGTTTGC
Source organism: Orchestes rusci (assembly GCA_958502075.1). NCBI lineage: Eukaryota > Metazoa > Arthropoda > Insecta > Coleoptera > Curculionidae > Orchestes > Orchestes rusci. The sequence continues at coordinate 20,979,099 of OY293313.1, read as the reverse complement.
TTTCATTAAACGATTAAACCTCATGTCGTGTGCATGGATACTAGTAGATAAAGTTCTTTTTTTTTTAAATACAGTGGTAGATCAAAATTGAATGTTAAGGGTTGACAAAAAAAGTTAAATGCCATAACGTGTCCGCCAATTGAAATGATTAAATGTTTAATCATCAACTGAATCTTTTTGATTGAAGATGGATTGATCAGTCGTCATTCTTTGTCATTTATATAAAAACTATCAATTTTTCTAAACTGACAATTATTATTCTTAATGAAATTTGATTCTTTTCAATTTTCTGTCTGTCTTATAGCTGTCAAGTTCAAGTGTCAAATATCTTCGTCTAACTGATATGTTTTGTTGAACTGTCAAATATATCCATTCTCTGTCAATCCATACTTCATGTCAAACTGTCTTCATTACGACAAACTGCCAAGTATGTCAACTTTCGTCAAACTGTCTAGTTTTTTCAATGCGTTACAAGTGATAAAGTGACAAATGAAAGTTAAACTTGTGAAAATATGAATCAAATTCATACTCCTTCTGGTCAGACGATAAAAGTCACGTGACAATCAATGTTTTACTGCACTCTGTTGGTTCAATGACAATCATTCCTTTTTAAGACAATTGCGAATAAGAGAAAAAGTTGAGGAAAAAAAAATGATTCACAATTCATGGATTCTTGGATCACAGTATAAGAATCTGTGATTTGGAAAAAGAGGCAAGAATCTGTGTATTGAAAAAAAATCTGCAATATGAAAGGAAAGGCAAGAATCCGTGAATTGGAAGAGAGGTTGCAATTCGTCATTCGAATCTCTTTTTTCAAACAATCCCTCAATTGACGAAAAGAAGTGAGAATCTGTGATTTGGAAAGAAAAAAGAAGACGGAATTCATGAATTGAGAAGGAGAGGCAATAATCCGTTATTTGGAGAAAAAAGGCAAGAATCCGTGAATTGAGGAAAAGAGACAATAATCCGTGATTTGAGAAATTACAACAGTCCCGGACTTGAGTAGAAGTAAAAATCTGTGATTTAGAAAAAAAAGGCAAGAATCCGTGCATTTTAAAATAAAGGTAATAATCCGTGATTTGGAAAAGGAACAGCAATTCGTGATTTGAAAAAAAGAGAGGCCAATCCCTGAATTAACGAAAAAAGTGTTAACTTGTGATTTGGAAAGAGGACAGAATCCATAAAATTTCGAGAAAGATACGCACAATTTGAAACAAGCAAGAATCCGTGGCCTGACAAAAAGATACAAGAAGCCGTGCTTTGGAATGAGGCAAGAATTCGTACATTGAATAACATAAGCGAGGCGAACTCCATTACAAGAAAAATTTTGCAAAATGCACAATTTTAGAAAAAGAGGCAAGAATCCGTTAGTTGACAAAGAAGGCAAGAGTTCATGGATTGAAAAAAAAGGCAAACAATCGTTGCTTAAAAATGTTGGAAAACCCTTGATTAGTGAAAAAAGGCAAGAATCCGTGACATGGAAGAGAAGCAGCAATTCGGGACTTGAGAAAAAAGAAAAAAATCCCCTAGTTGACAAGAATAGGTAAGAATCTGTGATTTGGAAAAAGAGGCCAGACTCCATGAATTTAGTAAAAGAAGGGAAGATCCACTCAATTTGAAAACAGAAGCAATAATCCGTGCTTTGGATTAGGAGGCAAAGATTCGTACATTGAGGAACATTGAACCATATTTAACGAAAAGCAGTAATAATCCGTGATTCAAGAAAAAGAAGCAAGAATCTGTGATAGGAGAAAAAGCAGCAAGAATTCTTGATTTGAAAAAAAGAAAGATCGTGGATTTAGAAAAAAAGTAAAAAAAATGAACAAGTACAGTACTTCCGTATACAATTTCCGCCTGCGACAGCACAATGACAGATGTCATGTCGCCGCGACATAACCTGTGCAACGTTGCCAGCTCAAAAAATCTTTTCACAAACATGAATCCAAGCCTACGTTAAAGAATCGACAATATTTATGCAAGAATTAATAAATCCCCACTCGTAAACCGATCCTCGAGGTAAAGTGCCACTAACGCATTGTTTTTGTCAACCCTTTAAGGGTGTAGAGTTACACGCACGACGCACTAATCCCCGGCGCTAATGGCCGGCTCGGTGACTCCTTTATCTCGATTCCTGACACTTGTCTGAATTTCCGATCGGTCGAAGTCGTACAAATAATCTTCTAATTAGGGGAAGCTGTTATTCAACCCCTTTCTCCAAGGAATTTGGGGGATTATTGCTATATTCTATATTGTATCCAATGCCTCTAAAAATTGCTTGATGGCCTCAACTGTTATAAACGAAATTTTGTGAGTTCTGTCCGAGACAGAACAAAAGAACGAACGAGCAAAAACAAAATGAAAATAAATTAGCTTGTTTTCAAAGTTGGAGCTTGTTTATAGGAATTAAGTTGAAAGTTTCTGCGGCGCATTTTTCGGGCTCGTATTTCGATTACGCCGCGCGGGCATAAACAAAATTACGGCCGGATCAATTTCCCCCCGGCAAGGGTGCCGTCCCGCTGCGACTATTACACTTGCAACGGTGTCTGTATTATTCATACGGGGGTATCGATGTATCGGAAAGACGTAATAAAAAATGCACGAGCTCCGATTTGTCTTGATAGTTCTTGGGGCTCTTAGGGGGTGTTTATCTGCAACCCGGCAAAGCACTACAAGCCGGAAAAGCCAACACAGACATGATCCAGAAGTTAATTAACCCGAAAACTTTCCCCGAGGCATAAATTTGTCGGGGAACAGGTGCGCGCAGCAAGATAAACTCCCGGGCCATCGATATCAGGGGGTGTGCAGGCTCCCGTTACTCCCGTATATGGTGCGTTAATTCGAACTTTCGAGATTACGCACGTAGACACGCTTCATTGGCAATCCTCTCGCTCCGCTCTATGGAAATGCTGGTCAAATATATCATTCCGGCTTGACAGTGCAATTCTCTTATCTCGCGCCGCCGGCACACGGCCCAAAAAGGGCTCGCCCCCCACCACTCCTGATTTTGACATTTACAATTAGACGAGAAAAAACCTCGGCGCACATAAATAACGGGGACTTTCCGCGTTCCCGTAAATGAAAACTTAAGACCGCGCCCAGGGAATAATGCACGAGCACTTTTTGCGGATGTTCCGGATCATTTGGCTTCGGGAATACATCATGTTCTTTGTCCCTAATGATCCAGAATACGTACATTCGAATCGATCTTGGGGAACGTGAAACGTAAAAAAGCCATTGTTCCCTTTCCTTTCCCCCGATAGTATTGGATTTGTGTGTCATAACAGGGAAAAAGCGAATGTATTAAATGGTAAACAATGTCTTTGATGTGTCTGCAAGAATGAGCCATTAAAAATGCCGACTATTGATTTATCCGTTCATAACTGGCTTGAAGGATGTTTTTTTTATTGGCCGCCTCGTACATAGAAGGAATTCTTGATGCGCCTGTTGAATTATTCACCGGGCATAATGATAATGTAATAATTAGTATATAATAATTAATCGGATTTTAGTATAGCGTTGCATGTCAGGATATGTCTTATTACGCATTGCCGAGTGCGAAGCTCGGTTGTGTTAATATTTCAATTGATTAGCTTCGGCATTATACAGAGTACTACAAAATGGCCTTGATTATGGATAATAAATCTCCAACCAAGCCATGTGCAATTAATTAAAACATTGACCATCCACGGAAAGCTCCGATAAAATTTCTGACTGATGATTGTGCAAGGCGAAACGTTAGAATTTGTCGTCAACTCTCGAAGTTAATTGTTCAGTTTAAAAACATCACTTTGCCTCATAAAAAATTTGCTTTTCAATGGATCGATATGAAATTTGGCGTCCGAGCAAGGTCTAACATGAATGAAAAACGTAGAACATTTCCTCATAAGTTTTTAAAAAAAATTGATTCTGCCTTGTCGATAATCGCTGTTGTTATGCAATGATAAATTTGGCGCCCGAGGCAAACTTCAATTTCATGCAATTTTCTTGTAAATAGCCAGATTATGGTGATTTTTTACTCAATTTCAATATAACTCATTAAAATCAACATTTTTGTATAGAAAAGTAGTTTGGCGCCCGAGCCAAACTTCAATAGCTTGTAGTTTTCATGTAAACGGGCAGATTTTGTTGGTTTAGATTCAATTTTTGATAAAATTCATGAATTTTTACCACAGCTCAGTGAAAAAGGCATGATTCTCACTAAAAACAACTTCTTCCTTAAAACAAACAAATTAGTGTCCGAGCACAACCCTTGTCTCCTATTACCCACTTCACCCTACTCCTACTAGTTCATTCCTTTTATGACAAAATGGAAATATTCCGTTATGAAATCAGTTTCCACTTTGCATCATCAGAGATTGGTTTTTAATGGGACGTTATAAAATTTGGCGCCCGAGCAAGGTCAATCATGAATGAAAAAACTGGTTAATAAAAAACGATGCCTTGTCGATTATGACTGTTGTTGTGGAATGACAACATTTGGCGCCCGAGGCAGACTTGATTTTTTTGTAATTTCCTTGTAAAAAGTCAGATTTTGGTGATTTTTCACTAAAAGATCGCTAAAAAACATGCTTTATCAATTTAACTCAATAAAAATAGCATTCGTGTGTAAAACAAGTAGTTTGGCGCCCGAGCAAAACTTCACTTGTAGTTTTCATGTAAGCACGGAAATGTTGATGGTTTAATTGGTCTAGAATCAATTTTTCATAAAATTCATGAATGAGCATGATTTGCACCTGAGCACAACCTTACTCCCTATCACCTTCTTAACCAAACTCTATTAGTTCTTTCTTTTATGACAAAAATTCATGGGATATATTCTGTTGATGAAAAAATCCAACAGTTTTCACTTTGCCTTATCAAAAATCAGTTTTTCAATGGAATTGGATAAGATTTGGCGCCCGAGCAAGGTCTACCATGAATGAAAAACGTGGAAAATGTCCTCATTAGTTAATAAAAAATAGTTTTGATTCTGCCTCGTCGATAATCGCTGTTGTTATGGAATGTCGAATTTGGCGCCTTGTAAATAGCCAGATTCTGGTGATTTCTGACTAAATTTTTGCTAAAATACACGCAATTTCACTATAACTCATTAAAAATAACATTTTTGTATAAAAAAAAGTAGTTTGCTTGTAATTTTTATGTAAATAGGCAGATTTTGATGGTTCAGACTCAATTTTTGATAAGATTCATGAATTTTTACTACAGCTCAGCTTCACTAAAATGAAGCTCTTCCTCGAAACAAAAAAATTGGTGCCTGAGCACAACCCTTACTTCCTATTACCTCCCTAACAAAACTCTACTAGTTCTATTAATGAAAAAATCCAATCGTTTTCACTTTGCCTCATGAAAAATCAGTTTTTCAATGGAACGATACAATATTTGGCGTCCGAGCAAGGTCTACCATGAATGTAAAAAGATTTCCTCATTATTTTATAAAAAAACAATAGTTTTGATTCTGCCACGTCAAGAATCACTATATTATTATGTATAGAATGAAAAATTTGGCGCCCGAGGCAAACTTCAATTTCTTGTAACTTCCTGCTAAATAGACAGATTATTGTGATTTTCTACCAAAAGTTTGCTTAAATACATGCTTTTTCACAATGACTTGATAAAAATAACATTTTTGTGTTAAACGGGTCGTTTGGCGCCCGAGCAATTGCTTGTAATTTCCTTATAAATAAACAAATTTTGATTATGTTTTGATCAACCTTTACAAGATAACATGAATTCTCACTATAATTTAATAAAAACAACTTTTTCCTTGAACCAAAAAGTTAAGCGCCCGAGCCTTTTTCAATTGATCGTTTTTCACTTGTTAATATGCAGATTTTGGTGGTTTTTCACTCCATTTTTGCTAGAATAAATGCATTTTCATTATAAATCACTGAAAACCACCTCGACGGTGTGAAATAAGCTTTCATGTAAACAGGCAGATTTAGATGGTGCAGATTCAATTTTTGATAAAATTCATGAAATTTCACCACAGTCTGGTAAAAGTAGTTTATTTTTCTGGAACAAGAAGTTTGGCGCCCGAGCCAAACCCCAATTACTCGCCACTTCCTTAAATAGAAATTGTCCAATTTTTTATTAAATTTATGATTTTCTCTAAAAGGAAACAAAATTTGCGCCAGAGTACAACCCTTATTCTCTACTACCTTCTTAACCCGACTCTACTGATTCTTTTTTTTATGACAAAAATTGATGAGGTATATTCTGTTAATGAAAAACAATTTTCACTTTGCCTCATCAAAAAAAAAATCAGTTTTTGAATGAAATTATATAAAATTTGACGTCCGAGCAAGGGCTACTACGATTGAAAAAATTGAAAGATTTCCTCATTAGTTTATAAAAAACAATAGTTTTGATTCTGCTTCGTCGATAATGGCTGTTTTTATGTTCATTCACAAGTCACTCTTAAACCACTGGTATGACATTTTATACCACAAGTTTAAATACGCGTAAAACATTATATTGCTGTCGGCCCTTACGCCTTCATACCATTCACATCCCATAGGAATATCGTTTTTCGGCTGCGTCGTATCATCATCATTTTTCACAGCTCCATACCATTACCGGCTCGGCGACATTGTCTTGTGCGGGGGGCTGTGAGGGGGCGGAGGGGGTTCACCTGCGGGTTAATGCGTCTCGGTGATAAATCGTAGCTGTCGCAGCGACGAAGGGCCCCTTATCAGCGTCGCCAAATTGCAACCCGACTACTCGGTCATCTTATTTTTGAGGCGCTTAAACATGAGAGGGCCGCCCCCATTGGTAATCCCTCTCGCAGTGCCGATTTACGAGTGACTTTCATTGTCGTCGGATGCCGACGGCGTCGAATAGTTCTCTGAGGAGCAATATCAGGACCACCTAATGGCCTCCCAAACACCTTTTTAATGAACTATCGTAGCAGGAAATGAAAATAGGGAGCGCTGCCTGCCGAACAATAACGGCCATACGTGGGGCCTTATCTGAGTTTTGATTAGAGTAGCAACCCTTTGGTCCCGCGGGTGCCGTTCGGGGTCGTGTTGGCCCGGCTATTAAGAAACGGGCTTCGGCAATTACTCAAATGGTTCTGTTGCTCATATTAATTAGACGATTCTACTAAATCATTGTACTTAATTTGAATGCGATTTGCAAGCTAAATGGCTATCTTTCCATCGCGCGCTGTCTGAATGAAAATTCTTCTGCTTCTATTTGCTAATCAGTTTTTTAATCTTCTTATTGCTGTATAGCAGGAAAGCCGAGTAATTATGACTTGTGGTTGGTTTATCATTAAATTTATGCAGTCTACATTTTGTGCAGACAAGTATATTCAGAATCAGTTAGTTTTTTATAATTTCCTTATAATTGAAGAGAAATCCATCAAAATTCATCATACGAAGTGCTCAACACCAGGCTAACTGATACTGACACTTACTAGGAAATTACAGTAAAATTGGAGTTTACTCCGGGCGCCAAATTTTGTTATTCCGTAAAATCAGCGATTCTCTATTGTAGTTATACGAACTAATGACGAAATCTTCCACTCTTTTCACATGGAAGACCTTGCTCGGGCGCCAGATTTTATATCATTCCATCGAAAAACTAATTTTTGATGAAAAAAAAAGTAACAATTGTTGGATTTGGACACAGAATATAGAAAACTCACCAATTTTTGTCATAAAAAAAGAACTAGTAGAAGTAGAGTAAGAAGGTAAAGTAGTAGGAAATAAGGGGAAACTCGGGCGCCAATCTTTTTGTTTTTAGCGGAAATCATGAATTTGATCAAAACCTGAACCAATCACAAGGAAATGTCTGGTAACTAAGATATGGCTGGGGCGTCATGCTTCTAGAGAAAACAATTTTTACTAAGCTGTGGTGAGAATTCATGAATTTTATCAAAATTTGAGTGTAAACCTTCAAAATCTGTCTGTTTACATGAAAACTACAAGCAATCAAAGTTATGCTCGGGCGCCAAACTACTTGTTTTACACAATAAATTTACGATTACCGAGTCATAGTAAAATGCATGTATTTCAGCAAAAATTGAGTCAAAAATCTGCATATAGTTCTCATAAAAACCGATTCTCGATGAGGCAGACTCAAAATTGACTTTTTTTATAAACTTATAAAGTAGACCTTGCTCGGGCGCCAAATATTATATCGTTGTAGGCTATATGGAATACACACTTTCAACTTCAAAAGAATATGTTCAAAGATAATTTGGCTGAAACCGCCTCAGAATAATACATTCCGGCAGCGTCAGCGAACATAATGCAAGCTTTCTTCTGACGCGGTTGATCCTTGTTTGTTCGAATTTTTCACCCAGCAAAGCTTTATTGTGTTTGTAATTAAAAATGGTTATAACTATCAAATTATCACAATATTCCCAATGCGCATTAGATACTTTTGAAAATTGACTTCAAAAAGGTACGGTCATTGAGGAGTTATAGAAATCTTTACATAACCCTCTTTTGAACATTCACGCCGATGGTTAACAATGTTCAAAACAGCGTTGTTGTCAGTTTTATGAAAAAGTAACAATTTTTAACAGATAAGAGGAAGCAATAGTTTCAACCAATCACTTATTTCAGGATAACTTGTCAACGTTGTTGTTCTTCACCATATCAAAATAGCCATTACGTTATCTTAACATTCGTTTAATTACTGTCGGTTGTTTTTATATTGAAACATACATAGTAAAATTTAAATGGTGAAGAATGACTACATTTGCACTGAAATTGCAAGACTTTTGTCATTGTATTAAATATTCAACCGAAATTAATCATGTTTCAACATTTTGGCAACACAGCTGTCTGTCATTCCAGCACACGGACAGAAACGTCAAACACAATGTTTCAAAATCTCGTTTTTTATGTTTGGTATTTTGGCATGTTACGAGAAACGATAAGCAGATCCTCATTAGGAAGTTGTTGTGTCTTTTACGCTACGATAATTCGTTAAAATCATTGAACCGCTATTTTGAAGGTATTTGAGGGTAACTCGAAAATACAGAACTGACTTTAAATAAGGTTACGCTAACCTATACGGTAAGAACTGACATACTTGTCAAATCTATAGCGTTATGGTATGTGAAATTAAACAGCACGAGAACCCTCTATTACCTTTGGATTGAAAACGTAATTTGGATATTCTTATGGAAAAGTACCATCTATATATATATACGCTTTCGGAAATAGTGATTCTAACAATCTAATCAACAGCTGCTTGTTTTGTTTTATTAACGTGAAACAAACAGAAAAAATACGACAGCTGTATTATTTTATTTCCAAAAATAACACGAAATGTCAACGAGAACTACGGAAGAATGTCACCTGTCACTGTACTACTATGCCTTAATCGAGATGAGGGTTGGTGTGATCATGGTACTGACCATGACAGTTGGCTGAAGATGAATGAACTAAAAGAATCAACTTTTAAACCTACTTTACATTACAAGGCATTGAAAGCGGGGCGCACAACGGCGTCGCCCTATCTCTTCCGGACGACATTCATCAGCGGCGCGGCCCCGAAAGATTCGGTAATTACATTTCGCTTGAGCGCGGAATGTAAGCGAGAGAGCTATGCAGATCACATTTTAATGCAATTCTATCCATTATCGTGGCAGCACCATTAACACCGGGGCCTTGATGCAATTTGGATTTTGTATAGAAACCGGGACACGCTTCGGCGCTCTGATCACACCAACAATGGACTGAAACGGAGTAAACTCAGCCGCCTTACATTTGTTTTGAATCGACAAGTTTAATTAGCCGCAAGAAGTGTCCGTTTGGACATTTGAGACGGCGATCCGTATCGGGAATGGCGTAATTGATGACGCCGCTGCTTGGGAACATTCCAGGTAAAAAAAGTAGATTTCAAGCTAAAAATGTAATAAATAGTCGGACATAATAACATTATAAAAATCGATGACAATTAACGCGTGCGCCGGTCGTCAGTTTATGTGGCGAACGCCATTTTCAGCCGTAATCTCATTTTGGAACGCTGCCGGGGGACCAAATCTAATTAGCGCGGAAAGCTGATCGGTAATTACGGCAATTAATCAATCCATTCCTGTTCCGGCAACAATTCTTTTGCCCCGTATGCGGCGGAGTTGCCAAAAACTCTAAAAGGAAAATATGATATATCGTGTGTGAAATATTCACAAAACATAATATATCCTCAATAATACATAACATAAGGAATCGGCCACCTAAAGTTGTTGAAGATGATGAAGAATAATCATAAGTCGGGTAAAAAGGCCAAATACGTCTAAAATATAAGAGAAATCCTAATCCACCTATTAAACACACATTTAAAACTCATAAAATTAACGCTCCATAGTCAGAACGTCGACAGTACGCCCATTCCGTCAATGGAAACCGATCCGGTTTTATCCCATGGAAGTACGAAATCTCGGAGCGCGCTTACACACAGTTTCGTACAAAACTGTGTATTTTGTATCAGAATTTGTTTGTTGGGTAATAAGGCCGAAAACATGTGAAATGTAACGGAGAATCCTAATCTACCGCCACCTGTTATATGTCAAACTATTGAGAATAATGCACATATTATTATCAGGCAACCAGTACGACTTCCCTGGGGAACTTGCATAAGAAATAAAATCGTTTTTTTTTATTGCAAACACTAGAAAATCGCAAAAAATCGATACCTACTAACATATTTTTTTATTTGAATATGATTTTTTCAGTTATTCAAGTTTCAAGTTCGATATATATAGATATACTACGCATGGTGTGATATATCTGTTTCAAAGTGATATATCTCCATCAATTTTTGACTTGATAAGTGTGTTAGATAAAGTTAATTACTGACTATAGCCATATTAGTTTCTTAGAATTATTATTGTGGTTCGTAAATCAGGTATTAAAATTGTTTAGGCTACACAAAATCGATAATACAAGCGTAACGACTTTTGTGCAAGCCTCTTTTTCTGCAGGTAAAATAGTTTCAGTTTTTAGTCTTCATTTCTTCATGTTCGGTAAATCGAAGATAATAAGCGCGTTTTCTATAAACGTTCAGTATTCGGAGTTTATAAATATACATATACATGTTCGGATGGTCTATTTTACCAAAAACAGTAGATATTATGAATTCTGCAACCGCTGCACTTACCAGTTATTAACTTGAAGTATCGTAAGGCCCGTATCCTGCGCCAATTGTTTTTTCTGGTCCTCCGAAGGATAGGGATGCTGCAACAGAAGAAAAAAAATCGTCAATGAGTGAAATTTGTCAGCAACGACCCCCCCGAGTGCAGGGCCGTAATTTAGCCCACGTTCTTTTTCCGTCACACCTCTCGACGGGCCATCGGGGGCCCATAACCCCATCTTGGCGGACTCTCTGGGGCGGCATAACCCTTATGTGGCCGCCCCGCATCTACCTATGGCAATGCATAGTGATTTTTACGATTATACTGGGCCCCTCTATTATTTGCGTATCTACATCGCGTTTCTATGCACCCCTTGGGGGCAGCAGCCGAATGGTCGCCTTGGATTTTTCATTGATTTGACAGAAAAATAGCGCTCTCTCTTAGATGTCAGATGGAATTAAAGGGGCTACGCCCAGAGACCGCATGGTTAATATTTGATGAGCACATCAAACTCTTTTTGAACGCCGCCGCATCAATATTTCACGTACGGACTCATTAGAGAGATCAAGGGGGGTTCTTACCGTTAAATGTTGAAAGAGCCACGCTCTCAGTATATTCGTGGCCACTTTCGGAAATATGCCTCGTTTTTTTTGATTTTTCTTCCCATTAGTGTCGTCATCCTCCTCGCCTGTGCCCTCTCCGCTGCCGATACTCGCGTTACTTGCGTCACCTAGAACAAACCAAAAAATCATTAAATTTCGAATTCCGTTGCCAATGTGAAAAATTTGAAAACACCGACCCATCGTCGCTGGCAGAGGCGAGGGGGGCTATGGGGGGTTGAGTTCAGAAAAAGAAGCATACTTCCATGCGGGGTTCACACGTTAATCGCGTTTATTAAGTCGACAATCCGGATAAGCGATGGTAAAATATTCACGGCATCAAATTAAATCTGGATGGGGGCCGGAAAAAATGTCATCAGTATGCGGCGCGGGACGCGGAGCTGATGGATTTGCGAGGGGGTGATTATTTTATGGGGATAAACTGCTGGTTATGATTTTCTTCTTTGGAATTTTTAGCACCAAACAATAAGCCCAAGCCTGCAAAGTAAAATAAATTATGCACTTTAAAAGTGGCCGTTTTCCGAATTCCCGCAAATAACCGTAATCAAGGGGATGTAAAACGTAAAAAGTAAAATTACCGGTTGCGGTTTTATCATTTTATATTCACTCGGGCTGCGTGCCATGCCATTATCCCCAGATTCACGCAACTATTATAAAAATTACTCTCCGATCGAAATTATAATAATTTATGCAAATTCGCGCCGGACGGCCCCGTGGGGCTCGAGGGGTAAGGTACCACGGCCAATGGGTGAGTGACGGCACCGGTCATTATCTGCCCACCATTCTGCGAGCTTTGGGCAAGTTCCCATGTTCCTTTGTAATAGGACCACCTGTCTCTGGTTCGTCACGACGCATAGTCACAACAACAGCGTCGCGGCGTCTTATCTTAATACGCGGGATGCAATAAATTTTAGCGGAATCGGTAAAACCCGGTGGCATTCACACATGAGACTTCTTTAATGATCCATTTTATGTTTTCGCGCTGCCCGACATTATTTTAATTTTGTCTCCTCGCTTGGATGCCGTCCAAGATGTGCACATGTTTGTTTTTCGACTGGCGTATAGAAAGACACAACATCGCGGTAATATATGGCCTAATAAGCTGCGAGCTCTAAATGACAACCATATGACGTCAATACATCAAAACGTTAAATCTTTCACATTCCAACAAACATCCTAATTTATTGGACAAATGAAAAATATAAAGATAATACTCTTCTTATATATACCTGTAATAGCTTAGCCCATGCACCCCCAAACAGATATGATCATTTGCGAATTTCAAATAGAACCGCGCATGACGTCATAGGGTGCCCTAATTGTTGAATCCTGATTGATGGTTGAACAGTAAAGAAAAAATTACAGTTTCAATTTTGCTATAACATTGTTCTCACTTGGTTTTCAATATTTTTTGCGAAATAAACTGATGTAAACAAATAGACATCTTAAGGAAGGCCTCCAAGTGACGTCATAGGTGCGCGAGAGACAGAAGACAACATGCGCGTGAGCTTATCTGTCGTATTTTCATGATGCTGACGTCATACGATTTATTGTTCATCTTTGTCTGGCGTAAACGACCTCATTATTATTGATTTATTATATTTTTGGATATTTTTACTGATTCAATATTAAATAAAATAATATGAAAAAGTAAAAAATTCATGGAAATTGTCCAATGTTTCAAAATTTATGAACTCAAACAAACTATTAAGTAAATCCTGTAAATTTCATTATAAATTTCACTTTGGAAAAAATATTATCATTTTTTTAGTGGAGTTTGTTTTGGTTGCCCGAGTCCCGCTTTTTTGGAAATTAAATTTTACAATTTTAGCAGAAATTAAAACAAAGTATTTCAAGTAAATCCTGCAAATTTCATGATCAAGTTTACAATGAAAAAAATATTATGATTTTTTTAGTGGAGTTGGTTTTGGTTGCTCGAGTTTACATAACTTTAACGCTTAATAACTTTTGCATTTTTGGAAATTAAATTTTACAATTCTAGCAGGAATTAAAACAAAGTATTTCAAGTAAATCCTGCAAATTTCATGATAAAGTTTACAATGAAAAAAATATTATGATTTTTTTAGTGGAGTTTGTTTTGGTTGCTTCAATTAACATAACTTTGACGTATAATGACTTCCGAATTTTTGGAAATTGAGTTTTGCAGTTTTAGCAGGAATTAGATCAGAGTATTTCAAGTAAATCCTGCAAATCTCATGATAAAGTTCACTATGGAAAAATTATTATAATCTTTTTAGTGGATTTTGTTTTTTACATAACTTCAACGCTTAATAACTCCCGCTTTTTTGGAAATTGAATTTTACAATTTTAGCACAAATTGAAACAGAGTATTTGAAGTAAATCCTGCAAATTTCATGATAAAGTTAACTATGGAAAAAATATTATGATTTTTTTTATGGAGTTTGTTTTGGTTGCTCAAGTTTACGCTTAATAGCTCCAGTATTATTGGAAATTGAATTTTAAAAATTTAGCAGGAATTAAAACAAAGTATTTCAAGTAAATCCTGCAAATTTCATGATAAAGTTTACAATGAAAAAAATATTATGATTTTTTTAGTGGAGTTGGTTTTGGTTGCTCGAGTTTACATAACTTTAACGCTTAATTACTTTTGCATTTTTGGAAATTAAATTTTACAATTCTAGCAGGAATCAAAACAAAGTATTTCAAGTAAATCCTGCAAATTTCATGATAAAGTTTACAATGAAAAAAATATTATGATTTTTTTAGTGGAGTTGGTTTTGGTTGCCCGAATTTACATAACTTTAACGCTTAATAACTCCCGCTGTTTTGGAAATTAAATTTTACAATTTTAGCAGGAATTAAAACAAAGTATTTCCAGTCAATTCTGCAAATTTCATGATAAAGTTTACAATGAAAAAAATATTATGATTTTTTTAGTGGAGTTGGTTTTGGTTGCTCGAGTTTACATAACTTTAACGCTTAATAACTTTTGCATTTTTGGAAATTAAATTTTACAATTCTAGCAGGAATTAAAACAAAGTATTTCAAGTAAATCCTGCAAATTTCATGATAAAGTTTACAATGAAAAAAATATTATGATTTTTTTAGTGGAGTTTGTTTTGGTTGCTTCAATTAACATAACTTTGACGTATAATGACTTCCGAATTTTTGGAAATTGAGTTTTGCAGTTTTAGCAGGAATTAGATCAGAGTATTTCAAGTAAATCCTGCAAATCTCATGATAAAGTTAACTATGGAAAAATTATTATAATCTTTTTAGTGGATTTTGTTTTTTACATAACTTCAACGCTTAATAACTCCCGCTTTTTTGGAAATTGAATTTTACAATTTTAGCACAAATTGAAACAGAGTATGTGAAGTAAATCCTGCAAATTTCATGATAAAGTTTACAATGAAAAAAATATTATGATTTTTTTAGTGGAGTTTGTTTTGGTTGCTTCAATTAACATAACTTTGACGTATAATGACTTCCGAATTTTTGGAAATTGAGTTTTGCAGTTTTAGCAGGAATTAGATCAGAGTATTTCAAGTAAATCCTGCAAATCTCATGATAAAGTTCACTATGGAAAAATTATTATAATCTTTTTAGTGGATTTTGTTTTTTACATAACTTCAACGCTTAATAACTCCCGCTTTTTTGGAAATTGAATTTTACAATTTTAGCACAAATTGAAACAGAGTATTTGAAGTAAATCCTGCAAATTTCATGATAAAGTTAACTATGGAAAAAATATTATGATTTTTTTTATGGAGTTTGTTTTGGTTGCTCAAGTTTACGCTTAATAGCTCCCGTATTATTGGAAATTGAATTTTAAAAATTTAGCAGGAATTAAAACAAAGTATTTCAAGTAAATCCTGCAAATTTCATGATAAAGTTTACAATGAAAAAAATATTATGATTTTTTTAGTGGAGTTTGTTTTGGTTGCTTCAATTAACATAACTTTGACGTATAATGACTTCCGAATTTTTGGAAATTGAGTTTTGCAGTTTTAGCAGGAATTAGATCAGAGTATTTCAAGTAAATCCTGCAAATCTCATGATAAAGTTAACTATGGAAAAATTATTATAATCTTTTTAGTGGATTTTGTTTTTTACATAACTTCAACGCTTAATAACTCCCGCTTTTTTGGAAATTGAATTTTACAATTTTAGCACAAATTGAAACAGAGTATGTGAAGTAAATCCTGCAAATTTCATGATAAAGTTTACAATGAAAAAAATATTATGATTTTTTTAGTGGAGTTTGTTTTGGTTGCTTCAATTAACATAACTTTGACGTATAATGACTTCCGAATTTTTGGAAATTGAGTTTTGCAGTTTTAGCAGGAATTAGATCAGAGTATTTCAAGTAAATCCTGCAAATCTCATGATAAAGTTAACTATGGAAAAATTATTATAATCTTTTTAGTGGATTTTGTTTTTTACATAACTTCAACGCTTAATAACTCCCGCTTTTTTGGAAATTGAATTTTACAATTTTAGCACAAATTGAAACAGAGTATGTGAAGTAAATCCTGCAAATTTCATGATAAAGTTTACAATGAAAAAAATATTATGATTTTTTTAGTGGAGTTTGTTTTGGTTGCTTCAATTAACATAACTTTGACGTATAATGACTTCCGAATTTTTGGAAATTGAGTTTTGCAGTTTTAGCAGGAATTAGATCAGAGTATTTCAAGTAAATCCTGCAAATCTCATGATAAAGTTCACTATGGAAAAATTATTATAATCTTTTTAGTGGATTTTGTTTTTTACATAACTTCAACGCTTAATAACTCCCGCTTTTTTGGAAATTGAATTTTACAATTTTAGCACAAATTGAAACAGAGTATTTGAAGTAAATCCTGCAAATTTCATGATAAAGTTAACTATGGAAAAAATATTATGATTTTTTTTATGGAGTTTGTTTTGGTTGCTCAAGTTTACGCTTAATAGCTCCCGTATTATTGGAAATTGAATTTTAAAAATTTAGCAGGAATTAAAACAAAGTATTTCAAGTAAATCCTGCAAATTTCATGATAAAGTTTACAATGAAAAAAATATTATGATTTTTTTAGTGGAGTTTGTTTTGGTTGCTTCAATTAACATAACTTTGACGTATAATGACTTCCGAATTTTTGGAAATTGAGTTTTGCAGTTTTAGCAGGAATTAGATCAGAGTATTTCAAGTAAATCCTGCAAATCTCATGATAAAGTTAACTATGGAAAAATTATTATAATCTTTTTAGTGGATTTTGTTTTTTACATAACTTTAACGCTTAATAACTCCCGCTTTTTTGGAAATTGAATTTTACAATTTTAGCACAAATTGAAACAGAGTATGTGAAGTAAATCCTGCAAATTTCATGATAAAGTTTACAATGAAAAAAATATTATGATTTTTTTAGTGGAGTTTGTTTTGGTTGCTTCAATTAACATAACTTTGACGTATAATGACTTCCGAATTTTTGGAAATTGAGTTTTGCAGTTTTAGCAGGAATTAGATCAGAGTATTTCAAGTAAATCCTGCAAATCTCATGATAAAGTTAACTATGGAAAAATTATTATAATCTTTTTAGTGGATTTTGTTTTTTACATAACTTCAACGCTTAATAACTCCCGCTTTTTTGGAAATTGAATTTTACAATTTTAGCACAAATTGAAACAGAGTATGTGAAGTAAATCCTGCAAATTTCATGATAAAGTTTACAATGAAAAAAATATTATGATTTTTTTAGTGGAGTTTGTTTTGGTTGCTTCAATTAACATAACTTTGACGTATAATGACTTCCGAATTTTTGGAAATTGAGTTTTGCAGTTTTAGCAGGAATTAGATCAGAGTATTTCAAGTAAATCCTGCAAATCTCATGATAAAGTTCACTATGGAAAAATTATTATAATCTTTTTAGTGGATTTTGTTTTTTACATAACTTCAACGCTTAATAACTCCCGCTTTTTTGGAAATTGAATTTTACAATTTTAGCACAAATTGAAACAGAGTATTTGAAGTAAATCCTGCAAATTTCATGATAAAGTTAACTATGGAAAAAATATTATGATTTTTTTTATGGAGTTTGTTTTGGTTGCTCAAGTTTACGCTTAATAGCTCCCGTATTATTGGAAATTGAATTTTAAAAATTTAGCAGGAATTAAAACAAAGTATTTCAAGTAAATCCTGCAAATTTCATGATAAAGTTTACAATGAAAAAAATATTATGATTTTTTTAGTGGAGTTTGTTTTGGTTGCTTCAATTTACATAACTTTGACGTATAATGACTTCCGCATTTTCGAAAATTGAATTTTACAATTTTAGCAGGAATTAAAACAAAGTATTTCCACTAAATCCTGCAAATTTCATGATAAAGTTCACAGTGGAAAAAATATTATGATTTTTTCAGTGGAGTCTGTTTTGGTTGCTCGAGTTTACATAACTTTAACGCTTAATAACTTCCGCATTTTTGGAAATTGAATTTTACAATTTTAGCAGGAATTGAAACAAAGTATTTCACGTAAATCCTGCAGATTTCATGATAAAGTTTACAATGAAAAAAATATTATGATCGAGTTTACATAACTTTAACGCTTAATAACTTTCGCATTTTTGGAAATTAAATTTTACAATTCTAGCAGGAATTAAAACAAAGTATTTCAAGAAAATCCTGCAAATTTCATGATAAAGTTTACAATGAAAAAAATATTATGATTTTTTTAGTGGAGTTTGTTTTGGTTGCTTCAATTTACATAACTTTGACGTATAATGACTTCCGCATTTTCGGAAATTGAATTTTACAATTTTAGCAGGAATTAAAACAAAGTATTTCATGTAAATCCTGCAAATTTCATGATAAAGTTCACAGTGGAAAAAATATGATTTTTTTAGTGGAGTTTGTTTTGGTTGCTTCAATTTACATAACTTTGACGTATAATAACTTCCGCATTTTTGGAAATTGAATTTTCCAATTTTAGCAGGAATTGAAACAAAGTATTTCACGTAAATCCTGCAGATTTCATGATAAAGTTTACAATGGAAAAAATATTATGATTATTTAAGTAATGTTTGTCTAGTATGCCTATTTTGCGTGGAAATAACTAGAAAATTCAAATAATTTCCTTAATAATAGAGGTATCAACTTCAAATTTAGAAGGTATATGAGTTTTATCATCCAATGTTGTGACATCTATTTAGAAATATTGACAAAAAAGTTACAGGGCGTTTTATGCGACATTGCCAATTTTTTATTCCAATAAGATAACTTCATTTCCCTTGCAACTAGGGTTATCAACTTGAAATTCATCACGATGTTATTCGTAAGATATCCCGTAAAAATCAACCAAATAATCAAGAATCAACAAATAAAAAATTGCGTGAATAAGAAAAATATTTATATATCTCCTTAAATATCAAATTTCAAGAATGTATAATATATACATCATATTATCCAATGTTGCAAAATATATTTAAAAATTCCGTGAAAATATCCACAAGCTATTATACAGGGTGATCAATGTAACAATGTCAATAAACGTCATATCAATCTTGCCACTAGGGATATACAAAACCATAAACAACAACATAATAAAAAATTGTTAATAAACAAGAAAAATATATATATGTTACCAAACTTGAATAAAGTTGAAGTTTAACCATGCAAGGTAGGTAAGTTTTGGACAAAGCTCAAAATGCTAGCTAGAATTGCGAATAACAATAATTAACAAAAAAATAATCAATTTGCTCTTATGAAAAACATTTTTTTGGATATCTCTATCGCCAATGTGGAAAGCGACTAACTTTGCCAAAACATTCCCATTCCATCATTTCCAAAAAGCAATAAAGCTAAAAATGCTAAAATGGAACTTTTCCATCTTTCCTCCTCTCTCTCCATTTCCATTTGGCAAATAAATCCTGATACACGAATTGTATTCAATTTGCCATAATTGAATGAAATATCCCCGCGTTCCCTTTTGCGCATTCTTTCATATTTTTTTCAAATACGACCCACCCCCGCGCCCTTCACTTAATGCTGTTTATTCCCCTCAACCGCATCTGGTAATGACTTTGAGGACAAACAAACAAACAAACACTCGTACACACACAAAACAAAACAAAAGTAGCGTTGAGAAGTCGTAGGTCGGCCACCCCTAATCCCCCATTCTTCCCCTTTCAGTTTGCGTGTGACTCATTAAACTCCCTCTTAGAGGGTTAGTTCCAACCCCTCGTCTATACACAATAACACAACAGAAAGTTTGCATCAAGGGCTATCGCAACACCCGCAAAATTGCTTTTGCGTAATTAGTCGATTTTTCCCTCATCCCTTGAGTTGGGCGAACCCTACGCGCGCCACGCGCACTCTGTTTTCGGAAATTGAACGAGAGATGTCACCGGAAATTTTGCACATCTCGCTCTTTTGGTTCACATACGCTGCGTGTTGTCTTTTTGACGAGTATTATGCTGATATCCCTTACGGAACCAGTAGGTACCAACAGATAAATTAGGCAAAATTTTTCCCCTGCTACCCCGGGATTTCTATATTCTTATCTAGGTATAGAGAAGACTATAGACATACAATTTTGCATGCATGCCCTATAGCAGTAAGAAAATCATATCTCACTTGCCACTGTGGATATCAACATCAAATTTGGCTTCATGCAACAATGTCATAAATTGAGGATATTTAAATGAGTTAAAAATTCCATGAAAAAATTGACAAGGAACAAAAATATTCATATCTCCCTTGATAATAGTGATATCAACTTCAAATTTGGAAGATGTATTAGCTATATCAACAAATTTTGTAACGCCCATTCAAAACCCCAATGACATTTTTAACTTTAACAAAGTAGATTTAGACGACAATGTCTATTTTGCATGTCAACTATGGTGATATCATCTTCAAATTTGGAGGACAACAGTGGAAAATTGTTATTTGACTTACCACTGGAGATATTAGCCTAGTTTATACCGACAACTTGGTCCGCAGACCAAGTACCAATTTCGGACTATATCCGAACCAAATATTTGGTTCGAATGGTGTAAACAGTTGCGGACTAAGCTGGTCCACTCTTGGTTCGGTACTCGCCAGCAAGTGTACCGAACTAAATTTGGTTCGATCTGGATCAAAATTATGAGGTTATGTTGATTGTTATTATTGTGAATTGTGTTGGTTCTGAGTTTCTAAGGCAATCTGAGCGTACTTACTCATGTTTTTTTTTGGTTACGAATTGCGTTGATGAATAATTAAGACTTGTTTTTGACATTTGACGAATTGCGGGCGTACACATTTAGTTCACGCGCTGCAAGACGGTGTAAACGGGCAGGAGGCATGCATTGGTCCTACCGTACTATCCCCACCAGCTTCGTCCTATCGGACCGAACTAAACGAGTTATCGATGTAAACTAGGCTATTAACTTCAAGATTGGTAGGTATAGTTTGTTAATAAGTTTACCAATCAAAAATTCCATGAAACTGACAAGGAATAAAAATATCAATATTTCCCTGGAAAATAGAGATATCAACTAATTTTTGACAGGTGAAGATAATGACAAAAATTTGAAAACGCCATAACTCGGTTATTTATTGACGGATTTTGATGCGGACAATCGCATTTTGACAGGAATTTTGGCCTCTATTTATATCTAGATATTTAGAAATTTGAACGTGAATAAATATGCTCAAATCAAAATGAAAAATGGCGGAAGTAAGCCAGTTGGAAAAAGCACAAACAACCATACAAATTGCTTTTTTATGCATCAAAATCGGTCCATAAATAACGCAGCTATAGCAAATCAAAAAATTCCCTAACCCCATTTTTGAGATACTGACATAAATTTCAAAACGCCATAACTCGGTTATTTATTGACGGATTTTGATGCGGACAATCGCATTTTGACAGGAATTTTGGCCTCTATTTATATCTAGATATTTGGAAATTTGAACGTGAATAAATATGCTCAAATCAAAATGAAAAATGGCGGAAGTAAGCCAGTTGGTAAAAGCACAAACAACCATACAAATTGCTTTTTTGTGCATCAAAATCGGTCCATAAATAACGCAGCTATAGCAAATCAAAAAATTCCCTAACCCCATTTTTGAGATACTGACATAAATTTCAAAACGCCATAACTCGGTTATTTATTGACGGATTTTGATGCGAACAATCGCATTTTGACAGGAATTTTGGCCTCTATTTATATCTAGATATCCAGAAATTTGAACGTGAATAAATATGCTCAAATCAAAATGAAAAATGGCGGAAGTAAGCCAGTTGGTAAAAGCACAAACAACCATACAAATTGCTTTTTTATGCATCAAAATCGGTCCATAAATAACGCAGCTATAGCAAATCAAAAAATTCCCTAACCCCGTTTCTGAGATACTGACATAAATTTCAAAACGCCATAACTCGGTTATTTATTAACGGATTTTTATACGAAAAAACGCATTTTGAAGGAAATTTTAGCCTCTTTTTATATCTATAGATACTCAAAAATTTGAACGTCAATAAATATGCTTAAATCAAAATGAAAAATGGCGGAAGTAAGCCAGTTGGTAAAAGCACAAACAACCATACAAATTGCTTTTTTGTGCATCAAAATCGGTCCATAAATAACGCAGCTATAGCAAATCCAAAAATTCCCTAACCCCGTTTCTGAGATACTGACATAAATTTCAAAACGCCATAACTCGGTTATTTATTGACGGATTTTGATGCGAACAATCGCATTTTGAAAGGAATTTTGGCCTCTATTTATGTGTAGATACTCAGAAATTTGAACGTCAATAAATATGCTTAAATCAAAATGAAAAATGGCGGAAGTAAGCCAGTTGGAAAAAGCACAAACAACCATACAAATTGCTTTTTTATGCATCAAAATCGGTCCATAAATAACGCAGCTATAGCAAATCAAAAAATTCCCTAACCCCGTTTCTGAGATACTGACATAAATTTCAAAACGCCATAACCCGGTTATTTATTGACGGATTTTGATGCGGACAATCGCATATTGACAGGAATTCTGGCCTTTATTTATGTGTAGGTAGATACTCAGAAATTTGAACGTCAATAAATATGCTTAAATCAAAATGAAAAATGGCGGAAGTAAGCCAGTTGGTAAAAGCACAAACAACCATACAAATTGCTTTTTTGTGCATCAAAATCGGTCCATAAATAACGCAGCTATAGCAAATCCAAAAATCCCCTAACCTCGTTTCTGAGATACTGACATAAATTTCAAAACGCCATAACTCGGTTATTTATTGACGGATTTTGATGCGGACAATCGCATTTTGACAGGAATTCTGGCCTCTATTTATGTGTAGATACTCAGAAATTTGAACGTCAATAAATATGCTTAAATCAAAATGAAAAATGGCGGAAGTAAGCCAGTTGGAAAAAGCACAAACAACCATACAAATTGCTTTTTTGTGCATCAAAATCGGTCCATAAATAACGCAGCTATAGCAAATCCAAAAATTCCCTAACCCCGTTTCTGAGATACTGACATAAATTTCAAAACGCCATAACTCGGTTATTTATTGTCGGATTTTGATGCAAAAAAAGACATTTTCAAGGGAATTGTGCCCTCTATTTAAAACAGGATCAAATCTAAATAAAGATGACAAAAGGGCCCTTGATTATAGAGATATCAACTTGAAGTTTGGAGGATGAATGTATCATATTATTCAATGTTCAATCCATGCATATAGGGAGATATCAACTTAAAATTTGCTATAATTTATTATGAGGTTTTTTGTTCCAAATAGTTTGCAGCTTGATTTTAAGCATCAGGACGACTCGTTGAAAATTCCAGAAATCCGCTATATATTTTCCCTTAACTGTTGGTCAGTTCACTCATATTATTAGCCACACCTTGCATGCTTTGTTTGGTCTATTGTAGGTTTGTTCGCACTCTCAGATCAAGATCGCATTAAACTTTCCAATTTTCAACAAAAATAATCTCATCAGAAAAAAACCCGTAGCCGAGACTATCTGCCTATAGAGACTATTAATCAAAATGTTATCTGTAGGCATTGTGTGAGCCGGCCGGTTCGATGCGCGTAATTATACTAACGAACCCGAACCTTTTGCGGCGCAGGGAAATGCCTTTGAATCCGATTGAAGGATCGTATCGGGCATCGTTAACTCCGAAAACCGTGCGAACACATTCTAACCGATAAATAAAAGGGCCCAAACATTTCCATATTCCCCCAAAATCAAATCCCATTATACCTCTGTCTTAATTGCGGGGCTCATTAAATTTTTTTCCTCGGCTCTATAATTATTATAGACGCGCCCGTTAATATATTTTTTTTAATTACATCACCCAAGAATGCGGCTTTATATGTCTGAGTGTGAAGTGTGAGAACTACGGACATATTATGACCTACACCAACAATGGTCAAATTCCTTGACGTCCGTCGCGACGGCAAAAATAAGGAGCGTCCCCGTACATAGTGTAACGTTCCTCCTCCACTCAAGCGCATGCGCAATAAATGCGCGCGATGGCTGTGCAAGGCGGGAATGCGGTTTGTTGTCATAGCAACGCCCCCCACCACCACACTGGGGGGACTTGACTCCTGCTGGCCTGCTGCTGGCATGGTGGGGCGCTCACTTATACGTTGCGCTCGCAGAAGAATGCATCAAATGTTACTTACCAGGACTACCAAGGAAGACGGAGGAATAGAGGACCCCCCTCCGGGCGGCATCGGACGCCGCCCTCGCGTCCGGCGGCGACGACCATTCCGACCGTCTCGGACACCATTTACCTGGAATAAAAAAAGAAAAACCCGTTATTTTCGAACCCTTAAATATGCATTTGACATCTAATCGATGGCAAACAGATGACTATGGGGGGTTGTTTTGTCGATATACACTACTTTCAGCCCCTTGATGTCTCGTTTTGGGGCTGTCTTTGTCAAGGGGGAACATTTTTAAGGTGCGTTACCCCGTTGTTTGCAGGATTTATTCGTCTGCGTTCTTCAATTTTGTTCAAGGAAAATGTAGATTCGAACACCATTGATGGTTTTTTTTTAATTGGAAACCCGTCAAAAAGTGGGTATTTTTTAACGTTTATACAGGAAAAATAGTTCGATGGAAAACTGGTCAAAAATGATTGATTTCTCCAGATCGACTCTGACATAATAAGTAAAATAATTAAGTTTTCTATCTATTCAGGAGAAATGTTGCGGATTTAGTGTCTACATTGATGCAAAAAATAAAATAAAATTTAGCAAAATATCACTAATGCTTGAAAGAAAACAGTGGGATCAGTAAAATAATGATTTTTTCCAAGTCTTCTCAGCAAGGTGACTAAAATAATCCATAAAATCGAATAAAAGTCATCAATTTGATTAAAATTCACTAAATGCCAAAACAAAACAACATATGGGTCAGTAAAATGATGAGTTTTTACTCAGAAAAGATGTTGCTGATTGAATATTGGCGAAAATGATGGTTTACGTCAGTATATCATTCACAAAAATCATTAAAAATCTTGCCAAAACTTACTGTCTCTGTCCCACAACAGTGAAATTTGCAAAAAAACACTCCTCAATACCTCCTCTCAACAATTGACAAGGATAACTCAAACAACCCTCAATATCTCAAATAAGACAAATGTATAAAATCATGGAAAATGTTGCCAAAACTCTCTTCCTCCATATGGGACATTGGAATTTGCCAAGAAAACTCCTCAATACCTCCTCTCAACAAAAAACTCCTGACAATTGAGGAGGGTAACTCAAAAAACCCTCCATATCATTGCAAATAAGATAAATGCAGAAAATCATTGAAAATGTTGCCAAAACTTACTTCCTTCATATGGGACAGTGAGATTTGCATCAGAGGATACACCTCAATATCTCCTCTCAAGAAAAAATTCCCAATAATTGAGGGTAACTCAAAAACTATTCATATAGTTATTATAAGATGAATTTGGACGGAGAAATTTGCAGAGGACACTCCTCAATACCTCCTCTCAACAAAAAACTCCCAAAAATTGAGGAGGATAACTCAAAAAACCCTCTATCGTTGTAAATCAGATGAACTGACCCTAACTAAACCAAAGCGATCCTAACTAACCCAAACTGACCTTAACTAAGCCAAACTGAGCTTAACTAACCTAAACTGACCCTAACTAGCCCCACCTAACCCAAACTGATCCTAACTAAACCAAGCCGATCCTAACTAACCCAAACAACACAATAATCGACAAAACTAAATAAAGTTCAGCAAAATCGATGAAATCGGTCAAAAATCAAAAAACGGTAAAGCAAACATAGCTTAAGAATCAGTATTTTTTTTTATTATTTGAAATCTTTTCAGTAAATGTGATCCGTATTGAATATTCACCCCAAAACAGTGAATTTCATCCGCATATAATTCACAAAGTGGCATCGAGGAAAAATAATGCAATTTATGTCACCTATTCAGACGAAAGGCGACAAATTCACGCGCACTGACTGACATTCGAGCCTCAATATTTTCCCGCCTATAACAACACGAATATTTTTCAAATTTCCAAAAATTGTAACACCTCACTAGAACAAGCATTTACGCTCTTAATTAATGCAATTCGAGATCTCTCTCATAAATTGCGTCCCGGCTTAATTAAAGCCAGCAATAAATATTCTTGCTTTCGTCTATAATCGTTTTTTTTTTCTCGAATAGATTGTACGTATTCGTAGCTCGTAGATTTAATTATGGAAATGAGATAATGCATCTTAATAGAGGTAATTACTTGCATAAAGAGGATTTTTCGGGCTGAAATGTAATTTCGGTTGCGTGAGGGCATTTGCTGACAAGCCGGCTGGCTTCATGACGATAATGGAATAATGACAGAATTAATGGAAACGTGACCTTTAAGGGTGAAGAACAGAATTTCATGTCCGTCGGATGTGATGAAAATTGTTTTTGTTGATTATTAATCATTGTATTACACACTGGCAACGCCGCATTATGTCAATAAGGATGATTAGATGAAGCCAAAACGTTGAGGTTGCCACAATGTGTCCGCATAATCAATAATCTAGGATTCATTTAAAAAACTAATTAAAAACATCGTATTGATTTCATTGTATAAGTATAATTACGTACAAGTAAATTGAAATTGAATATTATGCACTCATGAATAATTCATGTGCAATATTTCAAGCTTATGGGTTTTTTATTTTTGCTCATATGAATGTACTTAGTTTGTTTGGGTTATTTTCGACTGGAATGTTGTAACTGAAGATGATGCGGTAAAATAAACACATTTCAGTGGCTAGAAATTGATATATCTGCAAAATTGAAGATTTGCTGATGAATTAGTGTTGTAACCTAACCTTGGTTGAGACAATTTGATGTCAAAGCTTGATATCTTCAATTGAGGAGAACTTTATTTTTGCTCAACATGTGTGTAGCAAATTTAATTAGTTCCCTAATTAAACTAGCATTAGTTGAAGGAAGGTTTTGACGCAACTTAAGCAGAAATTATGATTTTAACTCTAGTCTATAATGAGGAAGTTTGAGAGTATTTTTCGCTATAACTTTGGAGCGCTGTCACAACCAAACTCATCAAAATGAGCTCACCAGGTGGAGTGGAAACTAAAATTTCGCGTTACCTCCAGAACTCCTCTTCGATTGAGTTGCAAAGTGAAATTTCAGGAAAAATTTAATAAAGTGGAACAATGTTACACAAGAAAAGCATTTATTTACAACACCGCAAACACGCTTCATTTTAGTTAACATAATGACACTGTCATATTTATCATAGTAACGCTAAAAACTGACTGACTATAAGCACTGTTGCCAATAATACCTAATTCTCCATGGTATTACAAACAAAAATAATTAATTTCAACGATCTAGCTCATCAAACAGTTTATCCCTAGCAACTTTGAAATACCTCAATTTCTCTTTAAAGTTCTCAAATAGTGCGGTTAAAGAGAATCTTACATACCTATATATCAGATTAGTTTTTTTGGAAATAGACATTGTCATTAGAGTCATTTTTGGTGTAGAGTGTTTGTTATATCAGTGTAGGTGTGACAAGTGTAGCATAGTGTCTTAATCTAACCTATAATAAAGATAAACATACAAAAAGAAAATTTGTGGTGAAGAAACAATGTGGATGTTATCAAATAAATTAAAAAAAACTTCAGACAATATAATCCCAAATCCCCAATACTTCAACTTCACTATTCGAATCACCCATCGTTGTTTTGTATTTGTTTGTGGATTTTTCAGGTTATAATATCTGCAGAATCTGCACGAAGGCGTTTGTTGAATCTCCTTTACACTGACAGCCATGACTTACACCAGCAGTCTGCACTACCCTACCCTACACCGAAATAACAAACACACCTATTCTCTGAATTGTCATAGCGAGGATGTTAAACTGACAGATGATTGGCAGCGGTGTTGCCCATTCACTTAAAATCAACATTTTCGGAATGTGACCTTCTCAAGCTCAAGACAGATGAGTTCAATCCATCCAAGTAAATCTTTCAGCATAGCTATGTAGAGTTAAATGTCAACTTGTGTTACAAGACGTAAAATTTCCCGAATATTTGTCCACATGCCAGACGAGTTGACGAATTGCATTTGCAACGCCTGGATGTGGCTGAGTGAAAATTTGATTTCACGATGGATTTATTGGGTTGAATTTGTACATAGATCATGCGCGACAGTAACGGGCATATCAAGATAAAAATCAGCATTTTTTCCCCGCCGTGCAACATGTGTCTCGAAAGAATAAAGCAATAAGGAACTAGCAATAGCAAAACAAAACGTCATAAATTAGCCGGCTCCTCAGTAGATTGAATTAAAATAGCGATAAAAGTTAAAATATGCAAGTCCGATCCGATCGACAGATGGCATTCCAAACACCCGAGATTATCCCGGGTTGATTTTTCCGTTTTCCTGGCTGCCAGCAGCAATTTAACGCATTCCAAACAAATTTTTCAGCAGGCCACGCACCAGGAACTGAACTAATTGAAATGGGGGAAGCGCGGCCCCGGATCCCCCAAAAAACCCGAATAGGGGTGGGCCGACGGCCGGCATCGTTGCCGTCGGGACGAGATTGCGTTCTTATGTCTTGTAACGACAGGTTGTCGGAATTAAAGGGTGGAAATTTTGATTTACGAATAGAATCGACAGCGGATGCAGCACGTCTGCCAATCCCGATTGCCGGGAGACGCCTTTTCGACGTATGCGCGCCAACGATACCCGCTTTTCTCTTTGCTAGGCTGCTTTATTGACCTTTTCACCATTTTCCAGACGCGTTTCTTTAACTACATTCCATTGAATAAACAAAATCCTCACGTAAATACGTGAAACAAGTAAATTTGTCAACACTGCCCAATGTCAAAACGTTTGACATTTCACATCTTTGGAACACTTTGGACATATTAGCATGACGCGATATCAATAATTATAAATATTCGTTGGTCTATTTCACTTTTTATTAAACTTTGAAAAGAAACCACGACGAAATATCAAGAAAACGATGTTCTCGTGTTACAATCGGGATTTGCATCAACCAAACTGAACTGAACAAGTGTAAAAGAAAAACATATTTTGCCAAACCAGTCTCATGAGAAAAACAAACATAATAAAAACTAGAATAACACAATGACCGTTTCTTTCCAAAAGTGAAGGGTGAAGTCTCAAATATATTTGGTTATTTGAGCGGATATTTCAATCAATATGTGTTTTTAATGGTTGGCAACAGTGGTGATCATTTGTCAGTTTTAAAGCGTTACTGTGACAAATATGACAATGTCAATATGTTGACTAAAATGGAGCATCATTAAAGCGGTGTTGTCAGTGATAATTATATCAGAAAACGAGCCAGTCGATGTACAAGGGATGAGTATCACCGTCACTTAACTCGAAATATTACGGAGATTTGTAAGTGGATGTCATTTTGAACAAATTCTTCGAGTTTTAGTTAATGAACATCTAAATAAGACAAAACTTAATTGTTTTATTAATGGGTATTTAGATTTATTTATATTATAGAAAACTAACGAAAATGATCTCAATAAAATAGTTTATATTCGAAATTAGATTAGAAAAATGAAATACAGGGTTTTGAATAATTTCAATTTTCCGAAGGTTTTTTCATTTTTCAAGTATTTGATTTCTAATTTCCATAAAAAAATAGATACTCCATACTTGCTCATTTGAAATTTTCAAATATAAACAATGACCGTTATCGCAAAGTCTAAATTCAAAAGTCTTTCTGGTATTTTACAATATGTACGTTTGGCAACAGTGCTGATCATTTGTCAGTTTTATAGCGCTACTATGACAAGTGTGATAACGTCAATGTATCACTTAAATGAAGCATAATTATCCAGTGTTGTCAATGCTTGTTATTATGGTAAATAGATCAACTCAGTGAATGTATAACAAATAATGCACATACATAAACTATTAGAAAATTACAATATATTTTACTTAAAATTGTCTGGAGGATCTTTTACTTTAATGAAAGATGAAATAATAGTTATGGACATTTTAAACCACAAAATGTGCAGGAAGGGTCACTGTAAACCATAATAGTTAATATCTAAAAGCAGACTTCATAGTAAAAAAAAACTGTATACCAATTAAAAAAGTATCCAAAATAATGAGCAAAATCGATTCTAATTTTAAACTTGACCACCATGTATCTTGGAAACGGTGCAATTTCGGACGAAGGCAAGATAGAGACACCTTTCTTTACAGTTTTGAAATTTCAAACAAGCAGACAACAGTGCTGCTATTGATAACAGTGTTTTCGAGCTAGTATGACAAGTATGACAACGCCAATGTGTTGACCAAAATGAAGCATGATTTCGCGGTGTTGTCACTCACTAAGTTTATACGTTATTTCTTCAATACGGTTTCGGTCAGCTCAATAAACATATAATAACTCAACTTTTTCTCGTTTTTTATCAAAGTTGATAAAAATATTATTAGAATCAACTTAAAAAAGATGTGATTTAAAATGTGTACCTACTTTCGATTTGTGTAAGGTGAGGTTAGGTTGGCCAAGCTTGCATTAAAACGTTTCACCTATTCGTTTATAGGAGGCCAAAATCGAGTTAAATCCCTTTTTGAAATTAAACCGCACTTGATATTGAATACGGTTCAACTGATGGTGTTTATCAATAAGAGCGATTGGTTTCAAATCGGTGTAGTCTGCTCGTATAAACATAGTAAGTGTATTAGCGCAATAGGTATGTTAACTTAAATGAAGCATCATTATGCAGTGTTGTCAGTGCTTGTTTTTTTTTGGTAATAGGGTCCTGAATCAGCAGCTGTATCTTGTCGAATGAATTAGCAATGAGATTACATTCAAAAATGAAAAAGGTTGCAATCCATGAATAATTAACATAATTTCCACTGAATTTGAAATGTGACAACGTCAATGTTTTGACTAAAATGGAGCATTTTGCGGTGTTAGTTTGAATTTTATAGATTTTCTAGTTTAAAATAAGTAGGTATGCTTTGCAACAGTGCTGATGATTGTCAGTGTTTTAGCGCTAGAATGACTAGTATGATTTAACGGTGTTGCCAGTGCTTGTTATTATGGAAAACAGATCCTTAATCAGTCGTTGATGAATCCACCGTTCGAAAATGACAAAAAGTTAGACGTGTGGAGAAAAGATATGAATTTTTTTCGACACATGGACCCTGAAGCAGCCACTGTAGATAAGCAATAAAATTCAAATACATATTATATCATTCGAAAAAGAAGAAAATCGCAATCCTTGTATAAAACACATACATTCTACTGAATTTGAATTTTTTACGTATGTTTGGCAACATTGCTGATGATTATTGTCAGTATTTTAGATCTAATATGACAACGTCAATTTTTCAACTAAAATGGAGCATTTTGCGGTGTTGTCAGTGGACGTTCATATCGACGAATCAACCGCTGATAAAACTCATTGAATCCTCAAGTGATAAAATTTAATTTCATCGTTCAAAAATAACAAAACAGTGTAAAGAAACAATATGATTTTCTTTGAATTTTGGGTTTAAATTGGCAACAACGCTTATGATTGTCAGTATTTTAGCGCTAGAATGACAAAGTCAATATTTTAATTCAAATGAAGCATCCAGCGTTGTTGTCAGTGTTTGATGAGAATGAATTAGTGATAAAATTCAATTCCACCGTGCAGAAATGACAATAGGTCAACAATGTAAAGAAACAATAATAAATAATACGTATTTTATTCTTTTTTAAAATGATTAGGCTTGGCAACAGTGCTGATAGTTGTCAGTGTTTTAGAGCTAGAACGACAAGAATGACAACGTCAATGTGTTGACTAGAATGAAGCATGATTCCGCGGTGTTGTCAGTTTTTGTTATATCGGCAAACAATATGAATTTGATATATTTTCTGGTTTTAAATAAGAGGGTATGCTTGGCGACGACCAGAGTATGACAACATCAATGTTTCAACTAAAATGAAGCATGATTCCGCGATGTTGTCAGTGGTCATTGTTTCAGCAGAAACAGGTCCCAAATCAGCGGGTGTATCTCAGCCAATCCACAGACAAGATTATTTCGTGATTCCAAGAAGGTCCGTATAAATTAGCAATAAAATTCAAATTCACCATTCGAAAATGACAAACGGCCGCAACCCTTGAGCCACTCTCCAACTCCACTCCATTGCCGGATAATTATTCAATGCAATTTCCATTCCGACTAGATGCGAAACAATACCGAGATGGGATTTTAATCCGGCGGAATCGGCGGAGCCAGCGAAAACAGCAACTAAATTAATTTCTTTCTTGAATTGCCCCGGGTAACGTAATGGGGCAACGGGTTTGCATATTCATACCGCGATTGTCCTTTCCGGGGACAAAATTGATGTCTGCGAAATACGATTCAATCAGGCCATTTAATAAAAGCCGAGGCGCGACAAAAACTAGCCCCCCGATAAATCGGAACGAGCCGGACAAAAAGACGAACATGTCGCTTAAGCGGATTTCTCGAAAAATAAATGACGTGAAATTATAATTAAGTAATTTAAAAGTTTTTCTCATAGGAGGCCGCCGGGGAAAAATCGAAAATTTATTGTGCCTAGGTCCTCCCTCCCGTCACTGGCGCAAAAACCGGACATCTCAATGAGTATGTCATATATTTATGACCGTGGCCTCGGTCCGCTCTTTTTATTTAGTACACAACGGGCAAATTAGCCCAGTGGGTTTTTTAAGGGGGGGTTTACACGTGGCTCGTGTCAAATTGAGAAAAAAACACGTCGGACAATTAATCGCGAATGCGGCGAGAGCGCCAATTAACGGAACTGTCGCCACGAGTTGGCCGTCACTCGCACGAAATACGATGAATCATTGCGGCGCCCAAATCTGAAGAATAACGTTTCATTTTGCTAAATAGGTTTCCATCAATTTTCTTGCTAGGCAGTACCTCTGCTTTGTGGGGAAAACGAATTGATGCTCATTAATCATCGGTACTCCGGTTGAAATTACGCGAGATTAAGACTGATTTATGAACCAGTACTGTTAATATTCATTGGATTAGGATTATAATAGTGTTTCCCAAGTAAATTTGTCAACACTGCCAAATGTCACATACAACAACACTCTACTAGCCTTTACGTTTACGGGATATCGATTTCCAAAATATTTTCTGGTTTTGATGAGTCATAGAAAAATAAATAAATACACAAGTGGATGTTATCAAACTTGTCCATGAATGCTTGTACAAGTGTTTGGAAATTTTAAACAATCATATCAAGCACTTGATATTAACCAAGGGGAATTAAAATGTCAGCTGGTTTTATCGATAACATTATTTGCAAATGAGCACTAACATAAGACTTTGTTGGACATTATGACGTCAACATTAATTGAATTCAACTAGCACAGCAGATGTTGAAGTTTTTTAAATCAGGTCAAACTATACACAGATCGGAGATAATTGAGTTCGACGTGTGTTTTTCCGTAAATTTTATCGGTATGGCCATTTAGAAGATTGCAGGCAAGATGGCTGTAGACGTCGGGATGCGCGCCGACGCCGGCGACGCCGACAACGACGTCGAATCTATTTCCGAGATGGCCCATCCTCTCAATTTTGATGGACATTCGCTCGGTTGTAGAACCGCGCCCCATCAGCCCCCTCCTCTATTTTTATTGAGGTTTTTTTTTAATGAGATTTTGCCCCCAAACCCAATTACCATTATTTTTTTGAACGTTAATATTCATAGATGATAATTTTAGCGATTTCATCGGAACCTGTAAATGTGGGTTTTGATTCAATTAATTAACAGATACTGTCATTATTTTTCGAAATAGTTTCGTTGGAATTTGGGCATGGTTTTGACGTAGTCCCAGTGGTACTGTGAATATTCATGAGTGGTGATTTGTAGGGAATTTCGTCGGCTTCAAATTCAATTAATTATGAGACAAACAATATAGTTTTTGTGAAAGATTGGCATGTTTCCTTTCATTGAATGCAAAATCTAAATTCAATAATAGACTTTTAGGTATGCTTGGCAACAGTGCTGATGTTTGTCAGTGTTTAAGCGCTAGTATGACAAGTGTGACAACGTAAGTGTGTTGACTTAAATGTAGCATGATTTTGCGGTGTTGTCGGTGGTCGTCATTTCCGCAAATGGGCCCTATAGGTATGTTTGGGTAGGAATTGTTTTCAATTTTCGTGAATGTTTTTAGAAAATTAATTGTTGGGAATTCACTGATACCAATTCCAAGCTTATGAGTCATTTGGTTTTTGTGATATTTAATTAGAGATGAGTCACAGACATTATTTTGTTGAAGTTTTTGTATGGTTTTCACATGATACGTAAATGTTGATATAAAATAAATTGTTGAGAGTTCAGTGAGGAGTCATACTTTATATCCTGCTAAATTGTGAAATGAAATATTCTTCTCGGTGTGTACTTTATCATGAATTTTGCACGATTTAGGTATTGGAATTACTTGCGAATTTGGAATATGGTTTAAACGTGATTCCTCCAATGGTACTATGATAATTCATTAAGGAAACAAAGGGTACCAAGATCAAATTGACCTAAGACTTAACTCAACTAACCCAAATTGACCTAGACTTTTTAACCTTTTGTATTACCCCACCCAACTCCGCAAGAGTTTAATTGTATTACCCCACCCAACTCCGCAAGAGTTTAATTGTATTACCTCACCCAACACCTCTATTAAATCTCCGTCCCGTAAGTTTGTCCACTATAAAATGAGAAATTCCACTAAAAAGTAGAAAAAACGGCTTATAAAAAAGATCCAAAAACAGTCAAGTAGTACTATTTTACACCGGGTACTGCTTTCAGAAGGTCTTTACGACGAGATAAGGCGAGTAAACCTATTAAATTAACCAAACTAGATCAAATTGACCTAAAACTGACCTGAACTTTTTTAACTCCTGTATTAGGTACCCCACTCGCTCATCCCGTGAGTTTGTCAACGATAAAAATAAAAATACACTTAGATTAAATTGACCTAAGACTAAACTCAACTAACCCAAATTGACCTAAACTTTTTAACCTTTTGTATTACCCCACCCAACTCCGTAAGTTTGTCCACCATTAAATGAAAAAATCGACTAAAAAATGAAAAAAATAATAATAACAGCTTATAAAAAAAAATCAAAAACAGACAAAAATGATTGTGAAACGTGAAAATAGCATATGAAATTTTGAGTGTAAAAATAGTCAAAATCAATTAAGGAACTTTTTAAAGCTGCTGTAAATATTTATAGACAAATTGAGGTGGTACCATATGGTGGCGGCGCCAGCCCGCACCATAAATGCCCCTTCTGCAATCCATCCCACTCAATCCCAGTATTTCCTCAATCAGCCGCCTATACACCTGTTAACCGCAATCTCTAGGGACCTCCAAAGCCCGACTTCCCCCAAATGTATGCGTAGGGCCATTGTCTCTTAAACAGATTTTAATGCTGTCGCAAAACAAAGACGCTGCGACGTCGCGACGCACTCATATTCAGCCCGTTCAATAATGGGAAAAATTGCAACAATCTCAATTTCAATGTTAATTAGAACAGAGGAATTTTTAATTTAATCAAAAGTTGGCGCAGCGCCCCGGTGAATAATTGATCGGCCGGGGCTCGGCATTTTCGGCTTAATTGCACGGTGTAATGTGTAGTTAAACAATTGGAGATTCGTTAATTACCCTTTTCCACCCTTCGCTTGGTACAGGGGTTGGATTAGTCAATATTTGCAAACTATATCCTTCAAGTGAAGTTTTTATGATTCGTATTTGATCATAAACAAGTCATTTAACAATAACTTGCTTTGTATATATAACAATGCCGACTGATAAATATGGATATATTGGAAAAAATTAATGTTATACAATGTCTTAATCTCGTTAATAATTTTTTTCTATTGTCTTTGTTTCCTATTACACGGAATATTGTTGTTAATTTAGTGAGGTTAGGGTTGTTGACAAGAAGCAAAATTGCGTTCATAACATCCAATGCTTGTTATTTTTAAGTCTATACCCGAGACACCCCAGAATTCGTAAACAGGTTAGCCCGACCATAGCAAACAAAAAACCAAGATTCACATTCTACGACCGGACGTCGCGTCTCCCAACAACTTTCGAAGTGTTGTCAACGTTTTTTTTCCAAAGAAATCGGCGATACTAATTACATCTCAAAGTCGACCGAAGGCCCGCGTGCAATTCGCCACCATCCGGATAACTCTATATGTCATCATAATGCCGAATTGTTTTCCCGGAACTTAGGGCGACGACATCCCTAAATCTCTCGGATTTGAGTCCGGCGGCGGGCACAACGGCACGTATCCCAAAATGTCGTAGTTATTAATCTAGTTTTTGCCGGGTGAGAGGGGGTGGCAAATATGTATTGGCGTCACGACGCTTGTACGACGCCCGCAAAATAGATTTCGTGATCTCATCTTGTGGAACGCGTGCGGAATTTCGATGTTGCCATACTAAACTATTTGGGTACTGATGGCAACGTTGTTTTTGGCCACCTGGTATCAGCTGTGGTCATTAATTTGGATGAATTGTATTTCGCGCCATACATCAATTATCATAAAATATACCCGAATGCGTTTGATTGACATCCTTTGTCTTGTTAATTGTTTGGGTATGGTTTTCACATCGTTCCTCTGATGGTACGTGAATGTTTATACTTTATACAAGATAAAGTATATGTGGTGGTACCAATATCAAGCTCTTGAGTCATTTGGTTTTTGAGATATTTATTTAAATGTGAGGTTATGTCATCATTTGTTGAAATAATTTGATTAAAATTTGGGTATGGTTTTCACAAGGTTCATGCGGTGGTACGTAAATGTTTATAGAAGATAAATTGTTAAGAATTCAATGAGGAGTCCAGTGGTACCAATTTCAAGCTCCTGCGTCATTTGATTCTTGAGATATTTGATTAAATGTGAGGTTATGTCATCATTTGTTAAAATAACTTTATTGAAATGTGGATGTGGTTTTCACCTGGTTCCTGTGGTGGTACGTGAATGTTTATAAAAGATAAATTGTTAAGAATTCAATGAGGAGTCCACTGGTGCCAATTTCAAGCTTCCGCGTCATTTGGTTCTTGAGATATTTAATGAAATGTGAGGTTATGTCATCATTTGTTAAAATAATTTGATCGAAATTTGGGTATTGTTTTCACATGGTTCCTTTGGTGGTACGTGAATGTTTATAGAAGATAAATTGTTAAGAATTAAATGAGGAGTCCAGTGGTACCAATTTCAAGGTCCTGCGTCATTTGGTTCTTGAGATATTTAATTAAATGTTAGGTTATGTCATCATTTGTTAAAATAACTTTATTGATATGTGGATGTGGTTTTCACCTGGTTTCTGTGGTGGTACGTGAATGTTTATAGAAGATAAATTGTTAAGAATTCAATGAGGAATCCAGTGGTGCCAATTTCAAGCTCCTGCGTCATTTGGTTCTTGAGATATTTAATTATATGTGAGATTATATCATCATTTGTTAAAATAATTATATCGAAATTTGGGTATTGTTTTCACATGGTTCCTTTGGTGGTACGTGAATGTTTATAGAAGATAAATTGTTAAGAATTGAATGAGGAGTCCAGTGGTACCAATTTCAAGCTCCTGCGTCATTTGGTTCTTGAGATATTTAATTAAATGTTAGGTTATGTCATCATTTGTTAAAATAACTTTATTGATATGTGGATGTGGTTTTCACCTGGTTTCTGTGGTGGTACGTGAATGTTTATAGAAGATAAATTGTTAAGAATTCAATGAGGAATCCAGTGGTGCCAATTTCAAGCTCCTGCGTCATTTGGTTCTTGAGATATTTGATTAAATGTGAGGCTATGGCATGATTTAATGGAATAATTTGAGTATGGTTTTCACATGGTTCCTCTCAGTGGCGGCTCATGGGTTAAAAACTGAGTGTTTGGGTCCGTTCGAACATGTTCGTTTCACTCAATTGATGCAAACCAAATTGTCCGACTAAGTTACATACACCAATTTTTAAAGAAAAAGTGATTTCCAGACTCTGGAATGCTCTACAGACTGTTAAAAAACTAGTTTTTGTTTGATTTTTTCGCAGGAACGTGTTCATTCTACTCCACTCAAGCAAACCAAAATTTCCAACTGCATTTCACACACCATTTTTGAAGAGAAAAGTGCTTTCCTGACTCTGGAATGCTCTCCAGACTGACTAAAAAGCAGCTTTTCCCAGGAACATATTCACTTTACTCTATTCATGCAAACCAAATTGTCCAACTGGGTAACCGACACCAATTTTAAATAGAGAAATGATTTCCAGGCTTTGAATTGCTTTCCAGACTGACCAAAAAGCAGTTTTTTTCATGAACATATTCATTCTAGCCCGTTCATGCAAACCAAATCGTCCAAGTGCGTTTTTTACACCATTTTTGAAAAGAAAAGTGATTTCCAGACTCTGGAATGCTCTTCAGACTGATTATAAAGCAGCTTTGATCTGATTTCCTCACAGGAATAGGTTCATTGCTGGCATAAGCGGTCCATAAATTATAAAATGACCTATTTTTCTGTTACAAAAAGGCATTTATTTTTGGTGAAGTGGCACTTCACCTACTTCACCTGAATAGCCGCCATTGGTTCCTCTTATGGTAATGTTTGAACAATAAACATTATTAAACATTTACTGAGGGGTCTCATCGTACTAGCTTCAATCAATGAATAAATTTATTGAGAAATTTGATTAAAAATTTGCTTCGTTTGACCTAATTTTCTTTGCAAATAGACTTAAAAATTGCAATTTGATGAACTTGGATGGAATTTAAATCAATTTGGATAGTGTTACAGTTAATTCTCGAAATTTTTACCCCACGAATCGTCGATGTGGAAGCGTCAAGTCCACCGAAGCGTTCAATTACATTTGCGAGATGACAACATGTGCGGCGAATGGTTAATTCGATTTTTTCCGTCGCGCATATGTTGAAGTTTTTTCATTGTCCTTGGTGGCATTTGCATCCAGAACGGAATTAATCGAAGATGAAAATCCTAATTAATAAATTAGCGCATACCTGAACAGCTGGCTGACTAATGGTCACTTACCCATGGCATCTGAAACAGAAAAATAACGTTAGTAAATGAAACACACCCCTATTCCGTGCACGGCCCGAAAAACTAATTAAAGAAAGCCACCCTTGGCGCATTGATTCCACACAAAAACCAAATGAGTTGTGGCAAAACTGGGCGTGGCGCAACAGCAATAAAACCCATACGAGGTTTTTTTCCAAGAGGCACTTAAACAAACGATTTAACTGTTCGGTAATGATGGGTTAGTACGCGGTTCAATTACCTTAAAAATTCGGGTTGCCCCATGCAATCCCCAATATATCTCAATCAAACCGGCCGCAGAATCCGACAGTTTGTACGTCTCCCCAAAGATAGACAAAGGGGGCCCGCAAATGGAAACCGGCCATTTATTTATTGCCCCAAATCCGGGGGCTTTTTCGCGAGAAATGGCCCGGCAAATAAAAAAATAATAAATCGCCTCAGTGTCCGGTCCGAGTTACTTGCGAGAAGTCCGGTTTTGTGTACATTGGAAGCCTTTTAGTGGGGGGTAGTAAATTTGTGGATATTGGTCTTTGTCAGTGTGACTTGCGATTTGGTACGGCTAGGCGGGATGTCTTAGAAAGCTGACATCAAGAATGAGTCAATCTTCGTTCTTCAAAATGAATCAGACGCACAGTGTGATACTATAGCCATCTAGGTGGAAATCACTTCAATTTTTATTGTTCCATCAATGTCCACTCAATAATGGAACACAGCAAGACAATCACAATATAGAACACACTATGTATTTCCAAATCTTGAGCAGTGTAGGGAAAACTCAAGACCATTAGTTTGGCAACACTGTCACGGACACATTTTTCAATGTAGGTGACAGTGTTGACACTTCTTATCATTGATATCTATCGACATGAATGGAGTGGAGGCTACCAAAGTTTGATGGGTTGAAAATAACTGACACCATAATCGTCAATAACCAAGGATTATGATTTTAATTTAAAAACTCCCTTTTCGAATAATCGCATTAAAACTTTAAGAATCAATATTGTTTGAGCTCTTTAAGGGGAAATTGCAACATAAATTCCAGCCAAAGTAAACATGTTCGGCTGGCGGGCGCATCCAGTTTCTTGGCGTCATTAGAAATAACCCGAAATTTATACAGGATCGAACAAAAGAAGATTTACGAGCAAGATAGGAGATAGGCGCACATACAGCGAGACGAACAAACGCCCTCCGGCTCCTTTGTCGTCGCGACGACGGAGACGGCCGTTATCTAAGACGTCTTGCAAGGCGACGTCCACCACCTTCGCGTAATTAAGCCCCAAAGCCCCGAATTATCAGATGACTAGGGGGGAAGGGCCCCCAAAAAATTAATTCTATGTGTTGTTCAAGGAGACACCCAATTACCCCATTGCGGCCAGTATGGCTTTTTTAAGCAAATATAGCGGGCGATAATGGGCGTTGATTACATCGTTCTGAACTGGATTAATTTGGTGGGACTCACAAAGGGCATTATGATAATGACCCCCCGAGTCGGGTGGGAGAATCGAATTTGATGTTTGATTTCAATTGTTTGATTTTTTTGTTTTTAAATGTTTATTACATTTTAGAACACTTTTTTGTGTTTATTTTCTTTTGCTTTATTTTCAGGAGTATCCTTTAGTTTGTTTATGTTCTAACTCATCCTTAAAAGTATTTGCTAGGTTTTTTTTCTCATTCTTCATAGATATATTTTTTTCAATTATTAAGATTTTCTTCTTCTTGTGCGCTTTTTATGTTTATGAAAGATACATTTTGACATTGTTATAAATCACCCTGTATACAAATTCTGGAATACTTGTTTCCAATATAACGCGTGATTTAATTGATGTGCACCTTTTTTCAACAAAAATATATTGAAGATAAGAATAAACAGAATAAACCTGTATATAGGAAGCTTTGTAAGCCAGCCCTGGATTTTGTATACAGGGTGGAACATGCAATGATTGCAAAAATCCATTGTGATTTAAAAAAAGCATTACTGCTTCAAATTTCAAGCGATCTACAAATTTCAATAAAAATAGTTAAGATAAGAATTCACAGAATCACCCTATATATAGGAAACTTTATAAGCCAACCCTGGATTTTTATACAGGGTGAAAAATGAACCGAACTATTTATACTAACATTTTATGGCTTTTTAATAGGATTCCTTTTCATCCCTTCCCATGCATTTTTTTTTTTCATTGAGTACTAAATCAAAATAAATTTTTGCAACATTTTATGCTTAAAAGATAAGTTTTTTCTTGCAAGAGTTTTCTCAATTTTTAAACCAATGTTTGGTTTTTTGTAAATGAAATGAATTTTAATTCCAATTATTAATCCCTTTTCTTTTCGCTGTGTAGGAATTTTATTTTCTATTTAACCAGTTATGAGAATTATGTTTCTTTTAATAGTGAGTTTTTCTTATTTGTAAATAAAGTTTAATAAACCATTGTTTTCCCTTAAGATTTCGATATTATTGGAGTGACACACTTGTTGATTAAAGTTCAAACTCCTATAATATTATGATTAATAAGTGACTTGGCAACACTGTGTAAAATCTTGCACAGTGACGTCACGAAGGCAACGCTCCATCCGAATGGGCGGAGCCAAGCGCAATTTTCAATGATTAATTAATTAATTATTTGAGGCCGTAGGTTAATTTTTTAAACCATAATGGCATTGTTACTTCATAATCTCAATATTTTTCGCATTTTTCACATTGTCAAAAATTAATTCAACGTGTTGTTCAAGGAGACACCAAATCACCCCATTGCGGCCAGTATGGCTTTTTTAACCAAATACGCGGGGCGATAACGGGCGCTGATTACATCGTTCTGAACTAGATTAATTCGGCAGTGGAGCTCAGAAAGGGCATTATGATAATGACCCCCCGAGTCGGGTGCGAGAAAATAAAATTTGATGTTTTTTTCACGAGCCGTAATTGTTGAGCCCAAACGTGATCGACGTGGAGGGCCACTCGAGTTCGAGAGGGCGTTATATGACACGGTTGCGGATCCTTCGCATTGTTGACAAGATATCATGGTGTAACTTGTCCGGGTGTAATTACACCAACGCGATTAAGAGATTGGGTTTCGTGTGCGGAATTTATTATTTCGTGCAGAATATGCATCGGCCGTGCTTGGCGCCGATGCCGCCAAACGTTCGATGGCCCGGAAAACTTCAAGGAATTTCCATAATGGACGCGCGGCGGCTTGTAATTGGAAAAATCAACTTTTGATTGGTCTAGTCGTTGCCGGTGCAGCGGGCCAATTATTTTTTGCCCCCCGGTTTCGTTTTGACTTGTAAATCGGCCTGGTTTGTATACATGGGCCACCTATGGTGTCTTATTTACGTGATAATGAACTGCAAAATTGCGATCTACTATCAAATTCGATAGTTAATGCCAATTACTTGCCAATGCAATAATCGAAAACGGTCAACTTGTCTGGATTCAGGCTACATCAATCAAATTCAAATAAATCCATGATATCTTCGCACAAAATTATCGAAAATAGCGAATTTGGCAACGTTGTCTTCTGTCAATAATGTCAAAATCCCGTCTACATTGATCCAATGTATTGAAATTTAAGGAAACAGAAAACACATTGGGGTGAGAGAACACTAATCAAAGGTGACAATAAATCTAAGAAAAATCGTAAAAAATGTTAGTTTCGAAGTTATGTAAGTCTAGTGGGCAACCGAAACGATCGCGGTGTGAAACCACTGTATACAAACATAATCCCGGCATGTTTTCGGGAATCATAAAATTGTCGCTGCCACAAAGGAGATCACAAGCAACGTTATATATTTGTTTAAGTTTTACGATAAATTTAATTGAACCCGGTGTGTATTATTTCAGGCCGTTTCTTAAGAATCGCCGAACGTTGCCGTCTTTGTAGTTTTGTTGTCTTTGACTCTCGAACGGATTTAACGGCCTATTACCGTGGTTTTTCTCCGATTGCGCCGACAAAGGGTTGGAAAACGACGTCGAACATCGAATTTCCCCCCAGGCCCAGCGACTGAGGTAATTTAAAACGTTATCAGCACTTTTGGAATGTTCATTAGGCGATATCGCGACAAGACGAGGGACGCCCCAATGATGAATGGCCGCTGAAACAAAAGAACATCTCCGAGAGCGTCCAATATCTTAATTAAACTTATAGCGATTTATTTCGGCGGCGTCGGGGCGCCCAAATGAAAAAGATACACCCGAATAAAAGAATGAAAGCGTGTTTCGTTGAATTACGCAATTTAAAAGTTGTTCGCGTGAAATGAATAAGTAAGTACGGCGGCCGGAAACTGAACAAGTCGCAATGACGGCGGGTGTCATTTGTTTTTATCAGAAGTCCCCCGGGACGAGGATCCAACGAGAGGACGACGGGAACGATAACAAATCGTCCACTTACCTCAGGAACAGTTGCCAACTGCTTTTTAGACTCCTGCCGGGTAATAGACCCATTTCGTCTTTTCGTTACTTATTTATTTGGGGTTTGGGCCAACCTGTCGAAGCACTCTTAATTTCGAATATCTTCCCCCATTCTGTATGTGTACACATAAGTAAATAAAACGGTTTGCAATGCTGTAGCTCCACAAGGAATACAAAACTCAGACAAACAACATGAGAAAAAGTTGCCGGAGTCACATATTCTTCACAAGACGATGTTGTTGTTGTTCAAGGCGAGGCCAGGTATGAAAAACAGTAGAAGATCTTCCAGTTTTTGAAGAAAATTTCACTGTTGCAAGGATTTTTGTGGCATCTATAAGTATTCTATAGTCCCTAAGAAAGGTGAAGAAAGCTGAACCTTGTGGTTTTTACAAAGGACTTTTAATGGGATATCCGGTGTGTCTCTCCTTTCCTTCTCTTACTAGTAATTGGTGAAAAAACAACTATTTGTTGGCCAAATGTTTAAAAAAAAATCCAAAGTTGGATGATATGATGGCAATGTCCAAGGATTATTTCTGTTGACCTTGGAACATAATCACCGCGCTAAATGCCACTAAAAAAGGATCATTTTGCGGGTCTTGTAAAGATTAAGCATCCACATAATAATGATTTTTTTTCAATTTCAAAGCAGAATTTCGAGGTTATAG
Source organism: Orchestes rusci (assembly GCA_958502075.1). Lineage (NCBI taxonomy): Eukaryota > Metazoa > Arthropoda > Insecta > Coleoptera > Curculionidae > Orchestes > Orchestes rusci. Next base: position 20,934,774 of record OY293313.1, on the reverse strand, counting down.
AACAATTCTAGTTGAAAAAAAATGCTGGACGGATGAAGCACTTTCAACACACAAAATAATTCCAAAGCGAACACAATTTGTATCAGAATTCAGTGCAAAAACTCCATTGGATGACACCTGTCACATTGTCACAAGCTTCATATTAGGTGTGTTTGTTATGCTCCACTAGTGCACACTTTTCTACACTACAACACTCAGTGTGGCTTTGTTTGTGAAATGTTTGTCTGTTTTTAGTGTAGTGTAGTAAAGATATTCTATCCTGAAAAACAGACAAACTTTTCACAAACAAAGCTACACTGAGTGTTGTAGTGTAGAGAAGTGTGCACTAGTGGAGCATAACAAACACACCTATTATAAAACTTACATGCAATGTTGTCAAACATTGTTTCCGCTACTTCGACCTCTTTTTTTCAATTCCTTGAGGAAAGTGTAGTTTTAAACTAGTGTCAAAACAACAAAACACAAGTTTTTGAAGCTTTCTTTCACCTAAATTTGTGCGCATTATGACTATGGTTTCGGGTTGTTCGGAGAAGTGGATGTTCGGATTAGCGCATATTCGAATTATCGAGGTTGTACTGTACTATATAGAAATACATACGTCTGGATGAGAGTTTCGAAAATTCTATTGTAATGTCAACTTGAACTGACCCAATTTAACCAAAACTCACCCACACCAACACATATCAAATCAAAACTAACAAAAAAAACAAATCTAACCAAAATCAACAAAAACTAAAACAAATTGATCAAAACTAACCGAACAAACAAAAATTAACCAAAAATAACCCAATCTATACAGTACAATTCTACCCATTCACAATGAAGAAAAGATATCCACTTGGCAACACTGCGCAAACTTCGGTCGTTGTTTAGAAAGTAGTGACTTGACAATCTTGACATTTCGGATGACATTTACATGATTGACAATATCGAATTCGCGATCAGTTGTAAAGTAAATTAAATTTTGAAATTTTGTTTTTCACATTTAGATGGTTACGTTAGCGCAGTGCATGAGTTTTTTTCTGCACAAAAGTGATTCATCTAGCATTTTTCCTCTCTATAGAATAGTTATAGGAAAGATAATATTACAAATTCACCTTCGAAAAATACAAAATACGTGGACACCTAATCTTAACAAGAAACCCTATTTCTTTCTGTTGAACTTTGAAAATAAATCACCAAACACGCTAAAAACTACTAAGAAGTGTAAAAAATCATTATTTTGCCAAAACAATCGATTCATAAGCAAAACACATAAAACTAGAATTTAGGAATTTAGGCCGATCGGTTTTTTGGAAAAGATATTCAAACAGTGAAAAATGTTTTATACTTAACTTTTTTCAGTCTCCAAAACTCAATTCTTCAAGCAACTGAGTTGTGTTATTTGTAGAAATATCAAAAGAAAACGTATTTTGGGTTATTTTCACAATTTTATTCCATGCTCTAAAGAAACTCAAATCCATTAGAATGCCGAAAACACAGGATTTAATGCACTGATTGAATATTTGTTTGCTCTTTTGTGATATCATATTGATTATTCAATAATTATTTATTTCTTTGTTTCTGTTTTGTTTGTTTGTACTTCATCAACTGGTTGAGGTTATGGATGACAATTGTGAGGTTATACACTATGCAGGTCTACGTTATGGCAGTGGTCATGTGTGAAGTGTCCGTGACAGTGTTGCCGTTCTTCTACTTAACCCTTTGACGACCAGTGAATAGGATCTTCACTTTAAATTTTGTGCACATTTCTGTTTTTATTAGAAAAAAAAGGTTTTGGGAAGGTAAATCTTTTGAATAATGTTTTTGCAGTGATACTTTTTTGATGTAGGTATTATGGTACTCGAACCAGTTAGAGCTTTGTGTTGATTATTCAACATAAGCGGTGTTATTCAGATTTTGTTAGAAATTTCAACCCAACATTCCATTAATCCCAATATTGAAAATAAATAGAATATAAACGAGGACACGACACGAGACGTTTCCATAAAGTAGGATATACGAAAGCCGTTAAAAAGACGGTCATAAAATCGAAAAACAAATTTATTGAAACGCTAATCGGGCCGGGTGTGTAAAAACGACAAAAACCCCAGTATATCGATAAGTGATCACACATTGTAATTAATTTGTAAGTAAATATCGGACATTGATGGGACTTTACGACTATTTCCCCGATCGGATTAAACGATGGGGCTTTTTACGCAGCGTCAATTACCTTTGCCAGTGAAAGACTGAAAGAAAAAAGCCTGTCTCCTATGTAAAGTGACGGCAAGTAGTCTTGGGGGAGTAACAGAAGGTCATTGCGGCTCTTATCTTATTGCCGGAACCGTAAAAGACAAGATACGGGGATTGCGGTTAACGACAAGGGATATAAACTTTATTCCCCACTTACCTGGGATGAAATGCCCATTTCTGCCACTCGAATTGCTCCGAGTATCAGTTAACGATTTTGGCTTTGAATCTGAATCAACTCATGGGAACGGAGTCTAAAGTGATGACAACACATTGTGAATTCGAAACTAAACCACCCCCCAGTTGAAAGGGTCAGACAATACAAAAAGCAACCCTCGCCGCATTGTAATCCCGAATTTTTGCCTTGTAATGGAAAATAATGTTCCGCTAACACTCTGCCCGCTGCTGAATAATACATGTCAAATTTCCTGTAAAATACAAAAGATAGACGCCGCGGCGCGCCCGTTCGAATTGCATGCGATTAGATAGGAATGCCGGTCAGTTCGGCCGCGTATCGCAAGAACGAGTGCAAAATGGTGTAGAATGTACGGAAAAAAAAGATACCAACGATGCCAGAATGAATAATAATAACAAAACATCGATGTTGCTGAGGTTAGGGCGAGAAAATGATTTTCTGTGCGTGCACCATCATCATCTGGGGCAAAGATGTAGTTCCCGCGCCCCCCAATTAGCTTTGTACACCTCTGAGGTGTGAAACGTTTGTCTTGGTCAGCTGGCCCGGTTCTCTCGACCACATCGGAGTGCATGTCTTACGCCTATAATCGACCCCACCCACCCTTAAATGTAGGGTTGGACGATGGATTCACGCGATCCCTTTTATTTACGATACAGATTTTTCGTCTTTATTGTGTTGCACAACGTCATCAGTGAAAGCAAGGAAGATATCTTGTGCAGAATTAGTGTGTACGACCACTTGACTGTCCTGAGCTAACAGAAGAGAAACAACAACAAAACACAACTTGACTGTTTTTTTTTGAATTTTGGTTTTTATATGTGCATTTTAATTTATATCATGGGAAAACATGACTTTTTTGTTTTAGTCCTCACGGTTTTTCGAATCATTTCTTCATTATCATTTTTGAGAAAGTTGTTACTCCAAAGTGTCTCAAATCTGAGCATGAAATATTTTTTCCTACGAGCGTGCGGAAAAGTTACTTTGCGGCAAGATTTTTTGTTTTGAAAAACACTAGTGCGGAAAAGTACCACTTTCCGCACATGTTAGGTAACTCACTATTGTATTTATCTTATATTTGTATTAATAACTTTTTTCAGAAATAAAATAGACAAATAATTCTCACTTACACAATACTTTTTCAAGTTCATTATTTTTTTTATAATTTGCTTCTCGAATCAACAATTCATTATCATTTTTGTGGAAGTTATGCCGTTTAAAAAAAAAAAAAAGATGTTGAGAGATAGAAAATTCTGATTTACCAAAATCGGTCGATCCAGAAAAAAGTTATGCGATTAAAAAACAAAAATGAGAGAATATTTAAAAATAGGGAATTCTGGGTTTCTTTCAAATTTGTTAATATAAACAACCGCAAGACATCAAGAGAAAAAAACATAAAATTCCCTCCAAATGACGTAAAATTTATCAAAATAGGTCAATCCAGTAAAAAGTTATACGATTTAAAAAAAAATTGAGATAATGTTCAGAAATAGAGAATTCTGGATTTCCTCCAAATTTGTTGAAATGAAAAACCGCGACATATCATAAAGAAAAAAGATCAAATTCCCTATAAAATGATTCAAAATTTGTCAAAATCGGTCAATCAAGTGAAAAGTTATTCCGTTAAAAAAAAATTTGACGTAGAGGATTCAGGATTTTTTCAAAATTTCTTGAGATAAAGAATCACCAGAAATCATGAAGACAGAGGACCGAATTCCCTACAAAATGCCGCAATATAGCTGTGCTAAATAAATTGAATAATAATAAAAAAAAATAATACAGTAAAAAGTTTTAAAATTTGTTGAGATAAAAAAATCACGACGAAAGAAGATGGAATTCCCTACAAAATGCCGCGAGGATCATCAAAATCACCCAAACCAGTAAAAAAAAATTCGTTTAAGAAAATGATGGGAAAATTCTGAAAAGTCGAGGATTCAGAATTTCTTCAAAATTTGCTGAGATAAAAAGTCACCAAAAATCTTAAGGAAAGGAGAATCGAATCATTTACAAAATGCCGCCAAAATCATCAAAATCAGACAATCCAGTAGTGCCGTTTAAAAAACAAGAAATGGAAATATTTTGAGAAATCCAAGATTCGGGAATTCTTCAACATTTTTTGAGACCAAGAATCATACAAAATCATGAATAATGAGGATAAAATGCTCAACAAAATGATACAGAATTCAAAATTGTTGAAGCCAGACACCAGTTGCCGTTTGAAAAAGTCGATTATTCCGGATTCCGTTGAAATTTTTAAAAATAACACCATCACCATAGATCATGAAGTAAGAAGATCGAATTCCTAACGCAAGACAACAAAATAGGTCAATCCAGTAAAAAGTTATGCAGTTTCGAAAAACTAGTTTGGAATGTTGGAATTCTTCCAAACTTTTCCAAACCATATCTTCTGTTTCAACAAAAAAAAGCTAGCCACAAAAAAAAGTCGAAAACCATGTCAATCGACGTGGTCCGCGCATATCTCGTTTGCGTTAAAAACGTTAACGACCAGAAAACAGTTAAAATTTTAACGGCCCCAGTCTCGCCGATTGCGTTCTCAGTCTAAGTTAACATAACAACCCATTAAAAAAGTAATAGGTCTTTTAGAGGCCCTTCGGGCTGTGGTCTACGTCGCGTGCGACCCCTACTCGGGTTCAAATAAACTTGGATTTACTAATAGTGCGGTTTTTCAAAACCCACCCTCAAAGTGGGTTTTCTTTTGCGGCGAACTCGTTAAAAATTTATCGACGACATATGTTGTTGTGGTACAAACTGATTTAAAGCGTGCGTTTGAGGTTAACGTCAGTTTTACCAGAATTGATGACAAATTACATTGATTTTTTTATAGGATGTCACAAAAAAATCGACACATATTTTTTTATTTTGTTCAAATATGATTTTTTCAAAAGTTATTCGGGTTTCAAGTTCATGGGACAATGGTGCGATATTTCCGTCAATTTTCCACTAACAAGAAAAATAAAAAATACGAGTCTGCTTATTTTTCATGGACTTTCGAATCAAGCATTAAAAAAGATTGAGGCAAGTCCTAGTGTGGAGATTTCGAGGGGGAAATGGAAATGGCAGGATGGGCTACATAAAGTGAGGTCACACTTGGCCGAAACAAACCCAAAGTCAAAAAACCAACAACCCATAACACCGACACAGCACGGCTAATTGAATGAAAAGAATGGGGCCGTCGTCTTCCACTCCCATCTTCGCTCGGTGCGCCCTCCGCACATAATCTTTTGTCTCGCGGAAATTTCAAACTTTTCAAGGGTGTCGAGCCTAATTCCTTAACACAGTGTAATGGGTCAAAATTTTCTCGCATCTCGCTTCATGGCTCGTCAATTTTCGTCTGAATATTTCCTTTTAGGAAATAATCCGCCCCTTGGTTTTGTCTGAGGTTGGCCTTTTTCAGCTTACGTGACGATTTCGTTGTTAATGACAAAATCGATAGTCATTGTAATTTGGAGAAGCCACAGTTAATGGTGAGATCCGAACGATAAAAACATGGTTTTTGTATTAACTTACATACCCCCTAAATGGGCATAATTAAATGAATAGTCGTGATGAGTCTGTGAAGGGCAGGGAAATGTGATTGGATAATTATTTCCACATTAGGGCTCTCTAAAATTAAAAATGCACCTCCCAATCAGTATGATTGACTGTTACGTTTCTTATCCATTAGAATTTGTGGGCAGAGAACTTGACACCATCTGTCGCTTATCAGTCTGTCCCACACAAACTCAGGTATCAGGTGATTCAAGTCATTTCCTGTACCGATAAGAGGCCAGTTTCCTGAGTATTCTTCAATTGCATCAATTTAAATGCTCAGGTGCATAATGCGGAGCACCGTTAGATGACATCAGCACAATCTAATATTCATGCAGTTTTTTGCTCTGGGGTGGCTGCTCTGTTGAATATGTTTATGGGGTCCCGGGGGGACGTCGCGTAATATCTTGAGTGCCGGAATGGGGACTATGGGGAGGCGCAAAGTGAATATTTTTATGGGGAATATCTGTTGCCATAATAATTGACTAGGTTAAAGATAGGGATCCAAATCAGCTGCTCAAGTTAATTGATATCCTCTCTGCTACATTGAAAGATTGTTTAAGCTGACTGAAGATGTCAAAAAATTATTCTTTTCCACTCGCATTTAACTTTTTAACCGTTTTATAATGATATTGGTGTCGCATTTTTTGACAGCTGAAAATGTCAATATGACAGCTAGGCGCTATTTATGAAAAGAGGAGTGATATACCTTATTTTAAAGGCATTATAAGTTTGTGTTAATCTCTTTCTAATTTTTCAATAAACTGGTTTTCTTCAAAAAGGCGCTCAGCTGTCATTTTGACATTTTCAACTGTCACTATACCATAGTACCACATCAAAAAATGCAGAACGTGCTCGCAAATTGTCAACAAATTTTCTGTCGGTGGTACCACTTTGAAAATATCGTTAAAACTCTACAGCTGGGTGGTTAAGAGGAAGGATAACGTTAGACAAACTTTGACAGCTGCTATATCAAAAACTGCAACTCTAGTCAAAAAACTTTTCAAATAAAAGTTGTTTTCTGGATGATTGTCCACTAGATTTATCCCAACAAATTTTCTCTCAGAGGTACCACTTTGAAGATATCCGTAGAAGTCTACAGCTGGCTGGATAAGAGAAATGCTGACGTCAGACAAATTTTGATCGCTCTCATTTTGAAAACCGCAACTCCAATCAAAAAACTTTTCAAATAAAATTTGTTCATTAGTTGATTGTCTACAAAATTTCTCGTGACACATTTTTCCTCAGAGGGACCCCTTTGAAGATATCGTTAAAACTCTCTAGCTGGCTGGTTAAGAGGAAAGATAACGTTAGACAAACTTCGACAGCTGCTATATCAAAAACTGCAACTCTAGTCAAAAAACTTTTCAAATAAAAGTTGTTTTCTTAATGATTGTCCACAAGATTTATGCCAACAAATTTTCTCTCAGAGGTACCACTTTGAAGATATCCGTAGAAGTCTACAGCTGGCTGGATAAGAGAAATGCTGACGTCAGACAAATTTTGATCGCACTCATTTTGAAAACCGCAACTCCAATCAAAAAACTTTTCAAATAAAATTTGTTCATTAGTTGATTGTCTACAAAATTTCTCCTGACACATTTTTCCTCAGAGGGACCCCTTTGAAGATATCGTTAAAACTCTACAGCTGGCTGGTTAAGAGGAAGGATAACGTTAGACAAACTTTGACAGCTGCTATATCAAAAACTGCAACTCTAGTCGAAAAACTTTTCAAATAAAAGTTGTTTTCTGGATGATTGTCCACTAGATTTATCCCAACAAATTTTCTCTCAGAGGTACCACTTTGAAGATATCCGTAGAAGTCTACAGCTGGCTGGATAAGAGAAATGCTGACGTCAGACAAATTTTGATCGCTCTCATTTTGAAAACCGCAACTCCAATCAAAAAACTTTTCAAATAAAATTTGTTCATTAGTTGATTGTCTACAAAATTTCTCCTGACACATTTTTCCTCAGAGGGACCCCTTTGAAGATATCGTTAAAACTCTACAGCTGGCTGGTTAAGAGGAAGGATAACGTTAGACAAACTTTGACAGCTGCTATATCAAAAACTGTAACTCCAGTCAAAAAACTTTAATAATAAAAGTTGTTCCCTGGATGATTGTCCACAAGATTTATCCCAACAAATTTTCTCTCAGAGGTACCACTTAAAAGATATCCATAAAAGTATACAGCTGGAGGGTTGAGAGAAAAGATGACATCAGACAATTTTTGACAGCTGTTATATCAGACATAATCATGCCAATGAAAAAATTCTTCAAATAAAAATTGTTCCCTGGATGATTGTCTACAAAATTCGTCCAAGCAAATTTTTTCTTGGAGGTATCCCTTTGAAGATATCGTTAAAACTGTATAGCTGGCTGGTTAAGAGGAAGGATGACATCAGACAAACTTTGACAGCTGCTATATCAGACACCATAGCTAAAATCAAAAAACTCTTCAAATAAAAGTTGTTCTTTAGTTGATTGTCTACAAAATTCGCCTAAGCAAATTTTCTCCCAGAGGTACCACTATGAAGATATCGTTGACAGTCTGGGTTGGGCAGTATCGTTCTTGAGTGTTACCACTCTATAAACTATGAGATAAAAAACAAGTTCACCATGTCCAAGTCAATAAGGAGATGTATCACTAAAACTGATCCAAATTGAATCAAAACTGATCTAAACTAAACCCAAACTGCTTAGGTTAGCTGGGATTCTGTTTGTGTCAGTTATGGTTTGTTTGTATTTGATTCAGGTTCATTTGGGTGAAGAAGAAAAAAAAAAGAATTTATTCCTACAAAACTGGGGAAAACTGAGAAAGTCGGCTACCCCATGCTCATATAATCTTGTATTATCAAATTTTTCAAGTTACACTAGACCCAAATTTGAATCAAAACTGATCCATACCAAACCTTAACTAACCTAAATTGTCAATGGTTAATTTTGGCAGATTTGAGTACGTTTATGTTGGGTTCAGTTTGGGTTGAGAAAGACAAGAAAGAATGAAAGTGAACTTTAGAAAATTTCCTTATGGCAAAATAGTATTTCTGCTGAAGCGCAAATATTTCCAATCTACATACTAAAACATATTCCAAACTTCAACTGAAGCAATTTTACAAATTTCAACACGACACCAACAACCGTTCTTGAGATATTGTTGAAATTCTCAAAACTCTTCAATTCGTTTATTTATCGATGGTTTTTGATAAGAAAAAAAGCGTTTTCAATGATTGATCTCTATTCAAATCAGAAGAGCAAATTACGTTTAGACATATCAATGAATATGCTGAAGCCAAAATCCAAAATTTCGATAACTCGGTAATGTATCGACACATTTTGAAGCGAAAAAAATCATTCAGAAGAAAATTCCATCCTCTCTTTAATATTATTTTTAACGGGGACAGTGCTGTGGACCTTAATTTTATGGATTGGGGTGATATATATATGTATATCTGGATATTTAAGACGCCATATCTAGGAAATTATTGATTGTAGAGGAGACTTTATGAGAGCATCTTTGTAGAGAATTTCAAGCTCTACAAACTTTATAAAAACCATTTTTCCTCTAGGATGCTTCGTTGAATAAATATTCACTTATAATCTTCCTGGAGCTCGAATTATTTCCGGATTTTTAATTCGAGCTCGCGAGAGATTTGGCAAGAAAATTTCATGCCAAAACTGATCATTGGAAAAAACATAACCCAGGACTCACCTCGCATTTAGTGAAAGAAACCAACGGCACCTTACTCTACTCGCCATTGAGGAAGAAAGAAGGGAATCAGGATTTTATAAAACATTTGGAAGTTATAACCAATCTTGCCCATAATTGATAACATTGCAACTTTGTATTGGAAGTTGAAAATAAATCATTTATCAAAAATATTTGTCAGTGTTTTTAACAGCTGTCAAGCACTCGCGGCTTGATGTAGCTCCCATGCACCAACCACAGTGTTGCCGTTTGCCTTATCTCTGTCTGTGAAAGTTGAGTTGGGTTGGGATTGTTAGGGAGAGTGGGGACGGCAACACTGTAATCATATGGCAGCTACATGCAAAGATGCAAAGCCAGGGAGATTTCCACTTATTAATCTTTCAGTCACGTGATTATGAGCAGGGTGATTTCCGATAAAATTAGGTCGTTGCCATAGCGACATAATAAAATGCAAGCCTATGATTGGTTAGAATTGACTGGTAGGAAATGTTCAGCAAAAACACGTTGTTTGTAATGAAGTAAATTCAATCAAATCACTGTTTTCCAATTTTCAATCAGATTGACTGTGATAAAAATCAATATCTTCATGTAAAAACTTGGTTTTGTAAGTTGGGGCGATATATATATATGTATACCTGGATATACAAGACGCCATATTTAGGAAACCATTGATTGTAGAGGAAACTTTGTGAGAGCATTTTTGTAGAGAATTTCAAGCTCTACAAACTTTATAATCATCATTTTTTCTATAGGATGCTTCGTTAAGAGAATATTCAGCAAAAACCACATTTTTTGTAATGATGTAAATTTCATCAAATTACTGTTTTTCAAGTCACCCTGTACTTTCAATCGGATTGGCCTCAATATAAAATAATATTTTCATGTTGTAGTTTGTATTTAATAATATTTTTGACGGGAACAGTGCTCGGGACCTCCATTATGTGGGTTCGGGTGATATATATATGTATACCTGGTTATTGAAGACGCCATATTTAGGAAACCATTGATTGTAGAGAAAACTTTATGGGAGCATTTTGTAGAGAATTTCAAGCTCTACAAACTTTATGATTACCATTTTTCCTGTAGGATGCTCCGTTGAGAAAATATTCAGCAAAAACCACGTTTTTTGTAATAATACATAATAAATTTCATCAAATTACTATTCTTCAAGTCACCTTGTATTTTCAATGAGATTGGCCGTAATATAAATCATTATTTTCATTGAATAATTTGTATTTAATGTTATTTTTAACGGGGTCAGTGCTGTGGACCTCAATAATGTGGGTTGGGATGATATACATATATATGTATACCTGGATATTCAAGACGTCATATCTAGGAAACTATTCATTGTACAGGAGACGGTGGGGAGCATTTTTGTAGAGAATTTCAAGCTCTACAAACTTTACAATAACCATTTTTAGTATAGGATGCTTCGTCAAGGAAATATTCAGCAAAAACCACGTTTTTTGTAATATTGTGGATTTCATCAAATTACTGTTTTTCAAGTCACCCTGTATTTTCAATCAGATTGGCCGTGATATAAATCATTATTTCCATAAAATGATTTATATTTGATGTTATTTTTAACGGGGACAGTGCCGTGGACCTTGATTTTGTAGATTGGGGTGATATATATATGTATATCTGGATATTTAAGACGCCATATCTAGGAAATTATTGATTGTAGAGGAAACTTTATGGTAGCATTTTTGTAGAGAATTTCAAGCTCTACAAACTTTATAATAACCATTTTTTCTATAGGATGCTCCGTTGAGGAAATATTCAGCGAAAACCACGTTTTTTGTAATAGTGTGGATTTCATCAAATTACTGTTTTTAAGTCACCCTGTATTTTCAATCAGATTGGCCGTGATATAAATCATTATTTCCATAAAATGATTCATATTTGATGTTATTTTTAACGGGGACAGTGCTGTGGACCTTATAGTTATGTGAGTTGGGGTGATATATATATGTATATCTGGATATTTGAGACGCCATATCTAGGAAACCACTGATTGTAGAGGAAACTTTATGGGAGCATTTTTGTGAAGAACTTGAAGCTTTACAAACCTTATACTAACGATTTTTCCATAGGATGCTTCGTTGAAGAAATATTGATCAAAAACCACATCCCCTAGTTGATTGTACGCACAATTTAGTTCACAAATATGCACTGTTTTTAAGACATTGATGAAAGTTTACACTACATAGTACAAATGCCATGCACCCAATCCTTAGAGAATGAGAATATTTCTCGGAAAACATGACCAAATTCAACAAAACCGTGGGTCCGAGTGGGTGGCGTACTAGCGTCGCTCAAGTGGCACAGCAAATATTTAACCGGCCATATAACAACGTGATGCATATGACTTTGGCGTTAACTAACTGACAGTTGAAACGTCAAATAAAACGACATGTCGAGCTGTACGAGCGCGGTCGTAAACTTTCATTAAGCCGTCGTGAATTTAACTAATGTCGACCACAATGCGTAATTGTGCACCGGCATGACATACACACGCGACAGAGCCGATATTCAAATATATTCGTCTACAAATCTCAATTTATTAGCGCCGCGTGTCATCATATGTGCCCGGCGAGGTTATTGATGTTTTTCGAATCAATACGCGGTGTTTGTCTTCATTTGGTGCATCATCCCGATGGTCGATAAGAAAAACCGTCACCACTCTACCATAAGTTATGTCGCCCGTCTAATCTGGCTATCCCATCGGGTTTTTGTGGTCTCGAATACCATTCCGATTAGATATCAGGTCAGGTAACAAGTTTCGAATATTTTTATGGTAGCCTCGGTTCGGCCACACTCGAAATGACTACTATCTCTATTTTATCTATATAGGCTCTAACACGTTAATTTTTATATTACGTGACTTGGAACGATTTTTTTTCTGATCCCTATCGCCGCCGGTTATCGATACTTACAGGAGAAGTGTATTAATTCCACTGTTATTATTTTCGAGCGCATCACTGATCACCATATGGGACATTTATTTATTCGCAGATAAATAACCATTTCTTACATTCCCGTTAATACACGACAGCCCAAAACCCCAGCAATCTAATCCGGTTGTACATTTTTACGTTGTGGAAAAATAAAGAATTCCTCACGGTTCGAGCGCACACTTAAAGTACCGTACCAGCCTTATCCGGCCAAACATTCCACAAGTTGCTCCGCAAATAATATAAATTTCCATTAGACTTTATCCCGGCGATTATTTATCAAGCCGCCGGACAATAAATGGTTTTCTGCATACATTATTGGTCACCACAGGGTCCTTTCATGAAAAATGCTATAAATGTATTTTCAAAGTCAATCGAAAACACTGCATGTTGGGTAGCATATTTTGTTGGATAGTTCCAACGTTGCCGGATTGTAGTAAAATTAAGGAAAATAGTTACTTACCAGGATCTGACGCATCCAGACTCTGTTGCGAAGCAGGGGGCTGCGATAGCGGTCCCGGCGTTCCCGGAGATCGCACGTCATCGTTCACGGGGCCCCCGTAGCTGAGCGATGACGAGGGGGGTCGCTGCAATCAGAAACAATACTTTGGTATAAATGATGGGGTCTTATCGATTGGCGGGTGGGGGTTGGGGGGCAATGTGGCTACTGTTTTGTGATCAGCGTTATCATATTATGATAAAAAATTACCTAATAGTGTTGAAAAAAATGAGCACTAGGCCAGAAAATGAATTATCATAGTACGAGTCAAGATGTTTATGGACGATGCCACGAAGGAGCCGAGTCCGGAATTTCTAGACGAGTAGTTTGATGACATTAAATTATATATTCTTCTAATACAATTTTACCGGCTCTGATGATATGATGTGTATCATTTACCGGACTGGTTTTGAGGTTAAAAAAAAACAATTAGACCTAAAAAAAAAGAAAAAATCCCATTATAAAAATATGTAAGTAGTGATAGTTTTCAAGACCAGAAAAAAAAATGATTATAACATAAAAGAAGTGAGAAATACAAAACAAATCAATTATATGATCAATTGAAACAAAAAAAAAATGTTTCTGATCGTGAAAAGGAAATTTGAAACATACAAAATAACTAAAACTTTGCAAAAAGTGCAAAAAAAACTTCAACATTTTGTAAAAATTAATCAATATAAAAAGATAAAATCCACAAAAAGAGAAGAAAAATGAATTTATACAATTATTTTATGCAGCTGGAAGAAACTTGAAGAAAACTCATTTAAAAAGCAAAAGAATGACAGAAAAAATATAAAAGTCTTCAAACTGAACAAATGATAAAGAACACAAAGAAGTAAAACAGATGGAAAAAAAAATTCAAAACAACTTACAGTGCATTTATATTTAGCTATACATTCGAAAAATGCATACAAAAACTCAAAAGGTGCAAAAAAAGTCTTAAAGAATATTAAAAAAGTAAATCAAGTTCAATAAAAATGAAATTAAAGATAAACAAAAAATAATTTAGAACTTTGAAAAACGCAAAAAAACATTCAAAATACCATATAAACTGATTATAAATGAATATGGAAGTACCACAAAATGTAAAAGTTGACAATAAAAGAGAAATAAAAATATATGATCAAATAAATCATTTAGCCAAAAAAAGGTAGAAAACCCAGCGTAAAAGTATCTTTGTAAGTTGGTAACACACTTTTAAGACAAAAAAAAACAAAAATGAATTTAAGAGTTGAATTATCTAAAAAAACAAATGAACATTTAAAAAAATGACTAAGTCAATAAAAAGAAACATGTTTAAATAAATGTATACAACAAAACAAACAATTACCAATAATAAAATATAAAAGAAATATTAATATAATATTGTTTGAACAAATAAAAACAAATGTATAACGTATACTTGATTAAAAGGATTTTAAAGAAAAATAAAACCATAAACAATAAAAAAATGTCAAGATTCAAGGTTGGTAAGACTATAAAAGGTAAAAAAAGGAATATAAACAAACACTTTAAAAATAACCAGACAAAAAATTGAACATTAAATGAATTATCAAAAAAAAAATTGTAAAAAAAGCCAAGATTAAAGATTGTTAAGTCTATAAAAAGTAAAAAAACATCCTCGGCATTTATATTCCTGATGGAAATATTAATAATAATAATATCTTTATCTTTAATTATATAAAAAAATAAGTTCATAGTGGTAAAATCGAGGGTAAAATGAATAATAATCAGTATAAAATTAAAATTAAACAAAATAGACACTAAAATGAATCATTAACAAAAAATAAAACTAAGAACATTGAATAAATCATCAAAAAATAGTGAAAAAAAGACAAGATTAAAGGCATTTAAGACCCTTTGCTTATGAAAAAACATTCCCAATGAAAAATCTGAACGGTAGTCAAGAGATAAACTAAGAACATTGAATAAATAATGAAAAATGGTAAAAAAAGTCAAGATTAAAGATTGCCAAGACTATAAAAAGTAAAAAAAAACATCATTTGCATATAAAGAA
This sequence comes from Orchestes rusci, assembly GCA_958502075.1. Lineage (NCBI taxonomy): Eukaryota > Metazoa > Arthropoda > Insecta > Coleoptera > Curculionidae > Orchestes > Orchestes rusci. The sequence continues at coordinate 20,919,614 of OY293313.1, read as the reverse complement.
ATATTCCTGATGGAAAAAATGAACCATTAACAAAAATAAAACTAAGAACATTGAATAAATTATTACAAAAAGTTGAAAAAAGACAAGATCAACGGGATTTGAGACTAGAATAATTTTTGAAAACCATCCTTTGCTTATGAAAAAACATTCCCAATGAAAAATTTGAACCGTAGACAAGAGATAAACTAAATAAATTATTACAAAATGGTGAAAAAAGTCAAGATTAAAGATTGTTAAGACTATAACAAGTAAAAAAAACATCCTCTGCATATAAAGAAATATTCGTGATGGAAAAAATGAGCCAATAACAAAAAATAAAGCTAAGAATATGAAATGAATTATTACAAAATGATAAAAAAAGACAATATTTAAGGTATTTGAGACTATATGAATTTCAAAAAATCATTCTTTGTAGATAGAAAACATTGCTGATGGAAAAAATGAACCGTAAACAAGAAATAAAACTAAGAACATTAAAAAATGGATAATATAAATTCACAAACAGTATAAAAAGATAATACGTGACTAACTCAAACCAACAAAAAAAATATAACGGAAAAATAAAAAAAAATAGAGAAGAAAAAGTGGAAAAGAGGTTAAAACTAACTAAAAGTTAAATAAAAAATAACTAGCCCAAACCAACCCAAAAAAAAATCATTAAGGAACACCCCACTTCAAAAATTAAAAAAGGGAGATTGTAAAATAAATAATGAAGAAAAAAAAGGTGTCGCATTATAAATTATAAAAAGTACATTCATATATTCAATTATTGATCATAACAAAAGTCTTAAAAGTGTTTAAAAATGTCCACTAATTGGATCGAAACAAGTCCGTTCTAACAAAATAAAAAGTTTTATAATCTAATTTGGGTAAAAAAACAAGTAAAGCCCTGTTAAATAAGTAAAAAGACGGAAATTTCGTCCTTAATCATAAATCAATCAAATTTACGTAATACTCTTTTAATTGACGAGATAATAACAGGGCCGTGTTTGCTTGTCGCGTCGGGCCCCGGCAAACATGTTTGTTTTCCAACGACGTGCCGGGGGTAGAGCGCTCTGCTTGTGGGAGTGGTTGCGATAATTATCGATTTTTCGCCGATTAAGATCGATATCGACTACCGAACATTTGCATGATTGAACTGCGACCGTCGCGCGCATTATTCCCATCGCAACATACAAAGCCATAAATCTGTCGTCGCGAAACCGAAACGTATATTTCCAATATTCTCGACGGGGACGTGGGCGCAGCAATGGGAAACAGATATGGCAGAGAGAGGTGCACTTATGCCATCAAATTCAATAAAAACGTTCTCTCGTGCAACCGCGAGATAAATTATGAAGTCATACAGCAAAGAGAGATATGACACTCTCTAGGGGGAATGTCATGCAAAAAATATGACGAGCGACACCTTTGCCGCATCGAATATTCATGATTGCTCTTAACGGCACGTCAATTTCGAGAAAAGTCCTTACGGTGGCGCTTCGCCGATTATCCGCAAGTTCTGGGGATCCATAAAACGTAACCTTACGATCGCCGAATGTCCGTGACGGCACACCACACGTTTTACGACCTGATTGTCTTGTCAAATTTCATGCCCGATTATCTGAGAGGATTTTTTCTTGGTACTGGATGGAATCCTGGAAATACTTTGTTGAGCCGTGTAAGGCATCTTCCTTTGATGGTCTTGTATTAGCAAATTTTATTTTCCGGTTGGAGTACCCTTTGAAAAACGAAAAAAAGGGACTCCCTCACACAGTAGGATGTATAGATTCATCATAATGACAAATTTCCGGAGCACTGATTTCGGCCCACATGATCACTTAGGTCTTATTAACACCCGCACACATTTGAAGGCCGAGAAATTGATGGGACTTTTCGTTTTGCGAATAAATTATTCCTGCAAGAGTTTCCCAGAGACGCGTGCACTTTATGATGCATCACAAATCGCAATAGCCCTCATCAATCATCCAAGACAGGCACTTTGAGGGTGCCTTTTTGAAGGGTGGGAAATTTTTTCTTACGTCTCAACACCTGGTAGTTGGCAATCAATGCACGGCCCATTAAAGATCAAGAAATCCTAATGGTCCCGAACTACTGTTCAAACAATAACTATCCGGTCTGGATCGCGCCAGATTGATTGGCCCATTCCGGAATAGGGATGTGACTGGGGCCCATTCCTACGGGAAAAAATAAGGCGGACTTGTGTCCATTTGGCGATGGCGCACTATTTCATTTTAATGGTCCCCACGGTCTCCGGATTCCATTAAACTGCTTCTCTGCGCTGCAAAGTTTGCTCGGACCGGTCGGGACCATTAGTTCGGTGCAGGAGCTATTGCTGACAAAACTGGCCCCGGAATTGATGGGGTTTCTTGTCATATATCTATTGCCAAATTTCAATCAGATTCAGCACTAGATCATTGTGCCTTCTTTTGAATAAAATATACCATAATAATGAATAATTAATTGAATAAGATTGGAGAAGAGTTTAATAGTCCAAAGTCCAAAGTTTATTGACGGGTGATTGTGGAAATCATAGACAGGAGACAGGACAAATAACAATACAAAAAAAAGTGTCCCCAACATCTCTGTGATAATACCATATACCATTTCAAAAAAATGAAAAATTACTACCGACATAAAAAATACGATGAGTTTGGTGTAGAAACAAAAGAATACGATCTGATGTCATTGCGATTTCGTCGATTGTTTCATAATTTTATAGATTCTGTCGAAAAATACGATGAGTTCGAGGTAGAACCAAAAGAATACGCTCTGCTGCATTGACGGAATAAGAAAGAGGACCCGTAACTCCTTATGAACGTCATACGACGAAATTGCGGCCTGTTTGGAGTCAGTTTGGACCCAAAAAAATGGCGTCCGTCCATTTGTGATAATTTTGTATCATTCATTGCGGATCTTACTGATTTTGTGAATTTGACAAAACAGTTTAGGTTAGGAGTGAAACCAAAATAATACGGTCTGCTGTCATATGCAATTTCGACGATTGTTTCATTATTTTATAGATTCTGTCAAAAAACACGACGAGTTCGGAGTAGGACCAAAAGAATACGGTCTGCTTCCAATGCGATTTCGACAATTGTTTTTTATTTTTTATTGATCTCTGTTGGATGCAAAACAAATTGGAAACACATTTTTAAAAAGCAAAAAAAAGGAATAGAATGGTATTAACCTCTGGAAGGAAACAAAATTTGAACTCAAGAAACGAAAATCTCCTCAAAATAATGGACGAAATGGAAAAAATCAAGAAAAATGAAAAAAAAATTATCAAACTTCACTTGAACGTCCTAAGAATAAATAAAATGTAAAAAGTTGAATGAAAAGCTAACAACTAGATTGCCAAGAGACCTTGAAAGTGTTATAATTAAAAAAAAAAGTGAAACAAACAAATCTCACCTTAGTGTGCACAAGGCATAAATTGAAAAAAATAAAGATGCGAGGTGCTGATGAAGTTTCAAGAAAATTTTAAGGTCAAGAATTAAAAGAAGACAGAAATAAAAAATAGGAGAGGAAAGGTGACAATTTTCACCATACAGAGGCATTAAATGTGCTGTCAGCGACCACTCATAGCATTTGCATGTTAGGGGCGCGAAAATCCCCCCGAGACCGACTAATTTGGAATTTGACTGACACCGAGATTAGATTTGTTCGAAAGGGGATGCGAACAGGACTTATCCATTTTCTAGCATTTAGTTAAAAGTCAATTATCCGATTAGGGTGCACGGCATTATTCAAATTCAAACCGGATTTGTGTTACAACTGATTGAAAGACTTAATTGACACCAATGTAACGGAAACGTCATCGTCCACTGGTTCGAACCGGGTACTTACTCGATAAGTGCCACGCCCATTTTCACACACTTATTCAATACGAACAAGGTGTTCGATGGCTAATTGATATGCCAACTGTTAGGGGGTTAATGAAGCGTACTGGCGAACAGACGAAAATTCGGGTTTTTCCATTCATTACCCCATTGCGAGGGGGTTTTAAGAACCAGGCCTGATGTTGACAGGCTAACAAAACGGCGCGCCGCGACGCCAGATCTGCTGGTGACAGTGCACACACACCGGAATAGGGGCTGGGTTTGATGGGATGGGATGGGATGGGAAAAATGCTCAAAGCAAAACAACAAAAATAGCCGACGGACGGAATGTGGTAAAGTGAGGAGTCGCACGACTGTTCAGCCAAAATTAACGCGTTATTTATAGAGCAAGGGCAACGATCATCGTCTATGTCTGTCTCGGCGGCACCGTTCAAAAATCCCCCCCTTTATTCTCTTCCTGATACAATTTGCATCGTTCCCGAAATCACTTAGAACTGTATCTCGCCGCTTTTATTGGGACATTATCATTTTATTGACTTCAAATAGCTTGTAAAACGCGCCGCGCTCGAGCCCGTCGTTTCCCGGCAAAACGGCCTAATTCAGGAGACAGCGATGGCTCGTAATCGCCCTTAGGAGTTTCCCTTCCTCTGTTCCGCGTTCGACAAACAGGTGGATTTGTTCAATTTATTATTCCGACTACAGCTGCACCGTACACCCTGTATGTGGTTTGCTAATTTGTTGCTTCCTGTTTAATGGGGTCAAATCTATCATCTACATCTACAGGGTTTCAAATGTTGCATCAAACATTTCATTGGTTTTGCTATATCTTGGTGATCTCTTTTTAGATCATTTCAAGCATGCATACTTTATTTTTGTAGCTATTAGGTATATGCTGGATGAAGAAATGTCATAAAAAGAGAAATACAAATGATTTAAAATTCACTAAACGACCCAGGAATAAATGATAAAACATAAAAAACATGATGACTTCGAACTCAGTTCGGCGTAAAACCAAAAGAATACGGTCTGCTGTCATTGCGATTCGGAGTAGACCCAAAAGAATACGGTCTGCTGTCATTGTGATTTCGTCGATTGTTCTATTATTTTGTCAATTGAGTTGTTATAAAACTAAAACTGAAAATTAAAAAAATAAGGAAGATGACTTCAAGACATGGAATTCAGGAATTTTGCATCTAAATTTGTCCGCAACAAAAAAATCTCAATCATATTTCAGCACTTTTTTTCTACATGTACCATGAAAAGTAGTCATATGAATATTTTTATGGAAAACACCCGATTCCATTATTCAACACAAGCCCAACAATATTGAAACCATACATACTGTCTCAAAACCGAATTCCCATCAGCCCCCCATTGTTTATTCCGCACAAGCCGCGATTATTCTGTTTACAAAGAGCATCCAACCGTGCCGGGCATACGAAACAATCCCCGTTGTCCTTGTCTCTTTCGCGTCATGCTTACACCGAACAGTAGCCATATTCGATAAAGAAAAGATCCAGAAATGCATGTACTTACGACATCGGGCGTGCTGGCCCCGTCCGTGTGCGACGTTGAGTCAGCATTGCTCCTGGTGCCACCATCTCCATTAGTGCTGCCTAGTTCCGGTGGTTTGCCACCATCCCTTTCATCTATCACTAGGTCGATGGGCATTTTGCCCTTTAGACAACTGATATACCTGTGGCAGAAGTTGTCGCACAATTCGTGTACCTGGAACAAAAATACACCTATTTAACGTCGGCACGCCAGTGACATCATGAGTAATATGACAATAACAAGTGTTGGTGTAGGTCAGCTATGTTCTTTTATGAAAACGTCTTTTACATGTGCGATTAGTTTGTTTGTCGTAAGTATGGTCATCGACAGCATAATGACAGATGCCTTGTCGCCGGCGACAGCATATCTTTGTTAGTGGACGGAGTAGTTGAAAACAGTGTCAAGTGGTTATAAATAAATCCTACAAATACGGACATGATTAGTGGAAAGTTGTTACCTTAGAACATTGTAAGATTAGAACTAGACTGGAGGGTTTATTACGGTACTCGTGGTGCCTGCCAAATTTACACACATTTCCATAAGAGAATCCAAGTTTTCATTTTTTTACCATTGGTGATATTACCGGGGTCTCTTGATTAAAAAAAATATGCAAATCAACTTAATCAACACTAAGGAGCTGTTAATTGTTCAGATATAGGTTGTTGGGTGAAGTAAACACTGGTTGAGGTTGCCATATCGTGTCAACTTTCACTATTGGTGAAATACATGGTGGGATATTTAATTATTAAAGATTTAGTCGCCATATTTGTTAAAAAAAGACCCCATAAATGGATCAGAAAAAAATAACTAACTTTATAAAATCGTGAAAATATGGCAGTGTAAGGTGAATAAGAATACCGGAACATTCCGCATCTTTCCGTTAACAAAAAAAAAATAATACAAACACTCTGTCGTTCACCATTCTGCGACAGCATAATGGCAGATGTCATGTCGCCGCGACAGAACCTCTCTGATGGTTGATCCTCATGTGCTTATTTCAGGCACAGCGTTTTTTGCGTTTTGTGATCTGATTTGTTCGTGATATGCCCGAATTCAAAAATTACACAACCAATCAGAACGTGTAATGTCAAAACGCAATACACCAAAACGCGGCAATTACGCCCATGAGGACCCACCATGATGGTGGGTCCCCATGTGCGTATTTCAAGGACGGCGTCTTCGCGTTTTGCGATAGGATTAGTTCGTGTTATTTCCGCAGTCATGATTCGAAATTTTACAATCAATCAGAACGAGCATGTCAATACGCGTAAAGTGTCAAAATGCGTCCACTACGCCCATGGGGACGCACCATGAAAGGCGGCCTTAGACGGAGTGGTTGAAAGCAGTGTCAAGTGGCTATAATTAAATAGTAGCAGCACGGTAAATATTCATATTGTGAATATAGTTCGGGAGTTTTTATCACTTCATTAGGCAAATTGTTATAAAATCAGACCATTGTGGACATCGTTGACTGTGCGTTGGTGCAAACTGTCCCAATAACAAACTACTCTGTGTCTCTCTCTTAGGCAGAGTAATAATTATTCTGGTGCTTCTCTAAATGATTTTATACTGTCCCCAAATTTTCCTGTTCACTCTAATGAGATTATTATGAAACTTGCATTTCTAACAAAACCAAAACACGAACCAGGTCCGCCTGAAACGTGTTTTTTTTGTTTTGCGTTTTATGTGTGAGTTTTTGCGGACACAATGTCCAGACGTTTAATGTTAACATATCTTCAATCAATGCCCTAAATACTTCTGACATGATATGAAATAGTTATACCTTTTTAAATTATTTTACTCGTTAATAATCAATTTAACTTCCGCCCTTCGTAATGGTCATTATTGAAGGCACAGTCAGAATTCAGAATTACGCTTGGTCTGCTGGCCGGTTTGGCGAAAATACCCGAAAAAAAATAGTGTTTTTCACTTATAATCTCCCTGGAGCTCGAATTATTTCCGGATTTTTAATTCGAGCTCTAGGGAGATTCGGCAAGAAAATTTCATGCCAAAACTGATCATTGGAAAAAACATAACCCAGGACTCACCTCGCATTTAGTGGAAGAAACCAACGGCTCCTTACTCTACTCGCCATTGAGGAAGAAAGAAGGGAATCAGGATTTTATAAAACATTTCGAAGTTATAACCAATCTTGTCCATAATTGATAACATTGCAACTTTGTATTGGAAGTTAAAAATAAATAATTTATCAAAAATATTTGTCATTGTTTTTAACGGCTGTCAAGCACTCGCGGCTGGATGTAGCTCCCATGCACCAACCACAGTGTTGCCGTTTGCCTTATCTCTGTCTGTGAAAGTTGGATTGGGTTGGGATTGTTAGGGAGAGTGGGGACGGCAACACTGTAATCATATGGGAGCTACATGCAAAGATGCAAAGCCAGGGAGATTTCCACTTATTAATCTTTCAGTCACGTGATTATGAGCAGGGTGATTTCTGATAAAATTAGGTCGTGGCCATAGCAACATAATAAAATGCAACCCTATGATTGGTTAAAATTGACTGGTAGGAAATTTTCTACAAAAAAGTGATTCATCCAGCATTTTTTCTCTTTAGAATAGTTAAACGAAGGATAATTTTCCAAATTCGCATTTGAAAAGTAAAAAATACGTGGATGCCTAATGTTTACAAGAACCCTATGTTATTGATTATAGAATAGACCAGGGTACCGATTCTGAGACCGATAGAACGGTCCGGTAACAGTTTCGGGACAGTTGAGGTTGTGAGATATCAGAAAACGCCATTACATAACCGATCGAAGACCATAAATCGAGATTAGACATATCGTGGGACACCCGATGACCCAATGCCGGGTCATCGGACACACAGGCCCAAGATGGCCGCCCCAAAGAGAAGAATACCCGTCTGGTCGGGGAACCGGTTGCGTGCATTTGCCTTGCAACGAGCGGAGATTATAATATCGGCAGAGTGAGACGGGACAGAGAGCGAGATCAGATAGTGTCCGCTTTTAGCAATTTAAATGCGCTGCCCCCAAATGCAAAACGGCGCATCTCTCTTGGCCGCTCGCGCGCGCTCATTTCCATATTTTTACATAACCCCTCTCCACCCCTTCATGGCTAGTCCAACAATTGATAACGAAACATCAAAATCATGTCCGGGAGATAACAGACCAGGTTAGAGGTGATAATAGTCATTTTTCACCCCCCGAGATCGGGGACACCCACCAAGTTGGCGCCCTGTGAGATGGGACGCGATAAGCAAGGCGCAGCGGGGCGTCTGAGTTTAAAATCCCATGCAAAAGGGGGTACAGACATATCGAATTTCTACGATTTTAGCGGCAGCGGAATTTTATACGGCATCCGAGGTCACCAACATGTTTTTTGGGCACCTTGACTGGTTCGCGAACGCGGCGTATGCAAATGTAAAAACTTATCGGCTCCAGCTAACAGCGAGAGAAAAAACTCGTTACCTTACTATACATATACATAATTACAATGATAGCAAAGCACTTACCTTTTCTAATTCTAGGAGGTGAAACCGCAATACTTGTATTGCTTGTACCATCTGGAAAAATAAAAGTTCATTAAAATCAGAACAATAATGGGTTTGGCTTTATTGCAGATAATTTAGCCGTAATGCTGCGGCGCGATTTAATAACGACGATTACGCCGCTACCACCGGTCCCAGACTCGACGGGTCCGAGATTACGGAAAAAGATCTGAGGATTTGGACTTTACCTCTGGATATTTATTGACTGAATAATCGTCTGGTTGGAAATCTATGGGATTATAATGCGAGAGTATTAACCCTTTGTTATTCGCATTCATACTTGTTGTACAAACGGCTAGATTTTTTTTAACTCAATTAATATTTTCGATAATTTGTTTTTGGATATTTTAATTTTTTGTCATTCTACAATTTTTTATTATCTTTTTTTGTATTTAAAATACCATTAATTTACATATGAAAATTCATATTCGAGTTTTTAAATAAGCTACTTATATCTATTATATTATAATAATTATACACCAGAATATATGCTATTTTTGCATACTTTTACAGACTTATTTTTGGTTTTTGTGCGTAATTTTACATTTTTTATAGATTTTCCACTTCCCAAATTCATAATAATATTATGTATAAAAAAATTAATCAACAATTATTTATAACTCTTTTTTGCACCCTCTATGGGTTTTTAATCTTCTGAACTCCTGGGGATTTTAATATTTATTTATTTAGTAGATATCAAAGACTATACAAAAAAAAAGTGTTTGATAATTTGTAGAAAGTTTAATCGTTTTACACTTATTAGAAACTTTTATCCTTATTTCATTTTTGGTGAATTTGTTTTTTTTAAGTTGTTAATTTGTTTGAATGATGTGCATTGTTGGTTCGGAATGGTTTTTTCTCTTTAACGTTTTTCTTAATTTTGTTCATGATTATTTAATACTTTTGATGATTTTTGCTTCTTCAAGAATGTATAATTTTAATTGTTTTTAGTTCGGTTACGTTACGTTGTTTTTTGTGCTTATATACAGGGTGTTTCAGAATAACATGCTAATAATAAAGGGGGTGATTCTTGGGCTCATTTTAAGAAAAAAAATTCATATGAACGTATGTCCTAAACGCCTTAACTTTTGAGATACAGGGTGTCAAAGTTTTAAAAAATAGATACTTTTTTTACAATAACTTTGTCATTACTGTAGATATCTTCATGAAATTTGAGTCATGTATTTTAGGCATTAATACTCATTCTTTGATGCACTAACAAGTTAATTATTCTGACCAGTGCCGTCCATGCGGGTTTTGGTTTGCATATTTTTTGGGAAAAAAATAGTACGTTTAGGACATACGTTCATATGAATTTTTTTTCTTAAAATGTGCCCAAGAATCACCCCCTTTATTATTAGCATGTTATTCTGAAACACCCTGTATATATTAGGTATACATTTTGTGGATCGTTTTAGCATTTTTCATGTTTTTTTTTATAAATTGACGATTTTATTCACTTAAACAGTATTTATTATTTCCAAGACCATTTATTTCTTGATTATTTCCGCTTTTTGGGAAATTTTGCAGATTTTAACAAACTTATTTTTGCTTTTTTTTTAATGTTTATAGATTTTTTTACTTGCCAAATTAAACATAACAGTTGACTCTGTTATTATTTATTGATTAATTATAATATTTTTGTATTGTGTAAAATTGTTGACTTTTTATTTGATTTTAACCACATTTTATGGCTCTGCATCTTTTTCCACTTCTATATTTTTTTTTAGTTTTTTTTTAATAATTGATTTAAGTCAGATTTTGAATCCTTGGTATTTATTTCATGCTCGCATACTAATTATTGTTTATTTGGTTTAATTTATATAAGTTTACTCTCATTTATCATGTAATTTTTTCTTTGACCAGAATGTTGGTTCTTTTTTTTTCACACTTTAAGCGGATTATTCTTGCTTGCTGACTTTTCATGAATATTGTTTTTATTTTTGTAGCTTTTTTACTCCTCAAATGAAGCGATAGTGTTATATATTTTTTTATTTATCGTTTCGTTTGTATTGTGTAAAGTTTTATGAGTTTGTACATTTTTTTCCTAAAATTTTGGTCCGCTTTCCATGCGCAACTGTTTTAATCATTATATTGAAGTGTTTACCTTCAATTGGTTTTTTTTATTTCAAAAATCCGTCCATTCTGGAAGGTTTTGGTGAATTTTTGGAAATTATTCATTTTTTTTTTAAATCGCCCTGCATAAAATACGCTGAAATTACTTTTGAATGTTTTCATATACAGGGTGTTTTTGGTAGTCTTCATCCTCAGTTTGTTTTTTGAATTTAAAAAAACCTTCCCTTCTGACAAATTTATTTAATCTTTGAGAATGATTAAATTTTTGTTTTATAAACCACCCTGTATAAAATCCGCTTGGATTATACACAGGGTGTTTTTGGATGGTCTTTAGCTTGATTTTTTTTTTTGAATTTTATGAATCCGCCTTTTTTGAAAATAATTCGTTTTTCTTAGTGTTTTTTAGTATTATATCGCCCTGTATAGAATCCGCTTGGATTATTTTGAGATTTTACCATATACAGGGTGTTTTGGGAAGTTTTTAACATCAGTTTGTATTTTGAATTTCGAAAATCCTCCTCTTCTGGAAGGTTTAATGAAATTTTGAAAATGATTCATTTTTTTGTGTGTTTTATGAATCGCCCTGTGTATAATCCGCTTGGATTATTTTGAGATTTTTCCATATAAAGGATGTTTTGGGAAACCTTCAACTTCAGTTTGTATTTTGAATTTTGAAAATCCTCCTCTTCTGGAAGGTTAAATGATTTTTTGAAAATGATTCAATTTTGTGTGTGTTTTATGAATCGCCCTGTATAAATTTCGCTCGAATTATTTCGAGATTTTCAGATATACAAGGTGTTTTAGAATGTATTAAGCTCCATTTTATTTCAAATTTATAAATACGCTCATTCTGGAATGTTTGATGAAATTTTGAAATTTTGTTTTTTTTTTAGTATTTTATAAATTGGCCTGTATAGAGTCCACTGGAAATATTTTGGAATGTTTTCATGTTATTATATGAAGGAAATTTTGGGAAGTCTTCAGCTTTAGTTAATATTTTGAATTTCGAAAATCCTCCCCTCCTGGAAGATTTGATAAATTTTGGAAAATATTTTGTGATATTTTAGAGATCTTAAGCTAAATAAAAAAATAGTATATTTTTTCACATTTCCTTTATAAATCATACAATTTTTCCACAATGAACTTACATAGATTACCGTGTAGAAGGGCTTGACAAGCAAATAAAACCATCCCCCAAGTTAAAACTGAAAAAAAGGGCAAAAAAGGTTTTCCACCCCGAAAACATAAAACTTACCCAAGACGTAAAATTACACTTTACAACCCTATAAAGATGATCCAGTAGCTGGAGTTAATTAGCAATTTTTCCCATTAGACGGGCGATAAAGTTGAATTAAATTTTTTGACTAATTCCCCCTTAAATTCAATCACAGCTCTACATAGCACAAACACTGTTCGCACCCGCACATCCTTCAATTATTTTTAATTCGAAAAATGCCAGAAGGGTTGTCTCTTAGCGCTTATTAAATTTAGTTAGTAATAATATCGTTATTGAGGGGGTAATGTAACACCCTCAGCGGAGGGGAACGCGCCAAGTCATGGTCTACGAGTTTTTGATTAACGTATGCTAGTTTATTGAATTTTGAATACGAAAAGGGCTCGGATGATGTCATAAATTTACGGGGATGACAAGCTGTTTTTCACCGGCCCCCTTATTTTCGGGTAATGATTTTATGTTAACTAGAAGCCACCACTCTCATTCGATTTTCATGCACTTTCTACAGTTTTAACTTAATTTATTACAGTTTTACTGTGTATTGTTTACAATATTATTTTATCTATGTTTGTACTTCATATTCACTTAGTGTAAGATGTCTCTTGAAGTGGACTTTTTCCAATTTTTAACGTTTTAAATTATCAATTATTAGTATGTTTTCGTTTTTAAGTTGTAAGTTACTCCTCCTTTTTAAGCTGTTTTTATTCTTTTTATAATTTTTTTTGTGTTCTAAATAGTTTTATCAATCTGTATTGTATTCATATTAGTATGCTTAATGATGTAATATGTACTACTTGTTTTATTATTACTATAATAATTATTGAGATTAGTGTAAAAAGTCCCCCCTTTAATTTTAAAAGGTTAATATACAGGGTGAATTTTGAAAATCAGTTACTTCATTATGACATGTTTGGAGAGATTTTAAAAATATTCAATACTATACTATCATAAATTCCCCTGTATATGATCGAGAAGGTGAATTTTGAAAGGTTTATATACAGGGTGTTTCCTAACCTCTGTGACAAAATGAAAGGGGTGATTCTTCGCTCAATTTTAAGACGAAAATGTGGTATAACTTTTTTCGAATTTCGCTTTGTTTCCAAAATACAGGGTGTTTAATTTTTTTTTTGATTAGTTTTTTATTTTTAATTAATTTATCTTTTACTCGATTTTGTTGAAGTTTGGTAACGGTATTTATAGTGATAACGGGCTCATTTTGCCATGAACAAATAAAAATTATCGAATACAGTGGCGTCCCGAGCGGCACTTCAACCAATATTATTGGGAAAAAAATGTACGCCACTGACTTTTTGTGTCATTTTCATTTTTTTCTCAGGTTATTCAACTAAAAACGCAACTTTTTGATCTCTTGAATTTTTATCGTATCTTGCCTAATTTTTGAGATAAAAAATTAAATCTAGTTGAGTGAGTTTTGACGCAAAAAGTAATTTTATCGCTGATGTTGAATTTTCTAACAAATACAGCAATCAATTATAATCATTTTAATGGAGAATTCAAAAACACTAAATAATTAAAAAAAATATATATAAAAATAAATAAAAATAATGAAAAAAGTTAAACACCCTGTATTTTGGAAACAAAGCGAAATTCGAAAAAAAGTTATACCACATTTTCGTCTTAAAATTAAGAGAGGAATCACCCCTTTCATTTTGTCACAGAGGTTAGGAAACACCCTGTATACAGAGTAACTAAAAAAAGTTTTAGATTGATTTTTGTATTTTGAAAATCGGTTCATTATAACACGTCTGGTGAATTTCCGAAAATGTTAAATATGTTTTTATTAGATATATGACATATCATCATAGATCCCCCTGTATATGTTTGAGCAGATGAATTTTGGAAGGTTCATATATACAGGGTGACCAAAGAGATTGCAACTTGGTTTGTTTTTTGGATTTTGAAAATCGAGAATTTTTGAAGGTAGGTTTTTAATAGATATTTGACATATTAACACAAATCCCCCTGTATATGTTCGAGCCGATGAATTTTCGAAGGTTTATATATACAGGGTGACTATAAGAAGTTGTAGCTTGGGTTTGTTTTTTGAATTTTAAAAATCCGTTCGTTATATAAGAAAATCGGGTGAATTTTTGAAAATGTCAAATATATTTTTATTGGATATTTGACATATTACCATAAATCCCCTTGTATATGATCAAGCCGGTCAATTATGGAAGATTTGTATACAGGGTGACTAAAAAAGATTTTAGCTTGGGTTTGTTTTTTGAATTTTATAAATCGGTTCATCATAACTAACAGGTCTGGTGGATTTTTAAAAATGTTAAATATGTTTTTATTAGATATTTGATATATTATCACAAATCCCCCTGTATACAATCAAGCCGGTGGATTTTGGAAGGTTTTTATATACAGGGCGACTAAAAAAGATTGTAGCTTGGCTTTGTTTTTTGAATTTTGAACATCGGTTCATTTTAACAGGTCCGGTGAATTTTTGAAAATGTTGAATACCTATATTTTTATTAGATATTTGACATATTATTACCATAGATCCCCCTGTATATGATCAAGCCGGTGAATTTTGGAATTTTTTTATACAGGGTGACTGAAAAAGGTTGTAGCTTGGGTTTGTTCTTTGAATTTTTGAAATCGGTCATTCATTATAACAAATTTGGCAAATTTTTGAAAATATGTTTTTATTGGTTGTTTGACATATTATAATAAATCCCCCTGTATATGACCAAGCCGGTGAATTTTGGAAGCTTTATATACAGGATACAGGATAACTAAAAAAGTTTGTGGGTTGGATTTGTTTATTGAATTTTGAAAATGGGTTCATTACAATAAAACAGGTCTTGTGATTTTTGAAAATGTTAAATATGTTTGACAGAGTATGATTTCAACTCTGGTTTTATGCCATTGTTCTTTTTTGCATGTTTTTACTAATCTTTTATTTTAGTTTTTTTATAAAATAAATTTCAACCTTTTTTGATTTTTTTTTTGTCGAATTGAATTAAATTAATCCCTGTATCAAAATTATTTTTTAAATAATTTTTCTATTTTTCACAAAATAATTTATCAGCCTTAAATTTTTTTTATTGTCAATGTTTTTTTTTAATTATTTTATTATAACCCAATGATCATTGTTAACGTAGAATTACAAATAAATAAATATATCTTTATCTATAGAAAATACAATAATTTGAAAATCATTACCGTTATTTTCCTTTTCTTATTATCATTATTTATTCACTTTTTTTTATTTTTAATGATTTTTGTGCTGATTTTCTTTAATTTCAGCCTCATTTTGAGGACGATAGTTTTTTTGTTTTTTTTTTTAACATTTTTGATGATTGAAATAAGCCATTTCTTTACTTTTCAAACAAATCTAACCACATCTTAGAGCCACTATGCATTATTCATGACAAAGAATAAAAAACATAAAAAGTAGAATTATTCACAAGTGAAAAGAAAACAATAAGAACTGTAACAGGGAATAAAAATGAGAAACTCACAAGAAAAATAAATATTTTGGGTATCATCTTCTCTTTTAGAAGAATGAAAAATAATAATGATGATAAATCTAGATTGAAAATTGAATAAACTCAACAAAAACCCTTGAAAAATTTACAAAAATACATAAAATTCCTTGAAACAAGTTATTTAAAAAAAACAAAACCTAACACCAGTCAACAAACAAGTGAAAAAAAGTAAAAAGGCATCCATGAAATAGAAAAATAATTTCTAATGAAAAAGGCTCCCCCAAAAATATATATATTCTTGAATACATAGAATGAGAAAAAAAAGTGACAAAAAGTAAATAAGTAATAATACACGTTTAAAACTTTATTGTAAAATGGATTAAGCTCCTATTAGAAGTTAAATTTTTTGTAGATTTGTTACTTTAAAATCAAATATTGGGATTGATTTGATTATTATTTTTCAAGTGATTTCAGTAACATTTTGTGTCCTCTATAATTTTTTTAAAGATGTTTTCACTTTCCATTTTCTAGTTTGTAAAGTTTTGTATATTCTTTTTATCTCTCGAGTGATTTTCTTCCTTAACTGGAATTGTTTTTGCTTTTTTTTATTGAGTTCTCTAATTTTTCAAGTTATTTACATGGCTTTCAAGATTCTTTATGTTTTATTATTATTCTAAATTCTGTTGAAGTTTTTAAAACTTTTTTGAGTTGGTTTCATCCACTATTTCGATTACTTTATTCAATTTTACTATAATAATTTTTTAAATTTACAGTAAGAAAACCTGGAAGTAAAGTGAATGCAGTCCAGTAGCTGAAAAGGTCATCTAGTGACAAGATTTGTTAGTAGCGATCAGAACAATCCATTATTTAGAACATTTTTAGGTATTTTGTCATGTGGCACATTCAGAAAATCTTCCAAAGAAATCCCATAATAACAAAATTTAGAACTCTTCCCAGCAATGCAATTAGCCATCTTGACGCAATATCCCTAAAACAAAACGATCCGTAAATTATCTCCATTGTCCGGCTTAATGATACATAATTTGGCCGCTACACAATGAAAAATAATTAAGAAATTACCGTCGAGACAACGATGCAAGTTGTTTGTGAATAATTTTTATTTGCGCCCCGATTCGCACCTCTTCCATTAAAAATTATCAACAAATGATGCCATACTTACTAACGAGTCCACTTCGGGATCGGCTATATAATAGGGTTTTTCTTGGCGTATCTGAAATGGAAAAATTTACATTAAATTTCATCATGAACAAATGGACACAGCTGGGTGCTAATGGGTTTTTAATTGATTTTTCGGGTTAATTTATGTTTGACTAACCCTTGCGGAGCGGTAATTTTTTTTCAGTCAGGTGTATGAACATTGATTGTCGGGTGATAGAATTCGAATTACACAATTCAACGGTTCCGATGCAAGAAAACAATTTCAGATTTTTTTGTTATTTTCGTCATAACTTCAAGCTATTCAGGCAGCTGTTGGAGCTATGAGAAAAATAACTACAAATTTGGATTCCTCATACCCAAAAACCCCGAAAACGAGATGCCGCAAGTACTGGTGACTGTGGAACTTTAAATTATTCCCAAAAGAGTAAAAAGAGGTGAAGATAATGTTGCAACGAAGGATGTCAAGTGACCTCTCGTTTTCATGATTTTTTGGGTCAAGCAATTCGATGATGGTGTTAATTTTGTCATAACTTTTATAATAAGCGAAATGAGTCAGCTATTTAGGCGGCAGTAGGAGCTATGAGAAAAATAACTTCAAATTTGAAATCCCCATACCCAAAAACCCCGAAAACGAGATGTCGCACGTTATGGTGACTGTGGAGCTTCAATTTACTCCCAAAAGAGGTGAAAGAGGAGGAAATGAGGTTGCAACCGAACATAACAAGTCACATGTCGTTTTCGTGGTTTTTTGGATCAAGGAATTCGATGCTGGTGTTGATTTTGTAATAATTTTTATAATAAGCGAAATGAGTCAGCTATTTAGGCAGCTGTAGGAGCTATGAGAAAAATAACTTCAAATTTGGTATCCCCATACCCAAAAACCCCAAAAACGAGATGTCGCACGTTATGGTGACTGTGGAACTTCATTTTACTCCCAAAAGACGTGAAAGAGGAGGAAATGAGGTTGCAACCGAACATAACAAGTCACATATCGTTTTCGTGGTTTTTGGATCAAGGAATTCGATGATGGTGTTAATTTTGTCATAACTTTTATAATAAGCGAAATGAGTCAGCTATTTAGGCGGCAGTAGGAGCTATGAGAAAAATAACTTCAAATTTGAAATCCCCATACCCAAAAACCCCGAAAACGAGATGTCGCACGTTATGGTGACTGTGGAGCTTCAATTTACTCCCAAAAGAGGTGAAAGAGGAGGAAATGAGGTTGCAACCGAACATAACAAGTCACATGTCGTTTTCGTGGTTTTTTGGATCAAGGAATTCGATGCTGGTGTTAATTTTGTAATAATTTTTATAATAAGCGAAATGAGTCAGCTATTTAGGCAGCTGTAGGAGCTATGAGAAAAATAACTTCAAATTTGGTATCCCCATACCCAAAAACCCCAAAAACGAGATGTCGCACGTTATGGTGACTGTGGAACTTCATTTTACTCCCAAAAGACGTGAAAGAGGAGGAAATGAGGTTGCAACCGAACATAACAAGTCACATATCGTTTTCGTGGTTTTTGGATCAAGGAATTCGATGATGGTGTTAATTTTGTCATAACTTTTATAATAAGCGAAATGAGTCAGCTATTTAGGCGGCAGTAGGAGCTATGAGAAAAATAACTTCAAATTTGAAATCCCCATACCCAAAAACCCCGAAAACGAGATGTCGCACGTTATGGTGACTGTGGAACTTCAATTTACTCCCAAAAGACGTGAAAGAGGAGGAAATGAGGTTGCAACCGAACATAACAAGTCACATGTCGTTTTCGTGGTTTTTTGGATCAAGGAATTCGATGCTGGTGTTAATTTTGTCATAACTTTTATAATAAGCGAAATGAGTCAGCTATTTAGGCAGCTGTAGGAGCTATGAGAAAAATAACTTCAAATTTGGTATCCCCATACCCAAAAACCCCAAAAACGAGATGTCGCACGTTATGGTGACTGTGGAACTTCAATTTACTCCCAAAAGAGGTAAAAGAGGAGGAAATGATGTTGCAACCGAGCATAACAAGTCACATATCGTTTTCGTGGTTTTTTAGATCAAGGAATTCGATGCTGGTGTTAATTTTCTAATAATTTTTATAATAAGCGAATTGAGTCAGCTATTTAGGCAGCTGTAGGAGCTATGAGAAAAATAACTTCAAATTTGGATTCCTCATACTCAAAAACCCCGAAAACGAGATGTCGCACGTTATGGTGACTGTGGAGCTTCAATTTACTCCCAAAAGAGGTGAAAGAGGAGGAAATGATGTTGCAACCGAACATAACAAGTCACATATCGTTTTCGTGGTTTTTTAGATCAAGGAATTCGATGCTGCTGTTAATTTTCTAATAATTTTTATAATAAGCGAATTGAGTAAACTATTTAGGCGGCTGTAGGAGCTATGAGAAAAATAACTACAAATTTGGATTCCTCATACTAAAAAACCTCGAAAACGAGATGTCGCACGTAATGGTGACTGTGGAGCTTCAATTTACTCCCAAAAGAGGTGAAAGAGGAGGAAATGAGGTTGCAACCGAACATAACAAGTCACATATCGTTTTCGTGGTTTTTTGGATCAAGGAATTCGATGATGGTGTTAATTTTGTCATAATTTTTATAATAAGCGAAATGAGTCAGCTATTTGGGCGGCTGTAGGAGCTATGAGAAAAATAACTACAAATTTGGATTCCTCATACTAAAAAACCTCGAAAACGAGATGTCGCACGTTATGGTAACTGTGGAACTTCAATTTACTCCCAAAAGAGGTGAAAGAGGAGGAAATGAGGTTGCAACCGAACATAACAAGTCACATATCGTTTTCGTGGTTTTTTGGATCAAGGAATTCGATGCTGGTGTTAATTTTGTAATAATTTTTATAATAAGCGAATTAAGTCAGCTATTTAGGCAGCTGTAGGAGCTATGAGAAAAATAACTTCAAATTTGGAATCCCCATACCCAAAATCCCCGAAAACGAGATGCCGAACCTACTGGTGACTGAGAAACTTCGATTTACTCCCAAAAGAGGCAAAAGAGGAGGAAATGAGGTTGCAAAAAAACATTGCGAGTGACGTATCATTATCGGGTTTTTTTGGGTCAAGGAATTCAATGCTGGCTTTAATTTTGTGATAACTTAAATTGCCAGCGAAATACGTCAGCTATTAAGGCCGCTGAAAAAGGTATGAATAAAACAGCTTCAAATTTGGATTTCTTATACCCAAAAATCCCGAAAACGAGTTGTCGCACGTTCTGGTGACTCTAAAATTTCAATCTACTCCCAAAAGAGGTGAAAGAGGAGGAAATGAGGTTGCAACAAAGCATGACAAGTGACATATCGTTTTTGTGGTTTTTTGGGTCAAGGGATTTGAATCTAGCGTTAGTTTTCTCATAACTTTAATCACAAGCGAAATATGCTAGCTATCTAGAAAGCTGATGAAGCTACGACAAAAATAGCTTCAAAATCAGATTCCTCATACCAAAAAACCCCAAAAACGAGGTGTCACACGTTATGGTGACTTTTGAATCTCAATGTACTCCCAAAAGAGGCAAAAGAAGAGGAAATGATGTTTCAACAAAACATGACAAGTGACATATCGTTTCCGTGGTTTCTTGGGTCAAGGAATTTGAATCTAGCGTTGGATTTCTCATAACTTCAATCACAAGCGAAATATGCTAGCTATCTACAAAGCTGATGAAGCTACGACAAAAATAGCTTCAAAATCAGATTCCTCATGCCAAAAAAACCCAAAAACGAGGTGTCACACGTTATGGTGACTTTTGAACTTCAATTCATTCCCAAAAGAGGCAAAAGAGGAGGAAATGAGGTTTCAACAAAACATGACAAGTGACATATCGTTTTTGTGGTTTCTTGGGTCAAGGAATTTGAATCTAGCGTTAGATTTCTCATAACTTTAATCACAAGCGAAATATGCTAGCTATCTAGAAAGCTGATGAAGCTACGACAAAAATAGCTTCAAAATCAGATTCCTCATAACAAAAAACCCCGAAAACGAGATGCCGCACGTACTGGTGACTGAGAAACTTCGATTTACTCCCAAAAGAGGTGAAAGAGGAGGAAATGAGGTTGCAACAAAAAATGACAAGTGACATATCGTTTTTGTGGTTTTTTGGGTCAAGGGATATGAATCTAGCGTTAATTTTCTCATAACTTCAATCACAAGCGAAATATGCTAGCTATCTAGAAAGCTGATGAAGCTACGACAAAAATAGCTTCAAAATCAGATTCCTCATAACAAAAAACCCCAAAAACGAGGTGTCACACGTTATGGTGACTTTTGAACTTCAATTTACTCCCAAAAGAGGCAAAAGAGGATGAAATGAGGTTTTAACAAAACATGACAAGTGACATATCGTTTCCGTGGTTTATTGGGTCAAGGAATTTGAATCTAGCGTTAGATTTCTCATAACTTCAATCACAAGCGAAATATGCTAGCTATCTAGAAAGCTGATGAAGCTACGACGAAAATAACTTTAAAATCGAAATTCTCATACCCAAAAACCCCAAAAATGAGGTGTTGCACGTACTGCTCATTTTGCAACTTCGATTCCCTCCCGAAAGAGGAGGAAATGAGGTTGCAAGGGAACATTACGAGTGACGTATCGTTTTCAGGGTTTTTTGGGTCGAGGAATTTGAATCAAGCATTAGTTTTCTTCTAACTTCAATCACAAGCAAAATAAGCTGGCTATCTATGAGGCTGATGGAGTTATGACAAAAATAACATCACAATTAGATTCCTCATATCAAAAAACCTCTAAAACGAGGTGTCGCAAGTACTGGTGACTTTTGACCGCCAATTTACTCCCAAAGGAGGTAAGGGAGGAGGAAATGAGGTTGCAAACTAACAGTGCGAGTGACATATCGTTTTCAGGGTTTTTTGGGTCAAGCAATTCGATTCTGGTGTTAATTTTGCCATAACTATCATAACAGACAAAATAGCTCAGCTATTTGGACAACTGAAAGTGGTATGAAAAAAATAATATCAAATTTGAATTCCTCATACCCAAAAACCTGGAAAACGAGGTGTCGCACAAACCGGCGTTATGTGAACCTCAATCTACTTTCGGAGGAGGTAAAAGAGGAGGTAATGAGGTTACGAGAATACATAGCGAGTGACATATCATTATCAGGGTTTTTTGGGTCAAGGAATTCGATGGTGATGTTCATTTTATCCTAACTGCGATTATAAGCCTCAATTTTATTTGGAGGAGGTAAAAGAGGACGGGAAAGACAACCTTAGAAGTGACATGTCGTTTTCGGGGTTTGTAATGTTATTTTTATCATAACTTCACTAATAACTCTCATACGATGGAGAAAAAATCAAAATATAATCTAAGACATCGCCCATTAGAACTCAAGAATGTCAACACCTCCAAGGTGGCAAAAAACCCAAAATTCCTCAAGCAATCTGCCCTGATGGGACTCTATTATAATATAAAGTAGCAATTTCTCGTGGTACCCTACAATTTAACGGCAGTTTCATAAAGTGAGGGAGCCCGATTGTGGCTTGATAAAATTCGGATGGTCCGTCAAAAAGCCGTGGTACCACCTACTCCCCTGCACGTGTCGATAATTATAGACATTTTCGGATTTCGGGTTAAAACCCGACTGTTAAATTAAGTTGAAACGACCCAGGCTCCATGTCAAATACGTACTTGGTCTAATTAAAATGAATGGATTCAATTGATTCAAATCTTAATTATAATTTGTCCATTAACATATTCGTAGACAGTGGCCTACATTAGACAAAAAATGGTTCGTTAAACTCGCGTGTCCCTCGGCAGATGACTGAACTGAGAACTGAGATTCGAAACCGCTTGCGTGCGGTTTTCTATTCGAGGCTTTTTTTCTTGTTTGGAAGGGCTGCAAAATCCTCTACCTAGAATAATTGTTGTCCTAACCCCCCCGGGAGAGGCACAAGGGTGGTTTTATTCAAACCGGAGATGCCCTACAGCCTTAACGGAGCAAAATGAGCAACTACAATGGTTTTTGTGCAATGGTCTCAACATATGTTCGGGCTCTGTGTCTGTTTATTCAGACCCTCTTTTGATTGCCTTTAACGACCCTGCTTGTGTCGTTTTAATGAAATTAATTGTGTTTTGGAACCTGTACTTACTGATGGGGCTAATTTTCCTGATTTTTTCCCCCCTTTCGATGTTACTTTTTGCATATTGGGATAGCACGAGTATATGCGTCATAAATTTCTTGTTTGGATATTTACAGGCCGACATAAATTATTTTACGGGCCTCGGCTATAAATTACCAACGCGCCGCGTCAACGGCAGGTGATTTCGAACCGTTCGAACTAAGTTAAACAGCGGGAGGGATGAACCTTGTATCGATATGGGGTTCCTTTTGTCGATTTTCTTTTTTTTTACATACATTTCACTGCGAAATACTGCCCCAAGGACATTTTTTATGTTACTTTAGCTTAGTTTCATTGTTTCTTTTGTTTTTATTACTTTATATACTTTAATGTGCTTTGCTTTTCTTGTCGATTGATATTTTTACTTTTTTAAAGTTTGGGTTAGTTTTGGTCAGTTTGAGTTACCTAGGCTTAGTTTTCAATTTAACTTGTGGTTTATAGTTTTTTTTTTAGTTTTGCTGTTTTAAAAATACATTATTCAACGGTTATCTGATGTTAAACAAAAAAAGATGGTTCAGAACCGTGATGAATACTGTTTTGAGTTATGGAGTGTTGAGTGATTCTTTAGATTAAAATAATAATGACAAAATTATTTGACCCCAGTTAATTTTTTAAATATATTTTATTCGTTACTTATTTAATATTTTTTTGTATTGAATGTATTTTCATCATTTTTCACTTTCTAATTATGATGTTTCAAGATTTTTTCTTCTCTTCTTTAGAGTCTTTATCACTTTTGAGATTTAACTTTAATTTCTTTTCACTCGTTTTGAACTATGTATTATTATTTAGAGATTTTATTATAAGTAGTAAGTCAAAAGGTAACTGAAAATAAAATAAAAAATCAACTCCATATTTAAAAAAAACAAAGTTGATGATGACTGCTCAAAGACGAAACGTAAGATTTTTAATTCGATACCGCCATCTTGTAGATGAGAAAAAGTTGCAATGATAAGGGTTGATTCATTTCAAAATACCTTTTTGAATAAACTCAGGAGACAATAAAAACGTTTTAGCAAAAACTCGGTTTTTTTCGAATATCTTCGGAAGTGGTCGGAATTTTTTAAATTTCAAAATGGCATTTTGCTTAAATGCGCAATTTTGCCTCCATTCAACCGACCTTGTATCTCTTATAATAAAAACTGGTTCTATTCAACTGGATTTTTCTCAAAATTTTCTGATATGAGGATTATGGAATTTCTCATCATTATTGAGCAGAATGCAATGAAGAATCGACTGGTGCAAAAATCACTTCGATGTCTCATAGTTACTGAGAAAATTCGTATTTTATGGATTTACGTCAACATTCCTTGCAAAAACTTGTTCTATTTACATGGATTTTTCTCAAAATTTTCTCATATATATATATATATATATACATATTCACCCCTATTAAACTTGAAATATTTGACAGTGTATAGAAAAAAAAAAAAAAAAAAAAAAAAAAAAAATTAATCACCACTAAAATGTAAACTGTTTATTTATTTATTTCCATATTTATTGGTTAGTCTTTTACGTTGTGCGCTTGTAGATTTATTATAATTAGCCTTATATAAAACGGTTTTATTAATTTATGAAATATATGTCCCAAACTGGTCCTCGGACTTCGGTGGAATATTTCGTTTCCTTCTCTTATATGCAAATTTATTTTTTTAAGCACTATTGTAATTTGTGGAAATAAACGTATATTGTATTGTATTGTATATGAGGATTATGAAATTTCTCATCCCCATTGAGTCAAATTCAATGAAGAATCGACTGGTGCAAAAATCACTCCGATATATCTTATAGTTTCTGAGAAAATCTGTATTTTATGGATTTATGTCGAAATTCATTGCAAAATTTTACATTGCATAGCACATTTATTCGTTTTTGTGACACCCTGTATACATATTCTAATTCAATTTCTCTTATAGATGATTTAATTTAATTTTTTTCACTTTTCATTCTTTCAATAATAACAAATCCAAATTAATGACTTTTACATATCCGTTGATTGATAGCCCTTTATTTTATTTTTCAATAATAATTTATTGTTCCTCTTAATAATTTTTTCTTGTTAAGTTTTTTTTCTATTTTCTATTATATTTCCACAACTCAACACCATCAATTAAACAATAATACAAAAAAAACGATCAAAGCTTCGTTCCAGAGTGCAACCAAAAGAACATGCCTGCACGTGCCGATCAGTTTAAACGAACAAAATGGCTTCAATATGTGTCAATATAAGAAAAACATGCGCAATGACAATATACGTCCTAATCATGTTTTTTCTCAAATAAAATATGGTATATGTGCAACATACACGGTGACAAATGACAACTCGAAATTTAAAAAAATCTTATAAGAAAAAACATTTTGTGTCTGGTTAATTCTATCATTATTATATATCGCCCTTAAAATACAAAAAAAAAACAGGAGAAAAATTCCTTTATTTTTTCGTATTCACTTCGATGTATACTTGATTATTTTGCACCTTTTTTTCTAATTAGCAACACCAATAATTATAAAACAACAATACAAATAACAGCTTGGTTTCAGAGCGAGACCAAAAGAACATGCCTGCGCGTCCCTTCTCAGGGGTTTTGGCGCTTTGATTGTGTAGAATTTGTGCATAGTGCTAATACGCGTACACCAACGATGGATGATCATTCATCTTTTGTACACAATCCTGCATAAAAACAGGAAATGTGCAAAATTTCGTTGACATTTAACTCAGGAAGTGTGCCTTGTTGATGTTTTAGAACATCGGTACCACTAAATTAACTAAAAAATAAAATGTTTCAGGACGTTAAGATAAGACAAAATCAAGATGGAAGCTTGAAGAAATTCCTGCAAGTGTTAGCAATAGCTATGAAACTGAAGATGTTGCAGTTGACAAAAAGCTGTTCAGACCAATTACACCCGATCGGCCATTTCCATAAAATGCTGCCAGTATGTACTTACCGAGCGTCCGCTCCCCGGCCGGCAAAACATCTGTAGCGGACTTTTTGTCCGCCGCTTATCGATCAATTAAGATTCTATTTAAAAGCGATTCAACGCCCAGTATGGAGAATGATACAATTTCTGCAAACGGAAAAACGCCTTGTACTATTCATATTAGTATTTTTCTATCACTTGCGGCGGTCCTTTTGATGCCAAATGGAATAACAACGGTCCGTTAGACACGGACGTGCTCAGCGTAAACGACACTGTGACAACTTTTTGTTGTTGCATCACTAATCGGGAATTTTTCTATTTAAACCCAAAATTCCACAGCTGGCCAAAGCAAATCCATAATTACCCCCCTGGTTTTCAATATTTTTAATTAGCCGGCCGATTCTCACGTATAATCAGCGCGTCAGGGATGCGCTGATTTATGGCGCTCGCTTTCTTGATACATTGTTTCGGTTTCCAGACGGACATTTCGATGTGGAAAATTGAAAATCAAATTTCCTTCCGGCATTTATTATCTTTGTAGTCGATTTTAATTACAATCGGCTACCTAATGACCGTGCAGCGCGACGTAACTTGAATATTAAAAGGTCCATAATTGCATGTCGCATGAAAGCAATTAACTTTGTTATGGCTTGTATTTATATGCCTGTCGAATTTTAAAGATGTTCTAAGACAACATTGTATGTTTTTGCCAAAAACATTTCGACCCCATTGTTATTCTATCAGCAAAACAAAGTATACACAATTAAAGCCCCAAATATGACTTCATAAAAGCAATATTGTGTATTTGTGGACGCACAGGAATGTTCTTTTGGCCACGCTCTGGAACAACTTTTATCGTTTTTTTGTATTTGCTAATGCTTGTAAACATTTTGAGGTTATGGTAATAACTAATAAAGCTCAATAAATTGTCAAAAAAAAAAAAATAATAAGATGAATAGGAAAAATTATACTGAAACAAAATCATTAAAAAATAAAAAAATGCAAATTAATGTGAATACACATAAAATACATCAGGTTTGGGTTCAAAAAGGCAAAATTTGATAATTGCAAGAATGACTGTACCATTCAATTAATGCAAAAACCTCGACCAGGTGTACCATAATTGCAGTGACACAGGAAATTATAGAGCACCCGACTCGGGACGTTTACAAAGGTGGTGTTTAGGTTATTCCATTCAATTTGAACAATTTGGGCGGATACCATTTTAATCTGCTCCAATCAGCTAATTCGATTTTATCACCCACTGATAAGATTCATTGTTTCCAAGATTTCATTTGCATGCTGCAATGACAAATGGAATTTTATTGGACGATAATTGCCCAATATCCATAATTAGATGCCATGCAAAATTTAAATGAACAACAGGCTGCAAATTTAAATTATTTTCATGCCAATTAGCCGTTATCTTGTCATTTATGATGTGTTCATTAATTTTTCCAGTGGAATTCGGGTTTTTTTCTTCTCTTGCAGTTCTGTTGTCTTGTTCAATCGTTTAAGTTAAACGGGAATTAGCATGGGTAATTTGTTGGATTTTGATAGGGGTTTGGGGAATTTGTCAAAAGGCGGTTTTTAGCGGTTTGTTTAATTGTTTGGATTATGAGGGTCTAATTAGTGGAAGCATTCGAATTAATTTTCTTTTTCACATCACCATATTGATACTTATCGGAGATGCTGATGTGTAAATCAAATGTCAAACTTGTCAAAATCATTATATTCCCATCAATTATGGCTTTTGTGATTGTTCAACCCAAGTGCGCATGTGCAAATGTTGCTTAATCAAATGTCAACGTTGTCAAATTGCAATGACAAATGACAGATTTTTGGGTCAGTGTGGTTTTTTGTTTATTCCGATTTTGTTTGCTTCCCGAAATTCAAATTCGCCAGTGGTTGCAGGACAAAGTGAGGTTAGATTTCAAAATGACGTATGTCACCAACTCAAATCGTCTGATTGGCTCTCGAAGAAGAGTAATGAAAAAAATACTCACAGTATTGCGTAATTAAACGAGCGATTGTTGTTGTTATAAAATAACCAATCAATGTTTTAATGCCAAATTAACCTCATCAGACAGAAATAATAAGATTCGCATTTTTTCATTGTGCTATATACATGAAAGCCGAAACGCTAGATTAAATCAAATAAAAATAACTCAATTACATCGCGTGCATTCCAACCATTCATAAATAAAAAACCAATTCGGCATGCAACTCTGCATTGGGTTCTCATGTACTCGTACGGTCCTGTACACAAAACCCTCTACCTGCCCCCGGGTATCCTGTAGATTTCCTCGGCTTACAGGACAGGATGCGCGACTAAGACAAAAAAGAACTGGTTTCGAAAAATTTCCCCTAAACTCGGTAACCGGAGAAGAAAACGCAAGAGCCGCATCTGCCGAACAGATGTATTCTGGGTCCCGAAAATACTCCGGGGCCACTCCAGAAAACCACATGTTTACATTGACTTCAATTAGGGAACACGCTGTGTAATTTATTAGGCCAAATAAATAAATAATATTTTCGTAAAAGTGGTGCTTTTATATTTTTGAATGGCACCAAACGACAGGTTTATTGAAGAGTGGGCCCTTGTGATGGAGAGGTTATAAATCAATGGTCGCTTCGACTATTTTAATGGGTTTTTAATTTTCTCATGATGATGGTCGAATCGGAGATTTATCGAAACGTTGTGTAACCAACCTCACTTCGTCTACAGTTTGATTATTCTATAAGGAATTTTATCAGGAATTCTGATATTTTTCCACAACCAGCAACAAAATCAATAATTATCATCAAACAAGTACAAGAAACGGTTAAAGGTTGGATTCAGAGCACAACCAAAAGAACATGCCTGCGCGTTTTCCTTTGTTGAAGAATGACAGTATTTTGACACTCGACACTTGATAGGGTTGACGTTTTAGTGCAATTGTACTATTTTCTGTACAATCGGGCTTTATATTTACTTGAAACTCCTGAATTATGGATTTTTATTTTTTTTTTTGTGAAATTTTTGTACAACATTTATATATTTTTATTGATGATTTTGTAGGTCTAAATTTACTTGTTTACCCTTTTTAAATTGTGATATTTGTTTGATTTTGTAATTTCATTTATTTTATTGGATTTTAGTTTTTCTTCTCATATCGTCTTTAATATTTCAGTTTACAAACATTTTCCTTCATTGCTCTCAAAGTGAGTATTTTGGTTTGTAAACTTTTTATTGATTTCTTACATTTTTAAGTCGAGTTTCTTCAGGTTTTTTCCTTTCATTCTCTTTTTTTTTATTTTTCATAGATTTGAAACTCATTTATTTACACATTAGTCAAATTTGTTTGGAATGGAGTTGAGTTAGTTTGGGTCTGGAAAAAGGAAATAAAGGAAGTGAAGGAAAAAGAATAAGAAATTGAGGCTCAAACCTAGTACGATACTTGATATTTTAGTTCAAAGCAAAGAGATCTAGTACATTTGTCATTGATTTTCCAGTACAATTATCACCCAGAGATATAGTTCTCTGTTATCAGCTACGAAGTCAGTTGTCATTATTGTCACTGTATTCATAAAGTTCAACAGTGTTGCCAGAAGTAGAGATTTCTCCCTAATAATGATCAAATCAAATGAAATAAAGATGGTATAAGTTTATGATTTTGAAAAAAATAAGATGATTTGATTCATCGGTTGTTGATTCCCATGACGAACAAATAGTTACAGAATGAATTTAGTCCAAGGCGCATGCTCAGATTAAATGTCAAAGTTGTCAAACTCCGTTAATAAATTAGTTGAAATGCTTATTACCAATGTCGGATTTGCCAAAATAAAAAATCCAGGTACGCATTCACAGAGAAAGAAAAAACGCGAACTCTCTTTCAAAACAAAAAAAAACAGTATAGGGTGTTGAGCTACATGGAATGTTATGCACATGTACGATAGATGGCACTTTCACTTCACTACGCTTTGTAGACTGCTTACGAATGGATTGATTTATGATGCACGCATGCGCAAAACAGACGTCAATCTTGTCAATGAGTTTGGGACATCTATTAGCGTGTGGTCCATGGAAGAATGCAACAAATCCCGAAAAACCAAAAAACCCCGAAGCCATGCACCTGGGCCTAGCAAAAACCCGCACCGCAACCGATATGGCGAAAAAGGTATCGTGCAAAAATTAGAATCAATCACGTCGCTTGGCATGGAGTAGCGCGCGCTAATGTCGCGTTCAAATTGCGCGGCACGTCGTCCGGTACTGCACTCCGAAAGCAAATTTACTGACCCGAGGTAATTAAAAGGTGACAATTAACTGGCCGAAGAACCGATCGGCACGCCAATTCCGAAGTGTCAGCTATTCGACCTCGCGGCCAGACAATGCCCGTCCCGGCCGCGCCAGCACCATACATGGTATCAGCACCAGCGGCAACCAGAACCAGATAGAGATACGAAACGGACGGGACAGACCGACCGACGGACAAGATGCCTTTTTTGCTCCGGACCGGGTTATAAAATTAATCTTTGTATTGAAGAGATGCTCTTTCTTCGCTTTGTTCGAAAGATGCTACAGCTGTTTTTGTCCTTTGCGCTTATTAATTCGTCGCGGTTTATTTGCTCGGCTGTGTGGAATTGATAAACAACACCGTTGCTATCTTATCAACAATCCAAACGAAATCACTGCCTATTAATAAAATTACTGTCAAAAAGTGGCAGCTGCGTGAAATATTAATCCAAGTTTCATTTTTGTCAACTCAAGTGTTGTTAAACAATTGTGCTAGTTTGTGGGTTAATGCACGTCTGGCATCCGATTCTTGCGGCAAAAAATTAATTTAATTTAATTCCCTATCGTGTCCGGACAAGCTGTACAAGACTTGTAGAATTTCAATCGGGGCATGCTTTTCATTTCGAAAAGCTGAATGGTATCAAATTACACGTCACGGAATGCTTTTGTCGCCCGACACAATTAGGCCGCGTACACCATTCGGGGGTGGAGAAACAATACGCGCGCTAAGCAAGGGTTTGTTTAGAAAAGGGTATCGTCATTCAATCTTAACCAGTTTGATGGTCAAAAATTGATCGCACAACAACAACTGTTGAGTTTTAGTGACGTAACCTCACTCTTATTTTATGCGCATGTGCTTGTGACGCTGACCCTGACTGCCGCTCGGCAACCGGCAACTAGAACGCAGCAGATCTTTTCTAATTTAATTATTTTATCGTAGTGACTCCTAACTTGCTCAGAAAATAAATTTTGAAATATTTATAACGACAAATAAGCGTAATTGATTAAAAAACGTTTTTTTTTGTTGACACCCAGTATTTCGAAACACCCTGTATAGTAGTTGTATTGTAGTGTTTTTTATAATAATAATAATAATGTTCATTTTCAATCTTATTTTCGAACATAGATTATGTTTTTATCCTTAACCTCACTTGTACAGTGTTCTATGCGGATGTACGATACTACTGTCAAACTTGTCTATTTCGAGCGGACAGAGTTAGATGGCGCTCGTTTGACGAGTGAATTGATATGCGCATGTGTAGACCATACGTCAAACTTGTCTATTCCACGTGAGTAAAAGTGCGAATTGGTCATTAAATCATATTATCAATAATTATAAGCTTCAAGAAGATGGAGATTTTCGAGTTCTTGATTTATTCAGCTTTTTCACATTTTGTTTGTTTCAATATTTCATTTCTATCGCACTTGATAAATATCGGAAGTGGAAGTATCGTAACCTCACTCACTTTTGCGTATGTGCAACTGTCAAACTTGTCAAATGTCAGCGGATAAGAGTTAAATGACAATTTCGCGCTGCTTTTAGGGATTAAGTTGATTTATTAACGGTATGCGCATGTGTAGAGCAAATGTCATACTTGTCTAATTCACTTTAGTTGTTGCATTAAGCTATGGAATGAGATAAATCAGGAAAATGCAGTATAAACTTGGTTGATATTCAGAATAAATTATCGAATTGAGTTGATTATTTTAAATTTTGTTTGTTTTGAGGTTCTGGTTAGTTGACGTATTTTTTGTCATTTTTTAATCTTTAAGGAACTTTGATTATAATTTTTATCGAGTTTTTTTAATTAGTTAATCTTGTTTTTTAGTATTTGTTGTTTTTATCAAAATTTCTCTTCTTGATAAAAATACATACACATATTCAAATTACACATCATTCTTAATGAAATACACAAATAAAACCATAAAATGAAGGTCTAAAAATTAAAAATGAAACAAAACAGATAAATAAAAAATAAAAACCTCTATAGCTAAAGGAGCTTCCGCTTTCCGCAACATCTTCGGAGGAAATCACGTTTTTAGGACTTGAAAAATCAATAAAAATCCGCTTAAAAGTGTTAAAAAATGCCTTTGAAAAACGAAATAAAAACAATTAAGATGAAAAAATCCTTAAAACGTTTAATCAAAACTAGTTAAAGAGAGAAAATACTTTTAAAAAGTATACAAATTCATAGAATTCCAGCCAGAGTAAGGTGAACCCCCAAAAATGAGTTAAAAACGCCAATAAAAGGTAAAAAAAGACAGTTAAGCTGATAAAAATGATGTAAAAATTAACCGCATGAGGAAAAAACTTATCAATAGAAAAATAAAGTTCATTGTAGAAACTTGAATTTATCGAAACAAAACTGAAGCTAAAAACTAATGAAATAGAAATGATTGAGGAGAAAAAACCATATAAATGAACAAATCAAAAATTACGAAATAGGTCAAATGAATACCAAATTAGAATAAATTTTGAAACAAGAAACGTCATAATTGAAATTGAAAAAAACTGTTTTAAACTAACTTCAACATCATAAAAAATACAAATCAAAAAGTAAAAGTCGATAAAATCTAGCATGATCACTAAAAACAAAACAGAAATAAAAAAAAAGAAAAGGAATTTATACGTGAAACATGATCCTATAGGTAAACTAAAATAAAAAAAATATACAATATTTAAATATACAGGCAATGAAAAATAGAACTATAGAACACAATTTAAAATCTTCAAACTCAATATAAAGTTCACAAATAAAAATAAAAAAGCATTTAAACAGAATAGAGATTTTGTGAAGTACTTGGTAAGTAAATACACACATATTAAAGGAAATAAAAAAAACAAGAAAGAGGAAAATTAAAATCCCTAAACTCAAAAGAAATACGGAATAAATTTAGATAAATAAAAAGTCCTTTTTCTTCAATGAGAAAATAATAAAAATAAAAAAAAACATGAACAGATTGAAATTGAAACAAAAAATATAAATGATAATTTTCAAGTGCACAGTGAAGATTTTAAATCATATACCTATAATTGACCAACAAAAAAAATCAAAATAAAAACCTTTGAAACAAGAATCATCAAAATGGAGACGAAAACGTGCTTTTAAAGCAACTTACTAGCTGATAAATTTTGTAATAAGAAATACAAATAAAAAAATAACATTTTTTGATAATAATTAAACCCAGCTAAAATACTCAAAAAAAAGTAAAGCATGAATTAAAGTTTAAAATCCACTAAAAATCAAAATTACGAAAATAAATTTAGTAACAAAAAATAAAAAACAGTCGAAATTCTGTGAAGAGGAAAATTAATTTAAATAAAATGGAAATATTGAACAAAACGAATTACTCATTCTTCAATATGAAAGACACAGACATCAACAAAAGACCGAAACAAAGACAAAATACAATATAAACTATAAAAGAAGTTCAAATAAACAAACTAAAGTGAAAAATATTCAAAAATGTAAAAAAGTGAAGGGCTAGAAGGGCATCTTTAACATGCCTTTCGCTCAGACATTGTCAGTTCATTATCGGCACAATTTTCGAATTGCTGCTTTTATGTTTCCGCCGCGGTGCAGTCGTTGAAGAAATTGGAAAAATTGCTGCTGGAATGGAATCCTGCTCTAACAGATGCAGATAATTTGGTTTTTGAAGATGAGAGAAATGTTAGGTATATTTTCGCTTTTGCCTTCATGAGATATTTGAGAAAAACTAAAAATTTTTTTTTTTTGTCGTAGCTCTGCGAAAAACGCCAACTTTTTTTTTTGTAGGGAGTAAAATCTATAAACTTTGTCCTTCAACGTTCAAATAATTGATGACTTGAGAGTTGTATTCGTGAAAGTGTAAAATATAATAAAAATCCGTTATTCAAGTTACGATTGACATTATATATATATATATATATATATATATAGTACACCTAATTTCTGGACTTTTCAAGTAAAACTATTGAAATCTCCACCATTATTGCTCCAATAAAATTCCATCATGTGTCAAAATTTGACACGTAATGTTGCACAAGTTGAAAAATGACTGATAAAGGCTTTTGTGTCATATATATATATTGATAAACAAGATGTAGTTTCCTTTCAGTTTGATATTGAATAAACAAACTCCACTATAATGAAAAACAACAAATAACACGAAATTATTACCAATTCAAAATTAATTATCCATAAATTCCGACATACATAAAGGACGCAGGCCGAAAACAATAATTGTTTTTGATAATTAGCGACAAGAGCACTGGGCCTAAATGGAAATAAAATAATCGCTGTTTTGCGCTATTTTGTACAAACCAATGAATATTCATGAATTCGTATTTATTATTGTAATTCCGCGTGCAAATTCACTCACTTTTTGTCCATGACTTTGCGGTACGAATGCTTAGTCTTTGACGCTTGATCGCTCATTTGTGGTAATGGAATCAGACACGGTTCACGTTGACAGTCCAGCCTACCTGAGTCCGAAATTTTCACAAATTGTAATGGGGCGAGATAAGTCGAGTAATTTTTCTTGTTCAAATATAAGGCGACTCCGTCAAGGCCGCAGATATATGTTTACAAAGCGTATTAAATATTCTCGACATGAGAAGTGAATTATTCAATGGAGCCGAGACAAGCGTGGAATGTTCAATGCGCGTCCATCATAACTTTCAGCATTTCAACAGGAAAAAAGGCGCCAACTCCGACTCCGAGAGCCACTCCATCCGAAAATATATCACAATTTGGCACTCGGCTTTGTTTTCATAATAATGGAATAGCGTTTTGGCTCGGCTCCGACACTAAGATAAACCTCTTAAGACTTGGCAACAGTGTAGCCGGCGATAAGTGACAAAAAGTCACCCATTTCTACCTGCGCCCCAAATAACTGTACCCCGAAACACAAATCATGATTTACGGTCTCGGCCTCCAAAATGGAACCTTTCAATTTGAAGATATAAATATAGATATTCCCAGGGTACCATTTATCCGTTTTTGACTTATGATGGATATTTTTGGTGCAAGGTGGTTCGGCTAGATTTATCGAAATTTTTCGAGTTTATTTCGGGAGCAACGCTTTCGTGGTGGGTGTTTCTAAATCCCAAATTGAAACCACATGTGTGTTGAGTCGCCGCCGGAAAGTCTGAATTATGGTACTGACAAGCTTTTTTTTCGGAAAAATATCGACTTGATGACATGTGTTTGGTTTTAGTCAAAAATTTCCAAAATTAAACAACTCTGGGAAAATTTGGGATTTTAACAACATTTTCTGCGCCAATTAAGAAGTTTTTATATATTTTTAATGGTTTATTGTACTTTAAGTAATGTTTTTAAGTTTAATTTTTACACTTTTTAGGTTTTTTGACAGCTTAACTACCTTTTGCAAACTTTTATTGGCGTTTTTAATTCTTAACACTTTTTATTGATTTTATAAACTTTTAGAGGTTTATCTTAATCCGCATGATTCCATTCTTATTAAGTCGACTCTTACATCTTTTAAATGTTTTTTCAGCTTGATTGTTCATAGGTTTTTCTATCAAAAGAAGTTGCGGGAAACTTTTTTATCCTGCTTTGGGTCTCATTCAATCTAGTTGAATCTCAAACTTTTTAGAAGTTTTTGTCGGCTTAATTGCTTTTTGTTCACTTCTTATAGGTATTTTCAACACATTTTTTAGCTCTACAATTGATCTTTTTAATGAAAAAGTTGCGGAAGACTTTTGGGTAATTTTTCTACATCTTTAAGGGGTTTATCTAACCCTTGAAAGTATTTTTTTCTCTTAAACTATTTTTTTTTACATTAGTGAGTGTTTTTAATACACTTTCGGACTGTTTTTCACTTAATTGTCATTTGTTCACTGTTTGTAGGCATTCTTTTAACACTAAGCGGATTTTGATTGATTAATTCTTTTTTTGTTTTTTTCCATTGGAATTATTGTTACACATTTTAGTAATTTTTGTCAGCTTAATTATCCTTTAGAGGCATTTTAAAAAACGTTTTTTTTTATAATAACAATAATAATAATAATTTTAAATTTGCAAAAATCAGGTTTATTTTGGCCTAGTTGATTTTTTTATTCAACAACGTTTATCAATTCGTGGATGAAAAGTATTTTTTCGGTATTTTAATTCGGTTATTGGAAATCTACAGAAAATAGGGTGTTTTTTCTAAAACTTTCAATAAAGTGATGCAATAACTATACAGGGTGTTCCATCTCAAATTTGGATGGTGTGTGTTGAAAAAAATCAAAAATCTTATTTCAAAATTGACACCCTGTATAACCACAATGACTACACATAAACATAAAACGGATATCTGTGACTCTTTGGTAGTAAATTTCAAAAATGAGGGTTAAAAAATGTGGAATTTCAAGATTTTTTGTTGTTGTTTGTGTTTGTACGCTTGTTATATCTCGATATATATCATACCTGGGAATTTGGTCGTTTATTTTAATACTTCTCGAGTTGGGATTTTCATATTTTATCCAAAATTAAGTCTGGCTGACTTGTGATTAGTGAAGAAATTTGAAAAAGCTAGCTTGAAACATGTAGATCCTATATCTGTTTGATTTTTGGTCGATTGCAAGAGAGGACCATACTTGGACGACAATAATTCTTAAACTCCTCAAGTGAGGAAGTTGAAATTTTTGTCAAAGTTAGACACAATGAACTTGTAGATAGTGTGAAATTTTCAAAAATGGGAATTGAAAAATGTAGAAGACACATTCTGTATCCCTGTTGATATATACAGTGTGTCCAGAATAAAATGATGTACGTGGGGATATCGGAAACTACAGGAGATACAGTATCGGTTAAATGGAAGAAAAGTTGCGTATTTGCGTGCCCAAGAATAATCTCACTTTGGTTTGTTTTGATTCGATACCGTAATGGAGATACAGGGTGAAAAAGAAAAATGGCCATTTTTTAAATAGCACAATATTTCGGTTATTATAAAAGATGAGGTATTGAAAATTTCTGGATCTGGGTAAGAAGATACGGTGATTTTGAAAATTGTGTCGAAAAAATTGTAGGCCCACTATGTTGCTTCCGGCCGAAGTCAACTTTTGTTTTTCTTATGGGCGCCATATTGAATTTTTTCATTTTCAAAATCCGCATTGAAAATGATTTTCAAAAATATGACTTTCATAAAAAAAAACAGACTTGACTTTGGCTGGACGCAACATAGTGGGCCTAAAATTTTTTTGACGTCGTTTTTAGAATTGTCGTATCCTCTTAACCATATCCTGAAAATTTGAAAGTTCTAGCATTTATAATAAGCAAAATTGTGTGGTTTCTTCAAAATTTGCCTTTTCCCTTTTCACCCTGTATCCACATTACGGTATCGATTTAAAATAAAACAAAGGTGGAATATTTTTGGGCATACAAATATGCTGCTTTTCTTCCATTTACGCAACGTCGTATCTTTTAAAGTTTCCAATATCCCCATATAGTGCCATAAACATCATTTTATTCTGGAAACACTGTATATGTATATGTCATATACAGTGGAACTTGGCCTATAATTTCAAAACTTCTTGGGCTAGGATATTGAAATTTTTACCAAAGTTGTGTCTGAAGGAGTTCTAATTAGTCTACAAATTTCAAAAGTGTATCTTGAGAAGTGTAGTAGCTATTATAGGACTTTGATTTTTGTTAATTGTATCTACATAGTAGCTGGGTTGGTGGTGCAATAATTCCCAAACTTTTTGAGTGAGGATTTTGAAATTTTCGCCAAAGTTACATCTAATGGAGTTATACTTGGTGTATACATTTGAAAAATATAAATGTTGCCTGTAACAAAAATCATCTACCATTTCTAGAACTAAAGAGTAGTAAAACAATCCCTCATCAAACTGTAGCCAAAACTCATTACACCCTCAAATTTGACCCCGAACCCAATGAAAATGCAAATTCATCCCCGGAGCCCTTTTCTCATTCACCTAAACAAATCTATGATAAACAATAACTACCCCGGAATCACTTTTGCACCCTTCAGGGCGGTCGTAACCGTTAAACGGCCATTTCGCGGAAA
Organism: Orchestes rusci; assembly: GCA_958502075.1. NCBI lineage: Eukaryota > Metazoa > Arthropoda > Insecta > Coleoptera > Curculionidae > Orchestes > Orchestes rusci. The sequence goes on along the minus strand of OY293313.1, from coordinate 20,881,378 downwards.
CCAAGTATCTTTTGATGCGCCCGTTACGTTTCCTTTTCGCATTTTCTCCATTCGCCTCGGGAGAATGTTGGCCGAAACTCAAAAATTCCTCGGCAATTTGTTTCGCTGACTTGTAAGATTTAATGGTGGCGTCGTTTTTCATACAAGTAAGGGATGGGTTTCTAAGAAACCCATCTGGTATTGTATTTACATTGTTGCCATATTGACGCATCAACCCCACTTTTTGACTTTCGCCTCGAGGGGTTCGTGAATGTTTGTCGACGCGTATCTATGCCCTCGGAGAAATTCCGGGCCGATTTAAATAAATTACAATAGACGAATAAATAAACATAGACCGAATTTACACGTTCAGCTGTTAAGAGATGGATGGGGGCCCTCTAAGAGGGGTGGAAATGGTCGGAGACATTTGGGAAATTTGCATTTATTTGATTTGATTGTTTACGGGTAACATGGCAAGGAGGGGCGCAAAACAGTTTATTTAGCAGAAAATCCAACACCATTTGGCTGCGCCTTATCAGTTGTAAACTGTCAAAATACGACAAAAGTCTGACAGATGCAAAAAGCATCCCCTAGTTTTCAGGTGGCCATTCTAATTCAGATGAGCTGCGTGAATTGTCAGTTAGTTTAATCGTTTCGGTTCAAGTGATGCGTGAACGACATGGGGTGACCCAACTGTATGGGCAAAAAGCCACCCCGTTGGGATGTGTAAGAAAAGCACAACGAGGATTGTGCTTTTTGGGGTTTGCTTAATCTTTAAATCGCCTATTTTCAACGTTTTGCACTTGCCTGGACGTATCAAGGTAATTGTAAAGAACCTTTGAAGAAATTTTGGAATCCTATATTTAAAAATTTTACCATCACCCCATCAGAAACCACATTTCTGAAATTTTCACACCAAATTCAACTCCGTCAGACCTAAGTTTTTGGAAAATTGCAACATTCTAACTTGAGGAGTTTTGAAATTATTGCCGATTGGACGCCACATTCTCTCTTACCAGCCAAGAAAAAAATCAAACACAGATAGCTACTACAGTTTTCAACCTAAATTTGTCAAATTAGAACTCCCTTAGACTCAACTTTGGTGAAAATTTCAACTTCCTAGCTCAAACGGTTTTGGAATTATAAGCCAACTTCCACCGTATATGACATATATATATATATAGCCACAAGCATGCAGACAACATAAATAAATTCTTTGATTACTCCCACATTTTTGAAATTTTTACACTATTTACAAGTCCATTGAGTCTAACTTTTGCGAGAATTTCAACATCCTAACTTGAGGAGATTTGAAATTATAATAAGTATGGTCCTTGCTTACAGTCATCAAAAAGTAATCAATTAAGCATAGCTTCTATATCTTTCAAGCAAAGTTTATAGAATTTGTACACAAATTAGAACTCCATTAGACTCAACTTTGGTGAAAATTTCAACATCTTAGCTCAAGTGGTTTTGAAATTATAGGACAAGTTTCTCCAGTGACATATATATGTTATATCGACAAGCAACCAAAATGAATTATTTAGGAGTTTTTGTATTGAAATGACGAGTTGTTGATGTTTAGTGTACTTGGAATGTTGTCAGTTTATTTTTAGAACACCATCAGGTATTCCATGCGCCGACAAACAATAATTTGCAGTGGTCCCACAAATGTTAAGATGCATGGGAAAGATGCCTGATCATGATACACAGCGTGAAAAAACAAATATTGACGCTGGCAACAAACATCGCCTGTTAGAAAAATGAATGGTTTCATTATAAAGTGAAAAAAGAAATTGTATCTGGAGGGTTGAAATGCCACATCTGGTTAGTCTAAGTCTGGAAGCGACCCCGCATCCCAGTCTAAATATGGCATCACATGTCGGAGAGAGAGAGAGTAAAAATAGTAAACACTGAAGTTCATTGTATGACAGACGTTTACGAGGACATAAATTCACAAAAATGAAGAATATATCCCTATAAAGTTAAGTGTCTGTTTTTATAGTGTCGTACGGCTTATAAAAGTGCTTTTTCATTGGATTTTTAGGAGCAGAAAATCGGTTTTCGAAACTTTTTCTTGTCCGCGCATCGGCATCCGAGATTTAATCGGCTGTGTGTGACGTCATAACGGAGCTTTTATGGGGCCCTGCCATACGAGAAATTATGCCGTTATGGGTTTTCGTGTATTGGTTTTTGTTTTTCGTACTCGGAACGATTTCTGAGGGCTCGAACGTTTTTATGGTCCGTCCGTTTTTGATTTGGAAATTTTTATGGCACCCCGAGGTTTAATCGAAATCGGCTCGGTTTACAGGGGGAATGTTTCAATTTACTCTTTTCAATTGAGACCTCACACCCACGGACACCTTTATTCGAAGGACATCAACTGGCCACCCAGATAGCGTAGACATTTCTGGACAGATTTCAAAAACAAAAATTGGGAAGATCAACTTACATTCCAGACAACAGCGCCCTCTAAAACTTTCTCTTGAACAATTTTTGCAAATTTGTTGCAGGAGAGAAGATATTCGTCCAAACTACTACCAACTACTTGGATGTTCATATGTCACCTTTTCTTCACCCTGATTCACCTCATTAATTAAACCTCCTACAGCAAAAGTTAAAAGACAAAAATTATAGATAAAAGCACCCTCTATAACTTTTTTTTGAACAATTTTTGCAAATTTTTATCAGAAGAGGAGATATTTGTCCAAAACTGTGCCCACTACATAAATGTGTCAAGTGTCACCTATTCTTTACCCCCCTCTACGTTATTAATTAAACCTCCTACAGCAAAAGGTAATTAACAAAAATTATACACAAAAGCGCCCTCTATAACTTTCTCTTGAACAATTTTTGCAATTTTTAGCAGGAGAGGAGATATTTGTCCAAAACTGTGCCCACTACTTAATGTGTTAAGTGTCACCTGTTCCTTACTCCCCTCTAAGTTATTAATTAAACCTCCTACAGCAAAAATTGATGAACAAAAATTATACACAAAAGCGCCCTCTATAACTTCCTCTTGAACAATTTTTGCAAACTTTTAGCAGGAGAGGAGATATTTGTCCAAAACTGTATCCACTAGTATCACACTCAAGTAAAAACACACACTTTAGTACAAAACTGAAAAATGTCTTGTTACTAGGTCAAATGAGGTAGCTGGGTGATTTTTGCGCAGGATTATTCCAAAAAGTATACATCATTGACTCATCAATTTTCACTTTTCCTGAAAATGCAGTTTTTGAGAAAATCAACTTTGAATTGAGGGGTGTACTAAAACAGTTGTCTGCCTGGTAGAACTCAAAAATTCTTAGCAACCAAGCCAAAGAAGGTAGCTGGGTGATTTTTGCGCAGGATTATTCCAAAAAGTAGTCATCATTGACGAATGAATTTTGACTTTTTCTGAAAATGCAGTTTTTGAGAAAATCGACTTTGAATAGAGGGGTCTATTGAGACAGTTGTCTATCCAGCAAAACTTAAAAATTCGTAGCTACCAAGCCAAAGGAGGTAGCTGGGTGATTTTCGCGCAGGATTATTCCAAAAACTACGCATCAGCGACGCATAAATTTCGACTTTTCTTTGAATAGAGGGGTCTACTAAGACAGTTGTCTATCCAGTAAAACTCAAAAATTCGTAGCTTCCAAGTCAAAGGAGGTAGCTGGGTGATTATTGCGCAGGATTATTCCAAAAAGTACGCATCATTGACGCATGCATTTTGACTTTTTTTGAAAATGCAGTTTTTGAGAAAATCGACTTTGAATAGAGGGGTGTACTAAAACAGTTGTCTGTCTAGTAAAACTCAAAAATTCGTAGCAACCAAGCCAAAGAAGGTAGCTGGGTGATTTTTGCGCAGGATTATTCCAAAAAGTACGCATCATTGACGCATGAATTTTCATTTTTCTTGAAAATGCAGTTTTTGAGAAAATCGACTTTGAATAGAGGGGTCTACTAAGACAGTTGTCTATCCAGTAAAACTCAAAAATTCGTAGCTACCAAGTCAAAGGAGGTAGCTGGGTGATTTTTGCACAGGATTATTCCAAAAAGTATACATCATTGACGCATCAATTTCCACTTTTCCTGAAAATGCAGTTTTTGAGAAAATTGTTTTTGAATAGAGGGGTCTACTAAGACAGTTGTCTAACCAGTAAAACTCAAAAATTCGTAGCTATCAAGCCAAAGGAGGTAGCTGGGTGATTTTTGCGCAGGATTATTCCAAAAAGTATGCATCATTGACGCATCAATTTCCACTTTTCCTGAAAATGCCGTTTTTGAGAAAATTGTCTTTGAATAGAGGAGTCTACTAAGACAGTTGTCTAACCAGTGAAACTCAAAAATTCGTAGCTATCAAGCCAAAGAAGGTAGCTGGGTGATTTTTGCACAGGATTATTCCAAAAAGTATACATCATTGACGCATCAATTTCCACTTTTTCTGAAAATGCAGTTTTTGAGAAAATCGACTTTGAATAGAGGGGTCTACTAAGACAGTTGTCTATCCAGTAAAACTAAAAAATTCGTAGCTACCAAGTCAAAGGAGGTAGCTGGGTGATTTTTGCACAGGATTATTCCAAAAAGTATACATCATTGACGCATCAATTTCCACTTTTCCTGAAAATGCAGTTTTTGAGAAAATTGTCTTTGAATAGAAGGGTCTACTAAGACAGTTGTCTAACCAGTAAAACACAAAAATTCGTAGCTACCAAGCCAAAGGAGACAGCTGGGTGATTTTTGCGCAGGATTATTCCAAAAAGTACGCATCATTGACGCATGAATTTTCATTTTTCTTGAGAATGCAGTTTTTGAGAAAATCGACTTTGAATAGAGGGGTCTACTAAGACAGTTGTCTATCCAGTAAAACTAAAAAATTCGTAGCTACCAAGTCAAAGGAGGTAGCTGGGTCATTTTTGCACAGGATTATTCCAAAAAGTATGTATCATTGACGCATCAATTTCCACTTTTCCTGAAAATGCAGTTTTTGAGAAAATTGTTTTTGAATAGAGGGGTCTACTAAGACAGTTGTCTAACCAGTAAAACTCAAAAATTCGTAGCTACCAAGCCAAGGAAGGTAGATGGGTGATTTTTGCGCAGGATTATTCCAAAAAGTACTCATCATTGACGCATGAATTTTCACTTTTTTTTAAAATGCAGTTTTTGAGAAAATCGACTTTGAATAGAGGGGTCTACTGAGACAGTTGTCTATCCAGTAAAACTCGGAAATTCGTAGCTACCAAGCCAAAGGAGATAGCTGGGTGATTTTTGCGCAGGATTATTCCAAAAAGTACGCATCATTGACGCATGCATTTTGACTTTTCTTGAAATTGCCGTTTTTGGGAAAATCGACTTTGTATAGAGGGGTGTACCAAAACAGTTGTCTAACCAGTAAAATTGAAAACTTCGTAGCTACCAATCCAATTGAGGTAGCTGAGTGATTTTTGCGTAGGATTATCCATTATACGTTCGCTGATCCCTAGATCAACAATAATTCATTAAAAACAGCCATAAACTACTTATCCTGAGTAAGAAAGCCAGTTTTTAGTAGCACTCCCGCCACCATATAAATTTAATTACCGGGCTTATTTTTATTATAGGTTGATACACTTGAAACGGAGCGTTTGTTGATTGAATAAATCAAATTCAAAAAATTGATACACCCTGGCATTTCCGCCCCATTCCGAGAAAACTGTTTGTTCCTCAAAAATATACTCCATGTTTGTTGTTTGCCCCCGTACAAGAGACTACCAGGCCTGTGTAAAATTTGTTTAGTCGCCTTATCGTGCTCTGATTATAACACTTATCAGAACGGGACTGATAAGCGGGAACACATGTAACTACAGCATTTATTTGTGATAACATGCGTAACTTTTTACTGTTTATTTGCGCTGATTAAATACTCTTCAAGCCAAATGCACTCCTATCGATCGATACAAAAGAAAATCAAGATCGATTCATCATAGTGTGACAGGATTTTTGATTAGTCCATCGATCATTCTCCAAATCACAGTAAAATTTTGAAAAATTTCTCGTTAGTTGGCGGAAACATAAAAATCATAGCGACGGCGTTTTTCAACCTGTAGATCTGATATTGTCGAGGCCGTTGCTTTAATGGCGATTTATCGTATCCTTTTCGTTTATGAGGGAATTACTGTCAAGTGGAATGATGGTTACAACAAATGGTCTAATTCTAGTCATTTCGAGCTTTGTGGTTTCATTTTTTAACGCCTTTAACTTGCTTTACATCTATTAGATTATTTGTTTATCATTACTTTTTTCTTTTTGTTATTCTCTTGTTTCTTGTTATACTCACACTCATCAGTTATGGCTTGGTTATTGAATATTTTCAGTTTTATTCGACTTTAACTTGCTTCACGTTTATTGGATTTTATCTTTATCATTGCTTCTTTATTGTCTTATTCTTTAATCCTTTCTTATTTGTTATTTTAATCTTATTTGTTCTATTATTTTTTCGTTTTTCAAACTGTTAAGGAACACTTCCTATAGCAATCTATTTTTCTGCATAAACAGCTTTGTTTTATTTTTTTTGTTTATTTTTTCAGCTCTATACTTAATTTCGTATAATCCATATTTTTTATTTAAAAAGATTCTTTCACTTTAAAGGAAATTTGTTATCACTTACTGCATAATTTTGAGAAAATCCTGTTGAGGAGATTGAAAACAATTTTTAGGTAAATTTTACATACAAATTCGATTTTTTTTTATCATTCTCTTTGCAAGGTTTGTTTTTAATTTTATTGATATTTTGAGGTTTTTAAAAAAATTTAAATGATTTGAATCGACATTTTACAACTTTTTATCTGTGTTTTTTTAGTGATTTAAATCAAACTATAAACTTTTTGTTGCCCTTTGCAAGGTTTGTTTCAAATTTTAATTATTTTTATTGATGTTTTGAGGTTTTTTAAAGATTTAAATCGGCATTTTCAGGACATTTTTTTTATTTTTTATGGTTTTTTTAGTGTTTTAAAGCTAGTTATACACTTTTGTTTGCCCTTTGCAAGGTTTGTCTCGAATTTTGAATAATTTGTATTGAGGTTTTGACGTTTTTTATAACTTTTAATGCTTCAAATCGGCATTTTCATACTTTATTTGTTATAATATATGTCCAAAAAATTTAACTTCAACTAACTAAATGAAGGTAAATTTATTTTATTAAAAAAAAAGATTCTTTTGACTTTTTTTTTCTTAAAACAGTTAATTTTATTTGTTTTATTGATTTTTCTTTTTATTTGGTCAATATTTAACCATAAATAATGAGGAAAAGTAAAATTCTATAGAAACTTCCAAATGAAAGAGACGAATACATATATAAAAGAAAATAGGAAAATTACAAAGGAGACACAAAACTCAATAAAACAAAAATCAATATAAACATGAAAAAAGTTGATAACAAAATATAAAAATTGATACATCAATTAAAATGACAAACTGAATCATTAAAAAATTGGAGATAAATTTCAACACAAATAAAAAATAAAATTGCAAAAAGCTATATTAAATTTGGCAACAAAACAAAATAAATAAAAAATAACGTTTTCAAACTGATGTAAAATATCTGTTAACGTCAATTAAAGAACCTTAATGCTTTAAAAAATGCAAAAAATATTCAAAAGTAACAAAAGCAAAACGTGAAACAATAAACAACTCACTCAAAGCCTAAACTGAACTCCTCAAAAACAAGAAAACAATGTTGAAGTTGATTAAAAAATAGTAATAAATAAGACTTTATTCATCAACAAAATAACACTCAACTCCATAAAAAAAATTACAAAAAGAATAAAGACTGAACCGAGGACTGAACATTAAAATCAATTAAAATATAAATCCAAAAAAAACAAAAATAAAAAACAACAAGAAAACTCCTTAGAAAATTAAGAAACTTCAATGATAAGTAAGGTGAAGGAGAGTATTTGAAATTATTTGCGAAAGAAAATAAAACTTAACTTATAATTAAAAACACAACAAAATCCTTAGAAGATTGAAGATAGGAAAAAAATCACAAAAGAAATTAAAACCAAACATTTGAAGTGTAAAAAATAATAAATTAATGATTAAGATTCAAATACATACAGGGTGTTTTTTTTAACGGGACAATTAGCCTTAAATGGGAAAGTATAAATGATAGGCTCATGAAAATTTGTACACATGGGTTATCGACCACGATCTATCTTTTAAAAATAGTGGCAGTTCTCTGCGACTTTCGGTAGTACCGGTACTAGGTACCAACTTCCTTATTTTAAATGGCAACCTCCATTTTTTATACGATATTTAGATTCTTTGTTCAAAATTAAGGTAAGGGTATGTAGCAATGTCTATGGCTATCTTTGACCGTTTTCGAGAAATTTTGATTTTTAGAAAAAATTTGACAGTTAAGGGGGGTACTTTGAAGCTGTGTAGCTCAGTGACTATTGGACGAAAATTAATGAAATTTTGGGGGTGCCTATAATAAATGCTGTTTATTCAAGTGATGATAATCATTTTTCAGAAAAATCTACAGGGTCTTCACAAACTTTGAAAAAACAAAATCTTCAGTTTTTAACGAAAAAGTTAGTTTTTTCAAATGGAATGCCCTCTTTTTTTGTTGAGATATGGATTCTAGACAAAATTCTCTTTCGATTAGGTATAAACTATCCTATACCTAAAATTGCTATTTTTCAAGTTATTTACATTTATCTGAATAAAACAGCAAATCGTGGTTTCTATAGAAACTTTAATAATTAAAGCTTTCAACCCTATTGCCACGTCTTCCCAAGCAAATTTCAATTCTTCTGAAAAATTCTCTTCCTGTTGCTCTCCTGATTTGTTCGGGTGCTAAAGATTGCAACGCATTATGGACTCGCTCTAACATGTTCTCCTTTGTGGTGATTGGGTCTTTGTAGACGGTCTGTTTGATGTGTCCCCAAAGAAAGAAGTCCAAAGGCGTCAAATCAGGAGACCTAGGAGGCCACATGTGGGGACCATTATTGCCAAACCACCTATCCTCGAACAAATCATCAAGTTGTCTTCCAACATCGTTATTATTATGGGGCGGTGCGCCATCCTGTTGGTACCAAACATGTTTCTATAGGGATATTCTGTCTTAAGTTTCTATAGAAACCACGATTTGCTGTTTTATTCAGAAAAATGTAAATAACTTGAAAAATAGCAATTTTAGGTATAGGATAGTTTATACCTAATCGAAAGAGAATTTTGTCTAGAATCCATATCTCAAACAAAAAAGAGGGCATTCCATTTGAAAAAACTAACTTTTTCGTTAAAAACTGAAGATTTTGTTTTTTCAAAGTTTGTGAAGACCCTGTAGATTTTTCTGAAAAATGATTATCATCACTTGAATAAACAGCATTTATTATAGGCACCCCCAAAATTTCATTAATTTTCGTCCAATAGTCACTGAGCTACACAGCTTCAAAGTACCCCCCTTAACTGTCAAATTTTTTCTAAAAATCGAAATTTCTCGAAAACGGTCAAAGATAGCCATAGACATTGCTACATACCCTTACCTTAATTTTGAACAAAGAATCTAAATATCGTATAAAAAATGGAGGTTGCCATTTAAAATAAGGAAGTTGGTACCTAGTACCGGTACTACCGAAAGTCGCAGAGAACTGCCACTATTTTTAAAAGATAGATCGTGGTCGATAACCCATGTGTACAAATTTTCATGAGCCTATCATTTATACTTTCCCATTTAAGGCTAATTGTCCCGTTAAAAAAAACACCCTGTATAGTACATAAATCTTGATAGGGAGAAAAAGTGAATAAGACAACAAACAAAAAAAAAAAATCCTCTCAAAATAAACTGAACCACGGTAAAAGTGAAAATAATGAGAAAAAAGTTCTTTGAAATTGATTTTTTTTTTAAATTCTAACGGCGATTTTTATGATTGAAAAAACGAGTTGTAGAGAAAACAATCAAAAATCACCCTGTATATACAAAAGGTTGTTTTTCTATATGGAACATGTACAGCCTATACAGGGTGATTTTAAAAAAGGTAACAAATAAAACTAACACCAAATATCAATAATTCTCAATAGATAAAAAAATACAGAATAAAAACTAGAAAAAAATGCATTGATAAGAACCAAAAACCATCACATTAAAAAAACCATTAATTTTTCATTTTTGGCAATTTCATGTCTAATTTTGAGATCACTTTTGTATGTTTGAAAAATGTTTTTTTTATATTTATGTTATACAAAGGAATCAAAAATGTAGATGAATAGTATCATGATGAACACTGAATTAACAATTTTAAAGATAACACGGTGTTTTTTTTGTTAAATCACAGAAAAATAGTCGCCTCAACTCATTTCATAACATCACCTTTTTTTCAAATTAATAATAAAACAATATTTTGAAATATTTTCCCAGTCAGACCTGAGCTGCGCTGATGAGGCCTAAACGTTCGTAGTATATGGTGTGACTGAGGAAACAGCTCGAAATAATAATAATTAATAAAGTAAAAGTGTTAAAATTACGTGAATTATAATAGGTATTGACGATCATTTTTATGATGATAACTTTTTTTGTACTTACTTGTTTCGAAAAAACAGCTATATCTTCATTAAACGACTCAGACGAGCAAACATCTCCCCCAGCCACGCCCGGTTCTCGAGGGGTGCAAGTGGCCAATTCGCATTTTTCGAAAATCAACGCCAACAGTGGAAAAAGGGGGTGGCTGCAAAAAAAAAATAAAAATTAAACAATCGACGTTTATTTATGATAATTGCAACTATAACTCAGGCGGTATTTATAAACCTGTCAAATTTAATCGGCGATTATTAATTTGTTTAATAAGCGCAATAAAATTAATGTTTTTATCGCAATTTCGGTTGGCCGATGATGGATATGGAAATTGATTTTTTATATTGGATTGGAAACCATGACTTTTAACCCATATGAACTAAACATCTGCGTTCTTGTCGGCTGTGCATCAACAACACAAGAAACAAAAGAATTATATCGGTTCTTGTTGCAACGACCCGTGGATTTATGAACGTCATGGAATTGATACGCCAATGCCGGATGAACAGTTTTATTCATTCGCAGGAATTTTTTGCAATTTACTGATAAAGCGGATGAATGGAAGCAGTATGGTTTGGCTTTTTGATGACCTGTTCAATATTTTGGTCAAATCGTTTCCATATTTCATTATTTAGCTTGCTCCACGTTTTAGTTATTAGGTCATTTTTATTTTCTTGTTCCTTTTTGGACTAATTGTACGGTTGTTTAAGCTTCTCACTTTTTATTGACTTTTTTGAGTTTTAATTTGCTGTACGTAGTTTAGATTTTATTTTTATCATTGCTTTGTTCTTTTTTATATCTTTTTGTTCTTTTTCATATTCATTAAAGGGTCTTATCACTTTTAAGTGACTTTTTGCGATTTTAACTTGCTTTACCTGTTCTAGAATTCATCTTTATCTTGGTTTTGTTATTAGATAGTTATTTTCTTATTCCCTTCTTTAGTCAAGAAAAATCTGCTTTTCCTGTGCATGTACTTGGGATCAATTTTATTCCCTTTAGCCGACCACACAACATAAATTGTAAAAGTCAAAAGTGTTTTTTGAGTTTTTCGAAATTTTCTATATCGTTTGAAATTTTTCTATATTTTTCTATATCGTTTGAAATAAACGAGTTATGAATGAAGACTTCAGGAATCCTTCGAGAAATACTTTTGAATCAGCCCCTGTAAATTTGAATGTCAAAAAGTAGGAGTGCCTTTCCAACGATGGTGGCCATTTTGAACTTTTTCACTAGTTTTTTGTTTTTTTTTTTGTGTATTGTAAATCATAGTATTCAATATCATTATAAGATTTTTTTATTTCCAGACTTAATTTATAAAAATTTAAATATTTTTTACCTTTAATGATTTTTTGAACATTTGTTTAGTTTAGGGGTTTTCTCGTTTTTCAACTTCCTTTAAATATTTCAGATTTAGTTTTATCATATTATTATTTTTTTTTTCATTTTATCACTCCATTGTCTCATTCTTTACTTTCACTAAATTGTTTTTTTTTAGTAAGTTAAGCACTTCTCAAACAATAAAAATTGTTTTCCATACATTTTTTTTTAAATTTTCTAATACATTTTCCCGTTATTTATTTATTTATTTTATTTATGTTAACAAAGACCAAGATAAAATAAACTGAAACTGGATTGTTATCTAATTTTACAAATTTGCAACATTTCACTGATCGATAAATTATAAATAAAAAAAACCTACTTAAATAATTAGCATAAAAACACATACAAAAAATTAAACGTTTTCTTTAAATGTTAGCATTTATTTTGTGCGATTTTTTTGATTGATAAATGTAAATGATTCCGATTCTACACAGTTTGACGCAAAATGTAACCAATTAAAATAATCGTTCAAATCGTTTAAAATTTCTGTCAGTCTTTAAAAAAATAAAATATTTATTGTACATTTTTTGAAAATCGTCGAATATTAAGTCGAAATTCAACTTGCAGTCATTTTTAAACCGTTTGGAAATTTTTGTCTTTGGAGGTTTTTTTATTGAATAACTTTTACATTTTTATACTTCAAATCCTCTTTTCAAAAACTATCAAGATTTTTGAAAATTGACGAGAAAAAAAAGCCGAAATTAATTTTTAACTTCAACGTAGTAAAGTTTTCAAACCGTTTGAAATTTTGTCTTAAACATTTTATATTTCTCCATTGAACCATTTTTACTTCTATATGATTATTTTTTGGTCACTCTAAATTTGATTTATTTAAATCATTTATTTTAAGCCACCTTTTATTATCATTTTTTAATTCCTATACGACAATAAACTTTTTGTTTTTTTTTATATAATAATTTTGATTTATTCCGTTACTGCATATTTATATCTTGGTTTTTATATTTTATACATTTTGTTTTTTCTTTTTTTATTTAATATAATCTTTTCACAGCATGTTTAGTGCGTTTATCTTTTTCATTTTTTTTTAATGTTACTTTGAAGGAAGTTTGTTATGTATATATATTTTTTTGGTTTTGTGCCATATTTTATTATATTTTTTTCTATTCAGGAAACCCTTTTGTTTTTGTCTTTTAACATATATTGTTTTCTTCTGGTAAGTTAAGCAGACACTTTTTTATCCGGTAAGAATTTTTTTCGCATTTTATAATCTTTTTCCTTCTTAGCTGATTTTTTCTATGCCACTTTTATAAAAAAAAAATCTATTTTGGTGACAATTTTTATTTTGTTATTTTATAAATTTGTTTATTTCCGGTTGTTGAAACCTTTTTAATCCACTTTTTAAATTTATTTAGGGATTCATTTATCGCTTTCCTTTCAGCTGAGTTTTTTTATTTTACTTGTGTGATAATTTTTTTGTCCTTCATTTTGTGCAACTTTTCATCAAATTTTTTCTACTCTGGTAACATTTCTGGTATTTTTTTTTATTATTTTTATTTGGTAAGGACTTTTTATCTCTTTGTTATGGCGTTTATACCCTTTTTTCCTGTCAGTTTAGTATTTTTCATTTCATTTTTAATAATTTCTCATTCGATCCAACCGCTTTTGGGAAGTTTGACATTTTTTTTCTTATCCAAAAAACTTAACCGAAATAAGCACAATGCTCCTATAAGGCCACACGCCACCTAGCGGCGGAAAACAGTACATTATTTTTGGATCGAATGATGTTTTGGTCTTGGGCATTTTTTGTGGTTTTTGATCATTCTCAATTCTTCTTGGAGAAGTTACGAAGGTTTGCTGTTTGAGGTTATGTATTCCTGATAAGTCCATCTAGAAACGTTTATAAGAACCAAACCAATCAACTAAAGTTAAAAAAACAAAATTCTGTGGAAATACCTCCACCCGGTGAGGAAGGTCGATAGTTCATTTATTCTACTTGAGTATTTAATATCATTTTTTTTTCTTTACGGTTATTTATAGCGTTTCAAGGGGAAGTTTTTGCCAAAGTAATTAAAATTCAATAAAATCCATCCACACCATGACATGGCAAAAAATACCCGCATTAACCAAGTGAGGGCATGTAAAGATGCCAAAGTATCACGTTCACCGGACTTTGAAAATAAATCTAAAGGTGGCCACACACGTGTTCAATTCCAAAATAGGCAGACAGCAAAAAAAACCCACATCATTCCAAAGCCATCATAAAAACGCCATAAAAGCGATGGTCGATTGAAGGGTCGACAATTCGTAGTCGATCTACATGTATTAATAGGATCGAAAACTGTAAAGTCGAACTTTACTGTGGCCATAAAACCGGATGTTATGAATATTAAGCGCGAATTAAAATATATAACTGTATAGCGTATAAGTTTAGATGCAATTATAAAACCATTTCGTGGCTGCTTTACGACATGCGCTCACTTTTAATAAGATATGCCAAATGATGGCTTTCGTGTTGGGAAACGTTGTATGTGAAAAAAAATTACATGGCTTGATTGTGATCAATTTTTGGATTAAATTATTGTTGATAAGTTTTTATGTAATTAAACAATAAAGGCACTGTTTCACATCGCCTCTTAACCACTAAATAAATATAGTTATGGGTGTATGTAAACATATTTTTTTTACTTCGGATAGAGGTTCATGGATCGATTTTTACGTTTTTAGTGGTTTGCTTAGTACAAAAATCTTGGATCTTGGTTCAAAATATCATAAATCTTTAGGTTCAGATTAATTATTATTAATCATTCCACCTCGACATTGTTGCGGATTTTCGTCCGTCGACGGGAAAAATTTGACGTATCTGCATGGGCGGTATGGGAGGAACAGTCGACGTTCTGACTAATTGAGCGATTTTCGCCACTGGTGAGGTTTTGTGAAAAATTCAGTTATTTATTGTTACATTAAATGTGGTTAATTTTGCCATTGTTTCTGTAAACATTATTTTGATTTTTGACTACAACTTTGCCTATTTTTCAGTTTGTCAGGCATAATATGAGTATACTGAAGAATTATATAGTTATAGTTTCTGAAAATTTCGAGAATTTTCATTCATTCTATCGGGTTTCTACAAGGTTTAAAATTAATGCGTCATAACCAATACGTAAAAAGTAAACATACACAGGGTGTTTTTGTAATATTGACAAACGAAGCATGAGGGGGTTTTCCTCCAACTTTTCGAAACCGTTTTAAAAAATTTGTCAATATCTCAGGAACACGGTTGTTGCGATTTTTGAGTCTTGGTATCTCCGTTGGTTATAGATCAATTTTGACGCGGAAAAAAGCATTTTGTAAAGCTTTTAGTGGTTTTTCTAATGAGCTCACTATCGAAATTTTGGATTTTGGTCCAAAAAATTTATTGTTATAGATATAATTTGCTAATAAAGATTACCTATTATTATTATTAGTATTTTGCTTCATAGAGATTCCCTTGAAAACGCTTTTTTTTCTCATTAAAATCCGTCTATGAACAAATGAGTTATAGCTTTTTGAAAATTTCGTCAGTATCTAAGGAACGGTTGTTGCGATTTTTCAGTTTTTGTATCTTGGTTGTTTATGAGCCACTTTTGACGGGAAAAACTGCATTTTGTAGGGTTTTTAGTGCTCTTTCTAATGGGATTGCTATAAAAATTTTATGTTTTATTCTGGGCTCATTTATTGATGTGAACATAAATTGCTTCAATATCGTCAATATCTCAGGAACGGTTTATGCGATTTTCGAGTTCAAGTATCTTGGTTATTTATGGATCGATTTTGACGGGGAAAAAGCATTTTGTAGTTATTAGTGGTTCTTCTGATTTGCTCACTATCGAAATGATATTAAAAAAAGCAAAGAGTTGAAATTGAAAAAACAACTTACTCAAGCAACAATAAAAAAGGGGAATAAACAATAGTTGAATCAAATATAATTAAATGGAAAAATACCCTTTAAAGTGAAGTAAAAAACAACACTAAATTCATCGCCAAATAAGTAGGCAAAAAGTAAAAAATATGATAAATGCAGCAAACAAGTACAAAGTGGACTAAAAGAATTTCAATTACCGGAAAAAAAAACATAGTTATGAAACAGAATAGATAGAAAAAAAGCAAAAAATGTAAAAAAATCAACCTCACGCAAAGCAACAATAAAAAAACGAAAAGCGACATAGAATGCAATACACATCAAGTGAGAAAAATAAATAGAAGAAAAAACTCTATAAAGTAAGACAAACGGGTTTTGAGGAACAAAATTTATAAAAACATCAAATTCCGAAAAGAAACAAGTTATGAAATAAAAAAACTCAAAAGTGATACCATAATATTATCAAACTTTAGCAACAACAAAACAAAATTGAATTAAAAACCGATAAAAATACTAAAAAGTGAAATAAAAGGATCTTAAAGGAAAAAAGAAAGAATAAATAAAATAAAATCAGATAGGCAAGAAGGAGAAAAACGATTAATATACAAAGGAAAACTTAAAAGCTAACAAATAAATTGAAAAAAGTCCTAAAATGTACTAAAGTAAATAAAAAAACAAAAAAATTTCACCAAAACGAGCAAAATGATGAATGATGACAAAAACAATACAAACAAAATAGAAAAAGTAAAGAACGACCACATGAACAGAAAACACGAATATAAAAAAATAACAATCACACAAAGTAAGAGAAAAAGGGAGAATGCCCAAGATAGAGAAAAAGAACAAATGCAAAATAATAATATAGTATACCTATCTCTACCTACAATAGTCACATGAAAAAAAAAAGAAAAATAGGGGCTTCAACTTCAAGAGATCTAATGAGGCTGCAACATTGGTTGCGCTGCCGACGTTTTACTAAAAATTAGGTCATCATCAGAGCACTAAATCAACAATTTCCTAATAACCGGTTTTCCAGAACGTTAATCGGGCCCCCAAGCTCATCAAATTGGAATTTGTACGTTAGAAACCCTCACCTAACTAAATGCGGGCATTTTTTGCAAATAATTGACTACAAATCGGTTTTTTCCAAAAGCTTTTAGCCTCGGCATGCAAGTGCGTCCGTTCCAGCGTGAACCACCATTATTGATATCTATTAATTCATTAACTAGAAGTATGCGGCATTACGTCACGTTTATTTTCGGTTTTAATTCTGTGCTATTGATCTGATCCACTTAAATAAAATCACCATTTGACAGGTTGACACTTTCTCACGCCCATACTTATGCAAGCATTGTATTAAGACGTCCAAGTGGCCCCCGGGGGGGTCCCACAGGCCGCATGTTCATTTTTCACGCGGGCAAAATTCGATGACGTAATTGAAACGTCAGCTAGTAGCACCTGTCCGGTTTTATGGCCTTTAAAACGGAGCAAACACCATTATTTGACACCTTTCGGGTAAATATTTGAAGGAATTTATGGGGCCAGCGTTGGTACTTACCCATATATAGCGTCCTTATCGCGTTTGCCCACATCGGGTACCGCGCCGCCCATCACATGATTGGCGGCGGCGTTCACGTGATTTGCGTGATAGGGGTGCATTGCGTGATTGAGATGGGGCGAATGGTGCAGACCGGGGATGCTGGGACGGTGAGCAACGTGCGGCTCGTACATGCCGCCCGTTGCCGAACCGTCCATGTACCCTGGATGGATGCCATCGTCGTACTGGAAAAAAAAATTACAAATTATGTTTCCTTATTTACCAACGCCCTGTATATATGGCTAGCAACAAAAGTACTTTTTAACAATCTTGACCAGTAATTTTTTTTTTTTTTTTTTTTTCAAACTGGTGTTTTAATGGGTGGTTCAGGATAAGAAGTTTCTTTATTATTTCATTACTTGGGTTTATTGTTCTTGACAATGATTTATTTCGAGTTTCACATGAAAAATTTAATCATTTCCACTTTTTCTTATTTTTTTTGTCGTTTTTTTGTGATTTTTCAAATTTTCAATGTTGAATATTGTAATTTTTTGTCAAGATTGTTGAATTTATTACCTTTTTCAATTAAATCATTGTTATCACAATTGTAGTTGTTGTTATTTTTGTTGTTGCTGCTGGATAGACAGTTTTAATGTTCATTTTGTTATTTTCAAATTCATTTTTTCATTTTCAATAATTAAAATTTCAGTACCAGATCATTTTCTCAAATTTTAACTTTTTCTTTCTTGTTTAACGGATTCGCTTTTTTTGTGATTTTTCTTCATTTCTAATGTTGAATATTGTAATTTCTTGTCAAGATTGTTGAATTTATCACCTTTTCATTGTCATCATTGTTGTTGTTGTTGTTATTGCTGTTGTTGTTGTTGCTGCTGAATAGACAGTTTTTTTGTCGATTTTCTTATTTCCATATTCATTTATTTATTCGCAATGCTCAAAATTTCAGTACTTATCATTTTCTCACATTTTTACTTTTTTCTGATTTTTTTTCCGTTTTTAACGGATTAGCAATCTTGTGATTTTTTTTCATTTTTAATGTTGAATATTGTTATTACTTGTCAAGATTGTTGAATTCATCACCTTTTCAATTGCATCATTGTTGTTGCTGATGAGTACAACAGTTTATTTGTTCATTTTGTAATTTGCAAATTTATTTTTTTATTTTAAATAATCAAAATTTCAGTACTTAATAATCTCTTGTTGTTACAATATTCAAATTATTCTTTTCCTATAAAATTTTTGATAGAAATGTTGTGATTGAATAGGGAAAAAAAATGTATACATGAACAAAACAAAAATGTTTAAAGGCATTTAGGTATTTTTTATTGATGAGGGAATGAGTTTGAATTGAAAAACTAGATAATTAAATAAATTAATACTTCAAAATTGATAAAAAAGGAAAATTATTTCGAGCAGTTTCCTCATCTACGAACGTTTCAGCCAATTAGGCATCATCAGCGCAGCTAAAGGTTTGACTAAATGATCTATGACACTATAAAAAATTGATTAAAAAAAGTACCTAATAGAGCAAGGATCAATACATTTTCAATCGATTACACAAAGTACTGAAGAAAAGAAGAAACAAAGAACAAATAAAATAAGTCAAGAGAAAAATTTGACACAAATCAAGACAGTGAAGAAGTTAGGAATAACTGAAGAAAGTAGGTTTGTAACATGTTTATCAAGCTATTAATAAAGTATAAGATTTCGATATAAAATTTTTATAGGAAAAATAAAAATGGAAAAATTTGATTAATTTTCATCTTGGTTGAAAGCAAACAAGAAAATGTCCACTTATTGAAACAAGAACATGGAACAATTCTGATTAGACAAAATTATAGAGAAACTGTTTTGAAACACAAATTCACAAATAGAATAAGATCTAAAAATTTATTGAAAGTAATCAAAAGAGTGATAAGATGAAAAACAAGCAAATTAAAAAATTGAGAAATTGATAAATCAAAATTTCAGATAAAAAAATAGCAATTTCGGAAAAAATAACTGCGCTATGGAGAATTGAATATTTTGATGACGTGACAATTTTTTAATCTTGAGTTTCAATATTTGGCAAACTATTTGATGAAATCAGTTGAAATTTTGCATAGGGGGGTTTTCGAGGTTGGTTTTTTGATTGATGATGTTTAAAAAGCTGTCAAAATGACAGGACAAAAGTAAATTTAGAAAAACAATGCCAATCATATTTTTGGCCATAAAATTCAAAAATCTAGTGGATTATAAGATATTTTTGTTCTTTAATAAATTTCCAAAAATCTAGAAATAACGGCACTATGGGAAGTTGAAAATTTTGATGACGTGGCAATTTTTTAATTTTTGAATTTCAATATTCGGCAAATTATTTCATGAAATTAGATGAAATTTTGTATATGGGGGTTTTCGAGAATGCTCTTTTGATTGGTGATATTTCAAAAGCTGTCAAAATGACAGGACAAGAGTAAATTTGAAAAAACAATACCAATCACATTTTTGAGTATACAATTCAAAAATATAATGGATTCTAAGATATGTTTGTTCTTTAATAAATTTCCAAAAGTGGCGCTATGGGGAATTGAAAATTTTGATGACGTGGCTATTTTTCAATTTTTCGAATTTCAATTATTTGGCAAACTATTTCATGAAATTAGTTGAAATTTTGTATATCAGGGTTTTCGAGGTTGTTCTTTCGATTGGTGATGTTTCAAAAGCTGTCAAAATGACACAACGAGAGTAAATTTACAAAAACAATATCAATAACCACAAATAATATGAGATATTAATAAAACGTTGAGTAAAACGTTGAATTAGGAAACTTTAAAGCTAAAAAATGTATACTTTATGACAATGAAACTATTTTTCCATAAACCCATAATTCAACCCTGTACCCCTCCGGGGAAAATTACACTGGCCATTTTAATAATGAATAATTCCCATCCGGGCACCGGGCGTAATAACTGATTTAGTTTTATTACTATACCGAACATTTTGCGAACAATAAAACAAATTATTCCGCCATATAGTTAAAAATTGATTGGTCCGGCGCCGTTTTTAATCATTATTACCCCTGATAATTGACAATTTTGAATTATTTCTGTTGATATAATTTTTTTTTATTGATGGAATCGAAAGCCCATGAAAAATTAACGTACTCGTGTTTTTTCTTTTTCTTGTTAGACGAAAATTGACGGAGATATGACGTTGATGAAAGTTGATGAATTATGACGTCACACCATGCTCAGTATTTTTTAAATACCGCCAAATAAAAAAACACGTATCGATTTTTTTGAGATGTTCTACAATAAAAATCTATTTAATTTTTCTTTCCAACAGTATATCCGCCGTATTTATCGATAAGAGATTAGATTAGGTGACGTCAGAGGGAGATTATGATGAAACTATCGAAATGACAATCTAGTGTAAAGGTTATTTAAGGCAGACATTAATTTATGACGAGAATATCGATCTGGTGAAAATTTGCATTCTTTTAGCTCTTAAAAATGTAAATTTCAACGAAATAAATTAAAAATTATGCCAGTATCTGTCAGCTTGATAAACATCGGATAGGTTGGTATAATTTTACAACAAAAATCTGATTAATATCGAGATTGATTGACTAAAATTAGCTGGTTAAACTTTTCCCAAACACGAGCGTGCTGGGAAGTAAGGTCGTCACCCCTTACAGCGGTTCGCCTAATTAATAACAACTAAAAGAAAAGACAATGGGGCATTCATGAGTTGAAATCAATACTTTTAACAAAATTTCACCAGACAGGTACACAAGGAGAGTGACACCGGCCGTGATTAGCATAAAACCGAGATAATCGTCCCCCGGTTAACTTCAACTATTTGGGATATAAAGGATTATCTACGAATCTTAATTATTTTTACGTGGAAACGAGATTAATTCTCGCTCTCTTGGGTTTTATTCAAATTGCGAAATGCCGTGGCATTTGCATATATGGTGCTCATTAGAGATGGTATGAGTGGTATGGTGTTATTTATGGGCGCGTTTCGTCGACATTTTACCTTTGGTTGGATGGAAACGAGGGAAATTGTTGATTTGTTTATGTATAGCTGGTATTTTTTAATAAATTGACAGGAGCGGCAACACTGCTTCATGTCAATTCATGCTGTGTTTGACAGATGGACTACATAAAGCCACTTTAATTGTTAAGACGGCTAACTCGTCGGGCAATGTGGGAAAAAATTCAAATTGACCTTCGACATTGTGATGGTCTTATTAGATTGATAAGAGATATCTATTTTTGTCAATTAACTGTGTGGCAATATTTTACTTAATGGAAATCGCGTGAGGTTTCGTAAAACGTTTCAATTTGCTGTTATAATGACATAATTTTTAAAAATTCGTTATAATTTCTCAAATTACCTTGTGAATTTCAAACTAGCATTTTTTTATAAAGCATATATCAAGCTTCTTTTGACTCAAGTTACAACCTAACATTTCAATCGGTTTGAAATTGACAGCCAGTGAAAGTTTCAATTTGTGTTTTGACCGGCAATTTTCCAAAAAAATTGTTTTTTTTTTGTGAGGTGAAGATTTGAATCAAAGATAAAAATGCTTCAGTAAAAGAACCATCAAAGTTTTTTTGTACAAAGTTTCAAGTCAAAATTTCAAACGGTTCGAAAATGACAGTTTATTAAAATTATATGTTTAATATTTTTCAAAAATTCGCCAAAGTTTTTAAAGTTAAAATTGGGAGTGGAGATGAATATTTTTCAATAGAGAAATCTTCAAAGAAAATATAACTGAAATTTAAAGTCGAAAGTTCAAACGGTTTGAAAATGACTGCTTGTCAAAGTTACGACTAATTCGTTGTGATTTTGAGAAAAAGTTTGTGGATTTGAAACTGATATTTTTCAATAGAGGAAACTTCAAACTCATCATGACTAAAATCCCAAACGGTTTGAAAATGACAGTTTATCAAAATTGTATGTTTTTTCAAGCTCAATAATATTCAAAAGTTCGCCAAATTTTTCGAAATGAAAATTTGTAGTGGGGATGAATATTTTTCTACGGAAGAAACTTCAAAGATTATTTGACTGGAATTTTAAGCCAATATTCCGAACGGTTTAAAAATGACAAAAAATCATCAAATTTATATGTTTTTTCAAGCTCAATAATTTTTAAAAATTCGCCAAACCTTTGGAAGATAACTTTGGAAGTGGGGATGATTGTTTTTCAATAAAGGAATCCTCAAAGAACATATAACTGAAATTTCAAGCCGAAATTTCAAACGGTTTGAGAATGACAGTTTATTAAATTGATCAGTTTTTTCAAGCTAAATAATTTTTAAAAATTCACCAAAATTTTTTGTTTCAACTTTGGGAGTAGTGATAAATATTTTTCAATAGAGGAATCTTCAAAGAACATCTCACTGAAGTTTCACTCCGAAATTTCAAACGGTTTGAAAATTATATCGTGTTAAATTTACCGGTTAAATTGTAGTCTTTTTCATGTTCAGTTATTTTCAATAATTCGTCGTAGTTTCTAGAGAAAGTTTCTAGGTTTAAGACTAATATTTTTCAATAAAGGAGCGTTCAAACTACCCACGACTCAAATTTCAAGCCAAAATTTCAAACGACTTGAAAATTATAGCGCATCAAATTTTCAAGGTAAATTTTAATTTTCCAATTTTCAATAATTCGTCGTAGTTTTTGAGAAAAGATTTTAGATTTGCAAGAAATATTTTTCAATGATGAAACCTCTAAACTCCTTAGGACTAAAATTTCAAGCCAAAATTTCAAACGGTTTGAGAATTACAGTTCATTAAAATGATAAGTTTTTTCACGCTCAATAATTTTCAAAAATTCACCAAAATTTTTGGTTTTAACTTTGGGAGAAATGATGAATATTTTTCGATAAAGGAATCTTCAAAGAACATCTTACTGAAGTTTTAACCCGAAACTTTAAACGGTAACCTCAAAGTTACAAGTTGAATTTTGGCTTTTTTCATGTTGAAAAATGTTCAATAATTCGTCGTAATTTGAAAAAAAATGATGATTTTAAATTGACTTTTTTTTTCAATAAAGAAGCCTCCCAACTCCTCACGACTAAAATTTCAAGCCAAAATATCAAACGGATTGAAAATTATACCGCCTCGAAGTTACAAGTTGAATTTTTGCATTTTTCATGTTGAAACATTTTCAATAATTCGTCGTAATTTGAAAAAAAAATGAGGATTTAAAATTGCCTTTTTTTTTCAATTAAGAAACCTCCAAAATCCCCACGAGTAAAATTTCAAGCAAAAATTTCAAACGGATTGAAAATTATACCGCCTCAAAGTTACAAGTTGAATTTTTGCATTTTTCATGTTGAAAAATTTTCAATAATTCGTCGTAATTTGAAAAAAAAATGAGGATTTAAAATTGCCTTTTTTTTTCAATTAAGAAACCTCCAAAATCCCCACGAGTAAAATTTCAAGCAAAAATTTCAAACGGATTGAAAATTATACCGCCTCAAAGTTACAAGTTGAATTATGGCTTTTTTCATGATTAACAATTTTTAATAATTCGTCGTAGTTTAAAAAAAATGAGGATTTCAAATTGACTTTTTTTGTTCAATGAAGAAACCTCCAAACTCCTCACGACTAAAATCTCAAGCAAAAATCTCAAACGGTTTGAAAATTATACCGCCTCCAAGATACAAGTTGAATTTTGGCTTTTTTCATGTTCAAAAATTTTCAATAATTCGTCGTAATTTGAAAAAAAAAATGAGGATTTTATTTTAAATTGACTTTTTTTTTAATAAAGAAACCTCCAAACTCCTCACGATAAAAATTTCAAGCAAAAATTTCAAACGGATTGGAAATTATACCGCCTCAAAGTTACAAGTTGAATTTTGGCTTTTTTCATGTTCAAAAATTTTCAATAATTCGAAGTAATTTGAAAAAAAAATGAGGATTATAAATTTAATTTTTTTTTCAATAAAGAAACCTCCAATCTCCTCACGACTAAAATTCCAAGCAAAAATTTAAAACGGTTTGAAAATTATAGCGCCTCAAAGTTACAAGTTGAATTTTGGTCGTTTTAATGATCAAAAATTTTCAATAATTCGTCGTAATTTTGAAAAAAATGAGGATTTTAGATTAACTTTTTTTTTTCAATAAAAAAAACCCAGGAAAAAACCACCAGACTCCTCACAACTAAAATTTCAAGCAAAAATTTCAAACGGATTAAAAATTATACGGCCTCAATGTTACAAGTTGAATTTTGGCTTTTTTCATGTTTAACAATTTTCAATAATTCGTCGTAATTTAAAAAAAAATGAGGATTTTAAATTGACTTTTTTTTTTCAATAAAGAAGCCTCCAAACTCCTCACGACTAAAATTTCAAGCAAAAATTTCAAACGGATTGAAAATTATACCGCCTCAATGTAATAAGTTGAATTTTGGCTTTTTTCATGTTGAAAAATTTTTAATAATTCGTCGTAATTTGAAAAAAAAATATGGGGATTTTTTTTCAATAAAAAAACCTTCAAACTCATCGAGTCAAAATTTCAATGGAATGATAGTTTTGAGTGGAGGTGAAAATATTTCAAAAATGTCCTCACTAAAATTTCAATCAAGTTTTGCTCATAAAAAGCCCAAATTTTCTAATAAATTGTACAAAATCACTCAAAACCCATTATTCTTAACAAATCACACTGTAATATTTTACAAAATTAAATCAAGATTTAAAATTTGAATTTTGACTTGCCGTCGGATCACAAAAAAACTGACAAAATACTCACGTTTTTCTGCAGCACATCCATATCAAAAAACCGACAATTCCTGCGATCCCTCGTGTTTTCCAAAAAGTTACACCTGAAATGGATTTTCGTTGTGAAAACCGCCACATTTGCACTTGGGGGTGGGAAAGAGGCGGCCGAAGCAACACGGATCACTTTTTCACTTTGATTTCACTGAAGTTGCCGTCGGCCAGCTAAATCCGTAGAGTCCAATTTTTTTTCATGATTGTAATGACATTACTGAACATTTGCCGTCGGACACTCACTGTAAAATTTGAAGTTTACCACACAAAGCCATAAAAATTCAAAATTTATTTGTTTTCCCCGCGGCTTTTTTCCGTTTTTGGCGGCTCATCCATATTGATTCCGGTTTCTATGAAATTTAGTCCAGATTTTCGCATGTTTTATTCAGCGAGTGTGTGGACAACGGATTGAAAATTGAATTTTTGGTTCGGGTTTTTGAAAGTCAATTGCTATTGTCACGCTGGGTTAGTTATTTTCTCACCTATTTTGTGTTTGTTTTGCCTAATAAGTGCAGAAAGTGGCATTTTTTCGCATGTAACTTTGAAAAATTGAGTTTTCCTAACTAGTGCAGAAAGTGGTATGCCACAGTTGAGTGTGAAAAAGATCCCATTTACCAATTTCCTTCAAATAATTTTAGAAATAATATGATCATCTAACATCACCGCATGGGTTCAATTTTCTACCAAGAGCAGAAAGTGATACTTTTCCAACACGACTGTATCATAGGATGAAGAAAAGTGGGACATATTTTATTTCTATGAGCCTAAATCGGCGTTGCAACATTGCGGTTCTGGCTGTATTAATTTTTCTAATAAGTGCAGAAAGTGTCACTTTACCGGTGAATTTGAGTGCCGAAAGCACAATTTTTTCACAATTCATCAAAATAAAAACTTTTTTCTTTATGACCCATTTATGGTGATGATTATTTCTTGTGCCGTCGTCGTATGGAACTATTTTTCTCATAAGTGATACATTTCCGCACGCGTTTCTAATTTCCGTATCGTAACACTGTGCAGAAAGTGGCATTTTTCCGCTCGAGGCCACTGAACTTGAATGCGGATAACATTTTTTTTTATAAGTCGCTTTTTTATAATGGTTCCTTCATGTACCGTCGTGGCATGATTTCGAACAAATTTTTTTTTTCTAGTGCAGAAAATGGCACTTTTCCGCACGCGACCACTGATGTGGAGTTCGAAAAGCACAAGATTCTATACATTTCCTCAAAATAAAGTATTATTTTTAATTTTAAACCCTTTGTTTGATGATGATTATTACATCAGCCGTCGCCGCATGGATTATTTTTTTACCAAGCGCAGAAAGTGATAAATCCCCGCACACGTTTCAAGAATACGATGCAGAAAACACTTTTTTCCTATCTCCGTTGTAACACTGAAGTTTGCTGTATTTATTTTATTTGTAAGTGCAGAAAGTGACACTTTTCCGTACCCAGCTGCAACAGTTAAGGCACTTTTTGTACATTTTCTCAAAGTTCACTGATTTTTTAACTCCAAAAGTTACATACACTATTTTTCCTATCATCGTTAAAGCTATTGAACGATTTTCCCCTGGATTTTCCTGATAAAGTGCAGAAAGTGACCCTTTTAAGCATGCAGCCGCTGAAGTTGAGTTCGGAAAACATATTCCTACATTCACTCAAAACTAAGTGATTTTTCTATTAACCCCAAAATAGTTTTTTTACAAACATTTCTTTATTTGCCGTCGCCGTTTGAGAAGGTGATACTTGGCGTGCGGCAAGCCCCTTTATCCAAAAATATTATTCAGTGCTTTGATCATTTTCTCCAAAATAAGTGAGTGCAGAAAGTGAAAATTTTTCTCCCGCAAATACAGCCGGAGAATCCAGAAAACCTTCTCCCAAATAGATTAAGAAAATGATACTTTTCCGTCGAGTGCTCAAAATAAAATTAACTACGAACCCCAAAATTGATGATTTATTTGCCGTCGCCTCATGGGCCGAAAGTTATACCTTTCCGCTCCAAAAGTTGCTATCTTCATTTTCTTAAGTGCCACAAAAGATGCAGCCGGAGAGGCCAGATTCCCCAAATAACTTCAGAAAACGATATTTTTAAATGTAGGAAGCAGAAAACCCTTGTCTTTGAAATTGATGATAAGTGCAGAAAAAGGAACTTTTCTGCATTGAACTTTCCCATTGCAGGTGGGAAGAGAGGTCCAGAATTCCAGAAGTTATAAAGATTTAATGGAACTCCTGTTAAAGATCGCATAGGAAACTGATAATTGAACCCATCGCAACTAATGAAGATTTGATTGAAGATCGCACAACTGATTCCCTGCCTGAGATCGTATAGGAAACTGGTGAAGATTTAACTGAACCCTTCTTCAGGATCGCATAACAGAAAAAGATCCCATATTTGATATCGCATGGAAACCCAATGAAGATTCAATTGAACCTTTGTTTGGAATCGCTGATCCCCCATTTGGGATCACATAACTGATGAAGTTATAACTCGACAATAATTTCAGATCGCACAGGAAACTGATGAAGATTTTTGAATCCCTGTTTGAAATCGCTTAGCTGATGAAGATTTAACTGAATCCCTGCCGGAAATCGCATAGGAAATTGATGAAGATTCAATGAAAAGAAAACTGAACCCTTAAATGTGACTCCCCCAGTGGGATCTAAACCGAAATCCCAAAGAACAACGGCTGAAGTATAAAGCTTAAAACGTTCCAAGAAGGTAGTACAGGTACCTGGCTCGTCTAGGTAGTCTGAGCAAACAAAAACAATTTACAGCCTCGAACAAATACCGAAAAAAGTTGAGATAGATTTAGAAGGATTCCACTTTTACAACCGGAGCCCCGACCATAAACCGATAAAGCCAAGAAAATACAGTAGGACGTTGTAAATATATGACAACTTTTATTGCGTACCGGATCAATTTGAAATTATTGGTAAATTCACTGATACTGATTAAGTTGATTTATTATTTTTATGGGCATTCCAGCGTGACTTGGTACCCTAGCGCTAGCGCTAGACTGCATGGACCCAATCCGACGGCAACTTAGATAATCCAGATCCGTATTGCTTAGCGTGATTAGGTCGTACCCGTGGCATCTTAGCAAACTACACTGCACAATATCCGTCTAGAGCGCGCACAGTTCACCTCAAAATTCACTAAAAAAAAACACCCGCCGCGTGCACCATCAAATTTTGCCCGATTTTTCAAAAAAACGAGGGGTTAAAACGCGTATTAGGGACTATGATACAGCGTAGATCTTGCGCGTATTGCAGTCGTCTGCCAACTGTCAATCAGTCCGACTGAGGAGGGAGAGTGGGGTTCAGATGAATGATCTGTCAGAGTGTGGCTCCGCCCTCTCGACCAATGGCGGATGAGGGTGACTATGTGCGCCCTCTTGTGATGGTTGCTAGCACTGCGCCAAAGTGGTTGCGCATCGAATGGAAGTTGGGGCATAGCATAGAGACTGGAGTTGTTTTTTGTTTTGGTAATAATGGTAATGGTGTGTTGTCGTTGTCCCTGTAGAGGCGCACGTGGATTCTGTTGGATTATTTATTTCGATTTATGATTGTTTGGATGGTTTGGTTTTGGGGGCGAGTCACTCATACGATGATTTTTCTTCTATGAATTAGCAAACGTTTCGGTTATGAGTCTATAACGTCATCAGTTCAATGAAATTTTACTGAATCACTCTTATTGCTCTTTACTTTATTTTATAAACATTGGTTTCAACTCAACATTCTGTTTTGTTTATCTTTTGGGGAATGTTGTTCATTTAATCTATGGGTATTTTTTTCAAACTGGATTTTACTTTGTCTGATGACATATATTTTTATTATTACATTATATTTTTTTATTTTGTAATGGAATTATTGTATTTTTAATAGTAATAAGGAAGGAATAGAATACATAAAATTAATGCATGGAAATCATTCAAAAATTGGAAAAAAACATATTTTCAAAAACATTCATTTTGGGGAGTTGGCACGGGTTTTTGGGACACTCTGTGTATGTTTGTTTTCCATTAACAGAGACTTGGTTTGAATATTTCATCACATGTTTTTTATTTATATAAATTGTTGAATTGTTTGGAAAATAACAAAAAAAAAATTAAAATAGAAAATATAAAAATAAGTATAAATAAATAGTCTTTAAATAAACCAAGAAATAAGTAGGTGAGCAGTTCATAACTGCATAATATTATTATGTTAAGTACGTATATATTCTTTTTCTTTTAAAAGGATTTTTTTCAGTTTGATTTTTTTTTAAATAGAAGTTTGTCCCTCGTTCAATTTTTTTTATAGAGTTTTTTTAGGTGAGATTAATTAATTTTTGTTTCCTTATTGGTGATGCATGTGTTTTTATTTATTCATTATTTGTTTAGATTAATGATGTTTGTTACTTCGATTTTTCGTTTTTTTTTATTTTTGTGCTTTAATGATAATTTTGTCAATTGTGTTTTTAACGATTTGCTTCAACGTGAAAAAAAAAAGAGTTTCACAGATAATAAAAGAAAATACGTAATAGATGATGGAACAAACAGCAAAATTAAAATAATTCACCACATAATTGGAAAATTTAACAAAATCAGAACAAAATTAAAATGAGAAAACTTAAAAAATGGAAAAAACGTATTAAAATGATAAAAGCAGGGAACAAGAATAGAAAACCTTGTAAATAGTTTTTAAATCAAACTAAAAAATCAAATTGAGAATATAGGTTGTGATATATAAGTATAAAAGTCATGTAGGTATTATTTTATTAATAATAAATTATTCAACAAGTAGGAAATGGTGGTTATTACTCACGAGGATTAAGTTTGCGTAATCATCTAAGTGAGTGATAGCCATTTTCCGCGAGTAGAACACTATACTTTTTCTATGATTATTCAATAATTGAAGCGAACTTTGCAATATTTAATCTCATTTGGACGGCACTTTTTGACAACTGTACTTAAAGTGAGGTTAGGTTGTGACCACAATGACTATAAAACAAGTATGGACGGTCGAATGGGCTGTTTCAAAATGATGGTTGATTTTGTCGAATGTGGAGTTGATGGAGAAGCAGGTAAAAAGGTTTTTTTTTGAATATGATACTTCATAAATAATGACAGAAAAGTGTTGAAAACTTTCAAAGAAACTGAATAAGGTGGTAACACAAATATATATACACACAAAATTTATTTTTTAAAATGAAAAATAAAAAAAAATAATTGAAAATTGAATGAATAAAATA
This sequence comes from Orchestes rusci, assembly GCA_958502075.1. Lineage (NCBI taxonomy): Eukaryota > Metazoa > Arthropoda > Insecta > Coleoptera > Curculionidae > Orchestes > Orchestes rusci. The sequence continues at coordinate 20,851,080 of OY293313.1, read as the reverse complement.
TACCACAAAAAATTAGGGTTAAAATCTGTAAATTATCATTATAAGGGAAATAATAAAGATATAAGTGAGCAATTTATTTTTTCTACAAGTGTGCGCAAAGTGACATTTTCCCGCACTGAAATGTCAACTTGAATACCTACCAGTTTGTTGTTTTAAAATTTATTTCCATACCAACCAAATTTTGAATAATGCACAAAATGTTATTGATACTTTCCATCAGTCGAAATAAAAGACATGATTCTGTTTTGCGTTAAAAAACACTATATTCGCGTATTCGTGATTTTGCAACCGATGTGATGAGGAGGAATTTAGGCAGAAATATATGAGTATGACAGATTAATCATTGCTGCATCTGTGCGCAACGTTGCCAAGTTTTTTATTTAGGCAGAACATTTTTATTAAAAGTCTTTCGATTATGATTAGTGAATGCTCGTGGAAAAAATATTGTTCCTGAAACATGTGCAAAGTTGGTCTAACTGCTTTTGCGTGCGGAAAAGCATCACTTTGCGCACTTGTTAGGAAAGTAACTAGATTTTTTCTTTTAAAAGCATTTTCTTCAATTTGATTACTTATGTATTTTCTTACAATCGATTTTTGTTCCTCTTGCAATAAAACCCTTTTTCATATAAACAGTTGAATTGGTTGATAAATTACAAAAATACTCACTTTTAAAAATATAAAAAAACTAATGATTGAATGAATAAATCCAAAAAAAGAATTAGAACGAAAAACCTAGGAAGGAATATTAACAAGAGTGAAAAATATTATTGAAATAATAAAAGAGGTCAGTAAGCAATTTAGAGACTCTATATACTACATGTATATTAATTTTTTTTTAAAGGACTTGATTCAATTTTTTGATAATTTTCTTTAATTTGATTTTTGTTCCTCTTGCATTCTTTTTATGTACACTATTGAGGTGAAATTGCTTTATTAAATTTTATTTATTTATTAGTGATGTGTACCTGCATTTATCTGTTTTTTATTTATTTGATTAGATGAATCATGTTCAATCATCAATATTTTTGTTAAAAGTGTTCTCCAGGATTTGATTCAAAGTGAAAAAAATAAACAAAATAGAATTCCAAAACAAAATTAAAATAAGAAAACTTGAAATATGTACATATATTTATTGATTTAAAACGTCCTTAAATAATAAAAATAATAGAAACAAGAACAAAAATCCTTAAAAATAGTTTTTAAATGCGGAGTAAAAAAATTAAATACATATAGGAAAGGAATAAAAAGTAAAAACAAACAACATTCAACAGAAATCATCCAAAAGGTGGAAAAAGAAGATAAAAATACATCACAAATCACAATAACTCCGAAATTTTGATAAAACCATTGGACAGAATTTAATCCTATAGAAATAATTGTAAAAAAAGTAACATTTTCTTTATAAATTTAAAAATATGAATAATGACGTGGAATAAAGAAAAACTACAAATATGTAGGTATAAATAAATCTTGATGGAAAACTAAAAAAAATTCTTAAAATAATAAAAGAAGTAAGTCATTTATTTGTTTGGCTCTATTATATTAGTTTTTTTGTTTTGAAACGTTTTTCTTCAATTTGGTTATTTTTTTATCGTATTAATAGTTTTTTTGCACTGAACATTGTTTATTCCTATTTCCTATAATATGTATATTTTTACTATTTTGTATGAATTTTGATAAACATTTTTTTTTAGTAGTTTATTGTCCCTTTTCCCAATTTCTTTTTCAACTAAATTATTGAGGTGCGATTAATTGAGTTTTGTTTGTTTATTAGTGATATGTATTTTTATTTGTTCATTTTCTCGTTTTCTACATTTTTAAACATTCTGGTTTCTTTTAAGTTAAGATATTTTTGCTCATCGAGTTCTATAGGATTTGATTTAAAGTGAAATAGTGAAAGAACAGACAGAAAAATAAACACACCAAATTCAAAGAATTCAAAGTATTCAAAAGTCTATAACAAAATTAAAATAAAAAGAAGAAAACTTGACCAATGAACATAGCTTTTTGAAAATTAAAATAAAACTCAAAATCAAAGCTTTAAATAGTAGAAACAGTGAAAAAGTACAAAAATATAAGTAAACAACTAAATAGTTAATGATTTTGTAATTATAATAATATCTATATAATAGCTTTATAGCAAAACTAATACAATAAAATAAAAATGAAATAAAATAATTAAAGGATGATAAAACTGATAGAAATCTTCCAAGAATAATAAATAATAAGATAAATATCTTTATTAAGCAATTATAATACGATACAGTAAAATACAATGACAATCATTTAACATGAAATTCGTAAAATTATCGGCCAAATTGGCTAAACCTCCCGAATAATTGCTGAAAATATCGGCCATCCAGAAGCTAAAAACATATTAAAATATCGCTATAATCAGAAAACATTTTTGAAGGTGAGAATGTGTATTGAGTATTGAGGTTTACGTTTTGTGATGAAACCTGGCAACATCTGTGCTTTAGTGAGGTTAGTACGTTAGTATATAGTGAGTTTATTTCTCGATTTCTCAGGATAAAACCTAGCTCTGAGAATAATTTTTATTCCAAATTGTGTTTTATTGATAAACAATGACTAAAAACTTCGGACATTTGGTCATTTCACCGGCAAGTAAAGAAAAACAAACCAGGCCTCCAAAAATACAGCAAAATTAAAATAAAATATGAACACAACTTCTTTAAAAAGTGTAAAAAGAGTTAAATAATAAAAAGATGCACAAAAATATTTCAAACTAATACATTATAATAAAAATGTGAAAAATAATTAAAATAAAAAAACCCCCAAAACAAATTTAATTGAATACTCTGCTATCTAAGCTTATCCAGAAATTTCAATGCAATAAACAAAAACCGAAATATCCGAATACGTCTTGCACCATAAGATTTCCCATTAAACTCCCTACTTTACTCCCTATATTCGTCCTGGAAATAGTTCCCATGGGAGCTAAACCAACCCCTCGATCATTATTGAGTCCAGGAATCCTGCTTTGGAAGATTTCCGCTGCATAATAATTCCGGATGGATTTGGGAAATGGAAAAAAATGCCCCATTAACATTTTTTTGTAGTTTAAGTTTGTTTAATAATTTTTTTTTGTGTTATTGTATTATTAGTATTGACCCTACAAAAGAGTTCAAATCATCAAAAAATAAGTATTCTACCTGTCAAAATTTGACAGATAGAATACACTCAATAACCTGATGATGAATCATTAACAGAAGAAACGTATATCCAAGCCAAATAAAACTTTAAAACCAATATCGATACAAAACAGATCGGCGTCCTCCATAAATTCCTGATGGACACCGTCCGGACGCTAAACGTCCGTGTCGGGACAGTGGCGCGATACTGTTGCGGTTTTCCGCGTTAAATAATAAAAAATGCCCGTTTTTCCATTGGGGTTTGGCAATTTTCCTACTAGTTTTCCCCGGGTTTAAATGTTTAACAAGAATGCGTGTGTGTGGAAATTGACATGCGGCCGCCGCACATCCACGCACTGAATTCTTCATGAGCCAAATTGATTTTAAAGTGGAACAGCCGGGTTTTTTCGGTGTTTTACATTTTTTTTGGGGTCTGTTGTGTTTACATGATTTTAGTGGTTTTCTGGGAGCAAGGACATTCAGCAGACAAAATAGTAAATTATGGGTTCGTGAACAGATATTTCCATTACCTACTGTTCAAGGTATCATTATAAATACACGTGGTAAATTTCGCGGTAAGAGATCCCTACTTCTGGCAACACTGTTATCTTGAATGAATACACGCAGACTGACAACTGACTACGCAGGTGACAAATATTGTACTGGATATCTTTGTTTTTAACTTAAATATCAGTACAATCCGCACAATTATTGAAACGCTTCCTGTCCCTAGTGTGTATTCAAATAGCGCACGGTGGCGCCCTCACATCGGTCGTTAACCGAAGATTCCCGATCAAATTTCACAGAAAATGCATTTGACTTGACTGTAGCGCCGAATGAATACACACATGGGCTGGGGCAGACTGACTCGGAGAAGATGCCAAAGGCGCCGGAGGTTTGTGTTCATGGATAACGATATTTTTTCACTTGTTTATTCACTCTCGATCTAATTTTTTTTCTTGTTTACGCTTATGGCACGAGCACACCTGATTCAATCATTTCAAGGTCAAATCTGTGACCTTCAAAAGCTTTCACTCAGTTCTGCAAGATCTCATGGGTGACAGTGATTTCTGTACAGAAAATATTTTCTGGAGACGGACCTATGATGCAGTATGATATTGTGCAAGATTTTCCTTGATTAGATACAAATTCAAGAATGTCAAGGTCAAAGAGTTTTGACAAGGTCTGGTAATTTTCCCAACATAATTAGGGAGAATTTATTCTGGTTTCGGTCCTGGATGAGGTATGAGGTTGCGAATGATTTACCTTGATTGCTTACAAGCTTAAGCATTTCAAGGACAAGTGGGTGACCTTCAACAACTTCCATTCTCCTTTGAAAAAGTCACACAGTTAACTTTCGAAACATTTGTGAAAAATTGAGATTGCGTGTGATTTTTCGCGAATATATAAAACAATAGAGAACCTCAAGGAAAAGTCTGTGACCTTCGACAAGGTCACAAATTTGACTTTAGGGTTTTTCGGTTTTATACTTGACACATTTTCAGAAATTGATTCTGGAGTTGAGATATGCAATTGCGCGTGATTTTCACCATCAGTTATATAAATAAAGAAGAATTCCAAGGTCAAATATTTGACCTTTGATTACCCCTAATGACCTTTGACAAGGTACCAGAGTCTTTGATTTTTCTTTGTCGCATAATAATTCTCCTCGATTACACAAAAAAAAAAAAATAACAAGGTCAAGTGTGTAACCCATTCACCTTCGACAAGGTCACAATGTTAACTTTCATTTTTCATAATTATTAATCATTTTACGTGAGAAAGTTCAGAAAATTAATTTTTTAATATTGATATATGAGATTGCGCATGATTTTTGCCAATCAAAGGTCAAATCTGTGACTCTGACTCACCTTTGACAAGGCCACAATTTTGATTTTTTTTCTTCTTTCGAGGCATAATTAAGTATGGTTAAAAAATTGAAATATGCGATTGCGCATGATTTTCCAAAATATATATTTTAAAAAAATGCTCAAGGTCAAATATGTGACCTTCAATAACCCCCGAACTCCTTTGATAAGGTGACAGATTTTTTATTCGCATGATTTTTCTCAATTAGACAACAAAATCAAGCATTCCACTGACCTTCAACAAGGTGACAATAACGCACCTTCAATTTTTCTCAACCATACGAAACACAGTTTCACTTCATATGATTTTCCCTAATCTTATATGTACAAATAATTCTAAGGTCAAATGTGTGACCTTCAATAACTTCCACTCACCTTTGTAAAGTTTTTTTTGGGGATTATTTGATTATCTTTTCTTTCGGATACATTTATCAATTATACAACAAAAATCAAGCAATTCAAGGTCAAGGTGACCTCCACTGACCATCGACAAGGTCACACAACTTTCTCCTTCTCAATTATATGAGACACATGTTCAAAAAATTAATTTTACAGTTGAAATATGAGTTTGCCCCAGTTATTTCAAGGTCAAATATGTGACCTTGACCCACCTTTGACTAGGACACAAAGTGTGATTTTTTCACTACTCTTATATTTATTCTGAAGTTGAAATATGAGATTGCGCATGATTTTTTTGTATTATAAACAATGAAGAATTCCAAGGTGACCTTCAATGACCCCAACGCACCCTTAGCAAAGTCTATTAACTTTAATTTAATGTTTTTCACTTTTCGTTAAATATTTGGTAAACTGATGTGTTTATCGAAAATTAGCAGGGGAGTTAAGTTGAAGAAAATTAATTTTTACATAAAGAATTGTAATAAATTGTACGATATACGTGAAATGTCATTAAACTACTCGTCTTAACTCGTACTTTAATAAGTCATTTTCCGGCCTAGTAACGTAAATCATTATTTTGAACAAACTTTCACTTTTTGTTAAATATTTCAAGAGAGTGAAGTTGAAAAAACAGGTTGATGAGATACAGGAAGTTAAAAAAATAAAGGGATATGTAAATAATCGACAATCTTTAATTTTGCAAATAAATAACTATAGATATTTTTTATACAGGGAGTTGAAGAAAACTTGTCAACTTCCACATTTTGTATACCTATATGTTAAATAAGGTTGTAGATATAAAAAAATATGTTACAAAACCAACCAAAAATTTGTCAGGTCAAAAAAAAACGTAACCTAATCCTGGTCCGATTGTAATGGTAATATCAAAAAGCCGAATTAATTTATTCGATACCTTTTTCGAGTCGACCCTCGCCAGTCAGGTTTGTCACCTGTTCAATAGGAAAAGGTCCGTCGTAAATCACCGGAGCCCGAACAAAAGTCGTACTGTGAAATTTCGAAAAATTTTATGGGAAAAAGTTTCAAGAGCCACCGATGGGGTATTTTGACTTTTCGAATAGTTTATGGCCACTTTGATCTAGTCGAACAAAATAGAATGTGTTGCTTGCCGTCGGAAGGCGACAAAATGGTGTTATATCAACCATAATGGATAGTTTGCACAAATAGATTTATAGTAGTAATTTACGTTACTAGGACGGGAAATTACTTACTAAAGTACAAGTCAACAGGCAATTTCTAGACGAATTTCGATGAGGTGTCAAATTTCCAAAAAAAAATAAATTTGATGGGGGTTTTTGAAAAATGAAGCTGACTCAGCTGCATTGATTTTTCATAGATCAAACAACAAAGTTTTTTTAAATAATCTAGAGCACAAATCACCCCTCCAAGTGAATTTGCCATAAATTTACAAATTATTTTCGATGAGGTGTCAACTTCCCAAAAAAATTTCTTTGAAGGGGGTTTTCTGAAAAATGTAGCTGACTCAGCTGCATGGATTTTTCATAGATCAAAGAACAAAGTTTTTTAAATAATCTAGAGCAAAAATCACCTCTTCAAGTGAATTTGCCATAAAGTTACAAATTATTTTCGATGAGGTGTCAACTTTCCCAAAAAAATATGTTTGACGGGGGTTTTCTGAAAAATGTAGCTGACTCAGCTGCATGGATTTTTCATAGATCAAAGAACAAAGTTTTTTAAATAATCTAGAGCAAAAATCACCTCTTCAAGTGAATTTGCCATAAAGTTACAAACTATTTTCGATGAGGTGTCAACTTTCCCAAAAAAATATGTTTGACGGGGGTTTTCTGAAAAATGTAGCTGACTCAGCTGCATGGATTTTTCATAGATCAAAGAACAAAGTTTTTTAAATAATCTAGAGCAAAAATCACCTCTTCAAGTGAATTTGCCATAAAGTTACAAACTATTTTCGATGAGGTGTCAACTTTCCCAAAAAAATATGTTTGACGGGGGTTTTCTGAAAAATGTAGCTGACTCAGCTGCATGGATTTTTCATAGATCAAAGAACAAAGTTTTTTAAATAATCTAGAGCAAAAATCACCTCTTCAAGTGAATTTGCCATAAAGTTACAAACTATTTTCGATGAGGTGTCAACTTTCCCAAAAAAATATGTTTGACGGGGGTTTTCTGAAAAATGTAGCTGACTCAGCTGCATGGATTTTTCATAGATCAAAGAACAAAGTTTTTTAAATAATCTAGAGCAAAAATCACCTCTTCAAGTGAATTTGCCATAAAGTTACAAACTATTTTCGATGAGGTGTCAACTTTCCCAAAAAAATATGTTTGACGGGGGTTTTCTGAAAAATGTAGCTAACTCAGCTGCATGGATTTTTCATAGATCAAAGAACAAAGTTTTTTAAATAATCTAGAGCAAAAATCACCTCTTCAAGTGAATTTGCCATAAAGTTACAAAATATTTTCGATGAGGTGTCAACTTTCCCAAAAAAATATGTTTGACGGGGGTTTTCTGAAAAATGTAGCTGACTCAGCTGCATGGATTTTTCATAGATCAAAGAACAAAGTTTTTTAAATAATCTAGAGCAAAAATCACCTCTTCAAGTGAATTTGCCATAAAGTTACAAACTATTTTCGATGAGGTGTCAACTTTCCCAAAAAAATATGTTTGACGGGGGTTTTCTGAAAAATGTAGCTGACTCAGCTGCATGGATTTTTCATAGATCAAAGAACAAAGTTTTTTAAATAATCTAGAGCAAAAATCACCTCTTCAAGTGAATTTGCCATAAAGTTACAAACTATTTTCGATGAGGTGTCAACTTTCCCAAAAAAATATGTTTGACGGGGGTTTTCTGAAAAATGTAGCTGACTCAGCTGCATGGATTTTTCATAGATCAAAGAACAAAGTTTTTTAAATAATCTAGAGCAAAAATCACCTCTTCAAGTGAATTTGCCATAAAGTTACAAACTATTTTCGATGAGGTGTCAACTTTCCCAAAAAAATATGTTTGACGGGGGTTTTCTGAAAAATGTAGCTGACTCAGCTGCATGGATTTTTCATAGATCAAAGAACAAAGTTTTTTAAATAATCTAGAGCAAAAATCACCTCTTCAAGTGAATTTGCCATAAAGTTACAAATTATTTTCGATGAGGTGTCAACTTTCCCAAAAAAATATGTTTGACGGGGGTTTTCTGAAAAATGTAGCTGACTCAGCTGCATGGATTTTTCATAGATCAAAGAACAAAGTTTTTTAAATAATCTAGAGCAAAAATCACCTCTTCAAGTGAATTTGCCATAAAGTTACAAATTATTTTCGATGAGGTGTCAACTTTCCCAAAAAAATATGTTTGACGGGGGTTTTCTGAAAAATGTAGCTGACTCAGCTGCATGGATTTTTCATAGATCAAAGAACAAAGTTTTTTAAATAATCTAGAGCAAAAATCACCTCTTCAAGTGAATTTGCCATAAAGTTACAAATTATTTTCGATGAGGTGTCAACTTTCCCAAAAAAATATGTTTGACGGGGGTTTTCTGAAAAATGTAGCTGACTCAGCTGCATGGATTTTTCATAGATCAAACAACAAAGTTTTTTAAATAATCTAGAGCAAAAATCACCCCTCCAAGTGAATTTGCCATAAAGTTACAAATTATTTTCGATTAGGTGTCAACTTCCCAAAAAAATTTCTTTGAAGGGGGTTTTCTGAAAAATGTAGCTAACTCAGCTGCATGGATTTTTCATAGATCAAACAACAAAGTTTTTTAAATAATCTAGAGCAAAAATCACCTCTTCAAGTGAATTTGCCATAAAGTTACAAATTATTTTCGATGAGGTGTCAACTTCCCCAAAAAATTTCCTTGAAGGGGGTTTTCTGAAAAATGTAGCTGACTCAGCTGCATGGATTTTTCATAGATCAAACAACAAAGTTTTTTAAATAATCTAGAGCAAAAATCACCTCTTCAAGTGAATTTGCCATAAAGTTACAAATTATTTTCGATGAGGAGTCAACTTCCCAAAAAAATTTCTTTGGAGGGGGTTTTCTGAAAAATGTAGCTGACTCAGCTGCATGGATTTTTCATAGATCAAAGAACAAAGTTTTTTAAATAATCTAGAGCAAAAATCACCTCTTCAAGTGAATTTGCCATAAAGTTACAAATTATTTTCGATGAGGTGTCAACTTTCCCAAAAAAATATGTTTGACGGGGGTTTTCTGAAAAATGTAGCTGACTCAGCTGCATGGATTTTTCATAGATCAAACAACAAAGTTTTTTAAATAATCTAGAGCAAAAATCACCCCTCCAAGTGAATTTGCCATAAAGTTACAAATTATTTTCGATTAGGTGTCAACTTCCCAAAAAAATTTCTTTGAAGGGGGTTTTCTGAAAAATGTAGCTAACTCAGCTGCATGGATTTTTCATAGATCAAACAACAAAGTTTTTTAAATAATCTAGAGCAAAAATCACCTCTTCAAGTGAATTTGCCATAAAGTTACTAATTATTTTCGATGAGGTGTCAACTTTCCCAAAAAAATATGTTTGACGGGGGTTTTCTGAAAAATGTAGCTGACTCAGCTGCATGGATTTTTCATAGATCAAACAACAAAGTTTTTTTAAATAATCTAGAGCAAAAATCACCTCTTCAAGTGAATTTGCCATAAGGTTACAAATTATTTTCGATGAGGTGTCAACTTTCCCAAAAAAATATGTTTGACGGGGGTTTTCTGAAAAATGTAGCTGACTCAGCTGCATGGATTTTTCATAGATCAAAGAACAAAGTTTTTTAAATAATCTAGAGCAAAAATCACCCCTCCAAGTGAATTTGCGAAAAAGTTATTTTCGATGACGAGTAAAATTTCAAAAAAAATAAGTTTGAGTGGGTCTTTTGAGAAATGTAGCTGACTCAGCTGCATTAATTTTTCATTAAGTGAAAAACAAAGTTTTTTAACACAATGTGGTGCAAAAATTACCCCTCCAAGTCAATTTGCCAAAAAGTTCCAAATTATTTTCGATGAGGTGTCAAGTTTCCCAAAAAAAAGTATGATGAGGGTTTTTTGAAAAATATAACTGACTCAGCTTCATGATTTTTTTAGTGTAAAACACAAAGTTTTTGAGATAATCTGGTGCAAAAATGACCTCTCCAAGAGAATTTGCCAAAAAGTTACACATTTTTTTCGATGAGTTGTCAAATTTCACAAAAATAAGTTTGATGGAGGTTTTTTAGCTGACTCAGCTTCATGATTTTTTTTTAGTGAAAAACAAAGTTTTTGTAATTATCTGATGCAAAAATCACCCTTCCAAGTAAATTTGCGAAAAAGTTACAATTTATTTCCGATGAGGATGTCGAATGAGGGTTTTTTGAAAAATGTAGCTGACTCAGCTGCACGAATTTTTCATGGATCAAAAAACAAAGTTTTTGAAGTAATCTTGAGCAAAATCACCCCTCTAAGTTACAAATTATTTTGGATGAGGTCAAATTTCCCAAAAATAAGTTCGATGAGGATTTTTTTAAAAATATGACTTACTTGGCTGCATGAATTTTTTATAGAGTGAAAAACAGAGTTTTTGAAATAATCTGGTGCAAAAATCTTCCTCCCAAGTGAATTTGCCCAAAAATTAAAAATTAATTTCAATGAGTTGTTTAATTTCCCAAAAAAAAAGTTTGATGAGAGTCTTTTGACAAATTTAGCTGACTCAACTTCATGAATTTTTCATATAGAAAAAACCAAAGTTTTTTTAAACAATCTGGTGCAAAAATCATCCCTCCAAGTGAATTTTCCAAAAAGTTAAAAATTAATTTCAATGAGTTGTTAAATTTCCCAAAAAATAAGTTTGATGAGAGTTTTTTGGCAAATTTAGCTTACTCAACTTCATGAATTTTTCATATAGAAAAAAACAGAGTTTTTTAAACAATCTGGTGCAAAATCATCCCTCCAAGTGAATATTCCAAAAACTTATGAATTATTTTCGATGACGTGTCAAATTTCCCCAAAAAAAAATTCGAGAGTATTTTAAAAAAAATATAGATGCCTCAGCTCCATGAATTTTTCATAAAGTAAAAGACAAAACAGAAAAGTTGCGTTGAATCGACCTATTTAACCTTCGAGTTATATTTTTTTAAAATTATTATTGTTCATTTTCATGGATTCTTCAACTTCAAGTCGATGTCACTCCCAAACTTTCGGAGACACCCTGTATATTTTTTTGGTGATTTTGACAGAAAAACTGACGCAGAATCGATTGGTAAAAACCGCATAAGTCTATCGATTTTATCTTTTGAGATATGATTTTTTTTAAGTTGTTCATTTTTATAGAATTTCCAAACTTTCGTAGACACCTTGTATATTTTTTGTGGTGATTTTTACAGAAAAATTGACGCTAAATCCACTGCTTAAAACCGCAAAAGTCTATCTCTGATCTTTCATCTTTCAAGTTATGACTTTTCTAAAATTGTTCATTTTTTTAATTTAAGTCGATTTCACTCCCAAACTTTCGGAGACACCCTGTATATTTTTTTGGTGATTTTGACAGAAAAACTGACGCTGAATCCACTGGTGAAAACCGCAAAAGTCTTTCTCTTTTATCTTTTGAGTTACGATTTTTTTTTAATTGTGATTTTTATAGAATTTCCAAATTTAAGACGATTTCACTTCCCAACTTCCTAAAACACCCTGTATATTTTTTTGGTGATTTTGACAGATAAATTAATGCTGTGATACACAAGACGTGTCGATGTTGGAAACCTAGTTCCATTGTCTAAGACGTCTACGTACAAAAAACGCACCGTCACCGTGATTAGGAAATTGAGAAAGAGCTTCGCGGTTACTTAACTCAACTACGCATGATAACGAGCGTAATGACGTCACACGTGGATACTCTAGTCACGCCCCGTTTTCGGTCATATAGTCGTTCACGGTTTAGAACAATAAAATGTTTGGTATATTTTTGGTCATATCAACAAAACCATACATCCCCGAAGCTTCGGAATTCCAATTTGACCCCCGACCATATCCATCAACCCATTACAAGGCATTTCTACCCAAATTACGCCATTTATATACGCACTCCGCTTATCCGAACACGTCTAGCACCTTATAAAATTGTTTTATTGCCCCGATGATTATCATTTCTGTATCTTGTTACATCTGTTTTTAATAAGCCAAATTTATGGTCCACGTCCTCACCCACTGGACATAAATCAAAAAATTGCCCTAATGACACGTTTCTGTCCGGGCAACAGCTATAATAATAATAATTACAATAATTTACCTAAAAACGTTAAAGCCCACAAGAATCGGAGCAAATTATACCGTGTTGTCCGGGGTAACAAATCATTTTTTTCATTTCTGACAGGTTGGTATGTTATGGTGGAATTGATTTTGCTAAAGAGGGGAGGCAATTAAATTTGACGTGAATAGTTGAAAAAGGGAAAATGGCTCGTCTTGTCGAAATGCTGAATTTCGAGCCTGTCAGCGTGTCAGCATTTTAGCTGACTGGCGTCGGGAAATCACTTATTCACGTCAAAATGTGATTTATACGCGAGTTTGATCATTTTTTGGTCTTTTTTCCAGCCAGTCTGGGTTTTATTAGTTGGTTTCAGGTGCAAATGAAGAAAAAATTGTTGGCCTACCCCCGAAGATGCCTGACCTTTGTTTTATCCTGATGATAACGATATGGAACTGGTTTTTATGTGGTGGTCAATCTTTCATTCATTGCAATGGATTCTTTTTGATTTTCATTTTGCTCATAACAAAACTGTCTCGCAACACTGCATGCTAGACGTTTTGACAGAAAGCGTTGTTGCCATTCTCCACTTTCCATGTTGATCTTCTTGAAACTCGAGCGGATTGGAAAAGGAAGCTAAAACGAGTTCTATAAGAGACGAGTCTAAATCAATCTACAGAAAATAGCCACGTCCTGGCAACACTGTTTAGGCTTCAAATAAACGAACGTTTTGACTTTGACAGAAGGCAACGTTGCCATTACATGGTCTGGTGATCCTTGCGGACCTTTTTGTATTAAATAACTATACCAAATTCTCATGTTTTTAATAAAGTTTCATCAATTAGAAACTGTCCTTTGGGGATTTAGCAATGAGTTTGACAAATAAGTGTTAATTTTTGGTCAGTTTTGGTTAATTTTAGGTTAGTTTGTGTCATTTTACGTTTATTTTGGGTTAGATTTGGTTATTTCACGTTAGTTTTAGTCGGTTTTGGATACTTATGGGTTATAGTTTTGCGTTAGTTTGGTCAAGATTTGTGTTTTGGTCAGTTTTGGGTTATTTAGCGGTTGGTCGATTTTGGTTTAGTTTTTGTCAATTTTGAGTTAATTTGGGTTATTCTACGTAAGTTATAGTCAAATAAGTGTTCATTTTGGGTCAGATTTGGTTACTTTTGGGTTAGATTTGATTAGTTTGAGTCATTTTATATTAATTTTGGGTTGGATTTGGTTATTTTACGTCAGGTTTTGTCAGTTTCAAGTTAGTTTGGTACATTTTACGTTAGTTTTAGTCAGTTTTGGGTTGGTTTTGATAATTTTTAATAAGATCTGGTGAGTTTTGAGCCATTTTTCGTTAGTTTTTGGTCAATTAAGCGTTGATTTGGGTTATTCCATGTTAGTTTTGGTTGAATTATTGTTAATTTTGGGTCAGTTTTGGTTAAGTTTGGTAATTTGGGTTATTTCATGTTAGTTTTACTTATAAATTAGTGTTAATTTTGAGGCAGTTTTGGTTACTTTTGAGTTAGCTAACCAAGTTTGGGGCATTTTATGTTGATTTTGGGTTAAAGTTGGTTATTTTACGTTAGGTTTGGTCAGTTTTGAGTTTGGTACATTTTGAGTTAGTTTTTGGTTACTTTTAGTCAGTTTTGGTCACTTTAGGGATAGTTTTGGTCATTTTACGTTAGGTCTGGTGAACTTTGGGTCATTTTGCGTTAGTTTTACTCGGTTTTGGATACTTATGGGTTAGTTTTGGTTAGCTTGGGTAAGTTTACGTTAGTTTCAATTGAGTTTGTCTTTTTGCGTTGGTTTCAGTTATTTTATGTTATTTTGCGTGAGTTTTGGTCAATTTTGCGTCATATTGAGTTATTCTATGTAAGTTTTGGTCAGATTAGTGTGGATTTTTGGTCATTTTTGGATAAGCTTTGGTTAGTTTGAATTATTTTATCAATTTTGGGTTAGATTTGGTTATTTTACGTTGGGTTTGGTCAGTTTCAAGTTAGTTTGGTACATTTTACGTTAGTTTTAGTCAGTTTTTGGTTAGTTTTGGTCTGTTCAGGTTATATTTGGTTGGTTTTGGTCATTTTGGAAAGTATTGTCAATTTGGCTAAGTTTTGGTCAGTTTTGGTATAGTTTTGGTCATTTTAAGTTAGGTCTGGTGAGTTTTGGGTCATTTTGCGTTAGTTTTAGTCGGTTTTGGATACTTATGGGTTAGTTTTGGTTAGCTTGGGTAAGTTTACGTTAGTTTCAATTGAGTTTGTCTTTTTGCGTTTGTTTCAGTTATTTTATGTTATTTTGCGTGAGTTTTGCTCAATTTTGCGTCATATTGAGTTATTCTATGTAAGTTTTGGTCAGATTAGTGTGGATTTTTGGTCATTTTTGGATAAGCTTTGGTTAGTTTGAGTCATTTTATTAATTTTGGGTTAGATTTGGTTATTTTACATTGGGTTTGGTCACTTTCAAGTTAGTTTGGTGAATTTTACATTAGTTTTAGTCAGTTTTTGGTGAGTTTTGGGCCATTTTTCGTTAGTTTGGGTTACTTCATGTTAGTTTTAGTTAAATTAGTGTTAATTTTGAGGCAGTTTTGGTTACTTTTGAGTAAGCTAACCAAGTTTGGGGCATTTTATGTTGATTTTGAGTTAAAGTTGGTTGTTTTACGTTAATTTTAGTCAGTTTTTGGTCATTTTCCATCAGATCTGGTGAGTTTTGGGCCATTTTTCGTCAGTTTGGGTTACTTCATGTTAGTTTTAGTTAAATTAGTGTTAATTTTGAGGCAGTTTTGGTTACTTTTGAGTAAGCTAATCAAGTTTGGGGCATTTTATGTTGATTTTGAGTTAAAGTTGGTTATTTTACGTTAATTTTAGTCAGTTTTTGGTTAGTTTTGGTCATTCTCCATTAGATCTGGTGAGTTTTGGGCCTTTTTCGTTAGTTTGGGTTATTTCATGTTAGTTTTAGTTAAATTAGTGTTAATTTTGAGGCAGTTTTGGTTACTTTTGAGTAAGCTAACCAAGTTTGGGGATTTTATGTTGATTTTGGGTTAAAGTTGGTTATTTTACGTTAATTTTAGTCAGTTTTTGGTTAGTTTTGGTCATTCTCCATTAGATCTGGTGAGTTTTGGGCCATTTTTCGTTAGTTTGGGTTATTTCATGTTAGTTTTAGTTAAATCAGTGTTAATTTCGGGGCAGTTTTGGTTACTTTTAAGTTAGCTAACCAAGTTTGGGGCATTTTATGTTTATTTTGGGTTAATTTGATTATTTTACGTTAGATTTGGTCAATTTGAGTTTGGTTCATTTTGAGTTAGTTTTTGGTTACTTTTAGTCAGTTTTGGTCAGTTTTGGGATAGTTTTGGTCATTTTACGTTAGGTTTGGTGAACTTTGGGTCATTTGCGTTAGTTTTAGTCGGTTTTGGATACTTATGGGTTAGTTTTGGTTAGCTTGAGGAAGTTTACGTTAGTTTCAAGTGAGTTTCACTCTTTTTACGTTTGTTTCAGTTATTTTGCGTAAGTTTTGGTCAATTTGAGTTATTCTATGTGAGTTTTGGTCAGATTAGTGTGGATTTTTGGTCATTTTTGGATAAGCTTTGATTAGAGTAATTTTATTAATTTTGGGTTAGATTTGATTATTTTACGTTGAGTTTGGTCAGTTTCAAGTTAGGTTGGTACATTTTACGTTAGTTTTAGTCAGTTTTTGGTTAGTTTTGGTCATTTTCCATTAGATCTGGTGAGTTTTGGGCCATTTTTTGTTAGTTTGGGTTATTTCATGTTAGTTTTAGTTAAATCAGTGTTAATTTTGGGGCAGTTTTGGCTACTTTTGAGTTAGCTAACCAAGTTTGGGACATTTTATGTTAATTTTTGGTTAGTTTTAGTCATTTTTGGGAGAGTTCTGGTCATTTTACATTAGGTCTGTTGGGTTTATCTTGAGTTAGTTTTGGTTGAGTTTGAGTCTTTTTGCGTTCGTTTCAGTTATTTTACGTTACTTTTTGTTTAGTTTTAGGTCTGTTTTGGTTACTTCTGGGCTGATTTGGGTCATTTCACGTTTGTTGTGCAAGATTTGTGTTTTGGTCAATTTCGGGTTAATTTTGGGTTAGTTTTTTTTGGCAAAAATTAATGAAGCGTGTTAATTTGTAAAACTAAAATCCAATTCACCAGTTAATTATTTTTTAATGCTTTGATGTGGATTTTTTGTTTATTTTCGAGTTATATTGTTTTCTATCAGTCTGTTTCATATAGTTTTGATGATTCTTATTGACTATAAAGTTATAAAGACAAAATTATAATTTTTTATATTTTTTAAAAGTTCAGGTGAGTTTGGCAACATTGCATTGAAGCCTGTCACGCAAAGGAGTTTTAGCACTCAAATCAAAGATTCACACTACACGTGATCAGACCATGCGCAATGATGTCTGATCACGTTCACTTAATTTAATGTGGGAACTATTTAAACTACTTCACCGTTAAAGGAATACATACACAGAGTGTCCCGAAAACCCGTGTCATCTACCCAAAGTGAATGTTTTTAAAATTGACATCCTTCCGTTAGATAGTCGATTAAATTTGTAATTTTTATAAAGAAAAAAACAACAGCTAAAAGCTAAAATTTAAGAAGAAGAAACATTGCAAAATGATATTATTGGAAATATTTGAAAAACATGATTACGCTTACGCAGGTGAAAAAACAAAAACAGAGTCAGAAATTGGCTCAACAAAATGGACACCACAAGAAAAAACTATAAAACTAATCAACGTAAGAAACAAAAAACTAATAAAAATACTGCAGAATTATTATAAAAAAGCTGAATTTATTTTTTTATTCATAGTTATTTGGATCTGGTTTGTCGTTCGGAATGCAACTGATGTTTTTAGTTCAAATTCCATAGAAAAATTTCCAAACTGTATTATTGTGTCCATTACATGATGTCCCATTATTCCTAATCAAATATTGCACTTGTAACAAAGCCAATTAAAAAATTAAGCCAATTTAATTAATTACACACATTTTAGCACCAGAAAAAAAAACTCTTCAACGACCTTCTCATATTTCCTGCAATCTCCCATTGCCAAAGTCGTTTTGCTTTTTTTCACGGACAAAATACCATCATTTTTCTTCATAGCGCGGCTTAACCTTTCTTGGCTCTTTTCGCCGTCCAGTTATTAACGGTTGTCATTTTTTTCTTGATTTATGTTAATGAGCCTGCATATATGATCATAATTAAAGATGCGGACAAGACAAGGTAGACGCGAGATGAGAGGTCATACCTGATGATTATCTGACGTGAGATATGGTTGATGAGGAGAACATGCTTGTGATATTTTTTTAACCTTTCTAATCAAAACACACCTTCAAAATATGCTACATATGACCAAAAACGGGGCGTGGCTAAAGTATATCAATGTTACGTTGATTTCACAATTTCAGTCGATTGGACTGGATTGACGGGACAACGGAACTAGAGTTTCAACAGGGATATAGAGTGCAAATAACATAAGACCACTTTTTGTCTAATATCTTGAAAATAAAACTTTATATGGAAAAATGCTTCAGACAAAAGTTGTGGAGAATTTGATTTTCTATAGTTTTCATGGATTGTAATTTTTCTGTAAAAAGTCCCATTTTTGAGATAATCGACCCGAAAGTTGCTTGTGGATGTTGGTGCTGATAGCATAAGACATCACTTTTTGCCTAATATCATAAAAACAGTACTTTCTACGAAAAAATCGTTAGAACAAAACTTGTTGAAAATTGAATTTTCTATAATTTTGGTCTCTTGTAATTATTCTGTAAAAAGTCCCATTTTTGATATAATCGACCAGAAAGTTGCTTGTGGATGTTGGTGCTGATAGCATAAGACATCACTTTTTGCCTAATATCATGAAAACCGTACTTTCTACAAAAAAATCGTTAGAACAAATCTTGTTGAAAATTGAATTTTCTATAATTTTGGTCTCTTGTAATTATTCTGTAAAAAGTCCCATTTTTGAGATAATCGACCCGAAAGTTGCTTGTGGATGTTGATGTTGATAGCATAAGACATCACTTTTTGCCTAATATCATGAAAACAGTACTTTATACGAAAAAATCGTTAGAACAAAACTTGTTGAAAATTGAATTTTCTATAATTTTGATCTCTTGTAATTTTTCTGTAAAAAGTCCCATTTTTGAGATAATCGACCCGAAAGTTGCTTGTGGATGTTGGTGCTGATAGCATAAGACATCACTTTTTGCCCAATATCATGAAAACAGTACTTTCTACGAAAAAATCGTATGAACAAAACTTGTTGAAAATTGAATTTCCTATAATTTTGATCTCTTGTAATTATTCTGTAAAAAGTCTCATTTTTGAGATAATCGACTCGAAAGTTGATCGTGGAGCTGGTACTGATAGCATAAGACATCACTTTTTGCCCAATATCTTGAAATTCTCTCTAAAACAAAATGCTTCAAATGAAAGTTGTTGAGAATTTAATTTTCTATAATTTTCATTATTTACAATTTTTCTATCAAAAGTACGCTTTTTGAGATAATCGACTCGGAAGTTCACAAAAATGTGTTCAATGTTGCCACGTTTCAAGTGTTTACAATATAAAAGTATGACAACATGGTTTAACAGTTCAGTGGTGGCTTGATTTGAAATTTTACATCATAAAAAATGGGAAAACGGACTGACCATTGACATAAGTGACAGCTTAGATTATAAGCCATATTGAATAATATTGCCTGATTTCAGAAATGTAGGTATTTGACAAATGACATTTCACAATGTTGCCACATTTAAAAATTTCACAATATAAATGTGTAGCAACACGACTTGACAATAATTATTGACATAAGTGACAAATGACATTATTTTTGAGCTGTGTTGCCACGTTCAAAACATTATTTTCTGACAAATAACCATTGACTTTAATATAAAACTCAATGCAAATAACAGTTCAATGTTGCCATGTCAAAACCGAACGAACGCTGTAACAAAACTTTGGAGAGTTGATGAAACCAAACGGATTGAGATATCGGATTGAAATTTTCACAGAATATATTTCAAACCTTTCTCTATAAGTTACATGTCGAGCGGCTTGAGAAGTTCAAACCTCGCTTTCATGACAGATTTTTGAAAATTCCTTCGCAATATTTAATGTAACTTTGGAGAGTTGATGAAGATAAACGGATTGAGATATCGAATCGAGAATTCTACAGGATAAATTTCAAACCTTCCTCTATAAGTTACCTGCTGAGCGGCTTGAAAAATTCAAACCTCGCTTTCAGGACGAATTTTTCAAAATTTTCTCACAATATTTACACTTAGAACTTCGCAACTTTGGAGAGTTGATGAAACCAAACGGATTGAGATATCAGATTGAAAATTTCACAGGATAAATTTCAAACCTTCCTCTATAAGTCACATGTTGAACGGATTGAAAAATTCAAACCTCGCTTTCATGACGAGTTTTTGAAAATTTTCTCACGATATTTACCATGGAATTTTGAAAATTGAGTTGATACAAACGGATTGAAAATTTCACAGAATATATTTCAAAACCTTCTCTATAAGTTACATGTTGAGCGGCTTGAAAAATTCAAACCTTGCTATCAGGACGAATTTTTCAAAATTTTCTCACAATATCTACACATAGAACTTTGCAACTTTGGGCAGTTGATGAAACCAAACGGATTGAGATATCAGATTGAAAATTTCACAGAATATATTTCAAACCTTCCTCTATAAGTTACATGTTGAACGGCTTGAAAAATTCAAATCCCGCTTTCATGACGAGTTTTTGAAAATTTTCTCACGATATTTACCATGGAATTTTGAAAATTGAGTTGATACAAACGGATTGAGATATCGGATTGAAAATTTCACAGAATATATTTCAAAACCTTCTCTATAAGTTACATGTTGAGCGGCTTGAAAAATTCAAACCTTGCTATCAGGACGAATTTTTCAAAATTTTCTCACAATATTTACACATAGAACTTTGCAACTTTGGGGAGTTGATGAAACCAAACGGATTGAGATATCAGATTGAAAATTTCACAGAATATATTTCAAACCTTCCTCTATAAGTTACATGTTGAACGGCTTGAAAAATTCAAATCCCGCTTTCATGACGAGTTTTTGAAAATTCTCTCACGATATTTACCATGGAATTTTGAAAATTGAGTTGATACAAACGGATTGAGATATCGGATTGAAAATTTCACAGAATATATTTCAAAACCTTCTCTATAAGTTACATGTCGAGCGGCTTGAAAAATTCAAACCTTGCTTTCAGGACGAATTTTTCAAATGTTTCTCACAATATTTACACATAGAACTTTGCAACTTTGGGGAGTTGATGAAACCAAACGGATTGAGATATCAGATTGAAAATTTCACAGAATATATTTCAAACCTTCCTCTATAAGTTACATGTTGAACGGCTTGAAAAATTCAAATCCCGCTTTCATGACGAGTTTTTGAAAATTCTCTCACGATATTTACCATGGAATTTTGAATATTGAGTTGATACAAACGGATTGAGATATCGGATTGAAAATTCCACAGAATATATTTCAAAACCTCTTCTATAAGTTACATGTCGAGCGGCTTGAAAAATTCGAACCTTGCTTTCAGGACAAATTTTTCAAATTTTTCTCACAATATTTACACATAGAACTTTGCAACTTTGGGGAGTTGATGAAACCAAACGGATTGAGATATCAGATTGAAAATTTCACAGAATATATTTCAAACCTTCCTCTATAAGTTACATGTTGAACGGCTTGAAAAATTCAAATCCCGCTTTCATGACGAGTTTTTGAAAATTCTCTCACGATATTTACCATGGAATTTTGAAAATTGAGTTGATACAAACGGATTGAGATATCGGATTGAAAATTCCACAGAATATATTTCAAAACCTTCTCTATAAGTTACATGTCAAGCGGCTTGAAAAATTCAAACCTTGCTTTCAGGACGAATTTTTCAAATGTTTCTCACAATATTTACACATATATAGAACTTTGCAACTTTGGGGAGTTGATGAAACCAAACGGATTGAGATATCAGATTGAAAATTTCACAGAATATATTTCAAACCTTCCTCTATAAGTTACATGTTGAACGGCTTGAAAAATTCAAATCCCGCTTTCATGACGAGTTTTTGAAAATTCTCTCACGATATTTACTATGGAATTTTGAAAATTGAGTTGATACAAACGGATTGAGATATCGGATTGAAAATTTCACAGAATATATTCCAAAACCTTCTCTATAAGTTACATGTTGAGCGGCTTGAAAAATTCGAACCTTGCTTTCAGGACGAATTTTTCAAAATTTTCTCATAATATTTACACATAGAACATTGCAACTTTGGAGAGTTGATGAAACCAAACGGATTGAGATATCAGATTGAAAATTTCACAGGATATATTCCAAACCTTCCGCCATAAGTTACATGCTGAGCGGCTTGAAAAATTCAAACCTTGCTCTTATAAAACGAGGAATTTCGTAACTTTGGTGAAATAATAACCAAACGGATAGAGATAACGGATTGAAAATTTCACAGGATATATTTCAAACCTTCCTCTATAAGTCACATGTTGAACGGATTGAAAAATTCAAACCTCGCTTTCATGACGAGTTTTTGAAAATTTTCTCTCGATATTTACCATGGAATTTTGAAAATTGAGTTGATACAAACGGATTGAGATATCGGATTGAAAATTTCACCGAATATATTTCAAAACCTTCTCTATAAGTAACATGTTGAGCGGCTTGAAAAATTCAAACCTTGCTTTCAGGACGAATTTTTCAAAATTTTCTCACAGTATTTACACATAGAACTTTGCAACTTTGGAGTGTTGATGAAACCAAACGGATTAAGATATCAGATTGAAAATTTCACAGGATATATTTCAAACCTTCCGCCATAAGTAACATGTTGAGCGGCTTGAAAAATTCAAATCCCGCTTTCATGACGAGTTTTTGAAAATTTTCTCACGATATTTACCATGGAATTTTGAAAATTGAGTTGATACAAACGGATTGAGATATCGGATTGAAAATTTCACAAAATATATTTCAAAACCTTCTCTATAAGTTACATGTCGAGCGGCTTGAAAAATTCGAACCTTGCTTTCAGGACGAATTTTTCAAAATTTTCTCACAGTATTTACACACAGAACTTTGCAACTTTGGAGTGTTGATGAAACCAAACGGATTAAGATATCAGATTGAAAATTTCACAGGATATATTTCAAACCTTCCGCCATAAGTAACATGTTGAGCGGCTTGAAAAATTCAAATCCCGCTTTCATGACGAGTTTTTGAAAATTTTCTCACGATATTTACCATGGAATTTTGAAAATTGAGTTGATACAAACGGATTGAGATATCGGATTGAAAATTTCACAAAATATATTTCAAAACCTTCTCTATAAGTTACATGTCGAGCGGCTTGAAAAATTCGAACCTTGCTTTCAGGACGAATTTTTCAAAATTTTCTCACAGTATTTACACACAGAACTTTGCGACTTTGGAGAGATGATGAAACCAAACGGATTGAGATATCAGATTGAAAATTTCACAGGATATATTTCAAACCTTCCTCTATAAGTTACATGTTGAACGGCTTGAAAAATTCAAACCCCGCTTTCATGACGAGTTTTTGAAAAATTTCTCACGATATTTACCATGGAATTTTCAAAATTTGGAGAGTTGATGAAACCAAACGGATCAAGATATCAGATTGAAAATTTCACAGGATATATTTCAAACCCTCCGCTATAAGTTACATGTTGAGCGGCTTGAAAAATCCAAACCTCGCTTTCATGACAGATTTTTGAAAATTCCTTGACAATATTTAATGCATCTTTTGAGAGTTGATGTTGATGAAGTCAATCGGATTGACGTATCGGATTGAAAATTTCACAGAATATATTTAAAACCTTCCTCTATGAGCTTAATGTTGAGCAGCTTGAAAAATTCAAGCCTTGCTTTCATGACGAGTTTTTGAACATTTTCTCACAATATTTACACATGGATGGAATTTTGGAGAGTTAAGCGCAACTTTCAATAATTTCTTATACATTAAATTGTCCATTGCAAAGTTACGATCTTATTTCCAGCACCTGCAATAAGAAATAAACCGAAAAACTCTCAAAACGCCAATATGAAAAGTAACGCCCTCTCGACCATCAGAAATTACACCCTTTGTGGAGCTGATTAACTTTTCGTAGACATTTAAAAAGGGCAAAACCTTCCAAGAAAGCCCGGGCAACAGTTGTAACATGGCCCTTTTGTCCGATTCTGAAACAGTTACGCCCTTTCGGCCAGATTTCCGAATAAGTTAATTATTTTCCGAAACTGTTGACCATGTGTGCGTGTGCGGATCGTGGCGCAAATGCACTGAGTTATTGTTCAGATAAATTTTCAAAATTAGCCGATGATTATTTTGTTGGAAATTGTTCCGTCGTCTATGGGCCATTAAATAATTCGGAGGAAGGATGTAGTCCCGAAATTCTTTCCACTATTGCGTCCATAAATAAAGGCGCCGTTGTATTTCATATTGTGGCTGGACCGCAGACGGGAATATGGAGATAGTTCTGTCAAAAAGGTCGCCGTTACTATTAATGTTTAATATCACTTATACATTGTGAAGTATTATTCATTTGACGTTGTTTTTGGGACAATCAATCATGAACGGCAACGCTGCCTTATGTCAAAACGTTCATTTCTTCAAAGCTCACCTTCAGTTATACGAAGCCTAAACAGTGTTGCCGAGCTACAACTATTTTCAAGCATCCTTTTTAGCTTTTTTAGAGGTTGAATAACCTATCTTATGCGAACTAACTCAAGATCTACCAAGAATCAAAAGAGGTTACTTCAACATCTTGAGGATTGAAGGAAAGTTTCGAAAGTAATTTTCTATATCCGCTTGAGCTTTAGATTCATCAATTGAAAAATGGCAACGTTGCCTTCTGTCAAAACGTTCGATTATCGAAAGCCTTAACAGTGTTGCCGGACTGTAGCTTTTTGCCCAGATTCAATTGTGAAGAGAAACAGGAATCCCGGCGATGCTGGTTTTCTAGGATATTACTCCTCAAGCTTTTGTGTATACATAAATTGGTCCGAATTATAGGAAATGTTCAAATAAATCTGGATTTACGGAATTATGTATTTTTATGTAAAAATAATCGGAATTCCCACAAAAACTTTCGTATTTAATGAAGTGGTAGGAATTATCTGGAGAGAGCTGGAATTACGTGAAAAAAATCGTCCAGCACTTTTTCATTTGATACGTGAAACTGTAAATAAAATAATTACGTGAAAAAATAATAATAATCGTTTATTTAGCAAATGCTATAAAATTTACAAATTTCAATAATCATCAATCCAAAAAATAAGTGATAACTGTGTTAAAAATGTCGCAATTGTTGGAATTACTCAAAAAAAACGCAAAAATGTTATAATTCCGTTCAAAAATTCGTAATTTCTTTTTGCCGTGAAAACGTAGGAATTACGTAAAAAAAAAGTTTCCGATCATTACTGAATACATACTGTATACAGTCGTGATTCTTGAAAAAAAAAAGATAATTAAGCATGATTCCCTTAACAATACGGAACTAAACACGTACAAAAAATAATGTTCACATTATCTAGAACTACTGGAATTACATAAAAAGTGGTGATTACAATTATTGTGGAACTTGAGTGAAAATTATGAACAAAAGTTAAAATTTTCAACATCCGTAATTTCTAACTTTTTATCGTGATACAAAAATAATTCTGTCCAAATTGTAATTTCTAATTTTTTATTGTGAAAATGTAGGAATTACGTCAAAAAATCGGTGATAATTTCTGATCTCTATACTAATTACATACTGTGATTCCGAAACAGCATAATTCCGTTAAAACACTGTAAATTGAATAATGTCTCAGTTATCTGAAAATACTGGAATTACGTACAAAAATTAGTGGCAACTAAATCTGTCAAAAGTGTCGCAATTGTTGGAATTACGTAAAAAACACGCCAAAAATTCTTGTAATTCCTCTCAAACATTTGTAATTTCCAAATTTTTATTGTGAAAATGTAGGAATTACGTTAAAAAAATCGGTGATAATTTCTGATCTCTACTAATTACATACTGTAATTCCGAAACAGCGTGATTCCGTTAAAACACTGTAAATTGAATAATGTCTTGATTATCTGAAAATACTGGAATTACGTACAAAAATTAGTGGCAACTGAATATGTCAAAAGTGTCGCAATTGTTGGAATTACGTAAAATATACGCAAAAAAGTCTTGTAATTCCGTTCAAACATTTGTAATTTCCAATTTTTTATTGTGGAAATGTAGGAATTACGTCAAAAAATCGGTGATAATTTCTGATCTCTATACTAATTACATACTGTAATTCCGAAACAGCGTAATTCCGTTAAAACACTGTAAATTGAATAATGTCTTAATTATCTAAAAATACTGGAATTACGTACAAAAATTAGTGGCAACTAAATATGTCAAAAGTATCGCAATTGTTGGAATTACGTAAAAAATACTCAAAAAAGTCTTATAATTCCGATTAAACATTTGTAATTTCCAATTTTTTATTGTGAAAATGTAGGAATTACGTCAAAAAACCGGTGATAATTTCTGATCTCTATACTAATTACATACTGTAATTCCGAAACAGCATAATTCCGTTAAAACACTGTAAATTGAATAATGTCTTAATTATCTAAAAATACTGGAATTACGTACAAAAATTAGTGGCAACTGAATATATCAAAAGTGTCGCAATTGTTGGAATTACGTAAAAAACACGCAAAAAAGTCTTGTAATTCCGTTCAAACATTTGTAATTTCCAGTTTTTTATTGTGAAAATGTCGGAATTACGTCAAAAAATCGGTGATAATTTCTGATCTCTACTAATTACATACTGTAATTCCGAAACAGCCTAATTCCGTTAAAACACTGTAAATTGAATAATGTCTTAATTATCTAAAAATACTGGAATTACGTACAAAAATTAGTGGCAACTAAATATGTCAACTGGTCGCAATTGTTGGAATTACGTAAAATACACGCAAAAAAGTCTTATAATTTCGTTTAAACATTTGTAATTTCAAATTTTTTATTGTGAAAATTTAGGAATTACTTCAAAAAATCGGTGATAATTTCTGATCTCTATACTAATTACATACTGTAATTCCGAAACAGCATAATTCCGTTAAAACACTGTAAATTGAATAATGTTTTGATTATCTAAAAATACTGGAATTACGTACAAAATTAGTGGCAACTAAATATGTCAAAAGTGTCGCAATTGTTGGAATTCCGTAAAAAATACTCAAAAAAGTCTTATAATTCCGTTTAAACATTTGTAATTTCCAATTTTTTATTGTGGAAATGTAGGAATTACTTCAAAAAATCGGTGATAATTTCTGATCTCTACTAATTACGTACTGTAATTCCGAAACAGCGTTATTCCGTTAAAACACTGTAAATTGAATAATGTCTTGATTATCTGAAAATACTGGAATTACGTACAAAAATTAGTGGCAACTGAATATGTCAAAAGTGTCGCAATTGTTGGAATTACGTAAAAAACACGCAAAAAAGTCTTGTAATTCCGTTCAAACATTTGTAATTTCCAATTTTTATTTGTGAAAATGCAGGAATTACGTCAAAAAATCGGTGATAATTTCTGATCTCTATACTAATTACATACTGTAATTCCGAAACAGCATAATTCCGTTAAAACACTGTAAATTGAATAATGTCTTGATTATCTGAAAATACTGGAATTACGTACAAAAATTAGTGGCAACTGAATATGTCAAAAGTGTCGCAATTGTTGGAATTACGTAAAAAATACGCAAAACAGTCTTATAATTCCGTTTGATCATTTGTAATTTCCAATTTTTTATTGTGAAAATGTAGGAATTACGTAAAAAAATCGGTGATGATTTCTGAACTCTACTAATTACATACTGTAATTCCGAAACAGCATAATTCCGTTAAAACACTGTAAATTGAATAATGTCTTGATTATCTAAAAATACTGGAATTACGTACAAAAATTAGTGGCAACTGAATATGTCAAAAGTGTCGCAATTGTTGGAATTACGTAAAAAACACGCAAAAAAGTCTTGTAATTCCGTTCAAACATTTGTAATTTCCAATTTTTATTTGTGAAAATGCAGGAATTACGTCAAAAAATCGGTGATAATTTCTGATCTCTATACTAATTACATACTGTAATTCCGAAACAGCATAATTCCGTTAAAACACTGTAAATTGAATAATGTCTTGATTATCTGAAAATACTGGAATTACGTACAAAAATTAGTGGCAACTGAATATGTCAAAAGTGTCGCAATTGTTGGAATTACGTAAAAAACACGCAAAAAAGTCTTGTAATTCCGTTCAAACATTTGTAATTTCCAATTTTTATTTGTGAAAATGCAGGAATTACGTCAAAAAATCGGTGATAATTTCTGATCTCTATACTAATTACATACTGTAATTCCGAAACAGCATAATTCCGTTAAAACACTGTAAATTGAATAATGTCTTGATTATCTGAAAATACTGGAATTACGTACAAAAATTAGTGGCAACTGAATATGTCAAAAGTGTCGCAATTGTTGGAATTACGTAAAATATACGCAAAAAAGTCTTGTAATTCCGTTCAAACATTTGTAATTTCCAATTTTTTATTGTGGAAATGTAGGAATTACGTCAAAAAATCGGTGATAATTTCTGATCTCTATACTAATTACATACTGTAATTCCGAAACAGCGTAATTCCGTTAAAACACCGTAAATTGAATAATGTCTTAATTATCTAAAAATACTGGAATTACGTACAAAAATTAGTGGCAACTAAATATGTCAAAAGTATCGCAATTGTTGGAATTACGTAAAAAATACTCAAAAAAGTCTTATAATTCCGATTAAACATTTGTAATTTCCAATTTTTTATTGTGAAAATGTAGGAATTACGTCAAAAAATCGGTGATAATTTCTGATCTCTATACTAATTACATACTGTAATTCCGAAACAGCATAATTCCGTTAAAACACTGTAAATTGAATAATGTCTTAATTATCTAAAAATACTGGAATTACGTACAAAAATTAGTGGCAACTGAATATGTCAAAAGTGTCGCAATTGTTGGAATTACGTAAAAAACACGCAAAAAAGTCTTGTAATTCCGTTCAAACATTTGTAATTTCCAGTTTTTTATTGTGAAAATGTCGGAATTACGTCAAAAAATCGGTGATAATTTCTGATCTCTACTAATTACATACTGTAATTCCGAAACAGCCTAATTCCGTTAAAACACTGTAAATTGAATAATGTCTTAATTATCTAAAAATACTGGAATTACGTGCAAAAATTAGTGGCAACTAAATATGTCAACTGGTCGCAATTGTTGGAATTACGTAAAATACACGCAAAAAAGTCTTATAATTCCGTTTAAACATTTGTAATTTCAAATTTTTTATTGTGAAAATTTAGGAATTACTTCAAAAAATCGGTGATAATTTCTGATCTCTATACTAATTACATACTGTAATTCCGAAACAGCATAATTCCGTTAAAACACTGTAAATTGAATAATGTCTTGATTATCTGAAAATACTGGAATTACGTACAAAAATTAGTGGCAACTGAATATGTCAAAAGTGTCGCAATTGTTGGAATTACGTAAAAAACACGCAAAAAAGTCTTGTAATTCCGTTCAAACATTTGTAATTTCCAATTTTTATTTGTGAAAATGCAGGAATTACGTCAAAAAATCGGTGATAATTTCTGATCTCTATACTAATTACATACTGTAATTCCGAAACAGCATAATTCCGTTAAAACACTGTAAATTGAATAATGTCTTGATTATCTGAAAATACTGGAATTACGTACAAAAATTAGTGGCAACTGAATATGTCAAAAGTGTCGCAATTGTTGGAATTACGTAAAAAACACGCAAAAAAGTCTTGTAATTCCGTTCAAACATTTGTAATTTCCAATTTTTATTTGTGAAAATGCAGGAATTACGTCAAAAAATCGGTGATAATTTCTGATCTCTATACTAATTACATACTGTAATTCCGAAACAGCATAATTCCGTTAAAACACTGTAAATTGAATAATGTCTTGATTATCTGAAAATACTGGAATTACGTACAAAAATTAGTGGCAACTGAATATGTCAAAAGTGTCGCAATTGTTGGAATTACGTAAAAAACACGCAAAAAAGTCTTGTAATTCCGTTCAAACATTTGTAATTTCCAATTTTTATTTGTGAAAATGCAGGAATTACGTCAAAAAATCGGTGATAATTTCTGATCTCTATACTAATTACATACTGTAATTCCGAAACAGCATAATTCCGTTAAAACACTGTAAATTGAATAATGTCTTGATTATCTGAAAATACTGGAATTACTTACAAAAATTAGTGGCAACTGAATATGTCAAAAGTGTCGCAATTGTTGGAATTACGTAAAATATACGCAAAAAAGTCTTGTAATTCCGTTCAAACATTTGTAATTTCCAATTTTTTATTGTGGAAATGTAGGAATTACGTCAAAAAATCGGTGATAATTTCTGATCTCTATACTAATTACATACTGTAATTCCGAAACAGCGTAATTCCGTTAAAACACCGTAAATTGAATAATGTCTTAATTATCTAAAAATACTGGAATTACGTACAAAAATTAGTGGCAACTAAATATGTCAAAAGTATCGCAATTGTTGGAATTACGTAAAAAATACTCAAAAAAGTCTTATAATTCCGATTAAACATTTGTAATTTCCAATTTTTTATTGTGAAAATGTAGGAATTACGTCAAAAAATCGGTGATAATTTCTGATCTCTATACTAATTACATACTGTAATTCCGAAACAGCATAATTCCGTTAAAACACTGTAAATTAAATAATGTCTTAATTATCTAAAAATACTGGAATTACGTACAAAAATTAGTGGCAACTGAATATGTCAAAAGTGTCGCAATTGTTGGAATTACGTAAAAAACACGCAAAAAAGTCTTGTAATTCCGTTCAAACATTTGTAATTTCCAGTTTTTTATTGTGAAAATGTCGGAATTACGTCAAAAAATCGGTGATAATTTCTGATCTCTACTAATTACATACTGTAATTCCGAAACAGCATAATTCCGTTAAAACACTGTAAATTGAATAATGTCTTGATTATCTGAAAATACTGGAATTACGTACAAAAATTAGTGGCAACTGAATATGTCAAAAGTGTCGCAATTGTTGGAATTACGTAAAATATACGCAAAAAAGTCTTGTAATTCCGTTCAAACATTTGTAATTTCCAATTTTTTATTGTGGAAATGTAGGAATTACGTCAAAAAATCGGTGATAATTTCTGATCTCTATACTAATTACATACTGTAATTCCGAAACAGCGTAATTCCGTTAAAACACCGTAAATTGAATAATGTCTTAATTATCTAAAAATACTGGAATTACGTACAAAAATTAGTGGCAACTAAATATGTCAAAAGTATCGCAATTGTTGGAATTACGTAAAAAATACTCAAAAAAGTCTTATAATTCCGATTAAACATTTGTAATTTCCAATTTTTTATTGTGAAAATGTAGGAATTACGTCAAAAAATCGGTGATAATTTCTGATCTCTATACTAATTACATACTGTAATTCCGAAACAGCATAATTCCGTTAAAACACTGTAAATTAAATAATGTCTTAATTATCTAAAAATACTGGAATTACGTACAAAAATTAGTGGCAACTGAATATGTCAAAAGTGTCGCAATTGTTGGAATTACGTAAAAAACACGCAAAAAAGTCTTGTAATTCCGTTCAAACATTTGTAATTTCCAGTTTTTTATTGTGAAAATGTCGGAATTACGTCAAAAAATCGGTGATAATTTCTGATCTCTATACTAATTACATACTGTAATTCCGAAACAGCATAATTCCGTTAAAACACTGTAAATTAAATAATGTCTTAATTATCTAAAAATACTGGAATTACGTACAAAAATTAGTGGCAACTGAATATGTCAAAAGTGTCGCAATTGTTGGAATTACGTAAAATATACGCAAAAAAGTCTTGTAATTCCGTTCAAACATTTGTAATTTCCAATTTTTTATTGTGGAAATGTAGGAATTACGTCAAAAAATCGGTGATAATTTCTGATCTCTATACTAATTACATACTGTAATTCCGAAACAGCGTAATTCCGTTAAAACACCGTAAATTGAATAATGTCTTAATTATCTAAAAATACTGGAATTACGTACAAAAATTAGTGGCAACTAAATATGTCAAAAGTATCGCAATTGTTGGAATTACGTAAAAAATACTCAAAAAAGTCTTATAATTCCGATTAAACATTTGTAATTTCCAATTTTTTATTGTGAAAATGTAGGAATTACGTCAAAAAATCGGTGATAATTTCTGATCTCTATACTAATTACATACTGTAATTCCGAAACAGCATAATTCCGTTAAAACACTGTAAATTAAATAATGTCTTAATTATCTAAAAATACTGGAATTACGTACAAAAATTAGTGGCAACTGAATATGTCAAAAGTGTCGCAATTGTTGGAATTACGTAAAAAACACGCAAAAAAGTCTTGTAATTCCGTTCAAACATTTGTAATTTCCAGTTTTTTATTGTGAAAATGTCGGAATTACGTCAAAAAATCGGTGATAATTTCTGATCTCTACTAATTACATACTGTAATTCCGAAACAGCCTAATTCCGTTAAAACACTGTAAATTGAATAATGTCTTAATTATCTAAAAATACTGGAATTACGTACAAAAATTAGTGGCAACTAAATATGTCAACTGGTCGCAATTGTTGGAATTACGTAAAATACACGCAAAAAAGTCTTATAATTCCGTTTAAACATTTGTAATTTCAAATTTTTTATTGTGAAAATTTAGGAATTACTTCAAAAAATCGGTGATAATTTCTGATCTCTATACTAATTACATACTGTAATTCCGAAACAGCATAATTCCGTTAAAACACTGTAAATTGAATAATGTTTTGATTATCTAAAAATACTGGAATTACGTACAAAATTAGTGGCAACTAAATATGTCAAAAGTGTCGCAATTGTTGGAATTCCGTAAAAAATACTCAAAAAAGTCTTATAATTCCGTTTAAACATTTGTAATTTCCAATTTTTTATTGTGGAAATGTAGGAATTACTTCAAAAATCGGTGATAATTTCTGATCTCTACTAATTACGTACTGTAATTCCGAAACAGCGTTATTCCGTTAAAACACTGTGAATTGAATAATGTCTTGATTATCTGAAAATACTGGAATTACGTACAAAAATTAGTGGCGACTAAATATGTCAACAGTGTCGCAATTGTTGGAATTACGTAAAAAATACGCAAAACAGTCTTACAATTCCGTTAAAAAATTTGTAATTTCCAATTTTTTATTGTGAAAATGTAGGAATTACGTAAAAAAATCGGTGATATACTAGATACATACTGTAAATAGTTGTACTTCTCTAAAAAAATAAAAAACGGCGTAATTCCGTTAAAAAACTTCAAATTGGATAATGTTTTAGGTATCTAAAAATACTGGAATTACGTAGAAAAATTGTTGTAATTATGTTGGAAATGTTGAAATTGTTAAATCTACTAGAAAAATACGCAAACAAATTATTAAATCTGTTTATATATTCGTAATTTCCATTTTTTTGTGTGAAAATATAGGAACTACCTACTAAAAACAGTCGTAATTCCCTAAAAAAGAATAATTCCAGAGAAATAGAGCGTAAAAAAAATTATAATCCCGCACAATTCAAGTGGGAAATGATTATTTTTAGTGAAAATCTAAGAATTACGATAATTACCTATTGAAAATAGTCGTAATTCCCCCAGAGAAGATAATTCCAAAAAATAAAGCGCAATTCTTTTTTAAAAAAATTATAATTCCGTATCCTTACATCAAATTTCAAGTAGGAAATAATAATAATCCGTAATGTTCAAATTATCTAGAAAGTGCGGAATTACGTAGAAACATTAGTGGTAATTATACTTACGACATTTCCAAAGTGGACAAGATGTACAAAACACCCGGTTTACACAAACTAACAAGAAATATAAAAAAATCGAACATCGTATACAAAGGAAGAAATGGCAACAATGCCTTCTGTCAAAACGACTAAAATTATTGGAAGCCTAACCAGTGTTGCCGAAATGAAAAATAAGTGTGACACCACAAAGTGGCAACGTTGCGGTCTGTCAAACACATCAATGTCAATGTCACAATGAAAAACGAAAAAGTCGATATCGTGTCCCGGAAAAGCAGACGATCATGAAATTACAGTCGGGCTCAGTCATTACGCCAGCTACTCTCATGTAAAATTGGTTTGTAAAACAATGTATCTGACATAGTAATAACGCGATCCGCCATGTTGTTAATCTAATTTCATAGGCGTATTTTACAAAATAGGTTTCATGTATACGGCCTGGGAGAATTATGATGCCATTGTCGGGCGAAGGCATGTAATTTTTGTATGAGTACCCATTGTTCCGTACCGGCGATGCTGACTGGAGGTTTTTCTTTTAGCGACGATTATGAATCATTTGCATGACCGAAAGTTTTTTTTTCAAACAAATAATTATTGATGTAATTATTCGGTGACAAATCGCGTGTTCAACAACTTTTTATTTATTTTAACTTGTTTGGTTTGACGGCATGTTCTATGACCCAGGCCAATTACTATGTTTTAAATACACTTGTAGAGTGTAGATATCAACTTGAAATTTGTCTAAATTCGACTTTTAAAAAACGACTCAATGCCGAGTGGCTTTGACAGATGACAGATTGCTTCAACTGTGCGCACTGTTGCCAAGTTTTCTTATTAGGTTTTTGTTATTTAGCTAAAACATTATTGAAAGTCTTTCATTTCTAATTTATGAAGATAACTGCTTTTGCGTGTGGGAAAGCATCACCAAATAAGAAAAAAAAACAAGTTTCAAAAAAGCTGTATTTTTGGATATTTTAATTATAAGAAAAAAAAGTGTACCTACATTTATTCTATAGTTTGAGGCTATAGTTTAGGTAAGTTTTAGTTAGTTTGGAATTGATTTTGGTTGGTTTCTGTTAGTTTGGGGTTAGTTTTGGTTGGTTAGGGATTAATTTTTGTAAGTTTGAGGTTAGTATCGGTTAGTTTGAGGTAGATTTGGTTTAGTTTTGGTTAGTTTGGGTTAGTTTGAGGTTAGTTTTGGTTAGTTTTATTGGGTTGAATTGGTTTTGGTTAGTTTGGAATTGATTTCGGTTAGTTTCTGTTGGTTTGAGGTTAGTTTTGGTTGGTTAGGGGTTAATTTTGGTAAGTTTGAGGTTAGTATCGGTTAATTTGAGGTGGATTTGGTTTAGTTTTGGTTAGTTTGAGGTTGGTATCGGTTACTTTTGACAAGTTTGGGGTTAGTTTTCAATAATTTAGATTGGGTTGAATTGGTTTTGGTTAGTTTGAAATTGCTCTCGGTTAGTTTGAGGTAAGTTTGGGTTATATTGAGTTGGTTTTGGTTGGATTGAGTTGGTTTTGGTTAGTTTCGTTGTGGTTAGTATCGGTTAGTTTGAGATGAGTTTGGTTTAGTTTTGGTTGGATTGGGGTTAAATTGAGTAAGTTCTGGTTAGTTTGAGGTTGCTATCGGTTACTTTTAATTAGTTTCGGTTAGTATCAGTTAGTTTGAGGTAAGTTTGGGTTATATTGAGTTGGTTTTGGTTAGTTTGGGTTAGATGAAGTTAGTTTTAGTTAGTTTAGTTTAGGTTAGTATCAGTTAGTTTGAGGTAAGTTTGGGTTAGATTAAGTTGGTTTTGGTTGGTTTGAGTTAGTTTTGGTTAGTTTGGTTTTGAGGTTAGTATCAGTTGGTTTGAGGTAAGTTTGGTTTGGTTTTGGTTGGTTTGGGGTTAAATTAAGTTGGTTCTGGTAAGTTTGAGGTTGGTATCGGTTACTACTGACTAGTTTGGGATTAGTTTTGGTTAGTTTCGATTGTGTTGAATTGGTTTTGGTTAGTTTGGAATTCATTTCGGTTAGTATAGGATTAGTTCCAGTTAGTTGAGGTTAGTATCGATTAGTTTGAGGTAAGTTTTTGAGTTCGTTTTGATCGGTTTGGGTTAGATTGAGTTAGTTTTGGTCAGTTTAGTTCAGGTTCGGGTTAGTAAAGGTTAGTTTGAGGTAAGTTTGGTTGGTTTGGGATTAAATTGAGTTAGTTTTGGTTAGTTTGAGGTTGGTTTCGGTTACTTTTGACTAGTTTGGGTTAAGTTTTGATTGGTTAAGATTGGCTTGAATTGGTTTTGGTTAGTTTGGAATTGATTTCGGTTAGTATAGGATTAGTTTTGGTAAATTTCTGTTAGTTTGGGTTCAATTTTTGTTGGTTTGGAGTAAGTTGCGGATAGTTTGAGGTAAGTTTGAGTTAGATTGAGTTGGTCTCGGTTGGTTTGAGTTAGATTGAGTTACCTTTATTCATTTTAGATTGGGTTAGGTTAGTATCGGTTAATTTGAGGTGAGTTTGGTTTGGGATTAAATTGAGTTAAATCTGGTTAGTTTGAGGTAGGTTTTGTTTTTTTTAGACTAGTTTTGGTCAGTTTAGATGAAGTTGAATTGGTTTTGGTTAGTTTTAAATTGGTTTTGGTTAGTATAGGATTAGTTTCGGTTGGTTTCTGTTAGTTTGGGTTAATTCCGTTATGGTTAATTTGGAGTTAGTTTCGGTTAGTTTGAGGTTAGTATCGGTTAGTTTGAGGTAGGTCTGATTTGTATTGGGTTGATTTTGGTTAATTTGGGTTAGTTCTGGTTAGTTCAGATCAGGTTGAGTTTAGTATTGATCTGTTTAAGGTATGTTTGGTTTAGTTTTGGTTGGTTTGGGGTTAAATTGAGTTGGTTTTGGTTAGTTTGAGGTTGGAATCGGTTACTTTCGACAAGTTTTGATTAGTTTGATTGGGTTGAATTGGTTTTGGTTAGTTTGGGTTCAATTTTGGTGGGTTTGGAGTGATTGAGTTGTATTTGGGATAGTCTAGTTTAGGTTGAGGTTAGTATCGGTAAGTTTGAGGTAAGTTTGTTTCAGTGTTGGATGGTTAGGGGTCAAATTGACTTGATTTTGGTTAGTTTGAGTTAGGAATCGGTTACACTTGACTAGTTCCGGTTAGCTTGAGTTAACACGGCATCGAAATTCGTTTTTCTCACGCAGTGACTCAGTCTGTATGATTATACCATATTGATAAGCGGAACGTATCTTTCAATGCTTGTTATGCTAGGATGAAATATTTTTATTGTTGAGGAACGAAGCTTTTTATGGTTATTATTTCGGTTTTTGCCGCAGGTGACGTCACAGTGAGATGCGCGTTGGCATACCGGGTTTAAGTGTATCGAAGGTTCGGTCAGCTTGAGTTGTTGCCAAACTGTCTTATTTTAAGCAAGACCAACATCCAAAATTAACCTTAATAATCAAAAATCTGGATTTATACCAAATAACTCCAACTAACCAAACGCAAATTGACCCCGAATTATTTGATCGTCTTATGAATAAGCAACACATAAAAAAACTTTGAAACACCTAACCTATATATAAAAATAACCCAAATCGTCTTATGAATAATTAATATCGGTTACACATCGAAAAACTCAAATAAATCCGAAACTAACTAGGAGAAGGTGGCAATAGCGCTCGGCGGGGAATGGCGCTCACTGCATGTATATCTAAATCAGTCGAATTTACTATCTCCCGTCTATAGAGATAAGATGGGCATAACTAATATTGAGTAATCCAAGCCACTCGAACTGGTGCATCAAATTTAGGCTACAAAGAAACCTTTGCCCATTCAACTGAGGCCCATAAATCTTGCAAACCCAAAACACAAAACGAAAAACGAAGAAAAAATGCATTCGGTTTTCGGCTCTGTTACACTTCTGCTTCAATTAATGTTTTGTTTCTTCGAGCTCCGGGGCCGAAAATATCTCCGGGGGAGAGTGCCATAAATCTCCATCTCGCTACAAAACAAACTCCTAACAATGGCGACAAGGATGGTCTTTTTTGAATTTGTTGGACCCTTTTCCCCGGAATCAATTAGCTATGAGCAAAACATTAATGGGCTTATAAGATCGAAAGTCAATCTGCTAATCAGCTCCCGATATGCATGCTGGGTCACGATCTGTACGACCTATGGGGGTGCCATTTTGATGGATTATTAGGGTTAAATAACCTGTTTGTTGTTCTAATTTTCAACTGATAAGGGCTCTTATTTCTGGCCAAACCAAACATACCGGGACAAGTTTAAATAAAATTTCGTTATTATTGTATTTGCTTCAAGTTTAGAAACGAAAATAAACCCGCGTGTAAACATCGAATTGCTTTTTAAATAAACACCATCGGTACGGTTATATTTTTAAAAGCCAGCGTGATTTTTCAAATATTAGTGACTAATTCCATCAAACCCATTCAACCCCTTGATCGGTCACATCAGTCTGAAGGGTGGATCAACCCCATGTGGGGTAAGCCACGACGAACTTCTTATTGAACTAATCCAGCTTTGTCACTGTCAAAAGTACAAATGTATCGGGGAATAAATGAATATTTTCATTTTGATCCGGGGACCGGACCTTTCGACAACTTTACATAGGAAGGTGTTGACAGAGCCGCCAGTGACAGATAGATTTGTTACAGCGACTAATGCGTTTTCACTGTAATGGTGTAATTTGGTGATAGATTATAATTTGTATTTATATTAGCGCCAGGCTATCATTTTTCTTTAATTAATTTCTTGTCAGATTTGTTATCGGAAAATTAATTACTGATCTATGTATATAAATTGGATAACTACAGTCAATGGAACCGGCTCTGGAAAATTAGGCACACGTTGGGTTGTGTTTGTCAAGGACGATACTTGGACCTCAATGACACTGTACGACGACTCTAATTCAATAAGTAACTACTGCGCATGCTCCTAAATAGCCACAGTATTTACATTTAATCGTCGTGAGTGTCGGCTCATATATTGATCAGTAAAATTGATCCATAAATGATTTTTTTCTAATATTTTTTGTACTTGACGCACGGACGGATAACTGAACGGTAACAAGTGGGCGGAGCCTGTTCATCTTGTCCATCAAACACCAAATGCTTGTGAAAATTGATTTGTAGATAAATTGTTTCCAATTAATATCTTGTCAGCCGGACGGATAACTGAACGGTGATAAGTGGACACAGAGGCGAAAAAAGAAAGCCAGCAACAAGTCGGAAGCAGACTCCAAAGTAGAAATAAATTCAGAAACAGAAACTGAAGCTGAATCAGAAACAGATTCAAAATCATAAACAGAAACCATAGCGGAGATCCAGTCATCCAGAAATAGAACAAAAATAGAAGCAGACACAGAAATAGAAACAGAGCCAGAAGTAGAAGTAAAATCAGAACCAGAAACTTATCGGGAATCGGAAACAAGAGTAACAACAACAACAACAGAAAAGGAAGCAGAAAGGAAATCAACAGCAAGAGCAACAGAAACAGACATGTAAACAGAGAAATCACTTGGGAACTTTGAGGAACTATCCAAGCTCATCCTGAATATCTGGAAAGTTGAAAATTGGACACGATTTACTTTAATCTACTTTGAATCAAAATATTGTGTCCGCACTAGGATAACCTTGCCAGAGTTAACACATTAATTTTCCTTATACACCCCTGTCTGAGGAAATTGACTTAAAAATCACTTGGGAACTTTGAGGAACTATCCAAGCCCATCCTGAATATCTGGAAAGTTGAAAATTGGACACGATTTACTTTAATCTACGTTAAATCAAAATATTGTGTCCGCACTAGGATAACCTTGCCAGAGTTAACACATTAATTTTCCCTATACACCCCTGCCTGAGGAAAATGACTAAAAAATGACTTGGGAACTTTGAGGAACTATCCAAGCCCATCCTGAATATCTGGAAAGTTGAAAATTGGACACGATTTACTTTAGTCTACTTTAAATCAAAATATTGTGTCCGCACTAGGATAACCTTGCCAGATTTAACACATTAATCTGCCTTATACACCCCTGTCTGAGGAAATTGACTAAAAAATGACTTGGGAACTTTGAGGAACTATCCAAGCCCATCCTGAATATCTGGAAAGTTGAAAATTGGACACGATTTACTTTAATCTACTTTAAATCAAAATATTGTGTCCGCACTAGGATAACCTTGCCAGATTTAACACATTAATCTGCCTTATACACCCCTGTCTGAGGAAATTGACTAAAAAATGACTTGGGAACTTTGAGGAACTATCCAAGCCCATCCTGAATATCTGGAAAGTTGAAAATTGGACACGATTTACTTTAATCTACTTTAAATCAAAATATTGTGTCCGCACTAGGATAACCTTGCCAGATTTAACACATTAATCTGCCTTATACACCCCTGTCTGAGGAAATTGACTAAAAAATGACTTGGGAACTTTGAGGAACTATCCAAGCCCATCCTGAATATCTGGAAAGTTGAAAATTGGACACGATTTACTTTAATCTACTTTAAATCAAAATATTGTGTCCGCACTAGGATAACCTTGCCAGATTTAACACATTAATTGTCCTTATACACCCCTGTCTGAGGAAATTGACTAAAAAATGACTTGGGAACTTTGAGGAACTATCCAAGCCCATCCTGAATATCTGGAAAGTTGAAAATTGGACACGATTTACTTTAATCTACTTTAAATCAAAATATTGTGTCCGCACTAGGATAACCTTGCCAGATTTAACACATTAATCTGCCTTATACACCCCTGTCTGAGGAAATTGACTAAAAAATGACTTGGGAACTTTGAGGAACTATCCAAGCCCATCCTGAATATCTGGAAAGTTGAAAATTGGACACGATTTACTTTAATCTACTTTAAATCAAAATATTGTGTCCGCACTAGGATAACCTTGCCAGATTTAACACATTAATCTGCCTTATACACCACCCCTGTCTGAGGAAATTGACTAAAAAATGACTTGGGAACTTTGAGGAACTATCCAAGCCCATCCTGAATATCTGGAAAGTTGAAAATTGGACACGATTTACTTTAATCTACTTTAAATCAAAATATTGTGTCCGCACTAGGATAACCTTGCCAGATTTAACACATTAATTGTCCTTATACACCCCTGTCTGAGGAAATTGACTAAAAAATGACTTGGGAACTTTGAGGAACTATCCAAGCCCATCCTGAATATCTGGAAAGTTGAAAATTGGACACGATTTACTTTAATCTACTTTAAATCAAAATATTGTGTCCGCACTAGGATAACCTTGCCAGATTTAACACATTAATTGTCCTTATACACCCCTGTCTGAGGAAATTGACTAAAAAATGACTTGGGAACTTTGAGGAACTATCCAAGCCCATCCTGAATATCTGGAAAGTTGAAAATTGGACACGATTTACTTTAATCTACTTTAAATCAAAATATTGTGTCCGCACTAGGATAACCTTGCCAGATTTAACACATTAATTGTCCTTATACACCCCTGTCTGAGGAAATTGACTAAAAAATGACTTGGGAACTTTGAGGAACTATCCAAGCCCATCCTGAATATCTGGAAAGTTGAAAATTGGACACGATTTACTTTAATCTA
Organism: Orchestes rusci; assembly: GCA_958502075.1. Taxonomy (NCBI): domain Eukaryota; kingdom Metazoa; phylum Arthropoda; class Insecta; order Coleoptera; family Curculionidae; genus Orchestes; species Orchestes rusci. The sequence goes on along the minus strand of OY293313.1, from coordinate 20,809,822 downwards.
CTTTAAATCAAAATATTGTGTCCGCACTAGGATAACCTTGCCAGATTTAACACATTAATTGTCCTTATACACCCCTGTCTGAGGAAATTGACTAAAAAATGACTTGGGAACTTTGAGGAACTATCCAAGCCCATCCTGAATATCTGGAAAGTTGAAAATTGGACACGATTTACTTTAATCTACTTTAAATCAAAATATTGTGTCCGCACTAGGATAACCTTGCCAGATTTAACACATTAATTGTCCTTATACACCCCTGTCTGAGGAAATTGACTAAAAAATGACTTGGGAACTTTGAGGAACTATCCAAGCCCATCCTGAATATCTGGAAAGTTGAAAATTGGACACGATTTACTTTAATCTACTTTAAATCAAAATATTGTGTCCGCACTAGGATAACCTTGCCAGATTTAACACATTAATTGTCCTTATACACCCCTGTCTGAGGAAATTGACTAAAAAATGACTTGGGAACTTTGAGGAACTATCCAAGCCCATCCTGAATATCTGGAAAGTTGAAAATTGGACACGATTTACTTTAATCTACTTTAAATCAAAATATTGTGTCCGCACTAGGATAACCTTGCCAGAGTTAACACATTAATTTTCCTTATACACCTCTGTCTGAGGAAATTGACTTAAAAATCACTTGGGAACTTTGAGGAACTATCCAAGCCCATCCTGAATATCTGGAAAGTTGAAAATTGGACACGATTTACTTTAATCTACTTTAAATCAAAATATTGTGTCCGCACTAGGATAACCTTGCCAGAGTTAACACATTAATTTTCCTTATACACCTCTGTCTGAGGAAATTGACTTAAAAATCACTTGGGAACTTTGAGGAACTATCCAAGCCCATCCTGAATATCTGGAAAGTTGAAAATTGGACACGATTTACTTTAATCTACTTTAAATCAAAATATTGTGTCCGCACTAGGATAACCTTGCCAGAGTTAACACATTAATTTTCCTTATACACCCCTGTCTGAGGAAATTGGCTCAAAAATCACTTGGGAACTTTGAGGAACTATCCAAGCTCATCCTGAATATCTGGAAAGTTGAAAATTGGACACGATTTACTTTAATCTACTTTGAATCAAAATATTGTGTCCGCACTAGGATAACCTTGCCAGAGTTAACACATTAATTTTCCCTATACACCCCTGCCTGAGGAAAATGACTTAAAAATCACTTGGGAACTTTGAGGAACTATCCAAGCCCATCCTGAATATCTGGAAAGTTGAAAATTGGACACGATTTACTTTAATCTACGTTAAATCAAAATATTGTGTCCGCACTAGGATAACCTTGCCAGAGTTAACACATTAATTTTCCCTATACACCCCTGCCTGAGGAAAATGACTAAAAAATGACTTGGGAACTTTGAGGAACTATCCAAGCCCATCCTGAATATCTGGAAAGTTGAAAATTGGACACGATTTACTTTAGTCTACTTTAAATCAAAATATTGTGTCCGCACTAGGATAACCTTGCCAGATTTAACACATTAATCTGCCTTATACACCCCTGTCTGAGGAAATTGACTAAAAAATGACTTGGGAACTTTGAGGAACTATCCAAGCCCATCCTGAATATCTGGAAAGTTGAAAATTGGACACGATTTACTTTAATCTACTTTAAATCAAAATATTGTGTCCGCACTAGGATAACCTTGCCAGATTTAACACATTAATCTGCCTTATACACCACCCCTGTCTGAGGAAATTGACTAAAAAATGACTTGGGAACTTTGAGGAACTATCCAAGCCCATCCTGAATATCTGGAAAGTTGAAAATTGGACACGATTTACTTTAGTCTACTTTAAATCAAAATATTGTGTCCGCACTAGGATAACCTTGCCAGATTTAACACATTAATTTTCCTTATACACCCTTGCCTGAGGAAATTGACTTAACAATCACTTGGGAATTTTTAGAAACTATCCAAGCTCATCCTGAATATCTGGAAAGTTGAAAATTGGACACGATCTACTTTAATCTACTTCAAATCAAGATATCGTGTCCGCACTAGGATAACCTTGCCAGATTTAACAAATTAATTTTCCTTATACACCCCTGTCTGAGGAAATTGGCTCAAAAATCACTTGGGAATTTTGAGGAACTATCCAAGCCCATCCTGAATATCTGGAAAGTTGAAAATTGGACACGATTTACTTTAATCTACTTTAAATCAAAATATTGTGTCCGCACTAGGATAACCTTGCCAGATTTAACACATTAATTGTCCTTATACACCCCTGTCTGAGGAAATTGACTAAAAAATGACTTGGGAACTTTGAGGAACTATCCAAGCCCATCCTGAATATCTGGAAAGTTGAAAATTGGACACGATCTACTTTAATCTACTTCAAATCAAGATATCGTGTCCGCACTAGGATAACCTTGCCAGATTTAACAAATTAATTTTCCTTATACACCCCTGTCTGAGGAAATTGGCTCAAAAATCACTTGGGAATTTTGAGGAACTATCCAAGCCCATCCTGAATATCTGGAAAGTTGAAAATTGGACACGATTTACTTTAATCTACTTTAAATCAAAATATTGTGTCCGCACTAGGATAACCTTGCCAGATTTAACACATTAATTGTCCTTATACACCCCTGTCTGAGGAAATTGACTAAAAAATGACTTGGGAACTTTGAGGAACTATCCAAGCCCATCCTGAATATCTGGAAAGTTGAAAATTGGACACGATTTACTTTAATCTACTTTAAATCAAAATATTGTGTCCGCACTAGGATAACCTTGCCAGATTTAACAAATTAATTTTCCTTATACACCTCTGTCTGAGGAAATTGACTTAAAAATCACTTGGGAACTTTGAGGAACTATCCAAGCTCATCCTGAATATCTGCAAAGTTGAAAATTGAACACGATTTACTTTAATCTACTTTAAATCAAAATATTGTGTCCGCACTAGAATAACCTTGCCAGATTTTTCACATCGATTTTCCGAATACACCGGAACTTAAAATTTTGAGGAGCTGCCAAATCTCTTTTTAAATATCTAGATCAGCGAAAATTGGACACAATCAACTTCAATTCATAATAAATCAGTAAATTGTGTTCGCACTTGAATAACCCTTCCAGAATTTCCACAAGAATTTTCCAAATACACCTCTGTCAGTGTCAGTGAGTGCATCGGAAAATATTACAATAAGTGTTCATTTTCAATCAGGATAGTGCTGGATCATAAACTAGAATACCATCAGCATGTAATAACTTTTCTCATAAATAAAAAACCCCAACAATTAGCATAACAAAAAGATCAAGCCACCTCATAAACCATATCCGTAACATTTCTGCTCAACAACCCATATGAAAAAAGATTAAATTTATTAAATAAAACTAATTTATTACCAGGCGAATTAATTATTGTTTTCGTTAATTATTAATGGCAACGCATCTTTGCTTGCATGCCACGCATATTTTAATTCGATTAACGTCTAGAAATGAGGGTTTTTTCGTCGATAGATCAAATCGATACCCTATGCCCATTCATTTGCATATTATTTTCATAAAGGTGGGCAATTCTTCAATTGCCACTTGCAATGCGGCTACCTGTACCGAAGATCAAGATTAAATGGTGACATTTACAAGGATGGTGGCTGAATTTATTAAAATCGATAATTGATTGATTTATACACGGAAAAATCGACCAAATAAACATTCGTGGGGTATTTGGTGCAGGTGTAAATATTTTCATCTGAGCCCGCCTAGACAAGGTGTAAATGGAAATCATTTAAATATACACTTCAACGTGGATTAATTACGCTAAACTAAATAGTAATTAGTCAAGAATTTGGACCAAAGTGACATACAGGGTGATTTTGTAACTTGAAAATTTATAAATAGATTCCGCAGCAGGCACTTGAAGAGAAGAGAAAGGCTGGGCGATTTTCAATTTATTGATTTTGCAGCGCGCAATAAAGTGTAAAGCTGGGTGATTTTGTATTTAGACTTATATAGGAAGTTATCCTCAAAAAACTCACATAATATGATGATACAGTTGAAAAAATTATAAATACTTACTTAGACCAAAATAACATTCGCCAGCACGCACTTGGAACAAAGGATCAGAGTGGGTGATTTTGGATTTTGGAAGTATAAACAAAAATAACTGCCAATTCTGACAATTATTCACAAAAATGATGATAAGACTGTCAAATTGATACCTAATTGGAAAAAAAATCACGTTTCGTAGCACTAACTTCAAGCAAAGTGTTAAGATGGGTGATTGCATTTGAAGCAAGGCAGGGTGATTTTCGATTTATTTGGCAAATCTCTGTTTGTGGACAGTAATCTTCAAAAATTACGATAAAAAAAAAACACAGCCATGCACTTGGGGCAAAGTGTCACGATGGGTGATTTCCAATGTTTTATTTTCAAAATCCTGAGATGATAGTGGCTATTATTGTCAAAAACTTAGAAATCATGATGAAAAAACGTCTATGTATGAAAAAAAAATCATTCAGAAGCGCGTAATTGAAGCAAAGAGTCACACTGGGTGATTTTGGATTAAAATTTTAAAAAACCTGAATTGCGGACAGACATCCCCAAACATCCTCATAAAAGATAACAAATTTTAAATAAACAGAGAAAAACATAGATATTCGTCAGCTCGCACCCTGCAGCAAAAAGCAAAGATGGGTGATTTCTTATTTTTTATTCAAAAAATCCCAAGATGGTGAAGGTCATTCTCAAAAACTTGGAAATCATCATGAGAAAACGTCTTATAATAAAAAAAAAATCATTCTGCAGCAAGTAATTTAAGCAAAGAGTCACGCTGGGTGATTTTGGATTGAAATTTAAAAAATCCTGGAACGCGGACAGTCATCCTCAAAAATAATGATGGGAGACAAAAAATTATAAATAAAAATGATCAATTTGTCAGCGCGCACTCGGAACAAAGAGCCACGATGGGTGATTTTCAATCGACGTAATTTGATTTTTTTTTTATCAGTTATACTCAAAAATGATGGTTAGAGAAGGAAAATTATAAATGAAAAATATCACGTTCCGCAGCAGGGAGCAAAGTTTCTAGGTGGGTAATTTTGAATTTATTAAAACATCCCAGAATACAGACAATTATTATTCTCGAAAATGATGTTAAACGAAAAACAATTTTAAATGGAAAACAATAATAATTCTGCAGCGCGCACTTAGAGCAAAGTGTCACGATGGGTGATTTCGTATTTTTTATTTTCAAAATCCTGAGATGATAGTGGCTATTATTGTCAAAAACTTAGAAATCATGATGAAAAAACGTCTATGTATGAAAAAAAAATCATTCTGAAGCGCGTAATTGAAGCAAAGAGTCACACTGGGTGATTTTGGATTAAAATTTTAAAAAACCTGAATTGCGGACAGACATCCCCAAACATCCTGATAAAAGATAACAAATTTTAAATAAACAGAAAAAAACATATTCGTCAGCTCGCACCTGCAGCAAAAAGCAATGATGGGTGATTTCTTATTTTTTATTCAAAAAATCCTAAGATGGTGAAGGTCATTCTCAAAAACTTGGAAATCATCCAATTTTAAATGGAAAACAATAATAATTCTGCAGCACGCACTTTGAGCAAAGTGTCACGATGGGTGATTTCGTATTTTTTATTTTCAAAATCCTGAGATGATAGTGGCTATTATTGTCATAAACCTAGAAATCATGATAAAAAAACGTCTATATATGAAAAAAAAATCATTCTGAAGCACGTAATTGAAGCAAAGAGTCACACTGGGTGATTTTGGATTAAAATTTTAAAAAACCTGAATTGCGGACAGACATTCCCAAACATCCTGATAAAAGATAACAAATTTTAAATAAACAGAAAAAAAACATATTCGTCAGCTCGCACCTGCATCAAAAAGCAATGATGGGTGATTTCTTATTTTTTATTCAAAAAATCCCAAGATGGTGAAGGTCATTCTCAAAAACTTGGAAATCATCATGAGAAAACATCTTATAATAAAAAAAAAAATCATTCTGCAGCAAGTAATTTAAGCAAAGAGTCACGCTGGGTGATTTTGGATTGAAATTTAAAAAACCCTGGAACGCGGACACTCATCCTCAAAAATAATGATGGAAGACAAAAAATTATAAATAAAAAAGATCAATTTATCAGCGCGCACTCGGAACAAAGAGCCACGATGGGTGATTTTCAATCGACGTAATTTGATTTTTTTTATCAGTTATACTCAAAAATGATGGTAAGAGAAGGAAAATTATAAATGAAAAAAAAACACGTTCCGCAGCAGGGAGCAAAGTTTCTAGGTGGGTAATTTTGAATTTATCAAAACATCCCAGAATACAGACAATTATTATTCTCGAAAATGATGTTAAACGAAAAACAATTTTAAATGGAAAACAATAATATTTCTGCCGCACGCACTTAGAGCAAAGTGTCACGATGGGTGATTTCGTATTTTGTATTTTCAAAATCCTGAGATGATAGTGGCTATTATTGTCAAAAAATTAGAAATCATGATGAAAAAACGTCCATGTATGAAAAAAAAAATCATTCTGAAGCACGTAATTGAAGCAAAGAGTCACACTGGGTGATTTTGGATTAAAATTTTAAAAAACCTGAATTGCGGACAGACATCCCCAAACATCCTGATAAAAGATAACAAATTTTAAATAAACAGAAAAAAACATATTCGTCAGCTCGCACCTGCAGCAAAAAGCAATGATGGGTGATTTCTTATTTTTTATTCAAAAAATCCAAAGATGGTGAGGGTCATTCTCAAAAACTTAGAAATCATCATGAGAAAACGTCTTATAATAAAAAAAAATCTTTCTGCAGCAAGTAATTTAAGCAAAGAGTCACACTGGGTGATTTTGGATTAAAATTTTAAAAAACCTGAATTGCGGACAGACATCCCCAAACATCCTGATAAAAGATAACAAATTTTAAATAAACAGAAAAAAACATAGATATTCGTCAGCTCGCACCCTGCAGCAAAAAGCAATGATGGGTGATTTCTTATTTTTTATTCAAAAAATCCTAAGATGGTGAAGGTCATTCTCAGAAAGTTGGAAATCATCATGAGAAAACGTCTTATAAAAAAAAAAAAAATCATTCTGCAGCAAGTAATTTAAGCAAAGAGTCACGCTGGGTGATTTTGGATTAAAATTTAAAAAATCCTGGAACGCGGACAGTCATCCTCAAAAATAATGATGGGAGACAAAAAATTATAAATAAAAAAGATCAATTTATCAGCGCGCACTCGGAACAAAGAGCCACGATGGGTGATTTTCAATCGACGTAATTTGATTTTTTTTTATGTTATACTCAAAAATGATGGTTAGAGAAAGAAAATTATAAATGGAAAAAATCACGTTCCGCAGCAGGGAGCAAAGTTTCTAGGTGGGTAATTTTGAATTTATCAAAACATCCCAGAATACAGACAATTATTATTCTCGAAAATGATGTTAAACGAAAAACAATTTTAAATGGAAAACAATAATATTTCTGCCGCACGCACTTAGAGCAAAGTGTCACGATGGGTGATTTCGTATTTTGTATTTTCAAAATCCTGAGATGATAGTGGCTATTATTGTCAAAAAATTAGAAATCATGATGAAAAAACGTCCATGTATGAAAAAAAAAATCATTCTGAAGCACGTAATTGAAGCAAAGAGTCACACTGGGTGATTTTGGATTAAAAAATTGCGGACAGACATCCCCAAACATCATCATGAAAGAGAACTAATTATAAATTAATAAAAAAAAACATATTCTTCAGCTTGCACCTGAGCAAAGAGCAATGATGGGTGACTTCTTATTTTTTATTAAAACAATCCTAAAATGCTGGCGGTCATTCTCAAAAACCTAGAAATCATCATGAGAAAATGTCTAAAAGAAAAAAAAACATTCTGCAGCACGTAGTTTAAGCAAAGAGTCATCTTGGGTGATTTTGAATCCAAATTAAAAAAATCCAGGAAAACGTTAAGAGCATGATGACAGTAAAAATCTTAAATTGACAACAACACTCCTTTCTACATATTATACTTGGAGCAAAATGTGAAGCTGGGTGATTTTTTATTTACATATTTGAAATGTAAAAAGATATTCGCAAAAACTCACAAATTATGTTGAAAAAAATAAATGGTAGAAACATACATCCAGCAGCTCGCATTTAAAGCAAAAAGCCACGTTGGGTGATTTTGAATTGGTTGAAAAAATGAAAAAAGTTATCGTGGGAAACTCGCGAATAATGATGAAAGAAAATAAATTTACATGAATAGAAACAATCCAACAAAGTGTGATGATGGGTGATTTTGTTTTAATTTCAAAAATGCGAACAGTTATCAACAACAGTTGCATTTATGTAACGGTCATTACAATAAAAATAAAAACCCATACAATTTTCTCCGTACATATCATTGGCTACTCAACGTACCATAACAGAGAGCAAAAAAACCATCAATTTTTTTTCATGTGAGCCTTATGGTGCGCACGTGACCCCCTTCCATTACGGGTCGCTGTTCTTGTTTTTCTTTTTATCAATTTTTGATTCTACGCCCTTAAATAAATTAATAGAATTTTCTCTCGAAAATTCTTCTAAGCGTTAAAACACTTTCGGTGTTGGATGTTAAATTTTAATTACAGCAAAGTCTCTTCCAATGAAAAATTAATGCAATGCTCTCGACGATGTTTTTTGTAAGGGTTAATTCACCCCTTGAACGAGGGCCAGGTAAATTTCGAAAGGCCAGTGGTGGAGTGCCAAATATCAAGTTGATATAATTTATTTTGTGGCCCAAGAACGGTACCACGAATTCCAAACCAATATTTCACATGCCTGTTAACCAATAAAATTAATATTATCAATTAATTCCACCGTTCCGTGAATTATTTTCCAAAATAAACATTGAATTAAACAAAAATCAAAATTAACGATTATTGCTACGAAACCAAATTTAAATAAAAAAATTGATAAGCATTTGTCAAAATTGTCTCGGGCCGACTAGTTGTTCATTTATTTAGACAAATCAACGTATTAATCAGTTTATTATTTATTAACGTTATTAATTGAGTTATACACATTTTCTCCTGGTGCATTTTAATTTTAACATTAATAATTGGATAAATATTCCATTATCAATTAAAAACGGGGATTTTCGAATTTCTCCATCATTCAATTCGATTTTTGTTGATTTTATTGTTTTTTTTTACAGATTATTTTACACTTTCAACCTATTCTTTTATTACTAGGGTTAGCTATTATTTTTTATTTTATAAATGAGGATTTTTACACTATTTTTATTATTCCAAAATATTTTTTCACTTTATAAAGTTCTTGAAAAAGTGAAAAAATCCTCATTAAAAAATTTTATTGATTATGAATTTTTTAGTGAAATTGACAATTTCCCAAATTCAATAACTTTGACCCAATTTTAATCGGAATTTTATTGAGACACCCTATATGACTTGTTATTGTTTTTAGTAGAAATTTTGATGTTTAATCCACTGGTGATATGCACGTGACTGAATCTCTTTTGGTTATTGGGTTATAATTTTTTTTCGTGAAACTGTCAATTTTCGAAATTCACCATCTTTGACCCCATTTTATTCGGAATTTTATCGAGACACCCTGTATATTTTTTCCATGTTATTAATAGAGAATTTGATGCTTAATTCACTGGTGATATGCAAGTGACTAAATCTCTTTTGGTTATTGAGTTATGATTTTTTTCCGTGAAAGTGACAATTTTCGAAATTCACCAAGTTTGACCCCATTTTACTCGGAATTTTATCAAGACACCCTGTATGTTTTTTCCATATTATTGATAGCAAATTTGATGCTTGATTCACTGGTGATATGCCCATGACTCAATCGCTTTTGGTTCTTGAGTTATGATTTTTTTTCGTGAAAGTGACAATTTTCGAAATTCACCAAGTCTGACCCCATTTTACTCGGAATTTTATCGAGACACCCTGTATATTTTTTCCATGTTATCAATAGAGAATTTGATGCTTAATTCACTGGTGATATGCCCGTGACTCAATCGCTTTTGGTTATTGAGTTATAATTTTTTTTCGTGAAAGTGACAATTTTCGAAATTCACCAAGTTTGACCCCATTTTACTCGGAATTTTATTGAGGCACCCTGTATGTTTTTTCCATATTATTTATAGAAAATTTGATGCTTAATTCACTGGTGACATGCCCATGACTCAATCGCTCTTGGCTATTGAGTTATGAATTTTTTTCGTGAAAGTGACAATTCTCGAGATTCACCAACTTTGACCGAATTTTACTCGGAATATTACCGAGACACCCTGTATGTTTTTTCCATATTATTGATAGAAAATTTGATGCTTAATTCACTGGTGATATGCCCATGACTCAATCGCTTTTGGTTATTGAGTTATGAATTTTTTTAGTGAAAGTGACAATTCTCGAGATTCACCAACTTTGACCCCATTTTACTCGGAATTTTATTGAGACACCCTGTATGTTTTTTCCATATTATTGATAGAAAATTTGATGCTGAATTCACTGGTTATATGCCCATGACTCAATCGCTTTTGGTTATTGAGTTATGATTTTTTTTCGTGAAAGTGACAATTCTCGAGATTCACCAACTTTGACCCCATTTTACTCGGAATTTTATTGAGACACCCTGTATGTTTTTTCCATTTTATTGATAGAAAATTTGATGCTTGATTCACTGGTGATATGCCCATGACTCAATTGCTTTTGGTTATTGAGTTATGAATTTTTTTCGTGAAAGTGACAATTTTCGAAATTCACCAAGTTTGACCCCATTTTACTCGGAGTTTTATTGAGACACCCTGTATGTTTTTTCCATATTATTGAAAGAAAATTTGATGCTTGATTCACTGGTCATATGCTCATGACTCAATCGCTTTTGGTTATTGAGTTATGAATTTTTTTCGTGAAAGTGACAATTTTCGAAATTCACCAGTTTTGACCCCATTTTACTCGGAATTTTCTTGAAACACCCTGTATGTTTTTTCCATATTATTGATAGAAAATTTGATGCTTGATTCACTGGTGATATGCCCATGACTCCATCGCTTCTGGTTATTGAGTTATGATTTTTTTTCGTGAAAGTGACAATTTTCGAAATTCACCAAGTTTGACCCCATTTTACTCGGAATTTTATCAAAACATCCTGTATGTTTTTTTCATATTATTGATAGAAAATTTGATGCTTGATTCACTGGTGATATGCCCATGACTCCATCGCTTCTGGTTATTGAGTTATGATTTTTTTTCGTGAAAGTGACAATTTTCGAAATTCACCAGTTTTGACCCCATTTTACTCGGAATTTTCTTGAAACACCCTGTATGTTTTTTCCATATTATTGAAAGAAAATTTGATGCTTAATTCACTGGTGATATGCCCATGACTCAATCGCTTTTGTTCTTGAGTTATGAATTTTTTTCGTGAAAGTGACAATTTTCGAAATTCACCAGTTTTGACCCCATTTTACTCGGAATTTTCTTGAAACACCCTGTATGTTTTTTCCATATTATTGAAAGAAAATTTGATGCTTAATTCACTGGTGATATGCCCATGACTCAATCGCTTTTGTTCTTGAGTTATGAATTTTTTTCGTGAAAGTGACAATTTTCGAAATTCACCAAATTTTACCCCATGCCCCATATTACTGGGAATTATATCGAGACAACCTGTTTGTTTTTTCGATGTTTTTATGTATTGGCGATACATTGAAACCTCGATTGAAACTGTTGAAGCTCGTTTATTTTATGAGGAATTTCGACCTCTTTCTAGATCAGAAATCAGAATACCAAAAAAAAATCCATGATGTCTATGAAAAAAATGATAATGACCTTATAAGAAAAACCGTTAAAAAGCCTACAAAACACTTTTTTCCGCATCAAAATCGATTTATAAATAAGCGAGATAATGTGATTTAAAAATTTCAACAAAACCGTTCTAGAGATACTGACGAAATTTTCAAATCCTCGTAGCTCGTTTATTTATGGACGGATTTGGTTGCGGAAAAAAACATTTTAAAGAAAATTTCAACCTCTTTCTAAATCAAAATACAAAAAAATGTATTCATCAATAGTATGCCTATAAAAAAAATAACAATTCTGAAAATTAGCCTATTAGAAAAACCTACAAAACACTTTTTTCCCCATCAAAATCGATCTTTGAATAATCAAGATAATCTAATTCAAAAATTTCAACAAACCCGTTCTAGAGATACTGACGAAATTTTCAAATCCCCGTAACTCGTTTATTTATGGACGGATTTGATTGCGGAAAAAAGCATTTCAAATGGAATTTCAACCTCCTTCTAAATCAAAATACCAAAAAATGTATTCATCTATAATATATGTATATAAAAAAATTAATAATTTTGAAAATCAGCCTATGAGAAAAACCTTTAAAAAACCCACAAAACCCTTTTTTCCGCATCAAAATCGATTAATAAATAACCGAGATAATTTGATTCAAAAATTTCAACAAACCCGTTCCAGAGATACTGACGAAATTTTCAAATCTCCATAGCTCGTTTATTTATGGACGGATTTGGTTACGAAAAAAATCATTATAAAGGTAATTTCATCCTTGTAACTAGATCAAAATACGAAAAAAAGGCGCTTGTAGAGGGCGCTACTTATACTTATTTTCCTGGACCTATTCTGTAAAAAATTAGATTTCTTTATCATTTTTACGTTTGGAGTTTTAGAAATATTTTTATAGTATAATACCTAACCTTTGTACTTAGTGGCTCAATCACAACATAACGAATCGATCGAAAAATCAAGGCATACATAATTCAACCTATTTTCCTCCAATTACTCGAATTTCCACCGCAATGTGATAGAAAAGGAGAAGAAAAAAAGTTTTTTTCCCATATTCTCGAGCAAAACAAAAATAGACTTTCTAGGCGTTGTAAGAAGACGGAAAAAGGGCCCAAGCCGGGGATATTCGGAGTCGAGTGATTTATGCCATATGCTTTTCGAGAAAAGAGCTCGAGCATCCACTTTTTGTTCATTTTCGAAGTGTCAAGCCATAAATTTCGGTACAAAGACCCTCTCTCTATTGAGGGCCCGAATACCTTCGCTCCGTATCGGAACGAAAATATTTCTCGACGAGATGGAATTTGAATGAAAATAGAATTGGAATTAGTTGGGAGGATCTAGACTTGTTTTTTCTGATGCTATTTTCACGTACTAGGACTGAGGATATCAACTTTAAATTTAAATTTGTCACAAAACTAGATCAATTCGCTGATGTTTACATATTTCGACATTTATTATTGATTGTTTTACTCAACTCAATAAATTACAATCAAATTAAAATAATTTATTGATACACCGATTTGTTGATATTCTACAGTTTTGACGTCAATATAATTTTTTATATCTATGTAAATTCAATTTCTAAAAATATTGCTCAATTTACATAAATTCAGTTTTCTTTAGCTGGCCTGATTATTTTAATGTCATTTCCAGTTCTTATTTTATTATGAGTTTTATTTCAAGACCATTTTTTTTACATTCACTTTATGTTATATTCATGACATTTTTGTAAAAAGAGGATTTCTGTTTCACCTTTTATGTTTTTCCAATTCTTTGACATTTATTTTATTTTTACCTACTCTTTATTTTACAGTAAACATAATTTTATGTTCCTTAGTATATTTTTTTAGTTGATATGTTGTTTCTCTTTGACTGATTTGGTTACGTAGGTCTACATTTTATTTCCAGTTTCTTTTATATTGTTTATTTTTTATCTTAATATTTCTCCTTTCATTTACTTTTTGTTAATTTCATGACCTCTTTACTACCTCTGACAGTTTTTATTCTTTGATTGTGTCCTCCACCATTTTTTTATTTTCTCTTGTTTTACCAATTTTTCTCAAGTTTTTGAATGGATTTTGATAAAATTTAGAATAAATTTCTTTTTCCATAGATTTTTGTGATTCTCTACAAACTTCAATAATATATTACAAATTTACAGTATTTTTAGGAGTAAATTTTTTCACTTTATTTCTCCAAAAAGTATTTTTTTGTATTGATAAAAAAAACAATAGTCTCAATAAATAAAATAGAATGAAAAAAGTGAACTAACATTAAGAAATTATAAATATTGATAAATAATATAAGAGAAACATTAATAAAGTAGAAAAATAATCAAATCTAGTAAAAAGAAATTACAAAAACTGGTAAAGAGAAAAATCCTAAAAAGTGAACAGCATAACATAAAAATTGAAGAATAGGAAGAATCATGTTGATATAAAAGAAATTAGAAAACAACAAAAAATGAAATAAATCAATAAAAAAAAACGATAATATTCATCAAGGTGCGAAATTATCCTGAATTTTTTTTTGTTTGATTTTTCTCGACACTTGGTTCCAGGGGCGTACTTATGGGTAATTATGAGGGTTCAAAGGGGATAAATTTCAGAAATTGATATTAGGGCATTTTTTAGAAAAGACGGAATCTTAATCAACATCACCAAAAACCCCTTTGTACAAATTTTCAACTCTCTAACCTACAAGGTGCCCGAATAAAATAGTCATAAGTTTAATAAAAAACGTAAATTAAACCCCCTTGTCGCACCACCCTGTATAGCTCATTCCGGGATTTTATTAACATCTTTATTATAAATTAAAACTCACAGGAAGGCTTAATAAGTAGTGTAACAAGAAAAACAACATAGGGACTTTTTTTTTTTTTTTTTTTTTTTTTTTTCGAAAATATGTACAAGGGGATTTTTGATTGACATTCTGTTGTCATTTTTTTTTAGAAAATGCCTTGATATCATTTTCTGAAATTTGACCTCTTTTGAACTTCCACAATCATCATAAGTACGCCCCTGGAACCACTATAGGGTGGACACCCTGTATATTGCAGATTTTCATTATTTTCAGGCTAGTTTGTTTATTAATTTCTCCAAAAAGTTATTTTACCTGGTATGTGATTGAAAAAAAAACAATATCAAAAAATATATAAAAATGTGAGCCTTGATAAGAAGTAGAATAAAATAAAAAAAAGTTAAATGATATTGAGAAATAATGAAAGTAAGAGAAACAAAATATATAGTGGAAAAATAATTAAATAATGTTATATAAAAAGAGATCCCCTAAGAAATAATGAAAACACTTGTGAAGAGAGAGAAGTGAAGTGAAAAGTGTACAGAATAACATGGAAACTAAACAATAGGAAGAATATGTAATATAAAATTAGAAAACAAAAAAAAATAAAAACAATAAGATAAGTAAAAAATAAAAACGAATGAATAAGAAAAATGATGATAATATTCATTAAGGTGCGAAATTATAAAAACTGAACTAGAACGCCATTAGATAAAAAAATTATTCCTTAAAAAAGAAAATGAAGAGGAACGTACTGGGAAATATTTTATTTTTTACTGTACTGTTAATGACACATTACATCATCAGAATCGGTAAAATTGGATTATAAGAATATACAGCAGTGGCGGCTCGAGGTTAATTCAGAAATAAATAGTACATTTTGTATCAAGGGAGGAAAGTAGATGAGCAGCACGAGCGAAGCGAGGGCAGATATTAGCCGAGTCAAAATCATCTTTCGTCCGTGGTGCAAACAGTGCTTTTTGTACAACCAGTTTGTAATCATTTAAAAAAGAATAATTATGAAAATCAAAAATAAATAATCGATACACTATACCCTGCACTACACTGCTGTCAAGTCAGACAACTGACAAGTGACAACTGTCAATAATGGTTACAATAGGTGTGTTCCCGTATTCTTTTGTGGTGCGGATATTCATTGTCACGTGATTAGTTCTTCTAGTATGCTAGACTGTCACGTGGTTATTATATTCAGAGGCGTTGGGATCCAAGGAACCGTTGCTAAGCGACCTACTTTTAGGCCCGGCTGCCAAAATTAGCGACTTTCCGTCTGTTTTGCATGCATTGAAAAGTGGTCTTTACGTGTAGGTTGTACAAAAAGAAGTAAAACCCGACAATAGACAAATATCAAAATGATGGAGCCTTAAGTGGAAAAAAGCTGGATTAATTCCAACCAACAAATCCCATCTGGAGCCAACATAAACAGTATTCTCCAAACATTAACACATCGTAGCCATGATATATTTGTTATAGCCATATCTCTGTCAACGCCGCAGTTCCAGGTAGTTATGTAAATATAGAATGTGGTAATTTGTACCGTACAGATTAAAAAGCCCTGTCAAAAGTGCATATTTCCTTTCTCCACTAATAAGTATCGATTTCCAAAGGGCGCCCTTCTCCCGCTCTGGAGAGACACATTACTTCATTACTTCGGCTCATTCCGATTATTACGCCCAGCACTTTATGTAATCGATAAACGTAAAAGTCTACCTTTACCTTTTCTTTTCCGACGAGCAGGGGCTAACACGTTTTTGGTAAGGGATTTTGCTGGATCAGAGGCGTAGGGTGGAAATTATTTTGGAAATTTTGTTAAAAATCACAAATTGGACTAAATTCCATTATGGATGGTCTGGATATCTCCAGGATCTAGAGAATGCTGATTACTTTCTAATTAAACATCTCGGAAATATCTATCTTGTTTTTTTTTATCTATTTTGTAAAGTGTATTTCAGACTATATGGGCATTTTCACATTTGACCTCATTGTTTTGTGATGGGAAACATTCAAATGCTTGTTTATTTTTTTTTAAGTTTTTTTTTCCTTTTTCATCTGCAAGAGGGAAAAGTGAATTGATTCCATGGTATACTATTCATAGAAATGTTGTGATTGGTCTGCAAGAGGAAATAATGACCTATTTCCATGGTATACTATTCAAAGCAAACGACGAAATCTCACTGACAGCAGACCGTATTCTTTTGGTTTTACTCCGAACTATTCGTGTTTTTTTAACAGAATCAATAAAATATACAAAAAAATCTACGAAATCGCAATGACAGCAGACCGTATTCTTTTGGTTTCACTACGAACTCTTCAGGTGTTGTAACGTTTTTTATAATTATTATATTTCTATGTTTCCATACTATCCAGAAGAATAACCAACAACTTTCTGGAAATAACTAAGAAACTATTAGCTGTTTTATTGCTTTTTGTGTGTTTTTATTGACGTTCTTTTGATGAAATTACTGGATCTTATCTCATCCTGACCACGCCAGACCATTGAATTGAGGGAAAACTCTTGTGTAATCGCCCATTTAGTTTATTGATCAGTAAATATATCCAAAGCCAGTTCCTTTATGAAAACTTCATAAAACGTCATACTTTAAATAAAAATCTGGATTTCGAATGGATATTCAGTATTCGATGTTAGATTTGTGGAACTTTGGTCTTTGTACCTTATCCAGAAAAATATATAAAGTAAATTTAGTGCTTTTGTATCCAGAACAAGGTCCAACAACTCCTTAAACTGACATGAAGGAAAATTTAATTTGCTATTGACTTCTGTAAGTTCTTATTTGAGCAAAATTTGTATCCAGACTATCCATAGATGAGTCCAATAACTTCCCCTATACCAATAGAGGAAATTTTGATCTACTATTGAGTTCTGTTATCTTTCATATGACGTCTTTGAGCAAAATCCGGGTTTCCAGCCCCATCCAGACTATCCAGAATCATGCCCAACAACATTCTTGCGAAAGTATAGCAAAACACAAATTTATAAAGGATATACCACCAAATTTCCAAAAACTTACCCTATCCAGAACAAGGTTCAACAAGATTTTGGGTAGACCTGGAAAAAAATTGGATATGTTATAGAGTTCTGTGACTCTGTGACAAAATTTTATGACATTGTCTCATTCAAGCTATCCAGAACCAACTCCACCACCTTCCTGGATAGACCTGGAGAAATACTTGATTGATTACTGAGTTCTGTGATTCTTTATGTGAGGTTCAAAGACCAAATTTCCAGATTTTGTTTTATCCAGACTTTCTAAAACTACGTCCAACAACTTCCTGGTAAGACCCAGAGCAAAACTTCATGCGTTATAGAGTTGTGTTACTTTTTATGCGAGGTTTGAGTTATATTTTAATGTTTTTTTCCTCATCCAGACTATCTAAAACAAGGTCCAACAACTTCCTGAATAGACCTGGAGGAAAACTTGATTGGTTACTGAAATCAGTGATTTTTTATGTGACCAAATTTCAAAATGTTGTCTCATCCAGACTTTCCAAAATTAGGTCCAACAACTTTCTGAAAAGATCTAGAGGAAAACAAGATTTGTTACAGAGTTCTGTGACTTCTCAAGGAGGTTCTAAGAAAAAAAAATAGGATTTTGTCTCATCCAGACTATCCACAACAACGTCCAACAACCTCCCGGGTAGACCTGGAACAAAACTTGATGTGTTACAGAGTTTTGTGACTCTTGATGTAACGTTTTGAGGCAAAATTTTATGACTTTGTCTTATTTAAGCTATCCAGAACCAACTCCAACACCTTTCTGAATAGACCTGGAGGAAAGCTTGATTGATTACCGAGTTCTGTGATCCTTTATGTGAGGTTTGAAGACCCAATTCCCAGATTTTGTTTCATCCAGACTTTCCAAAACTAGGTCCAACAACTTCCTGAATAGACCTGGAGGAAAACTTGATTGGTTACTGAAATCTGTGATTTTTTATGTGACCAAATTTCAAAATGTTGTCTCATCCAGACTTTCCAAAATTAGGTCCAACAACTTTCTGAAAAGATCTAGAGCAAAACAAGATTTGTTACACAGTTCTGTGACTTTTCAAGAAGGTTCTAAGAAAAAAAAATTAGAATTTTGTCTCATCCAGACTATCCACAACAACGTCCAACAACCTCCCGGGTAGACCTAGAACAAAACTTGATGTGTTACAGAGTTTTGTGACTCTTAATGCGACGTTTTGAGGCAAAAATTTCGTATTTTGTCTCATCCAGACTATCCAGAAAAGGGTCCAACAACATAATTGATGATTTCGCTGCTATTTTAAAGCCTGTCCCGGTACACTGGTGGATGCGCCAGCTCCAATCGCAACCCATTCATATGTAATTTCCTTTATATTCCGAAATAAGGGGGGGTCCCATCAGACAGCACAGCAGCAGAATCGCATTTTCATTTTGAATAGCAAAAAGCAAAATGTAACATTTCCGTGATATATCCGATGCTGTTTCACTTGACAGAGCCGGGATGTCGTTTGTTGGTCCCCCTTCTGATTTCTGGATTCATCGCGCGTTTTATGACAAATCGAGGTCGAAGTTCGGACCTACATTTTAATATGGGGGATGAAATTGAACGAAGTTACTGGGAAAATTGTTTTATTTTCATTTGAATGGCGGAAAGTTTTCTTTTCGGGTTTTTTGGATTTTGATTGATAGCTGAGATGGTTTTGCTGATATAATTGATAAAAAGCGCAACCAAAAATGGGACAGCTCAATTTGTTTTAATTTATGGTCGGATTAATTAGCGACATGTTTCTCTACAAAAACACTTATAGAAAGGAATTTTATCTAATCAAATTTATTCAATTTCCAGCCATTTAACGATCATTGTGATCGACAGAAATTTGCATTTTACTGCTACAAGCTCGTTAACGATGAAAGGTTGTAATTTATTGATCAGTTTTTTTATTCAAAATATGTACGAGCAATTATTATTCTGTACTTTTTGTGGTTTATCACTATTTCACTTTTGTTTACTTCTTTTTTGCTTGTATTATTATACTTTGTTCCACTTTTTCGCGATGTTTCCAACAATTTTTAGGTGCATGATTTTATTTTGAAGTTATTTGATTCTTTGTTTATTTTTCTATTGGATTATTCATTTATTTTTTTAAATAATTGTTTACTATTTCCTTCTATTTTTTAGATGTTTGATATTAAGTGCATGGTTTTATACTTCATGATTAATTTTTTTTTCAATATTTCTTCTGTAATTTTGATTTTTGAATTGATTTAAAAGCTTTCTATTTCTTTATTTCCAATTTACTTATATCTTTCACAATTTTATTTTTATTTATTTTGAGTGTTGTTTTTTCGTTTATTTAGACTTTTTTGGTTTAATGGTTTTAGATTTTTTGTGAAGTTTAATTTCACTTTTCATGTTTGTTTACTAGTTTTCTTCTTTATATTTGATTTTTCTGTTTTGAAATAAGATAATTTTCAGGAAATCTTCATTTCTTCCTCTCTTGACTTTTATTAGCTGCTTGGAAAACTTTGTACAAACATTTTCAACTTTCCAAAATAATTTATAACCATTTATATTTTTGTTTAAAAAACTTAATTCACTTTTTCACTTTATCAATTTATTTTTTGATAATACTTTAATGGAATAAACATAATTATGACTAATCTTTTTACGTAATTCCACTATTTCTTGATTATTTGAATATAATTTTATTTACAGTATCAAGGAGCTCTTCATTTTTGAGGAAATTGTGCTTTTTTTCTTTTTTTTTTTTTAAATCACGACTGTGTACAGTTTGTATTAAGTATAGGGAACGGAAATTATCGCCGATTTTTTCCAGGTAATTCCTCGATTTTCACCAAAAACTGTACGGAATTATAACTTTTTTTAACGGAATCGCGCTTAATTCCTTTGGAATTATCTTTTTTTAGGAAATCACAAATGTTTTCCGTAGAGGTAAAGAGACCGGAAATTATCGCTGATTTTTTCCACGTTGTTCCTTAATCTGTATATACCTACGGAAAATTACCATTCCATATACTTGAAATGTACGGAATTATAACTTTTTTCAACGGAATTGCGCTTAATTCCTTTGGAATTATCTTTTTTTTAGGAAATCACAAATGTTTTCCGTAGAGGTAGAGACCGGAAATTATCGCTGATTTTTTCCATTACCATTACCTATACTTGAAATGTACGGAATTATAACTTTTTTTCAACGGAATTGAGCTCATAATTTCTTTTAAATTATCTTTTTTTTTCCATAAGAAATTTCGACAGTTTTCATAAGGTTGGTATATTTTTAGAAGAGGTAGACACCGGAAATTATCGCCAAATTTTTCCACGATATTCCTAAATTTGTATGGAAATTTACCATTTCTACTTGAAATGTACGGAATTATAACTTAACGGAATTGAGGTTACAATTCCTTTGAAATTATCTTTTTTTTTTAAGAAACTACGATTGTTTTCAGTAGGTAGGTAGGTAAGTATTTAGTAGGAAGAAACCGGAAATTATCGCCGATTTTTTATCCCTAAATTTGTACGGAAAATTACTATTTCCTAGGTACCTGAAATATAAGGAATTATAATTTTTTTTAACGGAATTACGCTTAATTCCTTTGGAATTATCTTTTTTTTCTAAGGAATTACGAATGTATTCAGTAGGTAGGTGAGTATTTAGTAGAAAGAAACCGGAAATTATCGCCGATTTTTTATCCCTAAATTTGTACGGAAAATTACTAATTCCTAGGTACCTGAAATATACGGAATTATATTTTTTTTATCGGAATTGCGCTTAATTCCTTTGGAATTATCTTTTTTTTAAAAGGAATTACGAATGTATTCAGAAGGTAGGTAAGTATTTATTAGGAAGAAACCGGAAATTATCGCCGATTTTTTCCAGGTAATTCCTAGATTTTCACTAAAAACTGTACGGAATTATAACTTTTTTTAACGGAATTGAGCTTACAATTCCTTTGAAATTATCTTTTTTTTTAAGAAACTACGATTGTTTTCAGTAGGTAGGTAGGTAAGTATTTAGTAGGAAGAAACCGGAAATTATCGCCGATTTTTTATTCCTAAATTTGTACGGAAAATTACTATTTCCTAGGTACCTGAAATATAAGGAATTATAATTTTTTTTAACGGAATTGCGCTTAATTCCTTTGGAATTATCTTTTTTTTTAAAGGAATTACGAATGTATCCAGTAGGTATGTATTTAGTAGAGGTAGAGGCCAGAAATTATACGGAATTATGATTTTTTTTAAAGGGAATTGAGCCTAATTCTTTTGGACTTATCTTTTTTTAAGGAACTACGACTTTTTTCAAAAGGTTTGTCCTAGAGGAAATTATCACAGATTTTTTTAACGTAATTCCTACATTTTTACGATAAAAAATACAAGTTGGACATATTTAAACTGAATTAAAACTTTTTTGCGTCATTTTTAGGTAAGATCAACAATCTTAACGTGACTTCCACTGTTTTTTACGTGGGTAATTCCAATGTTTTTACTTCACTTGTACGTATTTAATGAAGAAGTTCCGTATTTTTTAATGGAATCACGCTTTTTTTCATATGGAATTATCTTTTTCAGGTAATTAATACCATTTTCAGTTTATGCATCTAGTGGAAGTAGAGACCGGAAATTATCACCGATTTGTTTGACGTAATTCCTACATTTTTACGATAAATAGTTGGAAATTGGGAATGTGAAACCGAATTATAACTTTTTTTTTACGTGGGGTAATTCGAGTATTTCTAGATAATTTCAACATTATTCTATTTTCCTTTTCATACGTATTGAATGAAGAAGTTCTAAATGGAATAGGAATTACGCTTTTTTGCTCTTGGAATCATCTTTTTTAGTTGTCATTATAGATTTAGTAGAGGTAGAGACCGGAAATGATCACCGATCTCTTCTACGTAATTCCTGTATTTTCACGAAAAAATTATAAATTACGAATATTTAAACAGATTAATTATTTTTTTGCGTATTTTTCACGTGGGTCCAAAAATTTCAACATTTCCAAGACAACCACTATTATTCTACGTAATTCCGATTTTTTTTACATAAAAATACGTGAAAAGTACAAATTTCGTGTGTAATGTATTCAGCAGTCCGGATAAACCTTCCTATAGTAGGCTTATTTGTTACATAAGACGATGCATTGCGTCAGCTCGTAGTACCCACTATGCTGACACCGGCCGGATTTTGTGCACTCATACACTCGTGGAGAGGGTGGTTTAAAATTGGTCATTCGTGTCATGACGTTTTTTGTTATCTTTTTATGGAAACTAAGTGACAATTTGCCAAAAATTCACGGTATATTCTACCACCAACACCGCACAACTGTGACTGACATTAAACTCGAAAAGTCATCAATTCCCCGTCACACTTAAATAAACAATGAATCAAAACAATGACTTTCAAGCTCCCCCGAAACAATATCCCAAATGCCTCCGGAATCACACACACATCAAAATAATTTGCTAATACACTAACCATACATCGAACGCAGTCTCGCATACTGTAAACACATATAAATGGTGATGGAGCAGGGAAGGGGGGATGGGAATTTGGGGTAAGGGTAGTTCGATGCTATTAATATTTATGAGAGCCGAACACCGAGAACCATGAGCACGAATAAATTGTCAGTGTTTTCATAAAATATTTGCCAAATTAATATCGAATCTGGTAAAGCATAATATTCCGGATGTATGCTGTGCTAATATTTGGGACCGGCGGATCCTAAAAAGTTCTGAGGGATCATATTATCTAGTACAAATTTTATGAAATTTTTAATCAACAAATAAGACAAATTTCCCTATAACTTCCAAACTCCTCAGCGGATTTTGATGAAATTTGCAACCAAGACTCCTCAACAAATTAGGTTATTACAGTCAACTCAAAAAAATTATTAATTTTTGAGTTATTGAACCCTAAACTTTTGATAAAGGTTACACCAGTATTGTAGGTGACATCAGACAAATTTTCTTATAACTTCCAAACTCCTCCATAGATTGTGATGAAAATTGGAACCAAGATACCTCAACGGTATATCAACAAATTAGGTCTCCACAGTCAACTCGAAAAAATCAATAGTTTTTGAGTAATTGAATCTTAAACTTTTGTTAAAGGTTACACCAGTATTGTAGGTGGCACCAGACAAATTTCACTATAACTTCCAAACTCCTCGATAGATTGTGATGAAATTTGGAACCAAGATACCTCAATGGTGTATCAATAAATTAGGTTATAACAGTCAACTCCAAAAAATCGATAGTTTTTGAGTAATTGAATCTTAAACTTTTGTTAAAGGTTACACCAGTATTTTAGGTGGCACCAGACAAATTTCCCTATAACTTTTAAATCCCTCAACGGATTTTGATGAAAATTGGAACCAAGATACCTCAATGGTATATCAACAAATTAGGTAATCACAGTCAACTCCAAAAAATCAATAGTTTTTGAGTAATTGAATCTTAAACTTTTGTTAAAGGTTACACCAGTATTGTAGGTGGCACCAGACAAATTTCTCCATAACTTTTAAACCCCTCAACGGATTTTGATGAAAATTGGAACTAAGATACCTCAATGCTATATCAATAAATTAGGTTATAACAGTCAACTCCAAAAAATCAATAGTTTTTGAGTAATTGAATCTTAAACTTTTGTTAAAGGTTACACTAGTATTGTGGGTGGCACCAGACAAATTCCCCTATAACTTCCAAACTCCTCCATAGATTGTGATGAAAATTGGAACCAAGATACCTCAACGGTATATCAACAAATTAGGTTATCACAGTCAACTCCAAAAAATCAATAGTTTTTGAGTTATTGAATCTTAAATTTTTTTCAAAGGTTACTCCAGTATTGTGGGTGGCACCAGACAAATTTCCCTATAACTCTTGAACCCCTCAACGGATTTTGATGAAAATTGGAACCAAGATACCTCAATGTTATATCAACAAATTAGGTCTCCACAGTCAACTCCAAAAAATCCATAGTTTTTGAGTCATTGAATCATAAACTTTTGTTAAAGGTTACACCAGTATTGTAGGTGGCACCAGACAAATTTCTCTATAACTTGCAAACTCCTCAATGGATTTTGATGAAATTTGCAACCAAGACTCCTCAAAAATATATCAAAAAATCAGGTTATCACAGTCAACTCCAAAAAATCAATAGTTTTTGAGTTATTGAATCCTAAATTTTTTTCAAAGGTTACTCCAGTATTGTGGGTGGCACCAGACAAATTTCCCTATAACTCTTGAACCCCTCAACGGATTTTGATGAAAATTGGAACCAAGATACCTCAATGGTATATCAACAAATTAGGTCTCCACATTCAACTCCAAAAAATCAATAGTTTTTGAGTAATTGAATCTTAAACTTTTGTTAAAGGTTACTCCAGTATTGTAGGTGGTACCAGACAAATTTCCCTATAACTTTCAAATCCCTCAACGGATTTTGATGAAAATTGGAACCAAGATACCTCAGCGGTATATTAACAAATTAGGTTATAACAGTCAACTCCAAAAAATCAATAGTTTTTGAGTAATTGAATCTTAAACTTTTGTTAAAGGTTACACTAGTATTGTGGGTGGCACCAGACAAATTCCCCTATAAGTTCCAAACTCCTCCATAGATTGTGATGAAAATTGGAACCAAGATACCTCAACGGTATATCAACAAATTAGGTTATCACAGTCAACTCCAAAAAATCAATAGTTTTTGAGTTATTGAATCTTAAATTTTTTTCAAAGGTTACTCCAGTATTGTGGGTGGCACCAGACAAATTTCCCTATAACTCTTGAACCCCTCAACGGATTTTGATGAAAATTGGAACCAAGATACCTCAATGGTATATCAACAAATTAGGTGTCTACAGTCAACTCCAAAAAATCAATAGTTTTTGAGTAATTGAATCTTAAACTTTTGTTAAAGGTTACACCAGTATTGTAGGTGGCACCAGACAAATTTCCCTATAACTTCCAAACTCCTCGATAGATTGTGATGAAATTTGGAACCAAGATACCTCAATGGTATATCAACAAATTAGGTGTCTACAGTCAACTCCAAAAAATCAATAGTTTTTGAGTAATTGAATCTTAAACTTTTGTTAAAGGTTACACCAGTATTGTAGGTGGCACCAGACAAATTTCCCTATAACTTCCAAACTCCTCGATAGATTGTGATGAAATTTGGAACCAAGATACCTCAATGGTATATCAACAAATTAGGTGTCTACAGTCAACTCCAAAAAATCAATAGTTTTTGAGTAATTGAATCTTAAACTTTTGTTAAAGGTTACACCAGTATTGTAGGTGGCACCAGACAAATTTCCCTATAACTTCCAAACTCCTCGATAGATTGTGATGAAATTTGGAACCAAGATACCTCAATAGTATATCAACAAATTAGGTGTCTACAGTCAACTCCAAAAAATCAATAGTTTTTGAGTAATTGAATCTTAAACTTTTGTTAAAGGTTACACCAGTATTGTAGGTGGCACCAGACAAATTTCCCTATAACTTCCAAACTCCTCGATAGATTGTGATGAAATTTGGAACCAAGATACCTCAATGGTATATCAACAAATTAGGTGTCTACAGTCAACTCCAAAAAATCAATAGTTTTTGAGTAATTGAATCTTAAACTT
Organism: Orchestes rusci; assembly: GCA_958502075.1. Taxonomy (NCBI): domain Eukaryota; kingdom Metazoa; phylum Arthropoda; class Insecta; order Coleoptera; family Curculionidae; genus Orchestes; species Orchestes rusci. The sequence goes on along the minus strand of OY293313.1, from coordinate 20,783,521 downwards.
TTGTTAAAGGTTACACCAGTATTGTAGGTGGCACCAGACAAATTTCCCTATAACTTTTAAATCCCTCAACAGATTTTGATGAAAATTGGAACCAAGATACCTCAATGGTATATCAACAAATTAGGTCATCACAGTCAACTCCAAAAAATCAATAGTTTTTGAGTAATTGAATCTTAAACTTTTGTTAAAGGTTACACCAGTATTGTAGGTGGCACCAGACAAATTTCTCTATAACTTTTGAACCCCTTAACGGATTTTGATAAAAATTGGATCCAAGATACCTCAATGGTATATCAACAAATTGGGTCATCACAGTCAACTCCAAATAATCAATAGTTTTTGAGTAAATGAATCTTAAACTTTTGTTAAAGGTTACACCAGTATTGTAGGTGACACCAGACAAATTTTCTTATAACTTCCAAACTCCTCAATAGATTTTGATGAAATTTGGAATCAAGATACCTCAATGGTATATCAAAACATTAGGTTATAACAGTCAAGTCCAAAAAATCAATAGTTTTTGAGTAATTGAATCTTAAACTTTTGTTAAAGGTTACACCAGTATTGTAGGTGGCACCAGACAAATTTCCCTATAACTTCCAAACTCCTTGATAGATTGTGATGAAATTTGGAACCAAGATACCTCAATGGTGTATCAATAAATTATATAACAGTCAACTCCAAAAAATCAATAGTTTTTGAGTTATTGAATCTTAAACTTTTGTTAAAGGTTACACCAGTGTTGTAGGTGGCAACAGACAAATTTCTCTGTAACTTCCAAATTCCTCAATGGATTTTGATGAAAATTGGAACCAAGATTCTCAATGGTATATCAACAAATCAGGTTATCACAGTCAACTCCAAAAAATCAATAGTTTTTGAGTAATTGAATCTTAAACTTTTGTTAAAGGTTACACCAGTGTTGTAGGTGGCACCAGACAAATTTCCCTATAACTTTTAAATCCCTCAACGGATTTTGATGAAAATTGGAACCAAGATACCTCAACGGTATATTAACAAACTAGGTCATAACAGTCAACTCCAAAAAATTAATAGTTTTTGGGTAATTGAATCTTAAACTTTTGTTAAAGGTTACACCAGTGTTGTAGGTGGCACCAGACAAATTTCCCTATAACTTTTAAATCCCTCAACGGATTTTGATGAAAATTGGAACCAAGATACCTCAATGGTATATCAATAAATTAGGTTATAACAGTCAACTCCAAAAAATCAATAGTTTTTGAGTAATTGAATCTTAAACTTTTGTTAAAGGTTACACCAGTATTGTAGGTGGCACCAGACAAATTTCCCTATAACTTTTGAACCCCTTAACGGATTTTGATAAAAATTGGATCCAAGATACCTCAATGGTATATCAACAAATTGGGTCATCACAGTCAACTCCAAATAATCAATAGTTTTTGAGTAAATGAATCTTAAACTTTTGTTAAAGGTTACACCAGTATTGTAGGTGACACCAGACAAATTTTCTTATAACTTCCAAACTCCTCAATAGATTTTGATGAAATTTGGAATCAAGATACCTCAATGGTATATCAAAACATTAGGTTATAACAGTCAAGTCCAAAAAATCAATAGTTTTTGAGTAATTGAATCTTAAACTTTTGTTAAAGGTTACACCAGTATTGTAGGTGGCACCAGACAAATTTCCTTATAAGTTCCAATTTTAATCCTTTTAGATTTTTTTTCACATCATTTTCAATCACAGATAAGACACGTGAAACATCAAGATGCCAAAATTGTTTTCTCGACAATAAATTCACGATTTGCCACAATCAAAAGCAAAATCCCATTATCCCCCCTTTGGCAACATGGGATAATTGGTCAGACTATCGGGAACAAAAGCAACGGGGCAACAATGACTGTGTAATTTGTAGTTTTTGTTGTTGGTGAGCGATAAGAAAAGGCCACGGTTTTCTTATCGCAAACTAAGAAGAACGAAGAGCATGTGTTCGGACCGGCATCACCACAATGCCACCCATTATCGGCTTTCCCATCCGATTATTGCTTAGTGTTAATAAGTGCTTATCAAATAATGGCCACTTTTTCGATTAGTCATGCTTACGGGAGATTTGCACAAAAGAACGGGGCCTTTATCGACCACTGTCAAAGTGCATTTCACCTGAGATATTGTCCGTGACTCAATGGGAAATTTTTATTGAATGGTGATCATCTGTGATATTAGTGAACACATTTGTATAAAAGAATTATAGTTGAAAGAACTAAAAAACACGCTCTCGAACTAAAACGTAAAAAATAATATAATTTTTTTAGCCCCTTGATAAGAAAAATACCTTGACAATGTTGCGTATAAGACGGACGGTTAAGGAATTACCACCCCGTCAACCAGTCTTTCATTCATCATCTGTCAAACAAGCCAAACGTCAGATGATTCAACAAAAAACTTTTATTTCTTCTCGTTCTGGTTTTACTTTTCAGAAGCTGCTATGCTTCTATTATATCCATAATCTTTTTCTCTTTTCCTTAATGGTAATTTTTATCCCACTTTCAAGATTTTATTTTTCTTTGTTGTCAGATGGCCGTAAAATCTCTTTCTATTTAAATTTATAATGTTTTGTAAGATTTTCATTTCACTTTTAAGGTTTTACCATTTTTATTCTCTTTTAGTTTTTAATCATTTGTTCCTGGGTGAATTTCGCTAAAGCGACACTATGGATATCTCAAATCAAAAAATCTCTTGATTAAATTATGAAAATGCAGGTAAAAAAATGTCCGACGATTTTCCACAAGAATCCATGAAAAAATATACAGGGTGAATAGCAAAAATATCGAAACAAGCTGCCTTATATAAAGTTGGGTATCATTATTTTTGGAAATGGCATCTTAAAAAAATCATAACTCAAAAACTACAAAAGATAGAGCTCTGATTTTTGAACCAGTTGATTTTTCAGACAATTTTCCACAAAAATCTATGGAAAAATATACATGGTGATTTGCAAAAAAATCAAGAAAAGCTGTCTTAAAGTTGAATGTGATGATTTTTGGAAATTGCATCATGAAAAAATCATATCATAACTCTATAAATACAAAAGATAGAGTTCTGATTTTTGCACCAGTAAAATTATCAGACAATTTTCCACAGAAATCTATGGAATAATATACAGGGTGATTTGCAAAAAAATCGAAAAAAGCTGCCTTATAAAGTTGGGTATCATTATTTTTGGAAATTGCATCATAAAGAAATCATAACCGAACTAGAGCTCTGATTTTTGCACCAGTGAATTTTTCAGACAATTTTCACTTATAATCTCCCTGGAGCTCGAATTATTTCCGGAAATTTTGTCGAGTTGCGAATGTTTTGAAAATTTTCTTGAAAAATTCGCAACGAGAACAAATTTCCGGATTTTTAATTCGAGCTCGCGGGAGATTCGGCAAGAAAATTTCCTACCAGTCAATTCTAACCAATCATAGGCTTGCATTTTGTTATGTTGCTATGGCAACGACCTAATTTTATCGGAAATTTCCCTGCTCATAATCACGTGACGGAAAGATTAATAAGTGGAAATTTCCCTGGCTTTGCGCATCTGGATGTAGCTCCCATATGATTACAGTGTTGCCGTCCCCACTCTCCCTAACAATCCCAACCCAACCCAACTTTCACAGACAGAGATAAGGCAAACGGCAACACTGTGGTTGGTGCATGGGAGCTACATCCAAATGCAAAGCGCCAGGGAGATTTTCACTTATTAATCTTTCAGTCACGTGATTATGAGCAGGGTGATTTCCGATAAAATTAGGTCGTTGCCATAGCAACATAATAAAATGCAAGCCTATGATTGGTTAGAATTAACTGGTAGGAAATTTTCCATAATAATCCATGGAAAAGTATCTATACAGGGTGATTTGCAAAAATTTCATCAATAAAAAAATCAAATTGGTGATTGCACTGTGTTGAGTTCCGGAAAAGGTCCCCTGGTCTGGTGGCTCAATCCTGGCGGCCTGTATCCAAGGTACCAGTAGATCATTCGTCCGTGGTTGCTGGATGTCTGTGAACTTCTTTGCTGGGGGTTGACATGCTGATTGCTGCTTTAAGTTAATCTGGATGAATCCTGAACAGATTTTCTGGTTTCAATTCATAAGTTGTTGTTGATCCAGTTTAGGTCCCTGTGTATGTCCTAGTCCTATGAACCATTGGGCACCTGATGCGAGTCGGTGGCGCTTAGCCTACCCTCTCTCCGGCATTGAGCTAGGGCCTAACTTGCTCACGCAGTAAACCACCCTCTCATTCCCGAAATTAAGTAACTTTTTTTTGTACCACTCCAAGAGAAACAAAGAGCGTGGCAATGCGGACTACCAAACTTTAAATCGATGGAAAGCTTCATTTTCCAAACAGTCAGCATCAGAAAAACAGGGGCACAAGCTTATTCCAGTTGCGCTGGTCCTCATCAACAAACATAGAGAGGTATTGGTTGATTGTCCTGTTGCCTCTCCTGGGGATGAAGATCTGTTGTCTTCTCTGGATGGTGTTGAGAAAAATATCTCTTCGTTGCCCACATGCAACAGTCTCTTCTTAAAATCCACAGATATGAAGTCACTTCTCCATCACGTCCAAGCCCAGAAAAACCTTATCCACAATTTCGGCAACCACACTCGGTACTTTCAATACCTATGACGAAGGAGGACTCACAGCTTCTTTTAAGTAGTTTCACTACGATCCTTGGAACGAGGAGTTCGTCGGGGATGCTCACTGTTCCTGCTGATGTGGCCTTCACGTCCGCAGTCGAAACATTTGATTCTTTCTCTGCCAAGGCTTCCATCCTCGTCATCATGTCCTCCATTGTTGAGGGCTGACTTTCTTCCATAATCTTGACCTCTTGCACCTTGCCTCTCCTGCTGAAGCATTTTAGCAGCTTCATACTCCAGACTATAGATTACTATTTCCCAACCTAAGAGCTTGCTGCATCTCGATATCTCGAACACCATCGATGAAGCTCTGGAGGGAAATCTGGTTCACAAAACATGTTGATCTTCTCCTCCAACTTCCTGATTTCCTCTTGTACACGGCTTTCAATTTGTTGAGCTTCCCCTCGAATTTCCGCCACTTTGTCTTTTTTTCTGGGACTGTCCTATATACTATCCATTTCAACATTTTGTCCAGACAATCCTGTTCCTCCTGCCTTTCCTTTTCTCTCCTCAGATCTACGTAGCTCCAAGTTCTCCATAAATGAAGCCATCAGCTTACTCAGATGTTCCTCCATCTCCATCTGGACGAAATGTTTATAGTTTATTCAGTATTACTACAACCAACTGCACAGTGAACCACTACTTTTCCCATTTAATGTAATGGAAAAATGATTGTTTCCCATGATATTTTTTCAAAAACTGTGCAAATAAAGCCGATGGAATAATGTTTAAAATGTAAAATCAAGAAGATAAATCGCAATACCAAGACCACCCCACGCGAAAGTCTCTATTACCTCGAACGGCCATAAAAGAGTTGAAGGAATCATCAATGAAACGGAATTCTTTCACTCATAAAGCATTTTTTTGTCATTGGGACACAACAGAGAGTCGAGCCCGTTTTATTTATGTCCCCTACACGAAGATTTATCGGTTTTTGATGAAACACAATATAGCCATAAATATAATTTAATTGGTCGAAGATCTCCGGTAATTTTAGAATATATGGGTTTTTTCGGGGTTGCACGCGAGCCACCCAAGATGGGGTTATTGCGAGTTTTATTAAAAAACTTTCCACCCCCGCCGCATAGGGATTATGGGGATAAAAGTAAAAATAATAATTTAATGGATTTATTCAAATTTATCCCCCCTTGCGTTATGGGAGGCGGCAAGAAAGCCCAATTTTGAATATGAGTTATTGGATTTTTTTCATTGTGCTCGAATTGCATACTTTGTCAGATGACAGTTGAGGAAATGGTTTTTTTTAGCTACTCTATGAAAAATGGGGGTATTTTCTGGTATAAAATTTTTTTAGTATTAAAGCAGAGTTCCGGAGTTATAGAACAAATGAACGACTTTCAACACAAAACATTATTCCAAAAACTATTTTTTTATCAGAAATCAGTGCAAAAATTCCCTTGGATGACAGCTCTGTCACATTGTCACAAGCTTCATATTATGAAACGTACATCCAATGTTGTCAAACTTACCCAAACTTCTTGAAAACCACGATAATTTTTGTGTTCTTAATTAGTACTTTAATTCGGTGACTTTGATTTAAAAAAAAAAACACTAGGTATCTACAGGGCAAGTGGACGAAATTTGGGATACTGGGGATATTGATGTCGAGAGACTAGAATATCAACTAAGTTGATATTTGAGGGGGTGAAAGAAGTGGGGGTAGGAGAAATGACATTTTGAAAAAAAATATGTATTTTTCATCACATCAAATTGAAATTTCATATCAAAAATTTTGAATTAAATCAATGAAACACGTGTTTCGTCGTTCTCCAAAATTAAACTCACAAGGGGGTGGAAGGGGTGAAGGTGTGAAAAATCTTGAATCAATAGAAAAAATATATTTTTGAATGAAGTTGAAAAAACACATGTCTCGTCGTTTTCCAAAATTCAACCCCTATAGGGGTGAAAGAAGTGGGGACATCAAAAATCATAAATTATTAATGAAAAATCATGTATTTTTGACCATATTATCAACTTGAAACTTCATATTAATAAACTTTCAAAAAAAATAATAAAATAAAATTGATTCATAAAAATTCCCTTGGATGACAGCTCTGTCACATTGTCACAAGCTTCATATTATGAAACGTACATCCAATGTTGTCAAACTTACCCAAACTTCTTGAAAACCACGATAATTTTTGTGTTCTTAATTAGTACTTTAATTCGGTGACTTTGATTTAAAAAAAAAAACACTAGGTATCTACAGGGCAAGTGGACGAAATTTGGGATACTGGGGATATTGATGTCGAGAGACTAGAATATCAACTAAGTTGATATTTGAGGGGGTGAAAGAAGTGGGGGTAGGAGAAATGACATTTTGAAAAAAAATATGTATTTTTCATCACATCAAATTGAAATTTCATATCAAAAATTTTGAATTAAATCAATGAAACACGTGTTTCGTCGTTCTCCAAAATTAAACTCACAAGGGGGTGGAAGGGGTGAAGGTGTGAAAAATCTTGAATCAATAGAAAAAATATATTTTTGAATGAAGTTGAAAAAACACATGTCTCGTCGTTTTCCAAAATTCAACCCCTATAGGGGTGAAAGAAGTGGGGACATCAAAAATCATAAATTATTAATGAAAAATCATGTATTTTTGACCATATTATCAACTTGAAACTTCATATTAATAAACTTTCAAAAAAAATAATAAAATAAAATTGATATAACAAGTGTTTCGTTTTTTTTTCTGCATTCAACCCCCAAGAGGGCGAAAGAGGTGGGAACAGGGGCAAAAGATAGTTCATCGTGACTTTCAAAAATCGATTAGGCATAAAATTAACATCCATAATCATAAAAAATATATACAGGGTGTCTCAGAAAGTTATTTAGAAAAATCGCCTTAAAGTTTGGAAAACGATATAATGGGATGCATTCATAAAATAGTCTATATCTCAAAAATTGATAGAGATAGCTCATCGCAACTTTCAAAAATCGATTAAGCATTAAATTTACATTCATAATCATAAAAAAAATATACAGGGTGTCCCAGAAAGTTATTGAGAAAAATCGCTTTAAAGTTTGGAAAACGATAAAATGGGATGCATTCATGAAATAATCTATATCTCAAAAACTGAAAGAGATAGCTTATCGCGACTTTCAAAAATCGATTAAGCATAAAATTTACATTCATAATCATGAAAAAAATATACAGGGTGAATCAGAAAGTTATTTAGAAAAATCGCTTTAAAGTTTGAAAAACGATAAAATAGGATGCATTCATGAAATAATCTATATCTCAAAAACTGAAAGAGATAGCTTATCGCGACTTTCAAAAATCGATTAAGCATAAAATTTACATTCATAATCATGAAAAAAATATACAGGGTGTATCAGAAAGTTATTTATAAAAATCGCTTCAAAGTTTGGAAAACGATAAAATGGGATGCATTCATAAAATAGTTTATATCTCAAAAATTGAAAAAGATAGCTGATCGCAACTTTCAAAAATCGATTAAGCATAAAATTTACATTCATAATCATAAAAAAAATATACAGGGTGTATCAGAAAGTTATTTAGAAAAATCACTTTAAAGTTTGGAAAACGATAAAATGGGATGCATTCATAAAATAGTTTATATCTCAAAAATTGAAAAAGATAGCTGATCGCAACTTTCAAAAATCGATTGAGCATAAAATTTACATTCATAATCATAAAAAAAATATACAGGGTGTATCGGAAAGTTATTTAGAAAAATCACTTTAAAGTTTGGAAAACGATAAAATGGGATGCATTCATAAAATAGTTTATATCTCAAAAATTGAAAGAAATAGCTCATCGCAACTTTCGAAAATCGATTAAGCATAAAATTCGCATTCATAATCATAAGAAAAATATACAGGGTGTCTCAGAAAGTTATTTAGAAAAATCACTTTAAAGTTTGGAAAACGATAAAATGGGATGCATTCATAAAATAGTTTATATATCAAAAATTGAAAGAGATAGCCCATCGCAACTTTCGAAAATCGATTAAGCATAAAATTCACATTCATAATCATAAGAAAAATAAACAGGGTGTCTCAGAAAGTTATTTAGAAAAATCACTTTAAAGTTTGGAAAACGATAAAATGGGATGCATTCATAAAATAGTTTATATATCAAAAATTGAAAGAGCTAGCCCATCGCAACTTTCGAAAATCGATTAAGCATAAAATTAACATTCATAATCATAAAAAAAATATACAGTGTGTCTCAGAAAGTTATTTAGAAAAATCACTTTAAAGTTTGGAAAACGATAAAATGGGATGCATTCATAAAATAGTTTATATATCAAAAATTGAAAGAGCTAGCCCATCGCAACTTTCGAAAATCGATTAAGCATAAAATTAACATTCATAATCATAAAAAAAATATACAGTGTGTATCAGAAAGTTATTTAGAAAAATCGCTTTAAAGTTTGAAAAACGATAAAATGGGATGCATTCATAAAATAGTTTTTCTATGACTATTCAATAATGGATGTATTATACATCCACTTTCTATTGGTTAATGTAACTCGTTACTCATACCAGTGACTTTTTTTTCATTGTTTTCAACCAATAAAATGATCTAATTCCATTACTCCACTGTTTTGTAGCCAATCAGAACATTCGACAAAATATCAACTTTCAAATCCATCATTTTGAAACAGCCCATTTGACCTTGACTTGTTTTATAGTCATTGTGTTAGCAACCTAACCTCACTTTAAGTATAGTTGTCAAAAAGTGTCGTCAAAATGAAATTAAATATTGTAAATTTTGCTTCAATTGTTGAATAATCATAGAAAAAGTATAGTATTCTACTCGCGAGAAATGGCTATTACTCACTCAGATGATTACGCTGATTAATAGCCTCCATTTCCCACTCGTTGAATAATATACTATTATCACATCGATATTCTTATTATTGAAGATATCAATAGAAAACTTCAATACTTATTTCTTTATGATCAAAAAAATAGCCTTTCTGCTTAGTCGCGTATATAGGCATTTTTTAAAGGTCCAAAAAAATGCCCTGTCAAGGGGTGCAACATGTGCCTAGCACGAGGAAACAGAGACAGTAATGCAATATTATTTTCCCTGCAAAAAAGTACCTCCTTCAGTGACCTATCACATGATTATCAAGTATAAGAAGTGCCGGATCTTCGATGCATGGAAGATTTGACGATCTTTTGAAAATGTTTAAGCCAGTCCAAGAATAATTGTGAGTTCATGTATCCAGAATCAGAGATCATGGGAAGGAATGACGAGTAGTCAGGTGAAGTAGGTGAAGTGTCACTTCACCAAAAATAAATGCTTCATATACTTTATTTTGTAACAGAAAAATAGGACATGGACCGCTGATGCCAGCAATTTTCTTCTGAAGGAACACTGCAATAAAATGATCAAAAGTAAACCACTGGAACGACAGGTTTTCCCCCAACACCGCCTTAAAATCGGTTGTGTGGGTCAGGAGACGTCTGATTCTATGTACGATTTTCTATGTCGGTTGCCAAGACGACGCATGGTGTTGAATTTGTGCTTCTGCTTCCTTTACTCCTTTAAATTGTGACAGATATTGTTTGTTTCACAAATATCTTCCCAACAATAGTAAGGTTAGAATAGTAAAACGAAAGATAATTTTCTAAATTCGCCTTCGAAAAGTACAAAATACGCGAAAACCTAATAAACCACTTTTGTTTTTCATTTTACCAATGTACAATCTATGTGGTAGAAGAAAGTATGTTGACGAACAATTTGAAAAAATCCATCAACACAATCTCTCGAAAAAATCTCATCCACTCGTTTCACAGTCATTTCCACATTCCTTCTCTCCACGGCCCCAGCCGCGGGTACCTCTAATGACACGTCAAGCTCATCCCAAAAGAAAAAAAAAACCCAAAGACGATGGAAGAAATATTTTCGAGCATTCACGCCGCTGCACACTGTTTTGAATATCTCGGACGATCAAACAAGTTAAATCCGAAGAAATGCGTTTGATTGTTTCGTTTTCTCACAGAGCGAGAGCCCATATGTGGACGGTGCACCCAGCGGGGGTCGGTCCCATGGAGCACCGACATGCTGCGCTCATTATGCGGATTATCAACTGGGAAAAACATCCCCATTTCAACCCCAAAAGATGATGATTGATCGATGTAAGAGAGACAGAAAACCGCCGATCGCCCATGAAAATGCAAATCGTCATCTAAAGCACGTCGTGACGCAATTAAGCAATTAAGCTCACAACTTCATTATTTGTTAATTGGCAATTACATCGCGCTCATTAAAACAATACAATTGGAGAGCGTGGGCCTTGATTATAAGACTGCCGTTGCCTTTGCGCCATTCGGTCATTATTTTCCAAGTGTTATGGTATTTACGTCAATCGGGCTTATTTTGACGAATAAAATAAAAATTCTTTTTGAGCAAAACAACATTTATGAACTGGTTTTGGCAACTAGGAATTTGCTAGCATGGTTTTTGTGTGTTGATGTATGGAATATGTCCAAAAAAACACTCTTAACGTTCGTTCACTGACTAAAAATATCGATTTATCAAAATTGTCCTAATTTTAGTCAGTCCAAATCGTTAATTTATTCAGCAGTCGGGACAAACCTCCCTATAGTAGGCCAATTTGTTCCATAAGACGGTGCATTGCGTCAGCTCGTTGCACCCACTATGCTGACACTGGCCGGAATTTGTCCACCCATTCCACTCGTGTTGGTTTCTATTTTTATTCAAGGGAAGGTGGTTTGAAGTGGTCATTCATGTCATGATAATCTCAACTTGCAACACGTCTTTAATCACTTCAATACCCCCTCATTCATATCTGCAAACTATAAACATATTTTTTGGAAATCAGTTCAATGTTGTTATTGATACAATTGACATAGAAATGTATTTTGTTCATATTCTCTTATCAGCATGTATTTTCTTGCCAATTCAAAGCTGGGTAGGTCATATAGCTTACGACCCCCAACTGTTCCAGAGCAACAATGTGGAAGGTAAGGATCAATAAATTTACCTAAAAATGTTGATGGAACTTTCCAGATGGTCATTGTTTTTCAACTTCGTATAAGTTGGGTGAAATGAACATAAACGAAGAGAAGAGACTGGATCATAGTTGTGCTGTGGCCCAGTGTCAAGAGGATAGGAGTATTTACATAGAAGGGTAAGTTTGGTGATACCTATACTTATCACCATTACCATATTTCACTGATTCACATTGCATTGCATAGGTGGTCATTGACACAAGAGTGATGCCAAGTAGTGTCACCATCTTCACTTAGTTCTCTCGTTACTTTTTCCGAAGTGTCACTATTGTGTTCTACTTTTCCAATCACTTTACTTATCACTATCTTGATTTATTTCCCTATTGTATTATTTGATAAGTTTTTTTACTGTGCAAAATTCAGGGTGCGGCAAAACAAGCAGTGCAGTTGGGATGGGCGCAGGAAGGGTACGGTAGTCCCCGTTTTCACTCGTAACAATGGGTTGGGTTAGTTTTTTTCCTTTTTCCACTTTTAGTATGGGTAAGTTTTTCCTCTTTCATGATTCCTTTATTTTGACTTTTTTTTGTTCTCCTTCTTTTACTTTTAATTTGGGATAGATTTTCATTTTGATTCCTTCTATCGTTTTTCAACTCTCTTCTTTCTACGTTTTTACCCTTTTGTCCCGTCTATTATTCCAGTTAGTTTTTTCATTTTATCTCTTTTTTTCCACTTTTAGTTTGGGTTAGTTTTCCTTTTTTCTCTTGTTTTTTTACTTTTCTTCCTATTAGGAAAAACACGTGTAGTTTCGAGTATTTGAGATTGAATTTGGAGATTTTCGCTAAAGAATTTAGAAAAGACATTTTAAAAAAGTTTTAAACTTTGTTGTACTTCCACTTTTAATTTGTGTTAATTTTTTCCTTCTTTTATTACGGTTAGCTTGGATTAGTTTTCTTATTTTAACCCCTTTCATTTCTTCTTTCCACTTTCAAATGGGGTATAAGTTTTCTTCTTTCATGTATCTTTTATTTTTAAGTTTTTTGTCTTCTACTTAACTTTTGATTTGGGATTTTCCATTTACTCTACTATCATTCCCGTTTTTACAATTTTTTTCCCATGGATCAAACTGTACACATATAATTTCAAAAAGCTGTTAGAGACTGAACCTTTTGGCTCAAAATTTTGAAAATTCCTTTATTGAAAAATGTCTAGTACGTATCAATTTATTTTCCCACTTTTGATTTGGCTTAGATTAGGTCAATATTTCTTTTTATTCCGGTTAGCTTGGATTCTCTTTGTTATTATTAATATTATTAGTATTAATATTATTGCTTTATCCCCTTTTATTCATGCATATTCATTTTGAGTTAGTTTCATCCTTTTTATTTCTTAATTTTTTCCTCTGTTCTTTTTATTTTTTTAAAGATTTTTAAAATTTGCTTGTATACTTTTTATACTTCATTCTGGCCCTTCGACCCTAATCACAACTGCCGATTTTCAAGTCTCTGCTGTTACTCCTGTTGTTATGACAGCTTGTCAAAAAAAATGTATTTTTTTTATTAATTAATAAATAATTACCCGCAAAAGTTAACTTTCCTCTACTCCTTTTGACAAGGATTGATTTTACCAAAAAAAAAAAAAATTTTATGGGGTGTAACACATTTTTTTTGAATCGTCACTTTCCTCAAAACCAAAAAAAAACACAAAATAGAGCCACAATTTACCGCAATCACCCTGTAGACAAAAACAAAAATTGATTACACAGGAGTACAAAAATAACGCATATTTAAAAATCGTCACAACGATATTTTTAACATAAAAAAAAACAAAATGAAGCAACAATCTTCTTTAATCACCCTGTAAACAAAACTATCATCAAGTAGCCTTCAACCTTATTATAAAGGGTGTACAAAAATCACTCATTAAAAATTGTCAACTTTAAATGAACAAATCAAAAAAAAAAGTTACAACCTTCCGCCATCATTCTATAGACAAAAACACCATCAAATCGACTACCAAAATCACTTATCCAAAAAAAAAAAAAACCAAACAACGACAAATTTGAAAATTAAAATAAAAACGTTTTAGTTTTGGATCTAATGTGTCACTATTTAATTTGTTTGTTCATTAATTTTTTTTTTCAGTTTCGGATCGATTGCTGTTTCAGCTCCAGGATGTGAAGTTGTAGCTGGAAACCTGTCTCATCCTTTTCCAGACTGCTGTTTTCAAATTGTCTGCACTGATTTTATTTAAATAAATATTTTCTTTGTGTAATTGTGTTTATTTCTGAATTTATAATTTATCATCTGTATTTGGAAAAAATGAAAAAAAAGTTCGCTGCGAACAGGATTCGAACCTGTGCGGGCAGAGCCCATTTGATTTCGAGTCAAACTCCTTAACCACTCGGACATCGCAGCTCCTGTAAATTATTGTATCGACTTCGGTGTTGTGTTTCTTCGTTTTATTATCATCGATTTTCTTTATTTTATTTTTATTTGATTACAGTGAAATGTTATCTTGTTTTTGTTGAGGAAATTTCATTTACAGGGTGTCCCATTTTAATATCAATTGCTGGTTATCTTAATTATTACTATTACAGTTTTGTGAAAAACTTAAACACGTAGTTTTTTTCTCGTAACTCAAAAATCTTCTCATTTAGCAAAAAATTCAAGAGACATTTTTTGTAGAGAATTCAAAAATATACAAATTTTGACTTTTGGACTTTTGCACTACCATTGACCGTTCATGACATATTTGAGAAAAACTCTAAATTGACGTTTTTAAGTCGTACTTTGGGTAAGCAAACAAAAACCCCATCAAATGACCTTCAAACGATCAAACAGGGTGTACAAAAATCACTTATAAAAAAAATTGTCTCCCTCCTCAAAATTCAAAATCAACGAATTTTTGAAAATTTAAAAACAAAATGAAGTTCAATCCCAATCGTTCTGTGGACAAAAACAACCTTCAAATGACCTTCAACCGATCAAACAAGGTGTACAAAATTCACTACAAAATAGTGCCTCACCATTCAAAATTCAAAATCAACTGATTTTTGAGAATTAAAAAACCTTATGAAGTTCTATATCTTGCGCAATCGTTCTGTGGACAGAAGCAACCTTCAAATGACCTTCAACCGATTATACAAAAAATTACTAATAAAAGAAACATGGGATTAAAAACAAAATACTCCACACAGAATCAATCATTTTTGAAATATAAAAAACAAATTAGAGTCACAATTTCCGGTAATTATCCTGCCTGGACAAAAAATAATCTTAGAATGACCTTTAAATGACCTTCGAATGACCTTTACCGATTATACAAGAGGAAATTGCAAATTTTGTAATAAAATCAACGGATTTTTGAAAATGAAAAAACAAAATGAGCCTGCAGCTCTCTGCTAACGGCCTGTGAACAAAGACAACCTTCAAATGACCTTCAACCGATCATACATGATGTACAAAGAATTATAAAAAGAAGCACACACGGAGATCTACATAAGACTCAAATTTGGATGATGTACACTTCAACTATTTATTAATACCTCAAAATAAAATCAGCCACTCTCAATAACCTCAATAATAACAATTCTTTTTTTATTGAGTTGTGCACGTAACTGCAAAAAGCACTATTTATTGATAACTTATTTTTGGTGGTTTTTGATTTTTTTTTTCATGGAAATGTTGGGTATTTTTTGAGTATTGTTCTTTATTCAAGTTCTTATAAATTGTCTGGGAGCTTTTTTTAGTGACTTTTTTCCATTTTTTATGGTTTTTCAAGGAAATATAGGTCTAGGTAGTTTTTTTTGGGGATTTTTCTTCACTTAAACTTTTATAATTATGGATTGTTTGTACATGAAGTTTTTCCTTTTTTAGTGGCTTTTTATTTTAACCTATGCGTTTTCCTTAATATTCTTTTATGTTTGATAGTTTATTTAGAATCTTTTTTTAAGGGAATTTCAAGTAAACCAATGTATTTTTAATGATTTTTTTTTCTTATCTGAGTGTTCTTTTTATTTTTGGTGATTTTTCCTTTTTTTTTAAGGGAATTTTAGGTCTTCCTAGTGCAATTTTTCTAATTTTGTTGATTTTTTTATATCTTCTTGATATAATTCTAAGCCTACTGTTTTTTTTTGTGAATGTTTATTCATTTAAAGTTTTATATAAGGTTTTGTAACTTTTTGTAATACCGCATGGCCTAGATTGATCGCTTTCTTCTCATTTTTGGTATTTTTTGATAGCTCTTGTATTTTTTAGTGGTTTTTCTTTATTTAAACCTTTATGAATTCTTTGTTTGAAAAGTTTATCTTTTCTTTTGTGACTTTTTTATTATAATTCAAGCGATTTTCATCGTTTCTCGTTTTCATTCAAAAGAATATATCCATCTCTTTATTTTTTGTTGATATAATTTTTTGGCTACATTTCAGATTTATTAAACTCTTTTTATTTTATTGTTTATTAGCATAAAAATATATTGCTCTTTTGATTTGAATAGAGGTTCAAGTTCCCTTCAAAACGCTTTTTTTCTCATCAAAATCCGTCAAAAAACAGACCAGTAACGGAGTTTTAAAAATTTCGTCAATATCTCAGGAACAGTTGTTGCCAATTTTGATTTTTTGTATCTCGATTGTTTATGGATCGATTTTGACGTGAAAAAATTCATTTTTTAGAGCTTTTAGAGCTTTATTTAATGAGCTTTATACCAAGATAACCTTCAAAAGTTTGGTTTTCAAGATCTCCTCAGTGTGTGAGTGGGGAGTGGGTACTTCACAGGACATGCGCAAAACAAACGATCAAAACTAAATCAATTTCCAATAACAATTTCGCAGATAACCAAACCATAGCAGCAATAAAAGTCGTTAATAAAGAGGCCCCATTCCAATCCGCATTGTTTGTCGAAAGATACGCATATTAAATATTTGACAGGTGCTCTTGACATGCCCCCCCCTCTATACTCGAAAAAGTGATTTACAAGGGTCAATATAATGTGGTGCTATCTCTTTAATATCACCTTATAGTTGGCTCATAAAATTTTACTGCTGCGCCGATATTACCAATGTAAAATGATTGCAGCCACTATAAAATTAGGTGTAAAATTGCAGTTATGAGCATCGTAAAATCGTTGCTTTTTTGTTATTACTGTTTTAGAGCGTCGTTTTTGTCACTTTTCATTGGTACATCTTGATGCTTTGCTTGTTGTCGTTGAGATGGTCAAAGTGTCATGTTGAGTGATTTTGATTTTGTTGCACCACTCAATACCAAAGTCATTTTTATTGCGGTCATTCTGGAAGGTTTTTATTGATTTTTTCCATATTAGTTTTCTTCGACATCTTCTGTTTCACTGTATCTCTTTTTTTTTTCATTGACCTTTTTGACTAGAGAATGCGATTGTCTAACTTTTCTAGGCCTGTTATCTCCTTTTCCTTTTTTTTTGAACATTTTTTTCATCCCTAGTAATCTTAATTGTTTTCCTCTTTTATCAATTGTTTTTACTTTTGCCCATTATCCCTTTTTTTGTTTCGACAATAGTAAGCATATGAGAAAAACCACTAAAAACTCCACAAAATGCTTTTTTCCGCGTCAAAATCGATCCATAAACAACTCAAATAGACAAACTCAAAAATTGCAACAACCGTTCCTGAGATACTGACGAAATTTTCAAAACGTCGTAGCTCGTTTGTTTATTGACGGATTTTGATGAGAAAAAAAGCATTTTGAAGGAAATCTTGACCTTTATCCAAATCAAAATAGCAATCTTTTTTGGTTTTCAGGATTTACGTTTTCCATGTTTAATGATTTAATTACTTTTGTAAACATTTTTCAACACATTTTGGTATTTTTTCTCCTTTTTACACCGTTAAACTGTTGAAAAAAAAAAGAAAATGAGTTGAGGAGCATGATTAAAGAGAAAATTTCCTACCAGTCAATTCTAACCAATCATAGGCTTGCATTTTATTATGTTGCTATGGCAACGACCTAATTTTATCGGAAATCACCCTGCTCATAATCACGTGACTGAAAGATTAATAAGTGGAAATCACCCTGGCTTTGCATCTGGATGTAGCTTCCATATGATTACAGTGTTGCCGTCCCCACTCTCCCTAACAATCCCAACCCAACTTTCCCAGACAGAGATAAGGCAAACGGCAACACTGTGGTTGGTGCATGGGAGCTACATCCAGCCGCGAGTGCTTGACAGCTGTTAAAAACACTTTTTGATAAATGATTTATTTTCAACTTCCAATACAAAGTTGCAATGTTATCAATTATGGACAAGATTGGTTATAACTTCCAAATGTTTTATAAAATCCTGATTCCCTTCTTTCTTCCGCAATGGCGAGTAGAGTAAGGAGCCGTTGGTTTCTTCCACTAAATGCGATGTGAGTCCTGGGTTATGTTTTTTCCAATGATCAGTTTTGGGCTGAAATTTTCTTGCCGAATCTCCCGCGAGCTCGAATTAAAAATCCGGAAATTTTGTCGAGAATTTTTTGAAAATTTTCCCGAGGCGCAAGCAACTCGACAAAATTTCCGGAGATAATAAGATAAGTGAAAATTGAGCTTTTCGAATCATTTTCTTGTTTCAAAATTTTTTAAATATTTTGCCAATTTTTACTATTAATCAACACAGAGTATTTACTTACACTGAGGAGAAAAAAAGACTTGCTAGAATTATATCCGGATGTGTATCGATCTCTATTTTTGCCAAATATTAAGTTGATTTGTCCAGTAGTTTGTTCAGAATAGTGTGCTGAGTATAATAATGGATTTATTACATTTGAACAGTGATGTAGGTAAAAAAATCACAAAATATTGGTGAAATTGAGTATTTTTGGCATGTGGAATAGTGCCAAATATGAAGTTGGCATGACGTGATTTTGATTCAATATTTCGAAACATGAGTACACCATACTCAGCGCCATCATTTCACCGACTGCTACACTGAAACATCCGAAATTTAATGAAACCCTATTTTGAAAAAAAAAACATAAAAAAAATTAAAAAATATCGATTTTTTTTTTCATTTTCGATCTTTTTTGATTTTTAGGACTTTTAAGATGCCTACAAGAGCAATTGAAGTATTAAAATAATAAAACAGGAATTGAACATTTTTAAACAAAATTTTGGGTAATGTTTTTTTTTTTTTTTAATTTTAAACAGTGTAAAAAACAAGAAAATTAGTCAAAAAGCTTAACTAACTCTATGGCAGTCTATGGTCACTATATTTTCAACTAATTTTTTTTATACCG
Source organism: Orchestes rusci (assembly GCA_958502075.1). Classification (NCBI taxonomy): domain Eukaryota; kingdom Metazoa; phylum Arthropoda; class Insecta; order Coleoptera; family Curculionidae; genus Orchestes; species Orchestes rusci. Next base: position 20,764,635 of record OY293313.1, on the reverse strand, counting down.
TTTAAAATGAAAAAACAACTCAAAAAATTTTCAAAAATGTCTTGAACGATGTTTACAAAAGCAACATGAAACTTATTTTAGAAAAGCAATCAAGACAGTTTTAAAAATGTTGAACATGATCAAAATTTAAAAAAATTGTTTGTTTTGAATGCTTTCGTGAAGATCTTACAAGAAGTTTTTTTTTAATTAATTTGTTGGTGATATTTTTGATTTTAGACTTTTTAAATAAGTTTTTTAACCCATTTTCGTTTTTCACTGCTTAAAATAATCAATTTAATTTTAAAAAATGCTCATCTGATTATTTTTATTATTCTTCATGCCCCAGACTACCTGCATTGAGGGAAAAAAAATAAAACTCCGAATTTTCTCATGTGTATTTCAAAATCTACTCATGCCAAATATGAAGTTGATTAATCAAGTGACTTAATAAAAAATAGCGTGGTAAGTACGATAATGGATTTATTACATTTCCATACTGATGTAGATAAAAAAAATCACGAAAACTTACTGACATTAATTTCGAGTGTTTTTTGCCCGTAAAATGATGCCAAATATCAAGATTGTTTGTCAAATGGTTGACGTTTTACTGAATTCTCACATTGATGTAGATAAAAAATGCACAAAATCTTGTTCACAACAATTTTGAGTGTTTTTGGCCTGTGGAATAGTGCCAAATATGAAGTTGATCGAATCAGATTGGCTTCCTGAGTACGATGATTTACTCAAAATCTTACAGACATCAATTTTGAGTGCTATTGACCTTTGGAATGGTGCCAAATATGAAGTTGATTTATCCGATGGCTTAATCCGAATGTCGTCCTGACTACGACGATCGATTTACTTAATTTTTACACTTGATCAGGAAATTTAAAAAAAAATGATTTTGAAAATTTTTGGCCTGTGGAATGGTGCCAAATATCAAGATGATTTGTCAAGTGGTTCTACTCAATAATTCTCACATTGATGTAGATTAAAAAATGCACAAAATCCTGTTGACAACAATTTTGAGTATTTTTGGCCCGTGGATTGGTGCCAAATATGAAGTTGATATGTCCGATGGCTTAATCTGAATGTCGTCCTGACTACGTAGATCGATATACCTACTCCATTTTTACACTTGATCAGAAAATTCACAAAATCTTGCTTTGAACATTTCAGCCCTGTGGAATGGTGCCAAATATCAAGATGATTTGTCAAGTGATTGACGTTTTACTCAATTCTCACATTGATGTAGATTAAAAAATGCACAAAATCTTGTTGACAAAAATGTTGAGTGTTTTTGCTTGTGGAATGGTGCCAAATATGAAGTTGATTTGTCCGATGGCTTGATCCGAATGTCGTCCTGACTTTCACTTAATTTTTACACTTGATCGGAAAATTCACAAAATCTTGCTGAAATTGATTTTGAACTGTGGAATGGTGCCAAATATCAAGATGATTTGTCAAGTGATTGACGTTTTACCCAATTCTCACATTGATGTAGATTAAAAAAATCACAAAATCTTGTTAACAACAATTTTCAGTGTTTTTTGGTCTGTAGACTGGTGCCAAATATGAAGTTGAATTGTCAAGTGGTTTGATCAGAATAGCGTTTTACTGAATCAAAATGTAGGTTAAAAAAATTACAAAAATCAATAAACTAATATGTAATCAACAATGGAACAAAATATTAAATAAAATATAAAAGTTTAAACAAATAAAAATCTAGACGAGAATGGAGAAATTAATAAAAAACAAGACATTTTTGTAATAAAGAATGGAGATAAAATACAAAAAAAAGAAAATGAAAAAACAAGAAAAACCTCACCACAACAGTTGAATAAAATCAAATCCACTAAAATAAAAAAAATCCCTGAAAATGTAAAAATTTAAATAACAAAAAGAGCTGCAGGGTGATCATTTCTACGTCAGCTGCTGTGGTAGTGCGATAAGGAAGGTTTACTTTCTTCTTTTTCCACACTCATTGAGTGATAGTGACATCACATCAGACTTAAAAATTATTCTTAACATCTTACCGCACGCCCCTGTCGATCTCACCATATCTCTCACCGATCTATGACTCGAGACCTCTGACCCAAAGCAAGCGAGACCGAACGTTATGCCCGAGTAATGACCGTCATACGTCACGCCGAGTGAGGTTTCGTCACTTATCTGTCAAACGCGTTGTCAGATGATCATTTGTCATCCGGGTTGGGCTCAAAATTCTGATAGCCCAGACAGCGCACGTTTTTATCATTAATAATGTCAATGGGGGTGGCTGCGTGAAATTTCGCCACCCTTGATGGGTGGTGCAACATTAAAAATATTCCATGATTGAGAAAAAAAAATCAACATTCTCTTCACTCAGGCTTGGAATCTCGGAACCCATCAGAGTAAAAAAAACTTGTCCGAGAACGATTGATAAGATCGCTGATGGACAATCTATTCAAATGGTTCTCGTATGGTACCACATGGTAAATTTACGGCTATGAAAACTGATCTGTCTGATATAATGGGAAATTTAAAGTAAACTGAATAAATATTGAAGATTTTGGTTTGAGATATGTCCGGTTTTGGACGATGGATTGGGTTACAGTTTACAGTTGGTCGATAGATATGGATTGCTGGATTTTATGCATGAACCCACCAGCCCTTGTTACTCATAATTTTGATATTTGGCGTGATTTTGAATGGAGGATTGGAGAGTAATGATAATCAAACTTATTTGTCTTGGTTTACCCCGCCTTCCTCCAAAAATTTTTTTTTTATAATGCAGACAAAAAAAAAATAGTCTAATTAAAGTTACCAAAATTTTGAAGATACGGAAACTTGGATAAAATGGTACATTATGGTGCGACACATCAAGTAAGGGTATAGTTTTGTCCGACTTAAAGTATGCGACAAATATTTTTCCAAAATTTTTCATCTAAAGCGAGAAATCTGGCAACTCTGTTATTACTGATTTTTTCATTATGGTGCGGCACATCAAGTAAGGGTAGTTTTGTCTGACTAGAACAAAACGTCAAATTTTTTTACAAATTTTTTTATCCAAAGCGAGAAATCTGGCAACTCAGTTATTATTGTTTTTTTCATTATGGTGCGGCACATCAAGTAAGGGTAGTTTTGTCTGACTAGAACAATACGACAAATATTTTTCCAAAATTTTTCATCTAAAGCGAGAAATCTGGCAACTCTGTTATCACTGATTTTTTCATTATGGTGCGGCACATCAAGTAAGGGTAGTTTTGTCTGACTAGAACAAAACGTCAAATTTTTTTACAAATTTTTTTATCCAAAGCGAGAAATCTGGCAACTCAGTTATTATTGTTTTTTTCATTATGGTGCGGCACATCAAGTAAGGGTAGTTTTGTCTGACTAGAACAATACGACAAATATTTTTCCAAAATTTTTCATCTAAAGCGAGAAATCTGGCAACTCCGTCATTATTGATTTTTTCATTATGGTGCGGCACATCAAGTTGGGGTAGTTTTGTCTGACCAGAACAATATGACAAAAATGTTTCCAAAATTTTTCATTTAAATCAAGAAATCTGGCAACTCAGTTATTATTGTTTTTTTCATTATGGTGCGGCACATCAAGTAAGGGTAGTTTTGTCTGACTAGAACAATACGACAAATGTTTTTCCAAAATTTTTCATCCAAAGCGAGAAATCTGGCAACTCAGTCATTATTGTTTTTTTCATTATGGTGCGGCACATCAAGTTGGGGAAGTTTTGTTTGACTAGAACAATACGTCAAATTTTTTTACAAAATTTTTCATCTAAAGCGAGAAATCTGGCAACTCTGTTGAAATTGATTTTGTCATTATGGTGCGGGACATCATGTTGGGGTAGTTTTGTCTGACTAGAACAGTACGACAAATAATATTTTTTCAAAATTTTTCATCTAAAGCGAGAAATCTGGCAACTCAGTTATTATTGTTTTTTTCATTATGGTGCGGCACATCAAGTTGGGGTAGTTTTGTCTGACTAGAACAATACGACAAATATTTTTCCAAAATTTTTCATTTAAAAGAAATCTGGCAACTCTGTTAGTATTGATTTTCTCACCATGGTGCGACACATCAAGTGAGGGTAGTTTTGTCTGACTAGAAGAAAGCGCTGAATATTTTTCAAAAATTTTTCAAAGATATGGAGATTTGAAAAAAAAGTTACTTACTTTTGTAACTTATGAACGGTTGAAGCTATTAACGTTTAATGGACACTGACATTGAGGGGAAATGTCACGTAGTCACCGTCAAACTTCTTTGGCCCGATTTACACAGGCTTCCCCTTTCAAAAATTTAGCTTCATTCTCCAAGGTTTCGGAAACTTACGACAATTAATTTATCTATTTTCACACTGATAAATTGAAAAATCAAAAAAAAAATACCTTGCGAAATTAGTTCTGGATGTTTTGAGAAAAAATATAGCAGGGAAAATGGCAGAGATAGCTTCTCGATTTTTTCGCCAATCGATTTAGCGTAAAAGTTGCGTTCAGATTCCCTATTTTAATATACAGGGTGTCTTGAAGAAATAGAAAAATGTTTGACCTGAAGTTCGGAAAAGTGTGACAATTGATAATAAAAATCTTCATATCAGGGAAACGGGCAGAGATAGGTTTTTGATTTTTTCACCAATCGATTTAGCATAAAATTTGCGTTAAGATTCCCCATTAAAATATACAGGGAGTATAGTCAAATGTTAAGAAAAATCGTCTTGAAGTTTAGAAAATTGTGAAAAGTGACACATTCACGAATTGATTCATTCATAACTTGAAAACTACAAAACATATGTCGTTGCGTATATTATCATTCGATTCAGCATGAAATTTCCCATCAAAAACATTGAAAAAACATACAGGGTGTATCAGTAACATTTTAAGAAAAATCGCCGTAAAGTTCAGAAAACTGTGAAAAGTGACACTGTCACGAATAAATTCATAATCCAAAAACTACAAAAGATAGCTCAGTGCGCATGTCACCATCCGATTCAGCATAAAATTTCCCATTAAAAACATTGAAAAAACATACAGGGTGTCTCTGTAAAATTTTATGAAAAATCACCGTAAAGTTCAGAAAACTGTGAAAAGTGACACTGTCACGAATAAATTCATAATCCAAAAACTACAAAAGATAGCTCAGTGCGCATGTCACCATCCGATTCAGCATAAAATTTCCCATTAAAAACATTGAAAAAACATACAGGGTGTCTCAGTAAAATTTTAAGAAAAATCGCCGTAAAGTTCAGAAAACTGTGAAAAGTGACACTGTCACGAATAAATTCATAATCCAAAAACTACAAAAGATAGCTCAGTGCGCATGTCACCATCCGATTCAGCATAAAATTTCCCATTAAAACATTGAAAAAACATACAGGGTGTCTCTGTAAAATTTTAAGAAAAATCACCGTAAAGTTCAGACAACTGTGACAAGTGACCTGTCACGAATAAATTCATAACTCAAAAACTACAAAAGATAGCGTGGTGTGCGTGTGCCCATTCGATTCAGCATAAAAATTCCCATTAAAAACATATCGGGTGTCTCAATAAAATTTTGAGAAAAATCGTTTTAAATTTCAGAAAACTGTAAAGTTAATTTGTCATAATATCGTTCCGAGTATAACAAAAATACACAAAATCTTAGTTTAGATTGTTTTGTAGATGTGAAACACTAAAGTTTACTTCTGCCACATACCAAGTTGATATCTCTAGAAAATATTTATACACTCAAAGACTGCGTTTATTAAATGCATCCATGTAAGATGCAGAGGCAAATATTTGAATATACTAAACAGGCGCCCCAGTGTTAAGTTTTTTATGGTGTTTACACTACGAATCTGTATGGACGTTTATTTTTCGTGGGAGGAGTTAATGGTATGTGGATGAAGTGGCGAGAGATTTACGATAACAAAATCGAAATTCAAAATTGTCATTATTTTCATAATAAGCAGTTTCTTGTAAACTGTCAGGCGTAACCGGACTGTAACACCGGCAATTTAGTAAGAAATGACAAACAATCCGGTTAATGATAGATTTTTTGAAAAGGAAACGTATCATTAGAAAGGGTAACCGCACAGGTAGTTTGTTTAAATTTGACGAGAATTGGTAATTGGCGAGATGTCACGAGCGACCGCAATGGTTCGGTTATGGTTGCGTGGGGCAATTGCTTGGAACCACTTAGGCGTATGGTATTAATTTGATTGATGCTTATACTGGTCAATTCATTGAAATTGGATACCTAAGTTGCAACGTCGCATGCAAAAATCATTGAAAAATAGAAAAATGAATAACCTTCACTCAACCCCAGTTACCCCAAGCAAATAATCTTAATTGACAACCCGTTCCTTTCATGAATCCGTAAATGTACCTACATGCTCTAACATGACATATTTTTGATCCCTTTACCTTGATCCATTTTTGAATGTGTAAACCTACGTGCTCTACCTACCACTTTTTTGAATCCATAAACGTACCTACGTGCGCCAAACTTAAAATCTGAATACTAGGTAATAGTGCATGTACCTAGATAAGTTTTTGAATTTGTAAATCCACGACCTCAACCTAGACACGTTTTTGAATCCGTAAACGTACCCAAGTGAGCGAACCTACATAATGTATATTTTTAAATCCTTGCACGAACGTGCTCCAACCTTGATAGGTATATTTTCCAATTTCTAAACCTAACGTACATACGTTTTTTAATATGTTTACCTACGTGCTCTAACCTAGACACGTTTTTGAATCCGTAAACGTACCTACGTGAGCGAACCTACATAATGTATATTTTTAAATCCTTGCACGAACGTGCCCCAACCTTGATAGGTATATTTTACAATTTCTAAACCTAACGTACGCATAAGTTTTTTAATATGTTCACCTACGTGCTCTAACCTAGACACGTTTTTGAATCCGTAAACGTACCTACGTGAGCGAACCTACATGTATATTTTTAAATCCTTGCACGAACGTGCCCCAACCTTGATAGGTATATTTTCCAATTTCAAAACCTAACGTACATAAGTTTTTTAATATGTTAACCTACGTGCTCTAACCTAGACACGTTTTTGAATCCGTAAACGTACCTACGTGAGCGAACCTACATAATGTATATTTTTAAATCCTTGCACGGACGTGCCCCAACCTTGATAGGTATATTTTCCAACTTCTAAACCTAACGTACATAAGTTTTTTAATATGTTTACCTACGTGCTCTAACCTAGACACGTTTTTGAATCCGTAAACGTACCTACGTGAGCGAACCTACATAATGTATATTTTTAAATTCTTGTACGAACGTGCCCCAACCTTGATAGGTATATTTTCCAATTTCTAAACCTAACGTACATACGTTTTTTAATATGTTTACCTACGTGCTCTAACCTAGACACGTTTTTGAATCCGTAAACGTACCTACGTGAGCGAACCTACATAATGTATATTTTTAAATCCTTGCACGAACGTGCCCCAACCTTGATAGGTATATTTTCCAATTTCTAAACCTAACGTACATAAGGTTTTTAATATGTTTACCTACGTGCTCTAACCTAGACACGTTTTTGAATCCGTAAACGTACCTACGTGAGCGAACCTACATAATGTATATTTTTAAATCCTTGCACGAACGTGCCCCAACCTTGATAGGTATATTTTCCAATTTCTAAACCTAACGTACATAAGTTTTTTAATATGTTTACCTACGTGCTCTAACCTAGGCACGTTTTTTTAATCCATAAACGTATACCTACGTGCTCCAACCTATCTTTTTGAATCCTGGAACAGACTTTGCCTATAACCATAATATTGTTGAAGGCGTACACCTACGTGCCTAATTTGTAGGTAAACCTACGTGCCCCAACCTAGATAAGTTTTTGAATCTGTAACCTACATGCCCCAACCTAGTTAAGTTTTTTAATCCGTAAACCTAAGTGCGCTTACCTGGATACGTTTAATAACCCCATGTGCCCCTCAACCTAAATAAGTTTTTGCATCTGTGAGTCTATTAGATTGTTTAAGTTCAAAACGATTTTTCTCTGTTACTTTTAGCGACACCCTGTATACTTTTTTGATGCTTCCGACAAAAAAAATGGTGCTGAATCGACTAGTAAAAACCCCGAAAGTGCATTTCTTATACTTTTCGAGTTATGAAATTTTCCAAAAAAGTATTCAACTTCCTGGATTATTTAACTTTAAAACGATTTTTCTCCCTCACTTTTAGCGACACCCTGTGAAAAAATGATGTTTTTGCCATTCTCCAACAAAAAAATCACCAAATCTTTAATTTCAAATATAAAAAGGTGATTTTTGCAATAAAACTCGATTCTAAAATTCCCCTAACAAAAAAAAAACATAAAATCCTCAACTTAAAAGATACAGAGGTGATTTTTAAACAATTGAAAAAAAAAGTTGCCCTAACTCATACCTCAACAGCATTTGAGTGGTAACATCAAAACATTATTCCCTCTACTCTAAATTTCACAGTGAATCTTCAATTCTGATGATGCAAAGATGAGAATGAGCATTTCAAACAGTTCTGCACAATTAATGAGCACGATCATTACCGAAAATCATTTAATGAGCATTTCCAAACATTCAATGAGCACGGTCATTTTTATTCAGACCTCAATTGTGAGCATTGAATGAGCATTTCCAAACATTTTATGAACATGTGAGTTTCCAAAAATCATTTAGTCAGCATTTTCCAACGTCATCTAACGAACATTTCATGAGCATCTGTATTTTCAAACGTTTGTTGAGCATTTTCAATCATTTAATGAGGATGTGCATTCTTTGAACATAATTTGATGAGTATTTTCAAACAAATTATGGGTATTTTTCAAATATCATTCTTGATAAGCATGTTCAAACATTTCTTGAACATGATGAGTCTTTTGAAACAGTCTTTAATGAGTATGTGAGCATTTTCAAACAATTACTAATATGAGCATGTCAAAACATCATTTTATAAGCACTGGGCATATTGTAAACATCATCTTATGAGCATGTAACATTTAATGTTTTCTTCAAGGTGTTTGATGAGCGAGAACATCTCCAAACTAACGAGTATGGGCATTCGTTAAACATAATTGAATGGCCAACTTCAATGAGCATGAGTATTTTGAAATATTGAGCATTTTCAAGCATTTTCAAACATCAATTAACGAGCATTTTCAAACATTTTACGAGCATGAGTATTTTTAAAAACGTATTGTGCATTTTCAACCAATCAATGCGAATGGATATTTTTTTAAAACATAATCATCTAATGAGCATGTTCGAAAATTTAATGTATGAGCATCAGCATTTTCAAGCATTTATGACTATGGATATTCGTTAAACATCATTGAATAGCAAACTTTTAATGAGCATGAGTATTTTGAAATAGTGTTTGAGGAGCGTGAGCATTTTCAAATAAAGTTCAATGAGCATTTTCAAATATCAATAAACGAGCATCTTCAAACATTTTACGTGTAACAGTATTTTTTTAAATGTATTGTGCATTTTTAACCATAGAATGAGAATGGATATTTTTTTTTTGAACACCATCTAATGAGCATGCTCAAAAATGTAATGTATTATTCGATGAACATTTTCAAGCATTTAATGACCATGGGCATTCGTTGAACATCATTGAATCCCTATCTTCAAACTTTTAATAAGCATGATTATTTTGAAATAGTATTTAAGAAGCGTGAGCAATTTCAAATAAATTCAAATGAGCATTTCCAAACATTATTTAACGAGTCTTTTGAAACATTTTACAGTTTAAAAATATATTGTGCATTTTCAACCATTCAATGAGAATGAGCATTTTTCAACATCATTTAATGAGCTTTTTCAAACAATTAATATGAGCATGTTGAAACATCATTCAATAAGCAATGGGTTTTTTTTCAAAGCCTGCTCATAAATGTCATATATTTTTTGATGAGCATGAACATTTTCAAGCGTTTAATGACTATGGGCATTTGATAAACATCATTGAATGGCCATCTTCAAACTTTCAATGAGCACGAGTTTTTTGAAATAGTGTTCAAGGAACGTGAGCATTTTCAAATTTACTTCAATGAGCATTTTCGCACACTTAACGAGCCTCTTCAAGCATTCGAAGAGCATCACTATTTTTAAAAATGTATTGTGCATTCTCAACCATTAAATGAGAACGAATACATATTTTTTCAACGTCATCTGATGAGCATGCTCAAAAATGTAATGTATTTTTGATGAGCTTGAGCATTTTCCAGCATTCGTTAAACATAATTGGATAGCTATCTTCAAACTGTTAATGACCATGAGCATTTCAAAATAGTTTCAAAGGAGCGTAAGCATTCTTAAACATTTTACGAGTATCAGTATTTTTGAAAATGTATTGTGCATTCTCAACCATTTGATGCGGATGCGAATGGACATTTTTTTAAACATTATCTAATGAACATGCTCAAAAATATAATGTTTTTTCTGATAAGCATGAGCATTTTCAAGCATTTGATGACTATGGGCATTCGTTGAACATCATTGAATAGCCATCTTCAAACATTTCACGAGCATCAGTATTTTTAAAAATGTATTGTGCATTTTCAAGCATTTAATGAGAATGGATTTTTTTTAAAACATCATCTAATGAGCATGCTCAAAATGTTATGTATTTTTCATGAGCATGAGCATTTTCAAGCATTTAATGAGTGTGGGCAGTCGTTAAACATCATTGAATGGCCATTTCCAATTTTTAATAAGCATGAGTATTTTGAAATAGTGTTTCAAAAGCTTTGAGTATTGTCAGATCTCAATATACCTCAATGAGCATTTTCACTCATTTCACGAGCATCAGTAGATTTTATTGAGCATACTCTATCATTCAATAAGGATGGGAATTTTTCAACATCATTTATGCGCATTTTTTCAGCACCATTCATTTGAACAATTCCTGAACATGATGAGACAGTGTTCAATGAGCGTAAGCATTTTCAAACAATTGATATGAGCATGTTGAAATATAAATTAATAAACAATGGGTATTTTTCAACATCATCTAATGAGCATATTCAAACATTTTGCAAAGTGACCATCTTCAAACTTTTAATAAGTATATGAGTATTTTAGAATGGCGTTTTAGGATCATGAGAAATAAACTTCAATGAGCATTTTCAAACATTTTACGAGCATCAGTATTTTTAAAAATGTATTGTGCATTTTCAACCATTTAATGAGAATGGATATTTTTCTTGAACATCATCTAATGAGCATGCTCAAAAATTAAATGTTCTTTGATGAGCATGAGCATTTTCAAGCATTGGATGACTATATGGGCATTCGTTAAACATCATTAGCTATCTTCGAACTTTTAATGAGCATGAGTTTTTTGAAATAGAGGGTGAGCATTTTCAAATATACTCCAATAGGCATTTCCAAACATCAATCAACAAGCATCTTCAAACATTTTACGAGCATCAGTAAGCAGCATTTTCAACCATTCAATGAGAATGGATATTTTTCTTGAACATCATCTGATGAGCATGCTCAAAAATTAAATGTTCTTTTATGAGCATGAGCATTTTCAAGCATTTGATAACTATATGGGCATTCGTTAAACATCATTGAATTGCTATCTTCAAACTTTTAATGAGCATTAGTATTTTGAAATACTGTTAAAGGAGCGTGGGTATTATCGAATTTTAATATACCTCAATGAGCATTTTCATTCATTTCACGAGCATCAGTATTTTAAACAGTTTATTGAGCATTCCCAACCATTCAATTAGGATGGGAATTTTTTAACATCATTCATGCACCATTCATTTGAACAATTCCTGAACATGATGAGTGTTTTGAGACAGTGTTTAATGAGCGTGAGCATTTTCATATAATTGATATGAGCATGTTAAAACATAATTAATTAACAATGGGTATGTTCCTTATGATGGTAAGGAACATACCCATTGTAATGGGCATATTCAAAGATTTTCCAAAGTGATGAGCGCGAGCATTTTTCAAACATTTAATGAGTATGGGCATTCGTGAAACATGAATGAATGACCAGGAGCATGGGCATTTTCAAATAATATACTTAAATGAGCATTTCAAAACATCATTTGTCAAGCCTTACTAAACATTTCACGAGCATGGGTATTTTAAAAAATGTATTTAATATTCACGACCATTTAATGAAGATGGGCATTTTTCAACATCATTTTCACTTACCTAGTGAACGTACCTACATAAATTTTAGAATATCTGAACAAAACTGTTTTTGAAACCTAGATGAATAAACATACGAGCCCCAACCTTGATAAGCGGACAGGGTATCACCCAAAAATGTTACGAGAAATCGAAATATAAACCCATACATTTCTACCTGTGCACCGGACCATATTAACGTTCGTTTTTTTCGTTTCGAATTTAAGATGACGATTTATGTGACTGCACATTAAGCGGATCGCCATCGAATTTACATTCCATAAGCCGAACAAAAGAGTTGAATTTTTAATTAAACTCCCCGAGATGGAGATGAGTTTTGGCCTTTTACGATTCATATTAATAACCATCGGAGCTGATTCGAAAAACAACCCTTATAGGCGTGCCCGTACACCCGTTCGCTGTGATTTAGTCTATTTGTGCGAGAGGGATCGATTGCCAGCATCAGCAACATTGTCAGCAATTTCCAACCGGCGGCTGGAGCATAACAAAGTTAATTACTTTATGACACAATTCTTCGTATATTTTAATTAATCCACTTCCTTTACATGCGCGCTTAATGAGCAAGGATGTGTCCGTTCGAGGTAAACACACCGAAATTTTATTGCACCGTTTAAATGCGACGATAGCCTTACATGGCCATAACAATGTTAGATCTTAACAGGACCATTCCATCTCGGAATGAGTGCCTTAATTTTTCGAACCTTCTATAAGTCTTTTCTAGGGTTTTCTCTGGTCAGTGGTGGCGTCTGTTTTTTTTTATTCACTCTAGTTGTTTCTACTTTTACTTTTATTAAACTTTTTTTTGTTTTGTTGTTTGTTTTATTATCATATTATTTAGGTGTATTATCTGCTGTTTTCTAAGGACTTTTTGTTGAAGTATTTTTTTAATCTTGTTTTTTCTTTATGAGTACATGTATATTCCAATTTATCTTATTTGTCTTATATTAATTTTTGGCAAATTTCTTTTGATTTATTGTTTTTATTTGTCACTGTTTATCGGTTTTAATCTTCTTTTTTTAATATGCATTTATACAGTATTTAGTACATTTTTGGTACCTAATCTAAATACGATAATAACTAATTTAAATTTTGACCTTTCTTCTTGCATACTTTTTTTTAATTAAACTCATTTCATCACATATTTACTTTGATTTTTCAACGACTTTTTATTTCAATTTTATTTTTGAGCACGTTTAGCGGATTTTTTTTTCTTATTTTGGCTATTGAACTTTTTTTTTATATACCTAATAATAATGTGTTTTATTTGTACTTTGTTTGTCATTTTATTCTTTCTTTGTGTATTTATACGGTGCTTTGTATCTTATTGGTGATTTTTTTCCCAGTTTCTGATGTATTGTCTCCCTAAAACCAAAAAATAATTGATTTTATTGAAAATTTCCTACCAGTCAATTCTAACCAATCATAGGCTTGCATTTTAACATGTTGCTATGGCAACGACCTAATTTTATCGGAAATTCCCCTGCTCATAATCACGTGACTGAAAGATAAATAAGTGGAAATCTCCCTGGCTTTGCATCTGAATGTAGCTCCCATATGATTACAGTGTTGCCGTCTCCACTCTCCCTAACAATCCCAACCCAACCCAACTGTGGTTTGTGCATGAGAGCTACATCCAGCCGCTACTATTAAATCATCTCAAATAGTTTTGGCATGAAATTTTCTTGCCGAATCTCCGGCGAGCTCGAATTAAAAATCCGGAAATTTGTTCTCGTTGCGAATTTTTCACTCATAATCTCCCTAGAGCTCGAATTATTTCCGGAAATTTTGTCGAGTTCGGCAAGAAAATTTCATGCCAAAACTGATCATTGGAAAAAACATTACCCAGGACTCACCTCGCATTTAGTGGAAAAAACCAACGGCTCCTTACTCTACTCGCCATTGAGGAAGAAAGAAGGGAATCAGGATTTTATAAAACATTTGGAAGTTATAACCAATCTTGTCCATAATTGATAACATTGCAACTTTGTATTGGAAGTTGAAAATAAATCATTTATCAAAAATATTTGTCAGTGTTTTTAACAGCTGTCAAGCACTCGCGGCTGGATGTAGCTCCCATGCACCAACCACAGTGTTGCCGTTTGCCTTATCTCTGTCTGTGAAAGTTGGGTTGGGTTGGGATTGTTAGGGAGAGTGGGGTCGGCAACACTGTAATCATATGGATCTACATCCAGATGCAAAGCCAGGGAGATTTCCACTTATTAATCTTTCAATCACGTGATTATGAGCAGGGTGATTTCCGATAAAATTAGGTCGTTGCCATAGCAACATAATAAAATGCAAGCCTATGATTGGTTAGAATTGACAGGTAGGAAATTTTCACTTATAATCTCCCCGGAGCTCAAATTATTTCCGGAAATTTTGTCGAGTTGCGAATTTTCTTGAAAAATTCGCAACGAGAACAAATTTCCGGATTATTTATTCGAGCTCTAGGGAGATTCGGCAAGAAAATTTCATGCCAAAGCTATTTGAGAAGATTTAATAGTAGCGGCTGGACTCACCTCACATTTAGTGGAAGAAACCAACGGCTCCTTACTCTACTCGCCATTGAGGAAGAAAGAAGGGAATCAGGATTTTATAAAACATTTGGAAGTTATAACCAATCTTGCCCATAATTGATAACATTGCAACTTTGTATTGGAAGTTGAAAATAAATCATTTATCAAAAAAATTTGTCAGTGTTTTTAACAGCTGTCAAGCACTCGCGGCTGGATGTAGCTCCCATGCACCAACAACAGTGTTGCCGTTTGCCTTATCTCTGTCTGTGAAAGTTGGGTTGGGTTGGGATTGTTAGGGAGAGTGGAGACGGCAACACTGTAATCATATGGGAGCTACATCCAGATGCAAAGCCAGGGAAATTTCCACTTATTAATCTTTCAGTCACGTGATTATGAGCAGGGTGATTTCCGATAAAATTAGGTCGTTGCCATAGCAACATAATAAAATGCAAGCCTATGATTGGTTAGAATTGACAGGTAGGAAATTTTCAAAAAAATTCGCAACTCGACAAAATTTCCGGAAATAATTCGAGCTCTAGGGAGATTATAAGTGAAAATTTAGTCCCCTTTTCTAATTCAATTTTCTTTTAACATATATTTACTTTGATTTGTTCACTTTTTACGAGCTTTTTATTTGTTTTTTCCCTGGTTTTGTCATTGTATTTGATTTTTTCATGTTCTCTTTGTAACTGTTTATTGATTACTTATTTTTGTCGCTTGAAAGTTTCTCTTTCATTTTTATCAATCAACTTATTTTGTTTTACTCTTAACTGTATCGCAGAGAAGTTTTTCATGTGATTTTTTTATTTTCTGTTTCTTCTATTTTAGCTTTATTTTTATTTTTCCTTTTTCGCTTATCGTTGCATTTGTGTTATTTTTGATGATGATTATAAAAAAATATATTGTTTTTAGTTTTTTAAGTGTTTACAATTTCTATCTTGTTCCATTATCTTCTTGATTTTGATTTGTTTCAATCCCTACTTATCACTATATTTAATCTTTGCTTGATTGTTAATAATTAGTTGTTTACTTCACTTATTTATATTGTTAATTTACCTAATGTTTTTTTTTGGTTTTCAATTATCTATTGTTATAACAAAAACTATAAACAAGCGCCATAAAAATAATGATTGTTGACAAACAAACATAAACTAAATTCAAAACAGGAATTCATACAAATAAGTCAAACAATTAGAAACAAAACGCATAAGAAAAACCAACAAACTCATCAAAACATCAAAATAAAAGTAAATAAGCGTGGATAAAAAAAATATGAACAACAAAAAAGCATTAGCAAATGTATTAAGAAAATCTAACAAACCCATCAAAAATCCAAAATAAAATTGGATAAACGTTTGATAAAACAATCCTTAAACGGCGATTTTGACAAAAGATAATTTTCCAAACGCAGAATGATAAAAAACAAACATATAAACATTGATGACAAACGTAATCAAACAAAACAAACAATGAAAAACAAACTGCATAAGAAATTGACATTAATGTGTTCGTTTTATAAATATAAAAAGGATAAATATATAAACATTGATGAC
Organism: Orchestes rusci; assembly: GCA_958502075.1. Classification (NCBI taxonomy): domain Eukaryota; kingdom Metazoa; phylum Arthropoda; class Insecta; order Coleoptera; family Curculionidae; genus Orchestes; species Orchestes rusci. Next base: position 20,748,396 of record OY293313.1, on the reverse strand, counting down.
ACAGGTGAATTGAGGCCTGAATTAAACAAAAATAAGCTATTATAAAACTTTACAATATTTTACAGAAAAATAGGTTCTTGAACAATGTAGAAAGGAATAAGAAATAATTGTCATGAAAAAATCTTATAAATTCACCAAAACCCATAAGAAAGACATTATGATTCATTTCTTCTTTTTTTTTTTAATCTAAATTCGTTTTTATTTGCTTTGATTTTTTATTTTTCACTGACTTTTTATTTTAATTTTAGCAAATTTCTACTGATTCAATAATTATTGTTTTTTTGGGAGTTTCATTCAAATTTGTACTTTGTCAAAGTGTATCAGTTTTATTATTTTTGTTTGATTATCTTTGGTGATTTTTTCCATTTTCTAATATATTGTCTCGCTAAAACTCAAAAATAACTAGTTTAATTGAAAATTTATTCTCTTTTCCTAAATTAAATTTGTTTTTAACATGTATTTTCGTTTATTTGACAAGTTTTTTCACTGATTTTGTCATTGTGTTCATTTTTTTATTTTTAAACTCGTGAAAATTTGTATTTTTCGCTTTTTCTCTTTGTAACTGTTTATAATTTGTCTTCATCTTCTAGTTTCACGCTTTGCTCAATTTGATTATTTTTGTCGTTTACAAGACTTTTTTTGTACCTGGTTGATTCATTTAATTTAATTTTTTTTACTATAATAAATGTATTCTAGTGAAGTTTTTCATGTTTTTTTTCTTTTACTTCTATTTTATTTCATTTTTATTTGTCTTTTTTTGTTTTTGAAAATTTTCCACACACAAAATGATAAAAAACAAACATACAAACATTGATGCCTAAATAAAACAAAAAAAATCTATGATAAAACAGGAATATAGGAAATTGAACAATGTGGAACAAATTGAGAAATAGAAGCCATGAGAAATCTAATAGATTCACTTAAACCCATAAGAAAAAGAAAACAATGATGAGTGTTGCAAAAACAAGAATGTTACCAAACAATCATAAACAAATTGAAAATAAAGATAAATAAGCCTTGAGTAAACTTCAACATAACAAATGTATAACAACAAAAAAATTGAGAAGCAAGACAAACAATGAGAAACAAAACGCAAGAGAAAATCTAACAAACTCAGCAAAAACCCAAAATAAAGATGAATAAACGTTGATAAAACAATCCTAAAGCGACGATTTTGACAAAGCGAATGAATTGAATTGAAAAATGATAGATTAAAATAAATAAATAAACCACGTGACATAAACATCAGTGATGAGTTTGAATGAGTAGCTCGCGCGCCCGGCTCATTTTTCATCCACCTGATCCAAAACACACAAAAAGGGCCCCAAAAATATATTCAAGTTTAATTGGGAGGGCACAGATAGCATCGGCAAAGAATAGTCGTCAAGATAGACATCTTGTCCGCGACATTGACAGGCAGAATGACAAATTGAGTTGACGAAATCGGACAGGGGGCATGCTGGCTTTGACGCGCTTCTAGTTTCGGATCGGCGGATCGGGATGATGCGGCTATTTTTTACATTTTTTTAATGATCGTTGTTTGTCGAGAAGAACATTAGATTCGTTGTTCGTGTATGTTGGCTGATTGTATCGGGGAGAGTATGTGGGTTTCTTTGATAAATTATTGACTTGGGCATGCTCACACATCTTATTCTAAATCAATCAGTTCAACAACGAGAAGAATCAATTTATTAAAATCACAAAAACCGTTGACGATATCATCTTGAAATTTGCACCAATGAATTCTACACTAAATTTCCCCTATATTACACTGAGAAAAAGTATAGGCAGCTATGGGAAATTTTTGAGAAAATTGGTCGACAATTGAAAATTCAACTGCTTATGCATGGTTGCAGAAAATGATAAATGACTCAAAAACCGTCAACGATATCGTGTTGTAATCTGCACCAATGAGTTCTACACTAAATTTCCCTTATATTACACTGATAAAAAGTAAAGAAAGCTATGAGTATTTTTTAGAAAATTGGTCTACAATTAAAAATTCAACTTCTTAGACATGGTTGCATAAAATAATAAATAACTAAAGAACCGTTGATGATATCGCGTTGCAATCTGCACCAATGAATTAAACACTAAATTTCCCTTATATTACACTGAGAAAAAGTATAAGCAGATATAGGAAGTTCTTGCGAGAAATTGGTCGACAATTGAAAATTTAACTACAGTGACTTGGTTGCATAAAAAAATGAATAACTCAAAAACCGTTGACGATATCGTGTTGTAATCTGCACCAATGAAATCTACACTGAATTCCCCTTATAATACACTGAGAAAAAGTATGGGCAGCTATGGAAAATTTTTGAGAAAATTGGTCGATAATTGAAAATTCATCTGCTTAGATGGTTACAGAAAAAATAAATCACTCAAAAACCGTTAACGATATCGAGTTGCAATCCGCACCAATGAATTCTACACTAAATTATCCTTATATTACACTGAGAAAAAGTATAGGTAGCTTTGGGAAATTTTTGAGGAAATTGGTCGACAATTGAAAGTTCAACTGCATAGACATGGTTACAGAAAAAAATAAATCACTCAAAAACCGTCAACGATATCGAGTTGCAATCTGCACCAATGAATTCTACACTAAATTATTCTTATATTACACTGAGAAAAAGTATAGGTAACTTTGGGAAATTTTTGAGGAAATTGGTCGACAATTAAAAGTTCAACTGCATAGACATGGTTACCGAAAAAAATAAATCACTCAAAAACCGTCAACGATATCGAGTTGCAATCTGCACCAATGAATTCTACACTAAATTATCCTTATATTGTACTGAGAAAAAGTATAGATAGCTTTGGGAAATTTTTGAGGAAATTGGTCGACAATTAAAAGTTCAACTGCATAGACATGGTTACAGAATAAAATAAATCACTCAAAAACCGTCAACGATATCGAGTTGCAATCTGCACCAATGAATTCTACACTAAATTATCCTTATATTACACTGAGAAAAAGTATAGGTAACTTTGGGAAATTTTTGAGGAAATTGGTCGACAATTAAAAGTTCAACTGCATAGACATGGTTACAGAAAAAAATAAATCACTCAAAAACCGTCAACGATATCGAGTTGCAATCTGCACTAATGAATTCTACACTAAATTATCCTTATATTGTACTGAGAAAAAGTATAGATAGCTTTGGGAAATTTTTGAGGAAATTGGTCGACAATTAAAAGTTCAACTGCATAGACATGGTTACAGAAAAAAATAAATCACTCAAAAACCGTCAACGATATCGAGTTGCAATCTGCACCAATGAATTCTACACTAAATTATCCTCATATTGTACTGAGAAAAAGTATAGATAGCTTTGGGAAATTTTTGAGGAAATTGATCGACAATTAAAAGTTCAACTGCATAGACATGGTTACAGAAAAAAATAAATCACTCAAAAACCGTCAACGATATCGAGTTGCAATCTGCACCAATGAATTCTACACTAAATTATTCTTATATTACACTGAGAAAAAGTATAGGTAACTTTGGGAAATTTTTGAGGAAATTGGTCGACAATTAAAAGTTCAACTGCATAGACATGGTTACAGAAAAAAATAAATCACTCAAAAACCGTCAACGATATCGAGTTGCAATCTGCACCAATGAATTCTACACTAAATTATCCTTATATTGTACTGAGAAAAAGTATAGATAGCTTTGGGAAATTTTTGAGGAAATTGGTCGACAATTAAAAGTTCAACTGCATAGACATGGTTACAGAATAAAATAAATCACTCAAAAACCGTCAACGATATCGAGTTGCAATCTGCACCAATGAATTCTACACTAAATTATCCTTATATTACACTGAGAAAAAGTATAGGTAACTTTGGGAAATTTTTGAGGAAATTGGTCGACAATTAAAAGTTCAACTGCATAGACATGGTTACAGAAAAAAATAAATCACTCAAAAACCGTCAACGATATCGAGTTGCAATCTGCACTAATGAATTCTACACTAAATTATCCTTATATTGTACTGAGAAAAAGTATAGATAGCTTTGGGAAATTTTTGAGGAAATTGGTCGACAATTAAAAGTTCAACTGCATAGACATGGTTACAGAAAAAAATAAATCACTCAAAAACCGTCAACGATATCGAGTTGCAATCTGCACCAATGAATTCTACACTAAATTATCCTCATATTGTACTGAGAAAAAGTATAGATAGCTTTGGGAAATTTTTGAGGAAATTGATCGACAATTAAAAGTTCAACTGCATAGACATGGTTACAGAAAAAAATAAATCACTCAAAAACCGTCAACGATATCGAGTTGCAATCTGCACCAATGAATTCTACACTAAATTATTCTTATATTACACTGAGAAAAAGTATAGGTAACTTTGGGAAATTTTTGAGGAAATTGGTCGACAATTAAAAGTTCAACTGCATAGACATGGTTACAGAAAAAAATAAATCACTCAAAAACCGTCAACGATATCGAGTTGCAATCTGCACCAATGAATTCTACACTAAATTATCCTTATATTGTACTGAGAAAAAGTATAGATAGCTTTGGGAAATTTTTGAGGAAATTGGTCGACAATTAAAAGTTCAACTGCATAGACATGGTTACAGAATAAAATAAATCACTCAAAAACCGTCAACGATATCGAGTTGCAATCTGCACCAATGAATTCTACACTAAATTATCCTTATATTACACTGAGAAAAAGTATAGGTAACTTTGGGAAATTTTTGAGGAAATTGGTCGACAATTAAAAGTTCAACTGCATAGACATGGTTACAGAAAAAAATAAATCACTCAAAAACCGTCAACGATATCGAGTTGCAATCTGCACCAATGAATTCTACACTAAATTATCCTTATATTACACTGAGAAAAAGTATAGGTAACTTTGGGAAATTTTTGAGGAAATTGGTCGACAATTAAAAGTTCAACTGCATAGACATGGTTACAGAATAAAATAAATCACTCAAAAACCGTCAACGATATCGAGTTGCAATCTGCACCAATGAATTCTACACTAAATTATCCTTATATTACACTGAGAAAAAGTATAGGTAACTTTGGGAAATTTTTGAGGAAATTGGTCGACAATTAAAAGTTCAACTGCATAGACATGGTTACAGAAAAAAATAAATCACTCAAAAACCGTCAACGATATCGAGTTGCAATCTGCACTAATGAATTCTACACTAAATTATCCTCATATTGTACTGAGAAAAAGTATAGATAGCTTTGGGAAATTTTTGAGGAAATTGATCGACAATTAAAAGTTCAACTGCATAGACATGGTTACAGAAAAAAATAAATCACTCAAAAACCGTCAACGATATCGAGTTGCAATCTGCACCAATGAATTCTACACTAAATTATTCTTATATTACACTGAGAAAAAGTATAGGTAACTTTGGGAAATTTTTGAGGAAATTGGTCGACAATTAAAAGTTCAACTGCATAGACATGGTTACAGAAAAAAATAAATCACTCAAAAACCGTCAACGATATCGAGTTGCAATCTGCACCAATGAATTCTACACTAAATTATTCTTATATTACACTGAGAAAAAGTATAGGTAACTTTGGGAAATTTTTGAGGAAATTGGTCGACAATTAAAAGTTCAACTGCATAGACATGGTTACAGAAAAAAATAAATCACTCAAAAACCGTCAACGATATCGAGTTGCAATCTGCACCAATGAATTCTACACTAAATTATCCTTATATTGTACTGAGAAAAAGTATAGATAGCTTTGGGAAATTTTTGAGGAAATTGGTCGACAATTAAAAGTTCAACTGCATAGACATGGTTACAGAATAAAATAAATCACTCAAAAACCGTCAACGATATCGAGTTGCAATCTGCACCAATGAATTCTACACTAAATTATCCTTATATTACACTGAGAAAAAGTATAGGTAACTTTGGGAAATTTTTGAGGAAATTGGTCGACAATTAAAAGTTCAACTGCATAGACATGGTTACAGAAAAAAATAAATCACTCAAAAACCGTCAACGATATCGAGTTGCAATCTGCACTAATGAATTCTACACTAAATTATCCTTATATTGTACTGAGAAAAAGTATAGATAGCTTTGGGAAATTTTTGAGGAAATTGGTCGACAATTAAAAGTTCAACTGCATAGACATGGTTACAGAAAAAAATAAATCACTCAAAAACCGTCAACGATATCGAGTTGCAATCTGCACCAATGAATTCTACACTAAATTATCCTTATATTACACTGAGAAAAAGTATAGGTAGCTTTGGGATATTTTTGAGGAAATTGGTCGACAATTAAAAATCAACTGCTTAGACATGCATGGTTACAGAAAGAAATAAATTTCTCAAAAACCGTTAACGATATTGTGTTGTAATCTGCACCAATGAAATGTACACTAAATTTTCCACATAAAACATTGAAAAAAATTATAGAGTATGAGAATTTTTTGAGAAAAATTCAGGCAAAGTTCGACAAAGAGAAAGTGGTTGTTGAAAATAAAATTAATAAACCGTTTATGATATCATCTTCAAATTTGCCTGATAATGCATTTTACAGTTTCACTCATACAATCCGGTTCTATATCAAGGCACGTGCAGTGACGTCACAAGTAATATGACAGTGACAAGTAGTGAGGTCATATCGATTGTCTATAAACGGAGACAAACTATTCGAAACAATTCCAATTCTCGCAACAAAAGTGCATCGCTGCCCAGATCACTAAATTACACGTATCGTACAATATGTAGTTTGGGGGCTCCTCGAGTTCGGCGGGTTCGAAAACGGTCCGAACCAGTGAAGCAAGAAAAAGCCGAATGGGGGGGCACGGCGGCCGCGGCGGGTCGGGGGGGACGAGACGGGACGCCTTCTCCTAATGAAGCAGACTCACCTTGCCTATAAATTACGGCCGACTCCATGTTATAACGGTTTGATATGGCCAAGATAAGCACTTACAACGCGACGGGGGGTGCCCTCCTGCGGTCCGACTCGCCGTTCACTCTAATCAACTTTAAAACCGAATAAAATATATATACGACGTGCTCGCGAGTCGGCACGAAGGGCTGAGGGGGTTGGGGTTAATTAAAAATTTTAATCGTTGGGTTGCTTTTTTCCGTGGTTACCTGGGCTAATGCTTTTTTTCTTGCTTGAGGTCAATGTTTTGTAGATACAAGGCACCTGTGATTTGAGTGATATCAACTTCAAAGGTTTACGTAACATAGAATAAAGTATTTGTAACAAATTGTTTTGAAATTAGTCAAAAACGTGAAACGTTTATCAGCCCGATTCTAATCAAGCCGATAAAATTAACCCGCCGTTAATTACGGAAGATAGCCAATACCAGCATCGTAAAAGACCGATTACAAGGTGCTACGCCATATAAACAGAATACTTAATTTATAAATTTAATCGACTGGGAATAAATTAAATGTGGATTGGGTTTTATGTACTTGTATGAGAAATTATTAGGAATATTTTAATTTTTGTGGTTGAGGAGAAAAAATCGTTTTTAGGATTTTGTTTTTGGAAAATGTCATTGTGCATTTTGTTTTTATGTGTCTTATATTTAAAGAGATTTTGGAATCTCTACTTAGCATAGTTTTCGAAGAATTTGAAAAATTTTGAACATTTCCATTTCCGTTATAAGAAATTGAAAAAACATAGCTTAGAGGCGAATTTTGAAAATTAAAAAGACAAAATCCCTAACAAATATTCAAGAATCACCCTGTATATTTGCAACTGGACATACAATTTTTCTAAGGCTCATACGGGACAGTATGTGGCCAGCTTGATTTTTCTTCGTTAAAAAATAGAACAATTTTTAAAATTTCATAACTCGGTTATTTTTTGGCAGATTTTGAAAATTGAAAAGTCAAAATACTTGAAAAACATTCAGAAATCACCCTGTATATTTACAACTGGACAGACAGTTTTTCAAATGCTGATACAGAATAGTTTGTGGCAACATGATTTTTTTGAGTTAGTGAAATTTCCAAAATTCATAACTCGGTTATTTTTTGTCAAATTTTGGAAATAAAAAAAAAGGAAATTCCTCAAGAATAATTCAAAAATCACCCAGTACATTTGCAAGTGGACAGACAATTTTTCAAAAGCTTATACTGGACAGTTTGTTGCAAGTTAATTTCTTTTTTGGCTAAAAAATAGGACAATTTTCAATAACTCATAGCTTAATAGTTTTTTGAGCGATTTTGGAAATAAAGAGTACAAAATCCTCAAGAAACATTCAAAAATCACCCTGTATATTTGCAACTTTGTGTTAAAAAAATAGTACAATAATTTTAGAAAACTCATAACTCGCCGGTTATTTTTTGGCGGTTTTTGAAAATTGAAGAAACATAATCTTTAAAAAATATTCTAAAATTTTTAGCTTGAACATTTAAAGTACAAAGTGAATGACAAAGGCTTGAAAGTATCGATACGAATTTGAATTTTGACAATGGTAAGCAAACGGCTTGAAATAAAGAAATGAAAATTTCACAGATTATTTTTGAAACCATTTTCCATCAACTAGTTTTGAATTGAAACGGCTTCAAAGGTTTGAAAATATCCAGGCAAAATTTTAGAATTTTAATTTTGAAAATGGTAGGCAAACGGCTTGAAATAATGAAATGAAAATTTCACAGATTATTTTTGAAACCATTTTCCATCAACTAGTTTTGAATTGAAACGGCTTCAAAGGTTTGAAAATATCCAGGCAAAATTTTAGAATTTTTATTTTCAAAAAGAGGCAATTGGCTTGAAATAATGAAATGAAAATTTCACAGATTATTTTTGAAACCATTTTCCATCAACTAGTTTTAAATTGAAACGGCTTCAGAGGTTTGAAAATATCCATGCAAAATTTTGGAATTTTAATTTTGAAAATGGTAGGCAATTGGCTTGAAATAATGAAATGAAAATTTCACAGATCATTTTTGAAACCATTTTCCATCAACTAGTTTTGGATTGAAACGGCTTCAGAGGTTTGAAAATATCCATGCAAAATTTTAGAATTTTAATTTTGAAAATGGTAGGCAAACGGCTTGAAATAATGAAATGAAAATTTCACGGATTATTTTTGAAACCATTTTCCATCAACTAGTTTTAAATTGAAACAGCTTCAGAGGTTTGAAAATATCCACGCAAAATTTTAGATTTTTAATTTTGAAAATGGTAGGCAAACGGCTTGAAATAATGAAATGAAAATTTCACAGATTATTTTTGGAACCATTTTCCATCAACTAGTTTTGAATTGAAACGGCTTCAGAGGTTTGAAAATATCCATGCAAAATTTTAGAATTTTAATTTTGAAAATGAGAAACGGCTTGAACTAATATAATGAAAGTTTCACAGATTATTTTTGAAACCATTTTCCATCAACTAGTTTTGAATTGAAACGGCTTCAGAGGTTTGAAAATATCCACGCAAAATTTAAGAATTTTAATTTTGAAAATAAGACAAACGGCTTGAAATAATGAAATGAAAGTTTCACAGATTATTTTTGAAACCATTTTCCATCAACTAGTTTTGAATTGAAACGGCTTCAGAGGTTTGAAAATATCCATGCAAAATTTTAGAATTTTTATTTTGAAAATGAGGCGAACGGCTTGAAATAATGAAATGAAATTTTCACAGATTATTTTTGAAACCATTTTCTATCAACTAGTTTTGAATTAAAACGGCTTCAGAGGTTTGAAAAAATCCAGGCAAAATTTTAGAATTTTAATTTTGAAAATGGTAGGCAAACAGCTTGAAATAATGAAATGAAATTTTCACAGATCATTTTTAAAACCATTTTCTATCAACTAGTTTTGAATTATTGAAACGGCTTCAAAGGTTTGAAAATATCCAGGCAAAATTTTAGAATTTTTATTTTGAAAATGAGGCAAACGGCTTGAAATAATGAAATGAAAATGTCACAGATTATTTTTGAAACCATTTTCCATCAACTAGTCTGTTTTGGAACGGCTTCAAAGGTTTAAAAATATCCAGGCAAAATTTTAGAATTTTTATTTTGAAAATGACGCGAACGGCTTGAAATAATGAAATTAAATTTTCACAGATTATTTTTGAAACCATTTTCCATCAACTAGTTTTGAAACGACTTGAGCATTCCAACTACAAATTAAATGACAAAAGTTTGAAAATATCGATACAAAATTTTGAAATTTTAATGTTTCTGTTAAAAATTGGTTCGAAAATTCATAATTCGATTATTTTGTGGCGAATTTTGGAAATGAAAAAAATAAAATACTTGGAAAATATTCAAAAATCACCCTGTATATTTTCAACTGGATAGACAGTTTTTCAATTTTTCTGTTCAAAAAATAGAATAATTTTTAAAAATTCTTAACTGGGTTATTTTTTGGCGGATTTTGAAAATTAAAAATCCAAAATACTCAAAAAACATTCGGAAATCACCCTGTATATTTGCAACTGGATAGACAGTTTTTCAAAACCTTTTACGGGACAGTTTGTGACAAATTGATTTTTCTTGGTTAAAAAATAGGACAATTTCCAAACACTTATAACTTGGTTATTTTCAGGTGGATTTTGGAAATTAAAAAGTCAAAATACTCGAGAAATATCCAAAAATCACCCTGTATATTTGCAATTGGATAGGCAGGTGTTCAAAAGCTTTTGAGGGACAGTTTGTGGAATTTGAATTTTTTGTTTTAAAAATTAGACAATTTTATTTCTCAGTTGTTATTTTTTGGCGGATTTTGGTAATTAAATAGACAAAATACTCAAAAAACATTCAGAAATCACTCTGTATATTCGCAATTGGACAGACAATCTTCCAAAAGCGTATACTGGACAATTTGTGGCAACTTGATTTTTTTTTTGTTAAATATTAGGACAATTTTCATAAATTCATAACTCGGTTATTTTTTGGCGGATTTTGGAAACTGAAGAGTCAAAATACTAAGGAAACATTCAATAATCACCCTGTATATTTGCAACTGGATAGACAGTTTTTCAAAACCTTTTACGGGACAGTTTGTGACAAATTGATTTTTCTTGGTTAAAAAATAGGACAATTTCCAAACACTTATAACTTGGTTATTTTTAGGTGGATTTTGGAAATTAAAAAGTCAAAATACTCGAGAAATATCCAAAAATCACCCTGTATATTTGCAATTGGATAGGCAGGTGTTCAAAAGCTTTTGAGGGACAGTTTGTGGAATTTGAATTTTTTGTTTTAAAAATTAGACAATTTTATTTCTCAGTTGTTATTTTTTGGCGGATTTTGGTAATTAAATAGACAAAATACTCAAAAAACATTCAGAAATCACTCTGTATATTCGCAACTGGACAGACAATCTTCCAAAAGCGTATACTGGACAATTTGTGGCAACTTGATTTTTTTTTTGTTAAATATTAGGACAATTTTCATAAATTTATAACTCGGTTATTTTTTGGCGGATTTTGGAAACTGAAGAGTCAAAATACTACGGAAACATTCAATAATCACCCTGTATATTTGCAACTGGATAGACAGTTTTTCAAAACCTTGGACGGGACAGTTTGTGACAAATTGATTTTTTTTTGTTAAAAAAAAGGACAATTTTCAAACACTAACTTGGTTATTTTTAGGCGGATTTTGGAAATTAAAAAGTCAAAATCCCCGAGAAATATCCAAAAATCACGCTGCATATTTGCAATTGGATAGGCAGGTTTTCAAAAGCTTTTACGGGAAAAAATACTTTATGGCGGATTTTGCAGGTAAAAATTAGAAATATTTTATACACTATTCTACTTCAGAATAATTCAACATTAAACGCTCCATCTTGGACAAGTTTAACAGGAAATGAATCTTTACGGTGGTCGTTTTCGACAAAACAAGTTGTCTTCACTCAACCTCAACGGCCATCTTCAAATAATAACAATTTTAAATTTAAATCGCCGAGATTGGCAAAGTTGATGGTGAATTGCGACAACGCGTCACGAACCTAAAATGTCGACTTGAGCCCGTAATGGCCTTTTGCATACGCCGCCGACTATGAACTTAGCCATAGCATATTATATGCTAATGAAGGCCTGTTTGGTCCGCTCAATGCTGTCGCCCGTCGCCGGCAAAAATGCTTCAATGGCAGTCGATTTTTTTTTTCATCGCTTTTTCTTCCCATCAGGCTTGAGAAAATCTTCGGATCTTAAATGAGATTGTAATGGAGTTGGGTAAAGGTCATCGTTGTTTCAAATATTGTCCATATAATGTTAATATCCAAACAAACATGGATCAGCCGCGTCAAAACAAATCATCCATCATATTTGACACAGTGCGGCGTTGCCAATTTGACTACTTTGAAACAAATTGTCATTGGTCATGAAAAAATCCATAGTCCAATTAAAATGCGTATAATTATAAACATATTGTATGTATTTAAAAACAACACCATCTAGCTTGTTTCTTATTATTTCGAACACCATTACGACGCCATTTGCATAAAGATCGTAGATTGGCGTGTGCGTTTGAGGCCGGCAATTTTTATTCATAGAATAAATTACGATTTTTCACTCATGTGAATGCTATACGATTCCGTTGTGGAACACGAAATGGCTTGGCTTGATCTACTAATAACATTGCGTTATATGACCCAAAACGGGGCGTGGCTGAAGTATCCCTGGGTGACGTCATTATACTTGGTTGATTTCAGTTGATTGATTTGGATTGACGGTTAAAAACATCTCAACAAACTTCATTATTTTGTACAACAGAATTGAGGTTCACATGGGATACTCTATTTATCATTTCAAAATTATTGTACAATGACTGACGAATGTTTTGAGTGATTTTTAACATTGCCGAGTGCTCAGGACATTTTTAATAGCATATAAAGTACAAGAATCTTTATTTTTATAACTTTCAATAAACTTCATTATTTTGTGGAATAAAATTGAGGTTTACATGGGACACTCTGTATATTATTTTGGAATTGTACGATGACTGACGAGTGTTTTGAGTGATTTTCAACATTGCAGAGTTTTCGGGTCATTTTTTTTTAACAGTACAAAAACTACAAGATTTTTTTTTTACTTATTTCAACAAACTTCATTATGTATTTTGTACAACAGAATTGGGGATTACATGGGACACTCTGTATATTATTCTAGAATTGTACGATGATTGACAAGTGTTTTGAGTAATTATTAACTTTGCAGAGTGCTAAGGAGATTTTTGACAGCATACAAAGTACAAGAATGTTTTTCTGATAACTTTCAACCAACTTCATTATTTTATAGAACAAAATTGAGGTTAACATGGGACACTCTGTATATTATTTTAAATTTGTACGATTATTGAGGAGTGTTTTGAGTGATTTTATCATTGCACAGTTCGGGACATTTTTAACATTACAAAATGCAAGTACAAAGTACAAGCATCTTTTTTTATATAACTTATTATTTCAACAAACTTCATTATTTTGAACAACAGAATTGAGGTTTATTCTGTATATTTTAAAATTCACTGACGAGTGTTTCAAGTGATTTTTATCATTTCAGAGAGCTCAGGAATTTGTTGACAGCTTATAATGTACAAGATTTTTTTAAAAACTCTCAATAAACTCAATCATTTTGTTGATACAAAGTAATATTAACATATCAAAAATAAATTTATGCAAATAGACAAAGGGGTCTTGTACAGATTAGGCATCCATACATTAATGCATTTTTCCAATTTTTAAGCATAGTTTTGGGTTTATAGAACAATGTCAACTAAAAAAAATGCTGGATGAACAACTTTTAACAAGCGAAAAAATTCCAGAATAAACTTTTTTTTTTTCAGATTTCAATGCAACAACTCCCTAAAATGACAGCTTCGTCACATTGTAACAAGCTACATATTAGAACCAACATGCAATGTTGCCTAATGTATCCAAACTTCTTAAAAACCATGATAGCGATAGTTTTGCCTGTATATTTTGATAGACTATGACAAAAAAAAAACAATATAACATAAGACACTGAGAACGAGAACTATAAAAATGTCAAAGTTTCAAAAACTATATCCATGGCTTATCTGATCAATCAAGTTTCTGAATCTCTTAGACGGTGACCCAAACTAACCAGAACTAACCCAATCCTCACCAAAACTAACCCAAATCAAACAAACCCAATCTGATCAAAAACTAACCCAAACTAACCCAAAACTAACCCAATCTGACCAAAACGAACCCAATCTAACCAAAACTCACCAAAACTAACTCAAATTAACCAAAACTAAACCAATCTAACCAAAACCCACATAAACTAAACAGAACTAACCAAAACTAACCCTGTTTGACCAAAATCAAACCAAACTAACCCAATCTAACCAAAACTAACCCAATCTAACCAAGACTTACCCAATCCAATCAAATCATGCAAACTCAAACTGTCTCAATCTGACCAAAACTAACCCAATCTAACCAAAACTCACCAAAACTAACTCAAATGAACCAAAACTAAACCAATCTAACCAAAACCCACATAAACTAAACAGAACTAACCAAAACTAACCCAGTTTGACCAAAATCAACCCAAACTAACCTAATCTAACCAACAGTAACCCAATCCAACCCAAACTAACCCAATCCAACCAAGACTTACCCCAAATCAAATTGACCCAATCTGACCAAAAACTAACCCAAACTAGCCCAATCTGACCAAAACGAACCCAATCTAACCAAAACTCACCGAAACTAACTCAAATCAACCAAAACTAAACCAATCTAACCAAAACTCACATAAACTAAATAGAACTAACCAAAACTAACCCAGTCTGACCAAAATCAACCCAAACTAACCCAATCTAACCAACAGTAACCCAATCCAACCCAAACTAACCCAATCCAACCAAGACTTACCCCAAATCAAATTGACCCAATCTGACCAAAAACTAACCCAAACTAACCCAATCTGGCCAAAACGAACCCAATCTAACCAAAACTCACCGAAACTAACTCAAATCAACCAAAACTAAACCAATCTAACCAAAACTCACATAAACTAAATAGAACTAACCAAAACTAACCCAGTCTGACCAAAATCAACCCAAACTAACCCAATCTAACCAACAGTAACCCAATCCAACCCAAACTAACCCAATCCAATCAAGACTTACCCCAAATCAAATTGACCCAATCTGACCAAAAACTAACCCAAACTAATCCAATCTGACCAAAACGAACCCAATCTAACCAAAACTCACCGAAACTAACTCAAATTAACCAAAACTAAACCAATCTAACCAAAACCCACATAAACTAAACAGAACTAACCAAAACTAACCCAGTTTGACCAAAATCAACCCAAACTAACCCAATCTAACCAACAGTAACCCAATCCAACCCAAACTAACCCAATCCAACCAAGACTTACCCCAAATCAAATTGACCCAATCTGACCAAAAACTAACCCAAACTAATCCAATCTGACCAAAACGAACCCAATCTAACCAAAACTCACCGAAACTAACTCAAATTAACCAAAACTAAACCAATCTAACCAAAACCCACATAAACTAAACAGAACTAACCAAAACTAACCCAGTTTGACCAAAATCAACCCAAACTAACCCAATCTAACCAACAGTAACCCAATCCAACCCAAACTAACCCAATCCAACCAAGACTTACCCCAAATCAAATTGACCCAATCTGACCAAAAACTAACCCAAACTAATCCAATCTGACCAAAACGAACCCAATCTAACCAAAACTCACCGAAACTAACTCAAATTAACCAAAACTAAACCAATCTAACCAAAACCCACATAAACTAAACAGAACTAACCAAAACTAACCCAGTTTGACCAAAATCAACCCAAACTAACCCAATCTAACCAACAGTAACCCAATCCAACCCAAACTAACCCAATCCAACCAAGACTTACCCCAAATCAAATTGACCCAATCTGACCAAAAACTAACCCAAACTAACCCAATCTGACCAAAACGAACCCAATCTAACCAAAACTCACCGAAACTAACTCAAATCAACCAAAACTAAACCAATCTAACCAAAACTCACATAAACTAAATAGAACTAACCAAAACTAACCCAGTCTGACCAAAATCAACCCAAACTAACCCAATCTAACCAACAGTAACCCAATCCAACCCAAACTAACCCAATCCAACCAAGACTTACCCCAAATCAAATTGACCCAATCTGACCAAAAACTAACCCAAACCAACCCAATCTGACCAAAACGAACCCAATCTAACCAAAACTCACCGAAACTAACTCAAATTAACCAAAACTAAACCAATCTAACCAAAACTCACATAAACTAAATAGAACTAACCAAAACTAACCCAGTTTGACCAAAATCAACCCAAACTAACCCAATCTAACCAACAGTAACCCAAACTAACCCAATCCAATTAAGACTTACCCAATCTAATCAAATCATGCAAACTTAAACTGCATGACTCAATCTGACCAAAAATATTTCAATATTCATAACCAAAAATCACCCGAACTAACCAAAACTAGACCAATCTAACCAAGACTGACCCAATCGAATCAAAACTAACCCTTCATCCGCTACAGACAAAAATATGAAAAACATTTCTCACAGCATCCACTTGGCAACACAGCGCGCGTGTTTATCATTCTTGGTCTTCAATTAGTGAGTAGTGACTTGAAAATCTTGACATATTGACAGTATTAAAAATATCGAGTTCGCGGCGATAAGTTTTGTAAATCAAATTTCCAAAATTTATTTATCCTGCTCAACTAATTGTTTTAACTACTTTGGTGGTTACGTGAGGAACTGTAGTACATGAGAACAACAGAAATTGTCCATTTCAATGACCCACAACTGGAACAAATCGAGATTTTTGGAAAATGTTTGTATGAAACAATGTGCCTAAAATAGTGTTTTTTCTACAAAAAAGTGAAACAAACGATAATTCACCAAATTCGCCTTCAAAAAGTACAAAATACGTGGATGCCTAATGTTTACAAGAATCTATAGACAAAGATTTCTTCTCTTCTACTGCATGACTCATGGCACCTATCCTTCCACATCACTCAAGAAAAAAGCACTTTTTGAATAAAAACCCCAAAACAAATTATTATGCACTGATTAATTCCCCATCGCAAATATATCGTATTCCAAAAATCTCGTCATCAAAGTAAAGCCAGACAATTAGCATTTCAAGCACATATCCATTAAACAAAGTCTGCGATTCGTTATACGCGAGCAGTAGGCAGGTACATTCAATTAAAAATGGCCAAGTACATAGAATGAATGCGAAATGATAATTACGTGCAATTGTTTTATTCATTGCGATGTTCTCTCTGATTCAAAATGGAGATTAGGCCGCATATACGCATAAACTATGCTAATGTTTGTGTATTTAATTTATAAAATCAATTAAGTCACTCTGGAGGAATAAATTCAGGGAAAGGTGCGCGGCCAAGCAGCCTGCTAAAGGGCAATAGGGGTACACGGGTAGCAGTATGAGGCTGATTTATTTAGGGAAATCTTCGCCTTTTTTTGTTTGAAGGTGAAAGGGTGTTATTTATGGGGTTGATAACAGCTTTTAAGTAATAAGGCGGCTATATATAACGATTGATTGATTTCGCTATACATGACCGAAAACGGGGCGTCGCTGAAGTATTTCCATGTGATGTTGGTGTGGCGACAATAATATAATGGCAAAAATTGTGCAAATTTTTCATTACGTGCCCCTACATTGATTGAATTCTGTTTTCATATCCCCAATTTTTTTTTGACGGTTAAATTTGATTTAATTCATTTGTTTGTTTAGAAAATGGAAAAAACACAGAAATGAATCTTGTGAAGGAAAATTAAAATACTATGCCGTATCTTCAAAAAAAGTTAACACAAATAGAAAATAGACAAAATCAATTATTGGAAAGTGATAAAAAAATAATTTTAATTTTATTGATGATTATTTATAATAGTTGTTTATTATTGTTTGTTTAGGGGGTGAAAATACGATAAAAATGTGTCTCAAGAAACAAAAATTGACATAAATATAAATATAAAAAAAAATAAAACTAGAACAAAAAAAGTGCTTTATAATACAAAAATCACAATTGCGGTTTAAACAATCAATGGAATAGGAAAATGTTTCGAAAATAGTTAAATTTTGATATTAAACGGATTTGAAAACCAAATTACGTTTAGAAAATGAAGGAAAAATGAATCATCTTGAAAATAAGACAGGCAAGATTAAAAAATCATCAGAAAAAATGAATTAAAAAAAAAAATAATTGACAAGTGATGAAAGAAAAAATTTCAATCTCCAGAAATAAAAAAACCTTGTCTTTTTCTATTTTATTTATTTTTATTTAATTATTTATTTATTTATTTTGACTGCTATTATCCTTATTATAATTTATATTATTTATGTTTAAGTGATTTCAAGGGTGTTGATTTTGATTGACATATTTTTGTTTGTTCTATTTCTTCTTTTGTCATCATTTTTAGTCATATTATATTAACAAAAAAAGAATAGGAAAATGAGAAACCTAATACAAAAAACTAACTACATATCTTTCAAAAAATCAACATAGGACAAGAGAATGGATGAAATTAATTGATTTTTGAAAATTGTCCATTTTTCCAATGAAATCAAGTTGCCACAGACTGTCCAGTATGAGCTTTCGGAAAATGTCTGTCCAGTCGTTAATATACAGGGTGATTTCTGAATATTTTGACTTTTTAATTTCCAAAATCCGACAAAAAATAACCGAGTAATAAATTTTTGAAAATTGTCCTATTTTTTAATAAAAAAAAATCCAATTGACACAGACTGTCCTGTATTAGCTTTGGAAAAATTGTCTGTCCAATTCAAATATACAGGGCGATTTTCAAATGATTCTCAGGGATTTTGTTTTTTTAATTTTCAAAATCCGACAAAAAATAATAAGATTGTCCATCTTTTCAAACGGATAAATTCATGATGACACAAACTGTCCGAAATCAGCTTTTCAAAAACTGGTCTATCCAATTGCAAATATACAAGGTGATTTCTGAATGTTTCTTGAGTATTTTGACTTTTTAATTTCCAAAATCCGCAAAAAATAACCGAGTTATGATTTTTTTAAAATTGTCGTATCTTTTAACCAAGAAAAAGCAAGTTGCCACAAACTGCCCCGTGTAAACTTTTCAAAAATTGTCTATCCAATTGTAAATATACATGGTGATTTCTGAATACTTTCCAAGTATTTTGACTTTTTGATTTCCAAAATCCGTCAAAAAATAACCGAGCTAATAATTTTTGAAAAATGTCCTACTTCTTAAAACTAAGAAGAATCAAGCTGCCATAAACTGTCCAGTATAAGCTTATGAAAAATTTTTTGTTCAGTTGCAAATAAACAGGCTGATTTTTGAATATTTTCTGAGTATTTTGACTTTTCAATTTCCAAAATTTGCTAGTAAGAGACTTTATTTCTTTGTTGTATTTTTTCAAAATGTTCAATTTGATTTAATTTATTTGTTTTACTAGTTATGTGTATCAACTAGAAACATTAGAACAGAAAAACATGGAAGTCATAAAAAAGAATATGAACAAAATTAATTGGAAAGTGATGAAAAAAAAAATTAAAATTTTTAAAATAACAATTTATCTTTTTATTCATGATCGTTTATAAATACAACAAAAATGTGTCATAGAATTTGACGTGTTTAAGCGATTTTCATGCACCTGAAAAAAAACCTGGGTTAGTTTGGGTTAGTTTCGTGTTCCACCCTGTATATTACATATCTATAAAAGAGCAAACTAAAAATTAAACGAATTAAAATTCCTTAAAAGATAAAAAAAAGTTTTATGATAGAAAAATCACAATTGAGGTTTAGATAATCAAGCAGGGAATATGAAAAATCTTGAAAAATGAAAAATGAAAATTAAACAGGTAAAACTTGAAAAAATTATTTAAAAGTAAAAAAAAGAATTATCATTCGAGAAAAATAAAGAACGTGTTTTTTTTTATTATGACTATCATTTTCATTATTATTATTATTAATGATGAAGTAATTTCAAATTTTGATTTACATATTTCTATTTATTTATTTGGTTTAGTCACCATTTTGAGTCATCATATTATTTTTGCAAAAAAAAAACAGAAATACTGAAAATGATAAACCAAGTATAAACCTGCTTACAAACAATCAACACAGGACAGAAAAAGGGATAAAATTAATGGATGTGATGAAAAAAAAAATTGAAAAATATTTTTTTTCTAATGAAAAAATCCATGTTTGTTTATATTGATGTTTGTATAATTGTATTAAATTCATTTAATTAGTTTATCTATCACTAGTGTGTTATAGTCCATAACTCTCCAGTCACTAGTGAGTTATGGATTATAACTCACGTTCCCGTGGCAATCAAACAAACAATAACCTATTTTGATCAAAATGTAAAAATGTCACTGTCTAGTCATTCTGACACTGAATCTCATAAAAAAACGATTTCCTCCATTTGTTGAATGAAACATTGTATGCCACTCGTGCGTCACTTGAGAATTTACAAATATTTCTCGCGAGACTTATTTTCACTTATAATTTTCCTAGAGCTCGAATTATTTCCGGAAATTTTGTCGAGTTGCGAATTTTCCTGAAAATTTCCTACCAGTCAATTCTAATCAATCATAGGCTTGCATTTTAACATGTTGCTATGGCAATGACCTAATTTTATCGGAAATCACCCTACTCATAATCACGTGACTGAAAGATTAATAAGTGGAAATCTCCCTGACTTTGCATCTGAATGTAGCTCCCATATGATTACAGTGTTGCCGTCCCCACTCTCCCTAACAATCCCACACTGTGGTTGGTGCATGGGAGCTACATCCAGCCGCTACTATTAAATCTTCTCAAATAGTTTTGGCAAGAAATTTTCTTGCCGAATCTTCCGCGAGCTCGAATTAAAAATCCGGAAATTTGTTCTCGTTGCAAATTTTTCAAGAAAATTTGCAACTCGACAAAATTTCCGGAAATAATTCGAGCTCTAGGGAGATTATAAGTGAAAAATTCGCAACGAAAACAAATTTCCGGACTTTTAATTCGAGCTCGCGGGAGATTCGACGAGAAAATTTCCTACCAGTCAATTCTGACCAATCATAGGCTTGCATTTTGTTATGTTGCTATGGCAACGACCTAATTTTATCGGAAATTTCCCTGCTCATAATCACGTGACTGAAAGATTAATAAGCGGAAATTTCCCTGGCTTTGGCTTTACGCATCTGGATGTACTGGATGTAGCGTAGCTCTCATATGATTACAGTGTTGCCGTCCCCACTCTCCCTAACAATCCCAACCCAACCCAACTTTCACAGACAGAGATAAGGCAAACGGCAACACTGTGGTTGGTGCATGGGAGCTACATCCAGCCGCGAGTGCTTGACAGCTGTTAAAGACAAATATTTTTGATAAATGATTTATTTTCAACTTCCAATACAAAGTTGCAATGTTATCAATTCTGGACAAGATTGGTTATAACTTCCAAATGTTTTATAAAATCCTGATTCCCTTCTTTCTTCCTCAATGGCGAGTAGAGTAAAGAGCCGTTGGTTTCTTCCACTAAATGCGAGGTGAGTCCTGGGTTATGTTTTTTCCAATGATCAGTTTTGGCATGAAATTTTCTTGCCGAATCTTCTGCGAGCTCGAATTAAAAATCCGAAAATTTGTTCTCGTTGCGAATTTTTCAAGAAGATTCGCAACTCGACAAAATTTCCGGAAATAATTCGAGCTCCGGGGAGATTATAAGTGAAAATTTCATGCCAAAACTATTTGAGAAGATTTAATAGTAGCGGCTGGATGTAGCTCCCATGCACCAACCACAGTTGGGTTGGGTTGGGATTGTTAGGGAGAGTGGGGACGGCAACACTGTAATCATCTGGGAGCTACATTCAGATGCAAAGCCAGGGAGATTTCCACTTATTAATCTTTCAGTCACGTGATTATGAGTAGGGTGATTTTCGATAAAATTAGGTCGTTGCCATAGCAACATGTTAAAATGCAAGCCTATGATTGGTTAGAATTGACTGGTAGGAAATTTTCAACACAACGCACTATAGTACCATAAATAACATTTAACTATTATTAACTCTTTTTGTCATCATCTTTGGTCATACCTATTTTGCCTTTAATTTTGATGTACGCAATTAGGAAACACCCTGTATCAAAAATGGACACGACGTTTCGATCAATAGCAACTTTGATCATCAGCTGTACGCAGTATCACGTGAACTAAGAACCTGAACATGATTGAAAGAACAACAAACAAAGCCTGAAAAGGATGAGAAAAAATAAAATAACAGTAAACAAGAAAATCGATTGCCATTCCCAAACAATGTCATAAATTGCCATTTCGGGTGAATCAATTCCAACAATTTTCGTTGCGAAACGCAACACTCCCTTTACCATAACAAATAGGTGAGAAACATTTCTGTACCGCCATTTAAGGTCGGAATGTTTGGACGGTACGGGTTGCAACATTTACAAATGACATGGGCTTGGTTCCCAGCTATACGTCATAAGCCACCGTTTCGACAGTAAATGACAGGCCATCATCATGCTTGTCCTCCTAGAGCGCACCATGTCATCATTAAATCACTAATGAATAGTTAAAGAGGAACTGCTTCTGGCCGCCAAGATTTACGATCCCGAGCGCGTTTTGTTTCGGCCAAATGAAGATTTATTACAATATAATAATCTATCATTTTCGCACTTTACTTAACTTATTGGGTGATAATTTTAGGTCCTGTGCTAAATGGAATAGGGGGACAGTTCGGTTGGTTTATTTTATGTTTTGATACGTTAATTGAGGTGGTATAGTTATCACCACGTTTTTTTTTTTTTTAATCTGTCAAACTATGCGATTGGCATGTTGCAAAGAATGCAGAATAGAGCTATGCGAGTCATTTTTAAATCTGATATTTATACATACATTATAGATGGACAATAGGTGTTCTCCTTTAGTGTTGCTTTATTTATTCATCTTCTGATTTTTTTTTGTTTTGCTATTTCCAAATTTGATTGTTGGACGTTTTCTCTTTCCGTATTTGAGTATTTTTCATCAAGGTGTCTATTTTTTGGTTTTCAGAAAGTTTTCCTACTTTTAATACAACCACATGAGGAAGTATAGGCACAACAAAACTTTTAAAATTTTAATTTTGTTCACAGTAAGTTTTTGACGGATTTTGAAAATTAAAGACAAAATTCCTGAGAAACATATTTGCAACTGGACCGACAGTTTTTAAAAAAAACTTTTTTTGTTATTTTTGTCAAAAAAGGTTTTGGAAATAAAAGAAATTTGATAATAATGTGCCACTATTGACATTTTTTTTTTCATCGAAGATAATGAGGAAAATGGGAGCATATACATATCTTGAATTTTCTATTTAAAAAACAGGACAATTTTAAAAAATTCAAAACCCAGTTATTTTTTGACAGATTTTGGTTATAAAAAATACAACATCCTTGGCAAAACAATTAAAAATCACCCTGTATATTTATATACATATTTTCAAAAGCTGACAGAGAATGCATGGATTGTGCTTTGAATTAATACTTGAATACTTGAATGAATACTTGAATTTTCTGTTTAAAAAATTAGACAATTTAAAAAAACTCTTATATTGGTTATTTTATGGCGGATTTTGAAAATTATTAAAGAGAAACATAATCCCTGAGAAACATTGGAAATCACCCTGTGTTTATTTGCAACTGTTTATTGTTTGTGGCAAATTGTTTTTTTTTTTTTTTAAATCGAACTATACTCAAAAATTCATAACTTGGTTAATTTTCGGCGGATTTTAAAAATTGAAAAACCAATATTCTAAGAAAATATTCAAAAATCATAATGTATACTTGCAATTGGACGGACCGTTTTTCAAAAATTGTTACGAATTTTTCTGATGTTTGAAAAATAGATGAATTAAAAAAAAATCATAACTGATAACTTTTTGGAAATTAGAAAAACAAAATCCTTGAGGAACATTCAAAAATTACCCTGTATATTTCCAATTGGACAGATATCTTTTCAAAAGCTGATACGGGACAGATTGTGGCAACTTGATTATTCTTGGTTAAAAAAAAGGAAAATTTTGAAAAAATCATAGCTCGGCTATTTTTTGACGGAATTTGAAAATTCAAATAACAAAATCTCAAAGAAACATTCAAAAATCACCCTGTATATTTGCAACTGGACAGACATCTTCTCAAAAGCTTGTGGTAACTTGAATTTTCTATGTTAAAAATAAGACAATTTTCAAGAATTCATAACCCAGTATTTTTTTGGTAGATTTTGGAAATAAAAATTACAAAATCTTTGGCAAACATCCAAAAATCACCCTGTATATTTGCAACTGTTTATGGTTTGTGACAAATTGAATTTTTCTGTTTAAAAAATCGAACTATACTCAAAAATTCATAACTTGGTTAATTTTTGCGGATTTCAAAAATTGAAAAACCAATATCCTAAGAAAATATTCAAAAATCACTCTGTATACTTGCAACTGGACGGACAGCTTTTCAAAAATTGTTACGAGCTGGCAAATTGAATTTTTCTGTTTGAAAAATACACGAATTTAAAAAAAAATTATAACTCGATAATTTTTTGGAGAATTTTTCTCAAGAATCAGTCAAGAACCACCCTGTATATTTGCAATTGGACAGACAGTTTTTCAAAATCAGATACAGGACGATCTGTGTCAACTTGAATTTTTCTGTTTAAAAAATAGAATAGTTTTGAAAAAAACATAACTAATAACTTTTTGGAAATTAGAAAAACAAAATCCTTGAGAAACATTCAAAAATCACCCTGTATATTTCCAATTCAAAAGCTGATACGGGACAGATTGTGGCAACTTGATTTTTCTTGGTTAAAAAATAGTAAAATTTTTTAAAAATCATAGCTCGGCTATTTTTTGACGGAAATTGAAAATTTGAATAACAAAATCCCAAAGAAACATTCAAAAATCACCCTGTATATTTGTAACTGTTTATGGTTTGTGGCAAATTGAATTTTTCTGTTAAAAAAATCGAACTAGGTATACTCAAAAATTCATAACTTGGTTAATTTTTGCGGATTTCAAAAATTGAAAAACCAATATCCAAGAAAATATTCAAAAATCACTCTGTATACTTGCAATTGGACGAACCGTTTTTCAAAAATTGTTACGGGGTGACAAATTGAATTTAACTGATTGAAAAATACACGAATTTAAAAAAAAATTATAACTCGATAATTTTTTGAAGAATTTTTCTCAAGAATAATTCGAGAACCACCCTGTATATTTGCAATTGGACAGACAGTTTTTCAAAATCAGATACAGGACGATCTGTGTCAACTTGAATTTTTCTGTTTAAAAAATAGAATAGTTTTGAAAAAATCATAACTCATAACTTTTTGGAAATTAGAAAAACAAAATCCTTGAGAAACATTCAAAAATCACCCTGTATATTTCCAATTGGACAGATATCTTTTCAAAAGCTGATACGGGACAGATTGTGGCAACTTGATTTTTCTTGGTTAAAAAATAGGAAAATTTTTAAAAAATCATAGCTTGGCTATTTTTTGACAGAATTTGAAAATTTAAATTACAAAATCCCAAAGGAACATTCAAAAATCACCCTGTATATTTGTAACTGTTTATGGTTTGTGGCAAATTGAATTTTTCTGTTAAAAAAATCGAACTAGGTATACTCAAAAATTCATAACTTGGTTAATTTTTGCGGATTTCAAAAATTGAAAAACCAATATCCAAGAAAATATTCAAAAATCACTCTGTATACTTGCAACTGGACGAACAGTTTTTCAAAAATTGTTACGGGGTGGCAAATTGAATTTTTCTGTTTGAAAAATACATGGATTAACAAAAAAAATAATAACTCGATAATTTTTTGGTGAATTTTTCTCAAGAATCATTCGAGAACCACCCTGTATATTTGCAATTGGACAGACAGTTTTTCAAAATCAGATACAGGACGATCTGTGTCAACTTGAATTTTTCTGTTTAAAAAATAGAATAGTTTTGAAAAAATCATAACTCATAACTTTTTGGAAATTAGAAAAACAAAATCCTTGAGAAACATTCAAAAATCACCCTGTATATTTCCAATTGGACAGATATCTTTTCAAAAGCTGATACGGGACAGATTGTGGCAACTTGATTTTTCTTGGTTAAAAAATAGGAAAATTTTTAAAAAATCATAGCTTGGCTATTTTTTGACAGAATTTGAAAATTTAAATTACAAAATCCCAAAGGAACATTCAAAAATCACCCTGTATATTTGTAACTGTTTATGGTTTGTGGCAAATTGAATTTTTCTGTTAAAAAAATCGAACTAGGTATACTCAAAAATTCATAACTTGGTTAATTTTTGCGGATTTCAAAAATTGAAAAACCAATATCCAAGAAAATATTCAAAAATCACTCTGTATACTTGCAACTGGACGAACAGTTTTTCAAAAATTGTTACGGGGTGGCAAATTGAATTTTTCTGTTTGAAAAATACATGGATTAACAAAAAAAATAATAACTCGATAATTTTTTGGTGAATTTTTCTCAAGAATCATTCGAGAACCACCCTGTATATTTGCAATTGGACAGACAGTTTTTCAAAATCAGATACAGGACGATCTGTGTCAACTTGAATTTTTCTGTTTAAAAAATAGAATAGTTTTGAAAAAATCATAACTCATAACTTTTTGGAAATTAGAAAAACAAAATCCTTGAGAAACATTCAAAAATCACCCTGTATATTTCCAATTGGACAGGCATCTTTTCAAAAGCTGATACGGGACAGATTGTGGCAACTTGATTTTTCTTGGTTAAAAAATAGTAAATTTTTTTAAAAATCATAGCTCGGCTATTTTTTGACGGAAATTGAAAATTTAAATAACAAAATCCCAAAGAAACATTCAAAAATCACCCTGTATATTTGCAACTGGACAGACATCTTCTCAAAAGCTTGTGGTAACTTGAATTTTCTATGTTAAAAATAAGACAACTTTCAAGAATTCATAACCCAGTATTTTTTTGGTAGATTTTGGAAATAAAAATTACAAAATCTTTGGCAAATATTCAAAAATCACCCTGTATATTTGCAACTGTTTATGGTTTGTGACAAATTGAATTTTTCTGTTAAAAAAATCGAACTATACTCAAAAATTCATAACTTGGTTAATTTTTGCGGATTTCAAAAATTGAAAAACCAATATCCTAAGAAAATATTCAAAAATCACTCTGTATACTTGCAACTGGACGGACAGTTTTTCAAAAATTGTTACGGGCTGGCAAATTGAATTTTTCTGTTTGAAAAATACACGAATTAAAAAAAAATTATAACTCGATAATTTTTTGGAGAATTATTCTCAAGAACCATTCGAGAACCACCCTGTATATTTGCAATTGGACAGACAGTTTTTCAAAATCAGATACAGGACGATCTGTGTCAACTTGAATTTTTCTGTTTAAAAAATAGAATAGTTTTGAAAAAAACATAACTAATAACTTTTTGGAAATTAGAAAAACAAAATCCTTGAGAAACATTCAAAAATCACCCTGTATATTTCCAATTGGACAGGCATCTTTTCAAAAGCTGATACGGGACAGATTGTGGCAACTTGATTTTTCTTGGTTAAAAATAGGAAAATTTTAAAAAAATCATAGCTTGGCTATTTTTTGACGGAAATTGAAAATTTAAATAACAAAATCCCAAAGAAACACTAAAAATCACCCTGTATATTTGCAACTGGACAGACATCTTCTCAAAAGCTTGTGGTAACTTGAATTTTCTATGTTAAAAATAAGACAATTTTCAAGAATTCATAACCCAGTATTTTTTTGGTAGATTTTGGAAATAAAAATTACAAAATCTTTGGCAAACATCCAAAAATCACCCTGTATATTTGCAACTGTTTATGGTTTGTGGCAAATTGAATTTTTCTGTTTAAAAAATCGAACTATACTCAAAAATTCATAACTTGGTTAATTTGCGAAAATTGTAAAACCAGTATTCAAAATATTCAAAAATCACTCTGTATACTTTGTAATTGGACGAACCTTTTTTGAAAAATTGTTACGGGATGACAAATTGAATTTTTCTGTTTGAAAAATAGATGAATCAACAAAAAAAAATCATAACTCGATAATTTTTCGCAGTTTCAAAATAGAGCACTCAATATCCAGTCTTCCATTTATTGGACAACTTGAGATACTTCAAGTTAACTCCATTTAGGAAATTATTGTTCCACCAATCATATCCATCATACCCAACCCAAGCCAACGAAAATTACCGGTTCAAGCGCGGCATCCCAAAAAAAAAACCGAAACCACAAGATACGGATCAATTTTCGAAATTCCCCACATACCTCTCGCACCAACTCCTCAATCATCCAAACAATAAACACGTGACCGAGCGCCAAGTGAGTACCTTAATCCAATTCTGACACATGTCAAGATTTTCTGACTTGGTATAAATCTGTGGGCCTCGGTTTGGTACTTTTGTTTGTATTCGTCGGTACCCTTTCTCAGATTACCGCGAGCGATAACGTTTTCGAATTTAGTATGGTGTGTCCATGGCGGGCAATCGCGAGAATCCATCTTGGTACCCGAAAACTAATGAAAGGCTTCGATCACGATTGCGTTATTCTGGGTTTTATGGGCGATGTGCTTTTGCTAATTCCACCGAGGACGATTTGTTCGTGGTGACAATTATGGCTTTGGGAATATATTACATTTTGGTTTTGCATAAAATCTAAAGACAAATGGTCACACTTGATAGAAATCAACTTCGATTTACAAGCATTGAAAACGATCACTTATGGGTGACAATCTTGGCAGAAAAATCGATAATGAATAGCGGAGATACAGGCTCGCCATGGCTATGACGTCATAAGCTTTATTGGAACCCATCAAATTTCCCACACAATTACAACAAAACGATGCCCATAAATTCTTTTACATGTCCGTCCAGGCTACCAGCGTTGTTCGCCGATCTCCCATGGTAATTGCTAACAATGGTTCTTCTCGGTTTCTGTATTGTTTATACGATTGCTCTTCGTAAACAGTCCCATAAATTGTCCTTTTTTTGGCTGCGGAATTAAATGTTACCTGGACACTCTTATGTAAATAGCGCAACATTGTATTATTTGCAAGGTTGACTTCATAAAAACAATCACTAGAAAATCATAAATGTTTAGTTCTATAAAATTTGATGTCCGTTGATTTTTCAAAATGTTCCATTCAATCTTGAGGTACGTCGAAGAAAACAGAAGCACGCCGTGGCTTCCCAGGGTCGTATTCCACTTTATTCTGTCTCAAATAAATGAATTGAATAAATTCATGTTTTTATTGAGTATACACAGATTGGATTATAATGTAGGTAATATAAGACTAATCTATCAGACTTAACTGCCATTTTTTTGAATAGGAACAGGTTAAGATGGCTTAAACTGATCTGAGAAATATGAGTACAGCTCTGATAAAAGCGTTGTGTGCCGTGTCAGATGATTTATGGGTCGTTCGACCAATCAGAAGACTGCTTTGACTGTTTTGACGCGGCGTAAAACAAGGTTGAATAGAGTGTAGCTCCGGAGTAGGTGAAATTTATGGAGAAGTTGATTAAAATTGAATAGTCCTTGACAGAAAACGTGTTTTGTTGAAAATGGACAAAATGGCGATGTGCGGCGCCCGAGGCAAGCTTCAATTATTGTTCGTAGTGTCTTTATTTATCGATAAATTTAAGTGATTTTTACGGCAATTTCTAGAGCAATTATTGGTGAAGATTGAATGGCCCTTTTTGATGTAAATGGCAAGGTTTGGCACCCGAGGCAAACTTCAATTGTTCCGAGTGTTTTTATTTATTGATAAATTTCAGTGATATTTACGGCAATTTATAGAGAAATTGATGAAGATTGAATGGCCCTTTTTGTTGAAAATGGCAAGGTTTGGCACCCGAGGCAAACTTCAATTGTTCCGAGTGTCTTTATTTGTGGATAAATTTCAGTGATTTTCACGGCAATTTCTAGAGGAATTGAAGAAGATTGCATGGCCTTTTTTGTTGAAAATGGCTAGGTTTAGCGCCCGAGGCAGACTTCAATTGCTTGTAATGTTTTTATTTATTGATACATTTTAGTGATTTTTATGGGAATTTATAGAGAAATTTATGAAGATTGAGGCACTTTTTGCTGAAAATGGCAAGGTTTGGCGCCCGAGGCAAACTTCAATTGTTCGTAGTGTCTTTATTTATTTATAAATTTTAGTGATTTTTACGGCAATTTATAGAGAAATTGATAAAGATTGAATGGACCTTTCTGTTGAAAATGGCAAGGTTTGGCGCCCGAGGCAAACTTCAATTGTTCCGAGTGTCATTATTGTGGATAAATTTCAGTGATTTTCACGGCAATTTCTAGAGGAATTGAAGAAGATTGCATGCATGGCCTTTTTTGTTGAGAATGGCAAGGCTTGGCGCCCGAGGGAAACTTCAATAATTGTTCGTAGTGTCTTTATTTATTGATACATTTAAGTGATTTTGACGGCAATTTATAGAGAAATTTATGAAGATTGAATGGCACTTTTTGTTGAAAATGGCAAGGTTTGGCACCCGAGGCAAACTTCAATTGCTTGTAATGTTTTTATTTATTGATACATTTTTGTGATCTTTATGGAACTTTATAGAGAAATTTATGAAGATTGAATGGCAATTGTTCGTAGTGTCTTTATTTATGGATAAATTTTAGTGAAAAATGGATTAATTAAATAAGAAAAACCTCGATAGTTTATATTTTTCAAGATTGTTTTAACTCATTCGTTTTGATATTTTTTTTTATTTGTTGATTGGTAATTCTGATAATTAAGTTAGCAATAGTCGTTGATATAACAAACGAAACAATTTGGATTCCAACTACATGATTTGAGCGACTTTTTAACACGAGCGTGCTGAGGAGTAGGTCGTTATCAAGTTGCCTCTTTCACGACCGACCGCCGCTCGTCTTATCAGTAAACAATTAAAAAATTGATTCTTGGGTGGTGACTACAAGTATTTTGATGGGATTCTTAACACTAGATATTATTAATATAATATTAAATAAAATAAAATAATTATTCAAATCTTTAAATAAAATGAAAAAACGCGAAAACAATAAATGAATAAAATGAAAGAACTATACAAAAATCACCCAAACGGGATAATAATTCAATAATTCAAAAAAAAGTTCAAACGATTTAGAGAAAAAAAATTGTCCTGCATGGAATAAGATATGTAATACATAGTATAAATATAATTCACTCCAAAAAGAACAAAACAAAAAAAAACTGAACATTATTTGATAAGACGTGACAACGACGCCAGTGATAACACTGAAAAACGCCATTTTTGCTATGAAGAGAAATTTCAAAACAAACAAAAAATTTTGATGGCAAAAAAAACGTTTGTCTTAATATGTGAAACTGATGTAATATCTTGAAAATTAACTAAATAAAAATTAAACAATGAAGAAAAATTGAACAACGATGTCATTGAAAACACTGAAAAGCGTATCTGTGAATTTTTATCACAATCTGGCAACGGTGGATCTATCGAGGACATTGACAGATCCGTGACAGCTGTTTTCCCAGTTAATTTCATTTCTTATCGTGCTGTATTGAGATTTCGTGCTGCAATCATGCCGGAAAAGTGCTGTGTTGTGGATTTTTATCACAATCCGGCAATATTGGAACTATGAATCGTTGACAGATGCGCGACAGCTGTATTTTTTTTTTTAGTTAAAACATACAAAAGATTTTTACATTGGAAAGTTAAAAACAAAACTAAATGAAAACAATAAAAATTGATGATGACCTCAAGTAAATCCAAGAAAAAGTAAACCGAAACCAACCATTGCAAAAACCAAGAAAAATTTAAAAAAGGTTGAAAAAAAATGGGATTAACACCTGGTCATGGCTAGGGCAGCTCTGGTCGGGGCTGTAAAACTTGCTTTTGTCTCCGGGCACCGACCGGCTGGTTGTCTAAAGGTTGAGGCAAAGTCGCCACACATGATTATCTAGTGGCGGCCTCTGTTACTTATCACGTTAAGATTACAACCATGAAAGTTTAAGGCGCCTATTTGAAATAATATTGAATTTGAATTTCTCTTTGAATTATTTAGATCAAATTTCACAAAAAAAATAAAAGGTGTAGAAAGAAGTGGGAAAAATAACAAAATAATAATAAAGGAAGTTTGTTTGGGAGTTTTACACTGCCTATAAATAAGTATATAAAGCGAATGTTCTTGGCAAAAATCGATTCTCACACGATAACATTCTTTCACGAAGAAACTTAAAACTCCCAAAGCAACATTCCTTCCTAATAAATTGTGTGCCACTATCGCGCAAACACATCTAGACAAAATTTTGAACAAAGAACAACAGCATAGCATTGTGTTTATTTACAACATGCAAAATGATATTCCTGTGGCATGCTACCACATAATTAGTCTCAGATTTTGTCCGATTCCACGAATATTATAATTATTCTTGTTTCCTTTTGGATGGATTACATGAATATGTACGATTTTCGTGCAGATTTCAACTACTGGAAAAATTCACCATCATACAATACAAGGCCGTCATTCTACAATCGAATATGCCCATAAATATCGATCCGATCCACTTTGGTATTGCAACACGCGTTATTAAGTCTTTAATTTAATCTATTATGTGCAAATATGTAGTTTGAAGTTTCTCCTGTAATTGCCTCATAAATTGTTGTTTACTGGCGATTTGACGACGTTGCGCCAATTACGAAAATTCCTTGGGGAAAATAGGATAAGTGAGATGTTATCAGTTATAAAATGGTGCCTATTTTCTAGTTACAAACTGTCAATCATCACAGTGCAAATTATTATTGAAAATGTTTAATTTGAGCTTGATGGAAAAAAAAAATTCTGACCTCTAGTCTAGATTTTTGAAAATATCTGGGAAGTAGTACCTTGGAGAGAAAATTTGTTCAGATAAATCTTGTAGACTATCAACCAAGGAGCAACTTTTATTTGAAGAGTTTTTCAATTGGAGGTGAGATTGCTGATTTAACCACTCTCAAATTTTTTTTGACGTTATCATTCTCCTTAAACGCTTTATTCTAGAATTTTTAAAATATCTGGAAAGTAGTTTCTCGAAGAGAATCATTTTTCAGACAAATCTTGTAGACTATCAACCAAGGAGCAACTTTTATTTGAAGAGTTTTTCAATTGGAGGTACGGTTGCTGATTTAACCACCCTCAAATTTTTTTTGACGTTATCATTCTCCTTAAACGCTTTATTCTAGACTTTTAAAAATATCTGGAAAGTAGTACCTTGGAGAGAAAAATTTTTCAGACAAATCTTGTAGACCATCAACCAGGGAGCAACTTTTATTTGAAGAGTTTTTCAATTGGAGGTACGGTTGCTGATTACCACCCTCAATTTTTTTTTGACGTTATCATTCTCCTTAAACGCTTTATTCTAGAATTTTAAAAATATCTGGAAAGTAGTACCTTGGAGAGAAAAATTTTTCAGACAAATCTTGTAGACCATCAACCAAGGAGCAACTTTTATTTGAAGAGTTTTTCAATTGGAGGTACGGTTGCTGATTTAACCACCCTGAAATTTTTTTTGACGTTATCATTCTCCTTAAACGCTTTATTCTAGAATTTTAAAAATATCTGGAAAGTAGTACCTTGGAGAGAAAAACTTTTCAGACAAATCTTGTAGACTATCAACCAAGGAGCAACTTTTATTTAAAGAGTTTTTCAATTGGAGGTACGGTTGCTGATTTAACCACCCTCAAATTTTTTTTGACGTTATCATTCTCCTTAAACGCTTTATTCTAGACTTTTAAAAATATCTGGGAAGTAGTACCTTGGAAAAAAAAAATGTTCGGGCAAATCTTGTAGACTTTCAACTAGGGAGCAACTTTTAACTCAATAATTTTTTTATTGGAGGTAAGGTTGCTGATTTAATTACTCTCAAAGTTTGTCTGACGTTATCATTCTCCTTAAACCCTTTAGTCTAGACTTTTGAAAATATCTGGGAAGTAGTACCTTGGAGAAAAAAATTTATTTCATAAAAAGATTTTTTTGATTGGAGGTGAGGTTGCTGATTCAACCACCCTCAAAGTTTGTCTGACGTTATCATTCTCCTTAAACCCTCTAGTCTAGACTTTTAAAAATATCTGGGAAGTAGTACCTTGGAGAAAAAAACTACTCAGAGAAATCTTGTAGACTATCAACCAAGGAGCAACTTTTATCCCAAGAATTTTTTTGTTGGAGGTGAGGTTGCTGATTCAACCACCCTCAAAGTTTGTCTGACGTTATCATTCTTCTTAAGCCCTCTTGTCTAGACTTTAAAGAATATCTGGAAAGTAGTACCTTGGAGAGAAAAATTTTTTAGACAAATCTTGTAGAGTATCAACCAACCGGCAACTTTCATTTGAAGATTTTTTTGATTGGAGGTGAGGTTGCTGATTCAACCACCCTCAAAGTTTGTCTGACGTTATCATTCTTCTTAAGCCCTCTAGTCTAGACTTTAAAGAATATCTGGAAAGTAGTACCTTGGAGAGAAAAATTGTTCAGACAAATCTTATAGACTTTCAACTAAGGAGTAACTTTTATTTGAAGTGTTTTTTAATTAGAGGTACGGTTGCTGATTTAATCACCCTCAAAATTTGTTTGACGTTATCATTCTCCTTAACCATTTAGTCTAGATTTTTGAAAATATCTGGAAAGTAGTACCTTGGAGAAAAAAACTACTCAGAGAAATCTTGTAGACTATCAACCAAGGGGCAACTTTTATTTGAAGAATTTTCTAATTGGAGGTAAGGTTGCGGATTTAACCACCCTCAAAGTTTGTTTGACATCATTCTCCTTGAACCATTTAGTCTGGACTTTTGAAAATATCTGGGAAGTAGTACCTTGGAAAAAAAATTGTTCGGGCAAATCTGGTAGACTATCAACTAAGGAGTAACTTTTAATTGAAGTGTTTTTCAATTGGGGGTACGGTTGCTGATTTAATCAACCTCAAAATTTGTTTGACGTGATCATTCTCCTTAAGCCCTCTAGTCTAGACTTTTAAAAATATCTGGAGAGAGAAACTGTTCAGATAAATCCTGTAGACTATCAACCAAGGAGCAACTTTTATTTGAAGAATTTTTTGATTGGAGGTGAGGTTGCTGATTTAACCACCCTCAAAGTTTGTCTGACGTGATCATTCTCCTTAAGCCCTCTAGTCTAGACTTTGAAGAATATCTGGAAAGTAGTATCTTGGAGAGAAAAATTGTTCAGACAAATCTTGTAGACTATCAACCAGAGAACAGCTTTTAAAAAGGAAGGTTTTTGATTGGAGGTACCGTTGCTGATTTAATCGCCATCAATTTTTGTCTGACGTTATCATTCTCCATAAACCCTTTAGTCTAGACTTTTCAAAATATCTGGAAAGTGGTACCTTGGAGAAAAAAATTGTTTGAACAAATCTTGTAGACTATCAACCAAGGAGCAACTTTTATTTAAAGAGTTTTTCAATTGGAGGTAAGGTTGCTGATTTAACCAGCCTCAAAGTTTGTCTGACGTGATCATTCTCCTTAACCCTCTAGTCTAGACTTTAAAGAATATATGGAAAGTAGTACCTTGGAGAGAAAAATTGTTCAGACAAATCTTGTAGACTATTAACCAACGGGCAACTTTCATGAATAGATTTTTTTGATTGGAGGTAAGGTTGCTGATTCAACCACCCTCAAAGTTTGTCCGACGTTATAATTCTCCTTAAACACTCTAGTCTAGACTTTTAAAAATATCTGGGAAGTAGTACCTTCGAGAAAAAAACTATTCAGAGAAATCTTGTAGACTATCAACCAAGGAGCAACTTTTATCACAAGATTTTTTTTATTGGAGGTGAGGTTGCTGATTTAATTACTCTCAAAGTTTGTCTGACGTTATCATTCTCCTTAAACCCTTTGGTCTAGACTTTTGAAAATATCTGGGAAGTAGTACCTTGGAGAGAAAAATTTTTCAAACAAATCTTGTAGACCATCAACCAAGGAGCAACATTTATTTGAAGAGTTTTTCAATTGGAGGTACGGTTGCTGATTTAACCACCCTCAAATTTTTTTTGACGTTATCATTCTCCTTAAACGCTTTATTCTAGACTTTTGAAAATATCTGGGAAGTAGCACCTTGGAAAGAAAAATTGTTCAGACAAATCTTGTAAACTATCAACCAAGGAGCAACTTTTATTTGGAGAATTTTTTAATTGGAGGTAAGGTTGCTGATCTAACCACCCTCAAAGTTTGTTTGACGTTATCATTCTCCTTGAACCATTTAGTCTTGACTTTTGAAAATATCTGGGAAGTAGTACCTTGGAGAAAAAAAATTGTTCGGGCAAATCTTGTAGACTATCAACTAGGGAGCAACTTTTAACTCAATAATTTTTTTATTGGTGGTAAGGTTGCTGATTTAATTACGATCAAAGTTTGTCTGACGTTATCATTCTCCTTAAACCCTTTAGTCTAGACTTTTGAAAATATCTAGGAAGTAGTACCTTGGAGAAAAAAATTAATCGGACAAATCTTTTAGACCATCAACTAAGGAGCAACTTTTAGCCCAAGCGTTTTCCAATTGGAGGTGAGGTTGCTGATTTAATTACCCTCAAAGTTTGTCTGACGTGATCATTCTCCTTAAGCCCTCCAGTCTAGACTTTAAAGAATATCTGGAAAGTAGTACCTTGGAGAGAAAAATTGTTCGGACAAATCTTGTAGACTATCAACCAAGGAGCAACTTTTATTTGAAGAATTTTTTGATTGCAGGTGAGGTTGCTGATTTAACCAAAGTTTGTCTGACGTGATCATTCTCCTTAGGCCCTCTAGTCTAGACTTTAAAGAATATCTGGAAAGTAGTACCTTTGAGAAAAAAATTGTTTGGACAAATCTTGTAGACCATCAACTAAGGAGCAACTTTTAACTCAAGCATTTTCCAATTGGTGGTGAGGTTGCTGATTTAATTACCCTCAAAGTTTGTCTGACGTGATCATTCTCCTTAAGCCCTCTAGTCTAGACTTTGAAGAATATCTGGAAAGTAGTACCTTGGAGAAAACAATTGTTTGAACAAATCTTGTAGACTATCAACCAAGGAGCAACTTTTATTTGAAGAATTTTTTGATTGGAGGTGAGGTTGCTGATTTAACCAACCTCAAAGTTTGTTTGACGTTATCATTCTCCTTAAACACTCTAGTCTAGACTTTTGAAAATATCTGGGAAGTAGTACCTTGGAGAGGAAAATTATTCAAACAAATCTTATGGACTATCAACCAAGGGGTAACTTTTATTTGGAGAATTTTTTGATTGGAGGTGAGGTTGCTGATTTAATTACCCTCAAAGTTTGTCTGACGTTATCATTCTTCTTAAGCCCTTTAGTCTAGACTTTAAAGAATATCTGGAAAGTAGTACCTTGGAGAGAAAAATTGTTTAGACAAATCTTATGGACTTTCAACTGAGGAGTAACTTTTATTTGGAAAGTTTTTTATTGGAGGTACGGTTGCTGATTTAACCACCCTCAAAGTTTTTCATACGTCATCACTCCTCTATAACCAGAGTGTAGACTTTCAACAATATCTTCAAAGTGGTACCTCTGTCAGAAAATTTGCTCAGATAAATTTTCTAGACAATCAATCAAGAAACTTTTTAAAAAGTTATGTTGTGAAACATGATTGGAGCAATTGCTTGACCAGCCCACACACCTGACTTAATCCCCCCTGAAATAAAGTGCCATCTCGATCGACAGGCAACTCATCAACGATATCTACGCCAAACAACACCAGTAGCACAAATAAATATTGATCAACAGGAAAAACATACGGTAAAATTGATAAACATGTCAGACAGTGTCTTGCATTTAGGCGCGTTGCCGTAAACAACCCCCGAAAGCAAATAAGCCTGGTCTGATTGACAGGCCCGCATCAGCCCTGATTGACAGCCAAAGTGGCCTTACCATTCGACTCGTCTGTTTGGTCGTGTAATGGCATCACAAATAAATGCATGCGTGTGTCCCGATTTTCACTCAACTTGTTTGTATTCGATTATGCACGTGTTTACTATTTATTTATAACCACTCAACACTAGTGACGTCACTCCGCGTGCCATTAAAATATGCATTAATTCACCTGACATTAATAATCACGATTTTTAACTTATACATATAAACGAATAATTTTTACGATCAGAAATCCAGTTCGTTTGTTTTGACAGATTCTGAATAATCGATAACACTGGTGTAGTAATTACGATGGAAATTTGAATTTATAATTGCGCTTTTTAATTTGGATTTTGTATTTATAACGACTGTTTGATTTATTGTGGCCTCTGGAGATTTCGGAATGGGTTTGGTTATTCGACTCCAATTCTAACAATATCTTTTGGAAAATCAAACAGATAAGATGATCCCAAACCAAATACAGCCTACGCTACTGAATTTATTGAGCAAATATATAACATGTCCAAAAATACCCTAAACAAACAATTAGCGCGTAGATTTAGAGTTGTATCTTATAGTGTATGCGGGTAAACATAATAATTTTTCCGGAAGACACCATTGAAATATTTATATGTTCACTGCAGACAAGATAAGATTTTATCATTTATTAATTTTTATTTTGCTAGTTTCATTGGTTAATAATGGTTTTATTTTGCTTCTATATTATCCATTGTTTTTATTGTATTGTATTGTCGAGCTGACACTAACCCACTTGGAACTGTTCTCTTCAGTCTGACTTAGACCCATAGCCATACTGATGAGTCCTAGTAGGACGAAACGTATATGGATTGGTCATGGTCAGACTGAGGAAACAGTTTCAAGATTTTCCTTTTTTAACGATTAATGTTGAGTTTATCAATGTCCAACAATATTTTCTTATCTGCTTGTATTTGACCCTCAAACCCTTTCTATAGGGTTCTTAAAAAGCAGATTAAGAGTTGCACTTTACAGACACCTGTACCTAATCTTTCAGGGCCTCCCATTCAATTTGTGAACAATATTGTGACTGATGGGCCTTGATTCCATGAAAATCCATTAGTACTGAGCTTTGGTACTGCCCCGATTAGGTTTTAAGTTTTGACAGTGGCGGGTCAACTCCGTTTTTTTTTTCTATTGGTCATTTTTCATTTTCTTCATTCTCACTTTGTACCGGATTCTTATTAATTATTTGATTAGTTATATATCTTTTAACTAATATTTTTTTTTTCATTTTTTTATCAATTTTGACATTATTTCTGGATTTGCATTTTTTCATTGCTATCTTTTAAACAATTTCTTTCGAACATCCATTACATTTTGTATTATTATTTTGTCAAGCCCAATTATTATTATTCGAATATTTTTGAGTAAATTTTGTATTTTCTATAATTTTTATCACTACATCTCATTTACTTTTTAACTTAAATTATTATCTTTTGATTGTAACTTTCAAGATTTTTTTATCTTTTTTCATATTTCAAAAAATTATTGTTGAAAGCTGTCTGTATGATTTCTACCATTTTTTCAGTCTTTCATTTTTATTGAATTTTTGTCGCTTTTTTCATTTTTGGTTTATAGATTTGCATTTAATTATACTCGGATCAATTTTGTTGATTTTTTTCATTCTAGTTATTTTTTTATTACGTTTTTGTTAGTATTTTTTTTTTCACAATCTAAATGTTTTTGTCTTGTATCATCTTTTTTGTCAGGATTATTTGTATTTTAGTTTTTTCCATTTACTTCTTATTTTTTTATCACGTAATTAAAAAAAAAATCACACAGTTTTTTTTTCAATTTTCATTATTTTAAATTCTCTCTAGGTGAGACTCATAAAACAAATTTCAACTTCAAAGCGCTGTCAAAACTCAATCAAG
The DNA here is from genome assembly GCA_958502075.1 of Orchestes rusci. Lineage (NCBI taxonomy): Eukaryota > Metazoa > Arthropoda > Insecta > Coleoptera > Curculionidae > Orchestes > Orchestes rusci. The sequence goes on along the minus strand of OY293313.1, from coordinate 20,708,537 downwards.
TCAGCTTTTTAACTCAAAATTTGAGGGGTTCCTCTCTAAACACTTCTATTCTATATAAAATCATCAAAATTGAGGTGCCCTTTTTTTTTTAAATTTATTTGTGAATGACAATTATTTTAAAGTTTTCAAGTTTCAACTTTGGACAGCTGTCAAATCTGAACCGAGTGAGTTATTCAACTCAAAATTGGAGGAGTTCCTCTTTAAATATTCGTCTTCTAAATAAAATCATCAAAAATGAGGTGCCCCTCTCAAATATTTTTTGGCGAATTAATTTGTGGATGACAATTATTTTAAAATTTTCAAGTTTCAACTTTGGACAGCTGTCAAATCTGAACCAAGTGAGTTATTCAACTCAAAATGGGAGGAGTTCCTCTTCAAATACTCCTCTTTTATATAATATCATCAAGAAAGAGGTGCCCCACTCAAATATTTTTTGGCGAATTTATTTGTGGATGACAATTATTTACTGATTTTCAAGTTTCAACTTTGGACAGCTGTCAAATCTAAACCAAGTGCGTTATTGAACTCAAAATTGAAGGAGTTCCTCTTTAAATATTCGTCTTTTAAATAAAATCATCAAAAATGAGGTGCCCCTCTCAAATATTTTTTGGCGAATTTATTTGTGGATGACAATTATTTACTGATTTTCAAGTTTCAACTTTGGACAGCTGTTAAATCTGAACCAAGTGAGTTATTCAACTCAAAATTGGAGGAGTTCCTCTTTAAATATTCGTCTTTTAAATAAAATCATCAAAACTGAGGTGCCCCTCTCAAATATTTTTTGGCAAATTTATTTGTGGATGACAATTATTTACTGATTTTCAAGTTTCAACTTTAGACAGCTGTCAAATCTGAACCAAGTGAGTTATTCAACTCAAAATTGGAGGAGTTCCTCTTCAAATACTCCTCTTTTATATAATATCATCAAGAAAGAGGTGCCCCACTCAAATATTTTTTGGCGAATTTATTTGTGGATGACAATTATTTACTGATTTTCAAGTTTCAACTTTGGACAGCTGTCAAATCTAAACCAAGTGCGTTATTGAACTCAAAATTGAAGGAGTTCCTCTTTAAATATTCGTCTTTTAAATAAAATCATCAAAAATGAGGTGCCCCTCTCAAATATTTTTTGGCGAATTTATTTGTGGATGACAATTATTTACTGATTTTCAAGTTTCAACTTTGGACAGCTGTTAAATCTGAACCAAGTGAGTTATTCAACTCAAAATTGGAGGAGTTCCTCTTTAAATATTCGTCTTTTAAATAAAATCATCAAAACTGAGGTGCCCCTCTCAAATATTTTTTGGCAAATTTATTTGTGGATGACAATTATTTACTGATTTTCAAGTTTCAACTTTAGACAGCTGTCAAATCTGAACCAAGTGAGTTATTCAACTCAAAATTGGTGGAGTTCCTCTTTGAATACTCCTCTTACATATAAAATCATCATAATTGAAATGCCCCTCTCAAATCTTTTTTGGCAAATTTACTTGTGAGTTACAATTATTTTAAAATTTTCAAGTTTCAACTTTGGACAGCTGTCAATTCTGAACCGAGTGAGTTATTCAACTGAAAACTGGAGGAGTTCCTCTTTAAATATTCGTCTTTTAAATAAAATCATCAAAAATGAGGTGCCCCTCTCAAATATTTTTTGGCGAATTTATTTGTGGATGACAATTATTTTAAAATTTTCAAGTTTCAACTTTGGACAGCTGTCAAATCTGAACCAAGTGAGTTATTCAACTCAAAATTGGAGGAGTTCCTCTTTAAATATTCGTCTTCTAAATAAAATCATCAAAAATTAGGTGCCCCTCTCAAATATTTTTTGGCGAATTTATTTGTGAATGACAATTATTTACTGATTTTCAAGTTTCAACTTTGGACAGCTGTCAAATCTGAACCAAGTGAGTTATTCAACTCAAAATTGGAGGAGTTCCTCTTCAAATACTCCTCTTTTATATAATATCATCAAAAAAGAGGTGCCCCACTCAAATATTTTTTGGCGAATTTATTTGTGGATGACAATTATTTACTGATTTTCAAGTTTCAACTTTGGACAGCTGTTAAATCTGAACCAAGTGAGTTATTCAGCTCAAAATTGGAGGAGTTCCTCTTTGAATATTCGTCTTTCAAATAAAATCATCAAAAATGAGGTGCCCCTCTCAAATATTTTTTGGCGAATTTATTTGTGGATGACAATTATTTTAAAATTTTCAAGTTTCAACTTTGGACAGCTGTCAAATCTGAACCAAGTGAGTTATTCAACTCAAAATTGGAGGAGTTCCTCTTCAAATACTCCTCTTTTATATAATATCATCAAGAAAGAGGTGCCCCACTCAAATATTTTTTGGCGAATTTATTTGTGGATGACAATTATTTACTGATTTTCAAGTTTCAACTTTGGACAGCTGTCAAATCTAAACCAAGTGCGTTATTGAACTCAAAATTGAAGGAGTTCCTCTATAAATATTCGTCTTTTAAATAAAATCATCAAAAATGAGGTGCCCCTCTCAAATATTTTTTGGCGAATTTATTTGTGGATGACAATTATTTACTGATTTTCAAGTTTCAACTTTGGACAGCTGTCAAATCTAAACCAAGTGAGTTATTCAACCCAAAATTGAAGGAGTTCCTCTTCAAATACTCCTCTTTTATATAATATCATCAAAAAAGAGGTGCCCCACTCACATATTTTTTGGCGAATTTATTTGTGGATGACAATTATTTACTGATTTTCAAGTTTCAACTTTGGACAGCTGTTAAATCTGAACCAAGTGAGTTATTCAACTCAAAATTGGAGGAGTTCCTCTTTGAATATTCGTCTTTCAAATAAAATCATCAAAAATGAGGTGCCCCTCTCAAATATTTTTTGGCGAATTTATTTGTGGATGACAATTATTTTACAATTTTCAAGTTTCAACTTTGGACAGCTGTCAAATCTGAACCAAGTGAGTTATTCAACTCAAAATTGGAGGAGTTCCTCTTCAAATACTCCTCTTTTATATAATATCATCAAGAAAGAGGTGCCCCACTCAAATATTTTTTGGCGAATTTATTTGTGGATGACAATTATTTACTGATTTTCAAGTTTCAACTTTGGACAGCTGTTAAATCTGAACCAAGTGAGTTATTCAACTCAAAATTGGAGAAGTTCCTCTTTAAATATTCGTCTTTTAAATAAAATCATCAAAACTGAGGTGCCCCTCTCCAATATTTTTTGGCGAATTTATTTGTGGATGACAATTATTTTAAAAGTTTCAACTTTGGGCAGCTGTCAAATCTAAACCATGCGAGTTATTCAACTCAAAATTGGAGGAGTTCCTCTTTGAATATTCGTCTTTTAAATAAAATCATCAAAAATGAGGTGCCCCTCTCAAATATTTTTTGGCGAATTTATTTGTGGATGACAATTATTTACTGATTTTCAAGTTTCAACTTTGGACAGCTGTTAAATCTGAACCAAGTGAGTTATTCAACTCAAAATTGGAGGAGTTCCTCTTTGAATATTCGTCTTTCAAATAAAATCATCAAAAATGAGGTGCCCCTCTCAAATATTTTTTGGCGAATTTATTTGTGGATGACAATTATTTACTGATTTTCAAGTTTCAACTTTGGACAGCTGTCAAATCTAAACCAAGTGCGTTATTGAACTCAAAATTGAAGGAGTTCCTCTATAAATATTCGTCTTTTAAATAAAATCATCAAAAATGAGGTGCCCCTCTGAAATATTTTTTGGCGAATTTATGTGTGGATGACAATTATTTACTGATTTTCAAGTTTCAACTTTGGACAGCTGTCAAATCTGAACCAAGTGAGTTATTCAAGTCAAAATTGGAGGAGTTCCTCTTTAAATACTCCTTCTTCATATAAAATCATCAAAAATTTGGTGCCCCTCTCGAATAATTTTTGGCGAATTTATTTGTGTTTGACAATGATTTTTAAAAGCCTTTTTTTTTATTTGATTTTTTTCTGGTCTGGTATCTTCAAAAATATTGAAATTAGAGGAATGTTGTATGGAGATTTTTTATAAGAAATTTAATTATCTTCAACTTTTATGATCAAGTAATTTTCGCATAAGTTGATAATTAACAAGTTATTCGGTAAAAAGTGTCACAGTGGTTTTTTTTCCAACTTTCTGGTCCTGTATCTTCGAAACTATCCGTACTAGAGAAATATTGTTTGGAGGTTTTTTATAGGAATTTTAATAATCTTCAACTTTGGTTATTGAATAATTTTTACTCAACTTGATACTTATCGAGTTATTCGACTTTTTCCATCAGATCAACCTAAGAGAAAACCCATGTTACATATTCTGTTAATACCTGTTTACCTTTTAATAAATTATTTCTGGTTTTCTATCATCAAAAAATGATAGAATATCAAGTGAACTGTATATTTCTCAACAAAACCAGACTCCCTGACTGGTACCAGTGGTACCACCGCTGTTGATCCGCACTCGATACCGAACATCGAGTCAAACGTTGTTAAGAAACAAAAAGTGTCCAAGTTGATTTATGATCCGGTCGCAACGCCCTCAGAAATACATAGTTGTCAGGTAGCAGAGCTTCTGATACATGAATTAAAGTCATTTTGAAAAATCAGAACGTTTTAAAAACGGACAATTAAAAACCATTTTTTTATGCATCACTACTTTTGTTTTTATGATTGATTTTTACATTATTTTTAGTATTTTACTTCATTCAGTATGTTTTTGTACACTTAATTTATGTATGTCCGCCCGCAAAATAAAATCAATAGAAATCTATCAGCATCAGCTGACTTGACATTACTCGACAACCCCTCAAAATGTGTGTCAGAGAAGGAAAGGGGAGCGTGGGTCGCAAATTAACCCCGTGCCGATTTGTTGTATGGTCAATGCCTGACATGACATATTTTTTCTCATTTCAACTCACTGATTTTGCTCTTTCTCTCTGTACCTCCTTTTTCTATAGTTAACTGTGAAGAAAGTTCCAAGATTTTCGCTAATGTTTTGTCTTCTCTTACAAAACCTTCTTCATTAGATTTTCATTTCAGTAAATCTTCACTTTGCCCTGGTCTCCCCTACGTTAATTTTTTGGGTTAGTATGGGTTGCTTTAGGTTAGCTTGATTTTTTTTGTCTTCATTTAATGTGTTTTTTCTCGATATTTTTATGTTTGGGTGAGTTAATGTGAGTTTGAGTTAGCTTTTTCAATTAATGCAGTTATTTGAGTGGGTTTTGATCAGTTTTTTTTTTCTTTCATGCGTTTTTTTTTCGGAAACCATACTATTGAGTCAATTTTTTGGTTAGTTTGGATTTTTTTTCTCCATTTAATGTGTTTTTTCTCGACAATTACTTGAGCATTAATTTTTGTGTTGTAAGGTTAGTTTGGGTTAGCTTTTTTAATTGATGCAGTTATTTGGATTGGTTTAGGATAGTTTTTTTTTCATTTGGTTTTTTTTTTTGGAAACCATACTGATAAGTTCATTTTTTTGGTTAGTTTGGGAAAGTTTAGTTTGATTTCAGTTGATTTTTTTTCACTTGATGTAGGTAGTTTTTTGAACTTCTATTTATATGTTAATTTTTTGGGTTAGTGTGAATTGATTAGAGTTTTTTTCATTTATTGTATGTTTTTCGACAACTCTTTGGTTACCAGAATTTGGGTTAGTTCAAGTAATTTTGAGTTAACTTGAATGTTTTTGGGTTAGTTTGGTTAGTTTAGGTCAGTTCACGTAATTTTGGGTGAGTCTTGGTGAATTTGGTTTATTAAGGTTATTTTGGGTTAGTCTGAGTTTGTTTGGGTTAGTTTGAGTGATTTTGAGTTAGTCTGTTTTTTTTGTGTGGTTCTGGTTGTTTTGGGTTAGTTTTTGATTACCTTAATTTGAGTTAGTTTGGGTTAGTTAGTTAAGTTGAGTTAGTTTGAGTAATTTTTGGTTAACTTGCAGTGAGTCTTAGTCAATTTGGTTTAGTATTGGTATTTTGGGTTAGTCTGTGTTGATTTGAGTAATTTTGAGTTCGTTTTTTTTGGTTAGTTTGGGTTAGCTTGGTTATTTTGAGTTAGTCCAATTAGTTTGGGTTAGTTTGAGTTAGTTTGGGTTAGTCTGGGTACAACTTGGGTTATTTTTCTAAGTTTTACTTACCTCAAAAAAAGTTTATATTTCTTAAATTGGAATCAAACATGTCGACAAAATGCTATGAGAATAACAAAAATCGATAACCTATAACCTTAACAAACAGATTAAACTTCAAGGCCAAACCGTCAAACGTCAAAAGTCAATGTCAACAGAATGCTGTACGCTGATTGGTTACGAATTGGCAAAAATTGCATGCAATTTTATGAATTCAATATTTTATTTCATCAATTTGGCTCCCGATGACGTCATGTGATCATCTATTAGTAGTTGTACTTTTCCAAAAAATGTTTGATCAATGATAATTATAAAAGTCGGTAAAAATGAAATAACTTGGCAACACTGTAAGTGATGAGTGAGATTAGTGGAGCATTTTTCACCACTGCGTTCGATTCAACCTTGCAAAGTATCTTGTCACTCAAGCTGTCAGTGTCAAATTGAATTGACAGTGAACCTGCTGACGTCATAAGGTGCTCACTATTCAAATTACATTGAGGTTACGGTTTTATGTAATAAAATAAAAAATAATTTTCAAATCAGCCTCACATAGTTGTCAGGTAGCATGATGAATTAAAATTTCGAAAAATCAAGGCGTTTAAAAGTCCATAACCACCCCCCGAACAATTAACCTTTTAAAAACCCATAAAATAAGACAAAAGGGTGTCCCTTTCCCAAAACCAGTCGGAATTCGTACACAGCGGGTCATCCTGACCCTCATCATCCTTGACGTTTATTTTATCTCCACCACCCTCCCGCTGGGGAGGAATATTTTTTAATTGTTGCCAAATTCCCAGTTTACTACACACGCAACCACGGCCTACCGCAACACACTATACCTGTTACACTGCTGCAAACGTAGAACTGCCACAAAAAGGCCAAAGCGGCTCCGCCTCCGCGGCAACATGGCGGCAAACGGCGATTGGCCGCCTCACCAGACGCCTCTACACCTTGACAAAGTTGCCGCCTTCGCGATTTTGGAAAAATAAACGAAACGCGAGTCACGTGGTGCGTGGAGTGGGTTTTTTTGCATTTTGGAAATTTTCGCCGAGCGTGGGGAATTGACAGAGGGATGACAGGATATGACGCATAACCTCAACCTCATTGATAAAGGGGCAATCGATATTGGCCTATATATGTCGGCTCATTCATCTTTTTCCCGGGCACTTGTTTGGACAGTTTGTAAACATTGCCCGGGTTTATGGTGCATGGGTTTTATCGGCTGTGAAGTTGATATCGCAACATCATAAGTTGTGGTTTTTGACGTCTTCAGGGTCGCAAGCTCCGTCGCCCTCTTTTTTCTGATTTTTTTTTTTTTTTTTTTTTTTTTTTTTTTTTTTTCAAAAACGTTCTGAAACTGAAACACCAAAATCCTATTCCCTATTTTATCCAGCATTTTTGAAGTTTGAAAGATCACTTTTTGAGTTCTGTAGCTTTTTTTTACTTTTTCAGATCTTTTTTCTACGTAATTGGTGTATGTATTTGTTTTTTATTTCAATTTTGAGGCTTTTTCTACTCTTTTTATTAAAAATGCTTTCACATTTCAGGGGATTTTTGAGTTTTAATTGTTTTAGTGGTACTTTTCTATTTTTTTAAGGTATCTTTTTCAAAATGTTTGAAGTTGTAATGCTCATTATTTTGTGTTTAAGCTCTTTTACACATTCTCTAGATATTTTTTCACGTAATGACTTAATAATTGGGTTATTTTAACTGTATTTTAAGGGGATCTGAGGTATATTTTATTTTCTATTTTTAGTTTGCATTTGTCTTTTTATGCGGAGGTTTTTTTTTGATTTTGAGGCTTTTTTACTCTTTTTAATAAAATTATTTTCATGTTTTAAGGGATTTTGTTCTTGAGTGTGCTTTTCTACTTTTTAAGTGATTTTTTCAAGTTGAGATCAATGGTTTGATTCAACTTAATATTAAAGGGATCTTTGGTATATCTTATTTTTTATTTTTAGTGGCTATTTGTCTTTTTATGCGGACGTTTTTCTCAATTTTCAGGGCTTTTTACTCTTTTTAATAAAAATGTCTGCATATTTCGGGGGATTTTTGAGTTGTGTTGTTCTAGAAGTGTGCTTTTCAACTTTTCAAGGATTTTTTTCCACAATTTTTCAAGTTTAAATGTTCATTTTTCGGGTTTTCTAGTTTTTTTTTACTTTTTACATCTTTTTCTATACGTACTTTAACTGATAAATTTAACTAAATTTCCAAGGAATCTTGGGTATATTTTATTTTCTATTTTTAGTAAATATTTGTTTTTTATGCGGAGGTTTTTTTTTCAATTTTGAGACTTTTTACACTTTTTAATAAAAATGTCTGCATATTTCAGGGGATTTTTGATTATTGTTCTTGAATGTGCTTTTCTACTTTTTAAGAGATTTTTTTCACAATTTTTCAAGTTTAAATGTTCACTGTTTTTGGTTTTTTAGTTTTTTTCACTTATTTAGATCATTTTTACGTAATTTGATGAGTTAGTTCAACTTAATTTTGATAGAATCTTAGGTATATCATATTTTCTATTTCATATAGTCTTTTTTCACGTTTTAAGGGATTTTGAGTTTTAATTGTTCTTGAAAGTGCTTTTTTACTTTTTCATATTAGTCTTTTTCACGTTTTAATGGATTTTTGAGTTTTAATTGTTCTTGAATTGTGTTTCTCTACTTGTAAAGGGATTTTTTCTAAAATTTATGAAATTCTCAAAATTTCCGTGGAATTTTTATTATCAAAAAGAGAAAAATGCCTCGATGAGAAAAGGAAACCACGCAGAAAAAGACGAAAACCTACTAAGAAATAAAAAGTACAAAGTAAAATGTATCTAAAATCCGTAAAAAATCTGAAATTTAGGTAAAACATCCAATTAAATAACTTAATGAGTTTAAAAACATCTAAAGAAGGAAAAATGAAAGAATTAAACTACACCATAAAGTTCAAAAAAGCTAAAAAATTGAAAATGTGAAAGTCAACTCAACTAAGTATAATAAAAAATCAAAATCTCCTGAACAATGGAAACATTTTTTAAAAAAAACCTCAAAAAGCACAACGCAGAAAAAAAAACAAAATACTGACTAAACTCACTTGGAATTAATGAAAAGTAAAAAATAAATCCGGTTAAATCAGAAATTCAGTTGAAATAGATACCTTCAATGAAAAATTAAAAGAGAAAAAAAAGCAAAAATATTAACTTTCAACTGATTTTTGACAAAATAGATGCATAAAGTGGACAAAACACTAAGTGAAGTGACATTTTTTTATTAAAAAGTGGAAAAAAGTCTCATAATAAAAAAAAACCTCCGCATAAAAAATACCCACCAAGACATAAAAAGTAGAAAATAAAATATATTTGAGATCCATCAGAAATTTGAAATTTTGTTAAAATACCCAATAAGTAAAAAAATCTAATGAATGAAAAATTAAACATAGTAGGACTACACTAAAAAGTTTAAAGAGCTAGAAAACCCAAAAATTAACTTTGAATTATTTTTAACGTGTCTTAACTAACTAAAATAAAAACTCAGAATCCCCTCATTCTTCTTTAAAAACCTCAAAAAAAAAACAGCGCCAGAAAAACAAAATAAGAAGATAAACACTCACTTATAAATGAAAAAAAAAAGAATAAAACCGTAAAAAATCTAAAATACAGTTTAAATGAATATGCAATGGAAAAAAATAGTTAAAATACCCAATTAAATAAAAAAAAATGAAACGTAAAGAAATCCATCAAAAAATCGAAATTTAGTTAAAATAAATACATACCTACAATGATGTAAAAAATTAAAAGTAAGAAAGTTAAAATACATCTAAAAGTGAAAAAAAATTGAGCTTATAAATGATTTTTGACAAACTAGACACATAAAGTGAACAAGACCATAGTCAAATTAATTCAATTACTAAATGAAGTAAAATGCTAGAATATAATGTAAAAAACCAAAAAGGGATAGAAACAAATAAAAATAAATACACAATAAATCCGTTAAAACTAAAGTTTGGTTGAAATTAATATCCCACAAGGTAAAAAAGAAATAAAATAACAAAATTAAACTGCACTAAATAGTGAAAAAAGCAAAAAAGTTAAACTACACTCAAAAGTGAAAAAAGAAAAAATGAAAATGCAAGGAAACAAAATCATACTAACTGAAGTAAAATGCCAGAAATAATGAAGACATTGAGTAGGTACACAAATAAATAAAAATACAGCTACTTAAAATGAAAAAGTGTATCAAACACCAAAACTCGTCAAAAATAATATCCAAAACCAAAACCATCACATTAAGATATCACTTGTCAGTCAGGCATTTTCTGTCCAGTCATCTAAAACCCGCTCGAGCATATTTAGCCGGTGATGGTGCATTTTACAATTCGTACCCCGTCAAGATTACAAATGCGGGGGTCGGGGGATGGGCCCGTTTTATAACAATAATTGTCTAGCCGTTGCCTGTCAGGATAAAGAACGGGGGGCCCTGCCGGCTCGGCATAAGTGCGCTCGTTAGATCGTTGTCGCTGTCGCTTTGTGACAGCTGACAGCGACGCTACGCTATGAATTTATCAGCGATATACGGTAGCTGTGTCAGTTCTACGTTGATTTTATGTTATGGTGCAGAATTTTGCGTAATGATGCGGCGAATGCATTCTGAGTTGGGGGCGTCGGAAAATATTTATCGATCGTATGATTTGCATTGTGGTGCCGACAAAGGTTTTTTCCTGCTATCACTTGTTTTGTTGTTATTGACGTCTACAAGGTTTGCAGGACAGAGGGAGAGAGAAAAGTGATTGGAGTAAAATCAATGGGTTAGAATGAGAAAAATTATGTCGTGTTAGGCATTGACCAAGACAATTCCCACACCGGCACGGAGATAATTTGTGACCTACGCTTCCCCTCTCGAACGTCTTCCTTCTCCGTCACACATTTTGAGGGGTTGTCGAGTAATGTCAAGTCAGCTGATGCTGATAGATTTCTATAGATTTTATTTTGAGGGCGGATTGTTTACATAACATCGGTGATCGGTCGCGAATTTTGTTTTTAAAATGTCGGATCCAACACCAAACTTCCCTCACTTTTTAACAATAGTTTCAATAAAATTTCAGCTTTGGGGAGTTTGAGAGTTATTGACTCATCAATAAAGTGGGGCTATAATGCTGTTATTTATAAAATTGCTCATAACTTCCTGATTTGTTGAGTGACAACTCTCAAACTTCCCTTAATTTTTAACAATAGTTTCAACCACTTTCGCTGATTATTTTAACTTTGTGACTTGCAGAGTTTGGGAGTTATTGACTAATTACTAAAGTGCTGTAATTTATAAAATTGTTGATAACTCCCTGATTTGTTGACTGACAACTTCCAAACTTCCCTCACTTTTTAACAATAATTTCAATAACTTTCCCTGAAAATTTCAGCTTTGTGACTTGGGGAGTTTGAGAGTTATTGACTCATTAATAAAGTAGAGCTATGATGCTGTTATTTATAAAATTGTTGATAACTCCCTGATTTGTTGAGTGACAACTCTCAAACTTCCCTTAATTTTTAACAATAGTTTCAACTAGTTTCGCTGATTATTTTGACTTTGTGACTTGGGGAGTTTGGGAGTTATTGACTAATTACTAAAGTGCTGTAATTTATAAAATTGTTGATAACTCCCTGATTTATTGAGTGACAACTTTCAAACTTCCCGCACTTTTTAACAATAGTTTCACCTACTTTTTAAACAACGGAGGAGTTTGAGGAGTTGCTTGGAGACCACGAACAAATCAAACAAATTTCTATTTTTCATTATTCAATAAATCCTGAAAAAATATTTTCTATTTTACGTAGTCAAAAAAATTCATCAAATATTCAGAGACGTAGTGATGAAGACCAAAACACATCAATCAAAAAAATATATAAAAAAAAAACGAAAACATCAAAAAGTTCCAAAGTCTTTTGAAGATTTGAGTCAGAAAACTATCAGCATGGCAACACTGTCACGGACACTCGGACACCTGACTTGCATAACCTCAAACGTTTGATAAAAAAACAAAAAATTAACTCGAGCTAATACAAACAGAAAGGAAAAGAAGATAACGTTTGATTTTAACGATTGAATTGAGTCACTGAGAAAGGCGACACTTGTATAGCATATTTATCACGTTTTTTTCACTTTATTGAACAAAATTTAAGCAAATATTGAAAATAAAGACAAAATTTACAATAATAAAGACATACTAACTAATGTCAATATAAGTGACAGTGTTGACGCTTCTTATCAACGAACATATCATTGATATCTATCGATATATATGGAGCGGCGGCTACCACGAAATGCAAAGTTGCAGAGTCAGTTATTTGATGGTCTGGTTATAAAATATAATGTTGGAGAAGTGAAATTTTGAGGAGTTACTCTGCACACTTTCTCAATTAAACTCAACAAAGAAACTAAAAACCAAAATACCGAGCCACGACAGTAAGAGACAAGAATCCCCTCCCGCCTTATACATAAATTACAACAAAACTACATGCCATCTTCGAATTAAATTCGGGCAAATACGAAGCATGAAGCATTACAGGCAAAAGCGCAAATTCGCACAATGACAAGCCAAGGGGTGGAGGGAGACGGAACGAGACGAGAAAACCAGGAATACTGGAAAATGCAATAACTGTCAGTTCCGACGAGATAGGGGTTGCGCGGGGGGGTTTATTGCAAGTAGCTGCAGCCTGGTGGAAAATCGCACATGACACTCTCATATCCATAGCGAATGCCGTCTCTGATATGAATATTTCATGGAATACATTTTCATACTTTATTGAACGTGTCACCTTTGATTAGGAACAATATAGCTGTCCTGCTATGGCTGGTAGTAATGTAACTGGGAAAATGAAGTGAGTTTATATAAGAAACAATACGAGATTGGTATTATAGTAGATAAACAGAGCGGGTTCTGGAATCAAAATCTGTACCTATACTCACTTTCCGTAGGATATGGTCATTTGTAGCGTTGATCCTGAGTGACAGGTGGATCGATATGCGGCGGTATTGCCGCGTATATTGGTTGTTTTGTGGGGTGATATTTCCAATAAGGGTTTTGGAAAAGAAAGTCTTATGATAGACGTTTGTGAAGAATAATGAATGACCTAGCGATAATTTTTTTGTAAGCATAAGGCCTAGTTTTTGTGTATATAACCCTAACACACCTATCTCGAGACATTTGAAAAGAATAATGAAAAAACATGATGGTGTAATGGAACAACAATCCCCTCTACAACAACTAAACAACATAAAACTCAAAAACTACCAGTATTTCCAAAGCTCCTTATTACAGATATTATCGCTAGAAGGCGCATGAAAATATCACTTACATCAATGTCACTTCAAACGTCCATCATAAAACCTACATTTCAGGACTTCTTCACTCCACAAAACACCCCACGCGGCAACACCACCCACACATCGATCCACAAGTCACTCAGGATCAACGCTACAAGTGACCCCAAACGCGGGGAAATTGTAAAAGTAAGGTTAGATACAGATTTTGATTCTAAAACCCGCTGTTTATTTAAAAAACAACAATCGACAACATTTACGAGGGTTCTATTGTTTGAGCTTAATATATGATCCTAATCAGGTCAGCTGGCGAGGTTTTATACTATTTTCGTATCCAAATGAAGCCACCTAGAGCCAATAATGCTATGAAACACTATTTATGATGAATAATTTATGCCAACTTTTTTTTTTTTTTTTTTTTTTTAATGCTCCTTTGAACCTTAACGTGGCCCTAATAAGTTCAAGTACTACATTATAATAATTCAAAATAGGATCATTGTAAAAACAATATTTGTTTGAGTATGGTGGAGATCCCCATGGCCGATTGCACCAACCTATTTTGAGGATACTTAACGCTAAGGGACCCTAAACTTGAAAATTTTGCATGCAAAACTGTCAACTTAAGGGTTCCTTAGCGTTAAGTATCCTCAAAATTGGTTGGTGCAATCGGCCATAACCCCTGTTCATCAAAGAGTTAAGCAGTGAGAAAAACAGAGTACTGGCAACACTGTCACGTATACCGCCTGACATAACCTCAACCGGTTGATAAAGTACAAAACAAATAAATAACTAATTATCAGATAATTGACATGATTTTAGTCAAAGATAATGAAAAACAGCAATCAAAATGACAAAAATTCAATCAAACAAAATCTTCAATCAGTGGAACGTACAATAAAAAGGCAAAAATAACCCAAAATAGTTTTTTGTTGCTATTTTTAATTTCTACAAATTACACAACTCAAAAACTTACGATTTGCGTTGAATTGAGTTTCTGACAATGACAAGTCTTATATAATACACTTATCACTGTTATTTATAACTTATTTCAACAAAATTTGTCAAAACAATTAACAATAACATAAACAGACTGATGTCAATCATTCGTGACAGTGTTGACACTTCTTATCAGTGATATCTATTGAAGAAGTGGAGCGGCTGGGTGTTCTGTGCTCTAGTGAAGAAAACCCATTTTTCCATGGGGGTGGTTGATTTAGAGGCAACGCGATCAACGTGAAATTAACAAATTTGTAAGTGCGGATAATTTTGCGTGTAATTAAGGCTCTCATGGGTCTCCCGCACCTTCTTTCCGAGCGTGACGGCATAAATCTCGCACGTTGCGGGCCCTTTCAAAGGAGCACCATCGGGTGATCTATGGGCTGCCTCTTGTGCTTTACTTTGTTTGAGGTATCCGTCCCAGGGTTACGCGCTGTGAAAATAGTTCAGTTTATACGGATAAGAACAAAATATAAAAATCCAAATATCTCATAGCCATAAATTAGAGCCGAATTTTTAATACGACCCCATACGGGCCTCGAACCGTATCCGAGAGGGGTCTAATTCGATATTATAATAATAATATTCCTCATATCCCCGGCTCTCCGATTTATTGTATTCTTTAACTTTGATACGAGCGCAGATGACATAAATCTGAAGCCCATTCATTCTTCTATTATGCTCGGAATGATGCATCGCGGTCTTATACAGTCTGTCCGTGAGAAGGCGGTCAGTTGAAAGACGGTTTTTAGCATTGATAAGAGTATATGGCAACATCGCTCAACGATATGTTGGGGTCACTTTTCTTTGTTTTGCTACTTGTTTAAATTAACATTTGCTCGTGAAAATCCCACCCCGAAAAAGGGGTTGACATGCAACATATCCAAAGTTTCAAATGGCGTCCGAATGTACCTCACGCCATTCGTTAAAACTTTTAATCGCTTTAATTTATCGTCGCCATTACACCGCTCATTACAGTCGATCAAATTAGTCTCGTTTTGTTTTGGTCGCAGCTTTGATTGGCTTGGCGAGGGAGCTGCATGGTACAAATTATTTGGACCACACTTTTTTGTTGAGAAAATTTTAGGTTTTTTAGTTTAGATCACGATTAAATGTCTGAGCTTTTGTTGGTTGGGGTACTGATGGGGGATATCAACTTGGCATTTGGCAGATGTATGGGGAAAAATCACTTAAATCAAGAAGAAGCTAAGCGCACTGAACTTTTTCGAATTTTCAAAAATGAAATTTTGCAATTGAATTAAGTTGGAATCATTCTAAGTCTTACTGATATGGAAAGATTTACAGAGAGATTTTGAAACCAATGCCTGTATAAAAAGCAATTTTGGAAAATCATCATACTTCTAAAAAACTTTTTTGAAACACCCTGTATGAGATATACGTATTGCGAAAAAATATATACAGGGCGATTTTTGAAATTCGCAGCATCCGAAGAAGGGCCAGTTTTTAAAAATAGAACAAAACAAAATACAGTGTGATTTTAGAACCATGATTTTTTTACGCAAACAAATTTTGGAAAATTACCAAGCTAAGCTTTCGAAAATGGGCCAATTTTTGAGAATAAAAGAAAAATACATTCAACACCTTTTTGAATCACCCTGTATATAAGGAGATTTCCTAGTTATAGAGAAATATATATACAGGGTGATTTTAAAACTCATTCGAATTTTTTCACGAAGGCGAATTACAAAAATCACGACGCTTCTAAAAATTATTTTCGAAATAAGGTACAGTCAAAACCCTTCTCAACCACCCTGTGTATAATAAGATACCTTGATCATTGCAAAAACATATACAGGGTGACTTATTAAAGCTTATTTGATTTTTAACACGAGCACAACATTCAAAAACTCATCATATACAACCAACATTTTTCTGAATCACCCTGAATAGAATAGAATAGATTTTATTGACGGATAAACCATTTCAAAATACAAAATATACAAAATCTTACCCTGTATATGGAAAGAATTCGTAATTATTGAAAAATATATATACAGGGTGATTTCAAGACTCATACGAATTTGTTTACAAAAACCGGTTTTGGAAAATTGCCACGCTTTAGAAAATTTTGATTTTCGAAAAAGTTTGGATCTTAAAAAAATCAAATAGGAACGGAGATGAAGCAGATACCAGCGCCGACTTTCGCCGGAAGCGATTATTCATTTTTTTCTATTCTGCAAATTATAATGATTGTTTGTGATTCCTTTTATAAAATATGTATTTAAAGTCATAGTTCAAAAACTAAAAAAGATAAGTAATTGATTTTTACACAGGTGAATTTTTTAGAAAATTTTCCTTAAGAAAACTCCGGAAAATTGAGCATGCATACAGAGTAAATTTTGAAAAATTTTCTCTCAAAAATATAAATTGATGGTTTTTATGTCTAGATAACATTCATCGATTTGAATATTCATAACTCAAAAATTAAAGGAGCCATGTCTTTGATTTCGGCATAAGTGGATTTTCTAGGCAATTTTTCATAAGAAAACGTCGGAAAATCAAGCAGTTATATGGGGAAAAATTCGAAGAAAACTCCTGTCAAAAATTAATAAATAATTTCACATTCATCGATTTAAAAATTCATAACTCAAAAATTAAAGGAGATATATCTTCGATTTAAGCACAGGTGGATTTTTCAGACAATTTTCCATAAGAAAACGTCGGAAAATTAAGCAGTTGTATGGGGAAAATTTCGAAGAAAACTCCTGTCAAAAATTAATAAATAATTTCACATTCATCGATTTAAAAATTCATAACTCAAAAATTAAAGGAGATATATCTTCGATTTAAGCACAGGTGGATTTTTCAGACAATTTTCCATAAAAAAACGTCGGAAAATTAAGCAGTTGTATGGGGAAAATTTCGAAGAAAACTCCTGTCAAAAATTAATAAATAATTTTTACATTCATCGATTTAAAAATTCATAACTCAAAAATTAAAGAAGATATATCTTTGATTTAAGCACAGGTGGATTTTTCAGATAATTTTCCATAAAAAAACGTCGGAAAATTAAGCATTTGTCCAGGAAAAATTTCGAAAATACCCCTCTTAAAAATGGTTGAATAACTTTACATCTAGCTAACTTTAAACTCAAAAACAGGAAATGGGAAGTCTATTTTCCAATCGTCTCTGATGATTATCAATGATTACCCTTGATTACCCTCAAAATACAACTCCCAAATTCTGGATAAAATGTTTCGTATAGCATAATCAAAAACAACTCTTTCTCATTCGCGAATAGAAAAGCGAAAAAGTTACAATGGGGGTTGGGAAATTGGGGGGCCCCCGTAGCTCGGCGTCGTCCGCGTCGCCACCGTCGTTTCGGTGATTAATGGCCACTGGAAGATTGGAAGTAATTAAAGCTCTGGAATAAATGGCAACGCTCTCTGTTCCGTTGCCTGGCTGCGGTTCCCGACCCAACAATGCACCCATTTATTACAAAGGGAGTACATACGCCAGTGAAAACCGCGGAAACCCCCCTGATCCCTTAACCCAGCGATCTGATGAGTTTGCAATTGATGTTATTTTCCATATCGTACCGTTAAAAAATAAATCCGCCCTTGTTGGAAAGTTTGCCGCCCCCGTAAGATGCGGAAAGTTTAGCATTTCCAAGGAAATTCGGTATTCACCCCCCGGCTCCAAAGTGGGGGTAATAGAATAAAAAGCTCTTGTTGGCGCGCGAGCAGCAACCCTTTCGTTTCGTAATTAATAATGGAGATTTGTGAGATATAAAACAATTAGTGTACGCGCGAGCAACAATATTTTATTTGGCGAATATTGTACCCCTGGTGCACCTGCTTCGTCTTGCTCTGGATCTTAAGGGGCTTATTTAACTTTTGTTTAGGAGAATTCCCGAGCAGGAAAATGAGATTCTTCTGCAATCTATATATAAAGACCAAGTTGATATTTTACTGGAGTTTCTAGTTAGCAAGTTATTTGCAGACAAACATTCCGATAATTCTACCACGACCGCCTTTGTAGACAAAACAAATAATATTTTCGTTGTGAAGTATGAAAATCGTAAAAACAAGGGTTTAGGACTAAAATATTCTTTTGTATAATGAGCAATTTTGACAAGTTGTCAGTTTCAAACCGCTTGAGATTTGGATGAGAGTTTGAGGCTTCCCCTATTGAAAGAAATCTATTTGAAATGCGTATTTCAACTGTAGAAGTAACATCGAATTTTTGAAATATCACTTAAAACCAGAAATTCAAAAAGTAGGTAACTTTGACAAGCTATAAAATTCAAATTACTGGGAATTTTGACTTGAAATTTGAGTGACATTGAGTTTGATGCTTCCTCTATTGAGGGAAATTTATTTAAAATGCGTATTTCAACTGTAGAAGTAACATCGAATTTTTGAAATATCACTCAAAACCAGACTAAATTCAAAAAGTAGGAAGCTTTGACAAGCTATAAATTTCAAATTACTGGAAATTTTGACTTGAAATTTGAGTGACATGGAGTTTGAGGCTTCCTCTATTGAGCGAAATTTATTTAAAATGCGTATTTCAACTGTAGAAGTAACATCGAATTTTTAAAATATCACTTAAAACCAGACTAAATTCAAAAAGTAGGTAACTTTGACAAGCTATAAATTTCAAATTACTGGAAATTTTGACTTGAAATTTGAGTGACATGGAGTTCTGAGGCTTCCTCTATTGAGGGAAGTTTATTTAAAATGCGTATTTCAACTGTAGAAGTAACATCGAATTTTTGAAATAGCACTTAAAACCCGACTAAATTCAAAAAGTAGGTAACCTTGGCAAGCTATAAATTTCAAATTACTGGAAATTTTGACTTGAAATTTGAGTGACATGGAGTTCTGAGGCTTCCTCTATTGAGGGAAGTTTATTTAAAATGCGTATTTCAACTGTAGAAGTAACATCGAATTTTTGAAATAGCACTTAAAACCAGACTAAATTCAAAAAGTAGGTAACCTTGGCAAGCTATAAATTTCAAATTACTGGAAATTTTGACTTGAAATTTGAGTGACATGGAGTTCTGAGGCTTCCTCTATTGAGGGAAGTTTATTTAAAATGCGTATTTCAACTGTAGAAGTAACATCAAATTTTTGAAATATCACTTAAAACCAGACTAAATTCAAAAAGTAGGTAACCTTGGCAAGCTATAAATTTCAAATTACTGGAAATTTTGACTTGAAATTTGAGTGACATGGAGTTCTGAGGCTTCCTCTATTGAGGGAAGTTTATTTAAAATGCGTATTTCAACTGTAGAAGTAACATCGAATTTTTGAAATAGCACTTAAAACCCGACTAAATTCAAAAAGTAGGTAACCTTGGCAAGCTATAAATTTCAAATTACTGGAAATTTTGACTTGAAATTTGAGTGACATGGAGTTCTGAGGCTTCCTCTATTGAGGGAAGTTTATTTAAAATGCGTATTTCAACTGTAGAAGTAACATCAAATTTTTGAAATATCACTTAAAACCAGACTAAATTCAAAAAGTAGGTAACCTTGGCAAGCTATAAATTTCAAATTACTGGAAATTTTGACTTGAAATTTGAGTGACATGGAGTTCTGAGGCTTCCTCTATTGAGGGAAGTTTATTTAAAATGCGTATTTCAACTGTAGAAGTAACATTGAATTTTTGAAATAGCACTTAAAACCCGACTAAATTCAAAAAGTAGGTAACCTTGACAAGCTATAAATTTCAAATTACTGGAAATTTTGACTTGAAATTTGAGTGACATTGAGTTTGAGGCTTCCTCTATTGAGGGAAGTTTATTTAAAATGCGTATTTCAACTGTAGAAGTAACATCAAATTTTTGAAATATCACTTAAAACCAGACTAAATTCAAAAAGTAGGTAACCTTGACAAGCTATAAATTTCAAATTACTGGAAATTTTGACTTGAAACTTGAATGACATTGAGTTTGAGGCTTCCTCTATTGAGGGAAATTTAATTAAAATGCGTATATCAACTGTAGAAGTAACATCGAATTTTTAAAATATCACTTAAAACCAGACTAAATTCAAAAAGTAGGTAACTTTGACAAGCTATAAATTTCAAATTACTGGAAATTTTGACTTGAAACTTGAATGACATTGAGTTTGAGGCTTCCTCTATTGAGGGAAATTTATTTAAAATGCGTATTTCAACTGTAGAAGTAACATCGAATTTTTGAAATATCACTTAAAACCAGACTAAATTCAAAAAGTAGGTAACCTTGACAAGCTATAAATTTCAAATTACTGGAAATTTTGACTTGAAACTTGAATGACATTGAGTTTGAGGCTTCCTCTATTGAGGGAAATTTAATTAAAATGCGTATATCAACTGTAGAAGTAACATCGAATTTTTAAAATATCACTTAAAACCAGACTAAATTCAAAAAGTAGCTAACTTTGACAAGCTATAAATTTCAAATTACTGGAAATTTTGACTTGAAACTTGAATGACATTGAGTTTG
Source organism: Orchestes rusci (assembly GCA_958502075.1). NCBI lineage: Eukaryota > Metazoa > Arthropoda > Insecta > Coleoptera > Curculionidae > Orchestes > Orchestes rusci. Next base: position 20,687,681 of record OY293313.1, on the reverse strand, counting down.
AGGCTTCCTCTATTGAGGGAAATTTATTTAAAATGCGTATTTCAACTGTAGAAGTAACATCGAATTTTTGAAATATCACTTAAAACCAGACTAAATTCAAAAAGTAGGTAACTTTGACAAGCTATAAATTTCAAATTACTGGAAATTTTGACTTGAAACTTGAATGACATTGAGTTTGAGGCTTCCTCTATTGAGGGAAATTTATTTAAAATGCGTATTTCAACTGTAGAAGTAACATCGAATTTTTGAAATATCACTTAAAACCAGACTAAATTCAAAAAGTAGGTAACTTTGACAAGCTCTAAATTTCAAATTACTGGAAATTTTGATTTGAAATTTGAGTGACATGGAGTTTGAGGCTTCCCCTATTGAGGGTAATTTATTTAAAATGCGTATTTCAACTGTAGAAGTACCATCGAATTTTTGAAATATCACTTAAAACCAGACTAAATTCAAAAAGTAGGTAACTTTGACAAGCTATAAATTTCAAATTACTGGAAATTTTGACTTGAAATTTGAGTGACATGGAGTTTGAGGCTTCCTCTATTGAGGGAAATTTATTTAAAATGCGTATTTCAACTGTAGAAGTAACATTGAATTTTTAAAATATCACTTAAAACCAGACTAAATTCAAAAAGTAGCTAACTTTGACAAGCTATAAATTTCAAATTACTGGAAATTTTGACTTGAAACTTGAATGACATTGAGTTTGAGGCTTCCTCTATTGAGGGAAATTTATTTAAAATGCGTATTTCAACTGTAGAAGTAACATTGAATTTTTAAAATATCACTTAAAACCAGACTAAATTCAAAAAGTAGGTAACTTTGACAAGCTATAAATTTCAAATTACTGGAAATTTTGACTTGAAACTTGAATGACATTGAGTTTGAGGCTTCCTCTATTGAGGGAAATTTAATTAAAATGCGTATATCAACTGTAGAAGTAACATCGAATTTTTAAAATATCACTTAAAACCAGACTAAATTCAAAAAGTAGCTAACTTTGACAAGCTATAAATTTCAAATTACTGGAAATTTTGACTTGAAACTTGAATGACATTGAGTTTGAGGCTTCCTCTATTGAGGGAAATTTAATTAAAATGCGTATATCAACTGTAGAAGTAACATCGAATTTTTAAAATATCACTTAAAACCAGACTAAATTCAAAAAGTAGCTAACTTTGACAAGCTATAAATTTCAAATTACTGGAAATTTTGACTTGAAACTTGAATGACATTGAGTTTGAGGCTTCCTCTATTGAGGGAAATTTATTTAAAATGCGTATTTCAACTGTAGAAGTAACATCGAATTTTTGAAATATCACTTAAAACCAGACTAAATTCAAAAAGTAGGTAACTTTGACAAGCTATAAATTTCAAATTACTGGAAATTTTGACTTGAAACTTGAATGACATTGAGTTTGAGGCTTCCTCTATTGAGGGAAATTTATTTAAAATGCGTATTTCAACTGTAGAAGTAACATCGAATTTTTGAAATATCACTTAAAACCAGACTAAATTCAAAAAGTAGGTAACTTTGACAAGCTCTAAATTTCAAATTACTGGAAATTTTGATTTGAAATTTGAGTGACATGGAGTTTGAGGCTTCCCCTATTGAGGGTAATTTATTTAAAATGCGTATTTCAACTGTAGAAGTACCATCGAATTTTTGAAATATCACTTAAAACCAGACTAAATTCAAAAAGTAGGTAACTTTGACAAGCTATAAATTTCAAATTACTGGAAATTTTGACTTGAAATTTGAGTGACATGGAGTTTGAGGCTTCCTCTATTGAGGGAAATTTATTTAAAATGCGTATTTCAACTGTAGAAGTAACATTGAATTTTTAAAATATCACTTAAAACCAGACTAAATTCAAAAAGTAGGTAACTTTGACAAGCGATAAATTTCAAATTACTGGAAATTTTGACTTGAAATTTGAGTGACATGGAGTTTGAGGCTTCCTCTATTGAGAAAAATTTAATTAAAATGCGTATTTCAACTGTAGAAGTAACATCGAATTTTTAAAATATCACCTAAAACCAGACTAAATTCAAAAAGTAGGTAACTTTGACAAGCTATAAATTTCAAATTACTGGAAATTTTGACTTGAAATTTGAGTGACATGGAGTTTGAGGCTTCCTCTATTGAGAAAAATTTAATTAAAATGCGTATTTCAACTGTAGAAGTAACATCGAATTTTTAAAATATCACTTAAAACCAGACTAAATTCAAAAAGTAGGTAACTTTGACAAGCTATAAATTTCAAATTACTGGAAATTTTGACTTGAAATTTGAGTGACATGGAGTTTGAGGCTTCCTCTATTGAGAAAAATTTAATTAAAATGCGTATTTCAACTGTAGAAGTAACATCGAATTTTTAAAATATCACTTAAAACCAGACTAAATTCAAAAAGTAGGTAACTTTGACAAGCTATAAATTTCAAATTACTGGAAATTTTGACTTGAAATTTGAGTGACATGGAGTTTGAGGCTTCCTCTATTGAGGGAAATTTATTTAAAATGCGTATTTCAACTGTAGAAGTAACATTGAATTTTTAAAATATCACTTAAAACCAGACTAAATTCAAAAAGTAGGTAACTTTGACAAGCTATAAATTTCAAATTACTGGAAATTTTGACTTGAAATTTGAGTGACATGGAGTTTGAGGCTTCCTCTATTGAGAAAAATTTAATTAAAATGCGTATTTCAACTGTAGAAGTAACATCGAATTTTTAAAATATCACTTAAAACCAGACTAAATTCAAAAAGTAGGTAACTTTGACAAGCTATAAATTTCAAATTACTGGAAATTTTGACTTGAAATTTGAGTGACATGGAGTTTGAGGCTTCCTCTATTGAGAAAAATTTAATTAAAATGCGTATTTCAACTGTAGAATTAACATCGAATTTTTAAAATATCACTTAAAACCAGACTAAATTCAAAAAGTAGGTAACTTTGACAAGCTATAAATTTCAAATTACTGGAAATTTTGACTTGAAATTTGAGTGACATGGAGTTTGAGGCTTCCTCTATTGAGAAAAATTTAATTAAAATGCGTATTTCAACTGTAGAAGTAACATTGAATTTTTAAAATATCACTTAAAACCAGACTAAATTCAAAAAGTAGGTAACTTTGACAAGCTATAAATTTCAAATTACTGGAAATTTTGACTTGAAATTTGAGTGACATGGAGTTTGAGGCTTCCTCTATTGAGAAAAATTTAATTAAAATGCGTATTTCAACTGTAGAAGTAACATCGAATTTTTAAAATATCACTTAAAACCAGACTAAATTCAAAAAGTAGGTAACTTTGACAAGCTATAAATTTCAAATTACTGGAAATTTTGACTTGAAATTTGAGTGACATGGAGTTTGAGGCTTTCTCCATTGAGGGAAATTTATTTAAAATGCGTATTTCAACTGTAGAAGTAACATCGAATTTTTAAAATATCACTTAAAACCAGACTAAATTCAAAAAGTAGGTAACTTTGACAAGCTATAAATTTCAAATTACTGGAAATTTTGACTTGAAATTTGAGTGACATGGAGTTTGAGGCTTCCTCTATTGAGGGAAATTTATTTAAAATGCGTATTTCAACTGTAGAAGTAACATTGAATTTTTAAAATATCACTTAAAACCAGACTAAATTCAAAAAGTAGGTAACTTTGACAAGCTATAAATTTCAAATTACTGGAAATTTTGACTTGAAATTTGAGTGACATGGAGTTTGAGGCTTCCTCTATTGAGAAAAATTTAATTAAAATGCGTATTTCAACTGTAGAAGTAACATCGAATTTTTAAAATATCACTTAAAACCAGACTAAATTCAAAAAGTAGGTAACTTTGACAAGCTATAAATTTCAAATTACTGGAAATTTTGACTTGAAATTTGAGTGACATGGAGTTTGAGGCTTTCTCCATTGAGGGAAATTTATTTAAAATGCGTATTTCAACTGTAGAAGTAACATCGAATTTTTAAAATATCACTTAAAACCAGACTAAATTCAAAAAGTAGGTAACTTTGACAAGCTATAAATTTCAAATTACTGGAAATTTTGACTTGAAATTTGAGTGACATGGAATTTGAGGCTTCCTCTATTGAGAAAAATTTAATTAAAATGCGTATTTCAACTGTAGAAGTAACATCGAATTTTTAAAATATCACTTAAAACCAGACTAAATTCAAAAAGTAGGTAACTTTGACAAGCTATAAATTTCAAATTACTGGAAATTTTGACTTAAAATTTGAGTGACATGGAGTTTGAGGCTTTCTCCATTGAGGGAAATTTATTTAAAATGCGTATTTCAACTGTAGAAGTAACATCGAATTTTTAAAATATCACTTAAAACCAGACTAAATTCAAAAAGTAGGTAACTTTGACAAGCTATAAATTTCAAATTACTGGAAATTTTGACTTGAAATTTGAGTGACATGGAGTTTGAGGCTTTCTCCATTGAGGGAAATTTATTTAAAATGCGTATTTCAACTGTAGAAGTAACATCGAATTTTTAAAATATCACTTAAAACCAGACTAAATTCAAAAAGTAGGTAACTTTGACAAGCTATAAATTTCAAATTACTGGAAATTTTGACTTGAAATTTGAGTGACATGGAGTTTGAGGCTTCCTCTATTGAGAAAAATTTAATTAAAATGCGTATTTCAACTGTAGAAGTAACATCGAATTTTTAAAATATCACTTAAAACCAGACTAAATTCAAAAAGTAGGTAACTTTGACAAGCTATAAATTTCAAATTACTGGAAATTTTGACTTGAAATTTGAGTGACATGGAGTTTGAGGCTTTCTCCATTGAGGGAAATTTATTTAAAATGCGTATTTCAACTGTAGAAGTACCATCGAATTTTTAAAATATCACTTAAAACCAGACTAAATTCAAAAAGTAGGTAACTTTGACAAGCTATAAATTTCAAATTACTGGAAATTTTGACTTGAAATTTGAGTGACATGGAGTTTGAGGCTTTCTCCATTGAGGGAAATTTATTTAAAATGCGTATTTCAACTGTAGAAGTAACATCGAATTTTTAAAATATCACTTAAAACCAGACTAAATTCAAAAAGTAGGTAACTTTGACAAGCTATAAATTTCAAATTACTGGAAATTTTGACTTGAAACTTGAATGACATTGAGTTTGAGGCTTCCTCTATTGAGGGAAATTTATTTAAAATGCGTATTTCATTTGTAGAAGTAACATCGAATTTTTGAAATATCACTTAAAACCAGACTAAATTCAAAAAGTAGGTAACTTTGACAAGCTCTAAATTTCAAATTACTGGAAATTTTGATTTGAAATTTGAGTGACATGGAGTTTGAGGCTTCCCCTATTGAGGGTAATTTATTTAAAATGCGTATTTCAACTGTAGAAGTACCATCGAATTTTTGAAATATCACTTAAAACCAGACTAAATTCAAAAAGTAGGTATTTTGACTTGAAATTTGAGTGACATGGAGTTTGAGGCTTCCTCTATTGAGGGAAATTTATTTAAAATGCGTATTTCAACTGTAGAAGTAACATCGAATTTTTAAAATATTACTTAAAACCAGACTAAATACAAAAAGTAGGTAACCTTGACAAGCTATAAATTTCAAATTACTGGAAATTTTGACTTGAAATTCGAGTGACATGAAGTTTGAGGCTTCCTCTATTGAGGGTGATTTATTTAAAATGCGTATTCCATTTATAGAAGTAACATCGGATTTTTCAAATATCACTTGAAACCAGACTAAATTCAAAAAGTAGGAAGCTTTGGCAAGCTATAAAATTCAAATTACTGGGAATTCTGACTTGAAATTTGAGTGACATGGAGTTTGAGGCTTTCTCCATTGAGGGAAATTCATTTGAAATGCGTATTTCAACTGTGAAAGTGAATTTTTAATAAATCACTAGGAACTAGTCTTGATTCAAAAAGTAATTTTGGCAAGATATAATTTTAAAAATTTTAACTTGAAATTTAGATGACATGAAGTTTAAAATTTTCTTTATTGCAAGAAATTAATTTGAAACTTGAACTCTATTCTTCCAAAGTTTCAAGCCGTTATTTCGAGCAGTTTTATAGTTTGGTGAATTTTTGAAAAAGTACTGAACTAAAAAAATTTAGAGCAATTCTTGAACATTCCGCATAATTTCTCCTGCAAATTTAAGACGGTTTGAAAAATTTCATATAAAAAAATAAACTATTTCCCACCAAAGTTTCAACCCGTTATTTCAATAATAATAATGTTAAATAATGTTGAACAGTTTTTAAAAATCCCATGGCACTTTAAAATAATTCATTTGAAATATTTTTAACGAAAGTTTCAATCCGATATTTCAAGCTGTTTGAGATTGGTAAATTTTTAAAACTGAACTGGGCTAGTAAATCTTGAAGTATCAGCGGGATTTCTTCTGCAAACTCAAGGAGGTTTGAAAACATTTCAACTATTTCCTACTGATTTTTCAATCCGTTATTTCAAGCGGTCTAAATTTTGTGTTTTTGATTTTTTAGGTACGTGTATTTTCCCAAACATAATCAAATAACCAATTTTGACTCTCGCATTTTCAAACCGTTGTAAATTTTGAATTGAAATTTGAGTGTCGTGGCGTCATGTAGTTTGAAACTTTTTTTATCAGAAATAATCCAATTAAAGTCCATAGTTCAAATTTAAAAGTTGCATATTTGGAACTTTAATAATAAAATTTAAGACGTTGGTATTTTTTCCAAAGAAAGTTCAGGCTCGATTTTGACGTGGTTCCTCAAGAGGTACCATAATTATTCATATAAAATTATTTATTGGGAATCAAGTGAGGAGCTTGTCAGTATCAAATTCAACTCGATATGTCGATTGGTTCCGGAGATATTCAATTAAATGTAAGACCGTGTCATTTTTTCACAAGAAAGTTTAGGCTCGATTTTGACGTGGTTCCTCAAGCGGTACCATAATTATTCATATAAAATTATTTATTAGAAATCAAGTGAGGAGCTTGTCAGTGTTAAATTTAACTCGATATGTCGATTGGTTCCGGAGATATTCAATTAAATGTAAGACCTTGTCATTTTTTCACAAGAAAGTTTAGGCTCGATTTTGACGTGGTTCCTCAAGCGGTACCATAATTATTCATACAAAATTATTTATTAGAAATTCAATGAAGAACTTGTCAGTGTCAAATTCAACTCGATACGTTGATTGGTTCCGGAGATATTCAATTAAATGTAAGACCTTGTCATTTTTTCACAAGAAAGTTTAGGCTCGATTTTGACGTGGTTCCTCGAGTGGTACCGTAATTATTCATATAAAATTATTTATTAGAAATTTAGTGAGGAGCTTGTCAGCATCAAATTTAACTCGATATGTCGATTGGTTCCGGAGATATTCAATTAAATGTAAGACCTTGTCATTTTTTCACAAGAAAGTTTAGGCTCGATTTTGACGTGGTTCCTCGAGTGGTACCGTAATTATTCATATAAAATTATTTATTAGAAATTTAGTGAGGAGCTTGTCAGCATCAGATTTAACTCGATATGTCGATTGGTTCCGGAGATATTCAATTAAATGTAAGACCTTGTCATTTTTTCACAAGAAAGTTTAGGCTCGATTTTGACGTGGTTCCTCGAGTGGTACCATAATTATTCATAAAAAATTATTTATTAGAAATTCAATGAGGAACTTGTCAGTATCAAATTCAACTCGATATGTCGATTGGTTCCGGAGATATTCAATTAAATGTAAGACCTTGTCATTTTTTCACAAGAAAGTTTAGGCTCGATTTTGACGTGGTTCCTCGAGTGGTACCTTAATTATTCATATAAAATTATTTATTAGAAATTTAGTGAGGAGCTTGTCAGCATCAAATTCAACTCGATATGTCGATTGGTTCCGGAGATATTCCATTAAATGTAAGACCTTGTCATTTTTTCAAATGTAAGTTTAGACTCGCTTTTGACGTGGTTCCTCAAGAGGTACCATAATTATTCGTGAAAAATTATTTATTAGAAATTTAGTGAGGAGCTTGTCAGTATCAAATTCAACTCGATATGTCGATTGGTTCCGGAGATATTCAATTAAATGTAAGACCGTGTCATTTTTTCACAAGAAAGTTTAGGCTCGATTTTGACGTGGCTCCTCAAGCGGTACCATAATTATTCATATAAAATTATTTATTAGAAATCAAGTGAGGAGCTTGTCAGTGTTAAATTTAACTCGATATGTCGATTGGTTCCGGAGATATTCAATTAAATGTAAGACCTTGTCATTTTTTCACAAGAAAGTTTAGGCTCGATTTTGACGTGGTTCCTCAAGCGGTACCATAATTATTCATACAAAATTATTTATTAGAAATTCAATGAAGAACTTGTCAGTGTCAAATTCAACTCGATACGTTGATTGGTTCCGGAGATATTCAATTAAATGTAAGACCTTGTCATTTTTTCACAAGAAAGTTTAGGCTCGATTTTGACGTGGTTCCTCGAGTGGTACCGTAATTATTCATATAAAATTATTTATTAGAAATTTAGTGAGGAGCTTGTCAGCATCAAATTTAACTCGATATGTCGATTGGTTCCGGAGATATTCAATTAAATGTAAGACCTTGTCATTTTTTCACAAGAAAGTTTAGGCTCGATTTTGACGTGGTTCCTCGAGTGGTACCGTAATTATTCATATAAAATTATTTATTAGAAATTTAGTGAGGAGCTTGTCAGCATCAGATTTAACTCGATATGTCGATTGGTTCCGGAGATATTCAATTAAATGTAAGACCTTGTCATTTTTTCACAAGAAAGTTTAGGCTCGATTTTGACGTGGTTCCTCGAGTGGTACCATAATTATTCATAAAAAATTATTTATTAGAAATTCAATGAGGAACTTGTCAGTATCAAATTCAACTCGATATGTCGATTGGTTCCGGAGATATTCAATTAAATGTAAGACCTTGTCATTTTTTCACAAGAAAGTTTAGGCTCGATTTTGACGTGGTTCCTCGAGTGGTACCTTAATTATTCATATAAAATTATTTATTAGAAATTTAGTGAGGAGCTTGTCAGCATCAAATTCAACTCGATATGTCGATTGGTTCCGGAGATATTCCATTAAATGTAAGACCTTGTCATTTTTTCAAATGTAAGTTTAGACTCGCTTTTGACGTGGTTCCTCAAGAGGTACCATAATTATTCGTGAAAAATTATTTATTAGAAATTTAGTGAGGAGCTTGTCAGTATCAAATTCAACTCGATATGTCGATTGGTTCCGGAGATATTCAATTAAATGTAAGACCGTGTCATTTTTTCACAAGAAAGTTTAGGCTCGATTTTGACGTGGTTCCTCAAGCGGTACCATAATTATTCATATAAAATTATTTATTAGAAATCAAGTGAGGAGCTTGTCAGTGTTAAATTTAACTCGATATGTCGATTGGTTCCGGAGATATTCAATTAAATGTAAGACCTTGTCATTTTTTCACAAGAAAGTTTAGGCTCGATTTTGACGTGGTTCCTCAAGCGGTACAATAATTATTCATATAAAATTATTTATTAGGAATTTAGTGAGGAGCTTGTCAGTCTCAAATTCAACTCGATATGTCGATTGGTTCCGGAGATATTCAATTAAATGTAAGACCTTGTCATTTTTTCACAAGAAAGTTTAGGCCCGATTTTGACGTGGTTCCTCAAGTGGTACCGTAATTATTCATATTTAATAATTTATTGTGAATTTAGTGAGAAACCCGTTAGTACTAGAATCAACCCGATATGTTGATTGGTTTCGGAGAAATTCAAACAAATATAAGACGTCATTTTTTAGAAAAAAAAATTAAGTTTGATTTTCACGTGGTTCCTCAAGTGTTGCCGAAATAATTCATATAAAATGATTTGTCAGGAAATTAGTGATGAACCCCGAGAACCCATCAGAGAGAAACAATTTCAAATTATGAAGACGAATGAGGTCGTCCAGTTGCCAGCCAACTCCTTAAAATTTCGCCAACTTTATTCGACATTGTTACCCTCCCTGTGGAATGTTTCATTTTACCGGAGCTGTCAGGTAATAAAAGCGAAAAAGTCAAGTTAAAAATTAGTTTCTCCGAATAAAACGACGACAGAACGGCCGAAAAGGAAACAGGTGGCATATAACAAAAGACGATTTGGAAAAACATAAAAACGTTTTTGGATTTGTCCGATGGTATCTCGCGCGGAAATAAAAGAAGTTCTTCGGCGACGAAAATGCCATTCGGTCGACGGTTATGGTTTTTGAATTTAAATCGAAACTGAGTTGCCGGTGAATTATTGCCCGTTTGGGATCGCTATCATTTGTGGAAAAGGATTTTGAATGGAAATACATATGAAAAATACTTCAAATGGCATTTCGTTGTTGTAATCATTCCTGATGATGTCATTCTATTTTTTATGAAATCGAAACGTCATCATTAATGAATTTACTTTTTAGTTCAAAAGCGTGTTTTTAGTTTTTTTTTAATTACATATAATTTTTCTAGCCCCCTAACAAGGAAATCACCTTGGCAACGTTGCATATCAATGGTTTTTGACAGATTGAACACGATTCAGGTGGTTTTCAATAATCACCCTGTATCGCAGATCCTTAAAATTCATCCGTTGTTAAAAATGTCAAAAAACATTCATTCCAGGTAACTTATAAAATCACCCCGTATATGAAAATGTATACATAGACAGTTGTCACATACAGGGTGTCTCACGATGACCGTCCATTAGAATATCTCGGGAAATAAAGCAATTGGGATTCTGAAAATTTGTATGGTGGGATATTCATAGATGTTCTTCTCAAATGAAATAAAAGCAACGTTGCACGACTTCCGGTTATACCGGAAGTAGGTGTCAACTCGCCTATTTTAAATTGAACACCCTATATATTATCACATTTTTTGATTCTACGTAAAATTCTAGGCAAATTTCATAAATCATGTCCTTTACCTAAGTATGAGAGTTTTTGAAATATTTTTGTTTTTATTCAAAAATGACGTTTGAAGGCTCCTATTTAAATGTGAATTTCACCTATAAGAAAGCCTTCATTATTTAATTTGTATTGGATTTCTTGTTGAAAAGGACCTACTTTAATAGATTTTTCACAGCAATATGAAATCGATTATTACAGGGTGGGCCAAAAATAAGATCAAAAATTAAATTCAGAAAACGGCCAAAAATCAATTTTTTCAAATGGAAACCCCTAATGTTTATAATTTTATCTTATTGTGCATTAAAAATAAAGGTGAGTTTGTATAACATTGTCCTCTCCAAACATTCTTTTTTTTTTTTTTTTTTAATTTTTGGAATGAACAATATTGACACTCATCCTTATTTTTAATGCACAATAAGATAAAATCATGAAAATTAGGGGTTTCCATTTGAAAAAATTGATTTTGGCCGTTTTCTGAATTTAATTTTTGATCTTATTTTTGGCCCACCCTGTAATAATAGTTTTCATATTGCTGTGAAAAATCTATTAAAGTAGGTCCTTTTCAACAAGAAATCCAACACAAATTAATTGATGAAGGCTTTCTTATAGGTGAAATTGACATTTAAATAGGATCCTTCAAACGTCATTTTTGACATAAAAACAAAAATATTTCAAAAACGCTCATACTTAGGTATAGGACATGATACATGAAATCTGCCTAGAATTTTACGTAGAATCCAAAAATGTAATACTATATAGGGTATTCCATTTGAAACAAGCGAGTTGACACCTACTTCCGGTATAACCGGAAGTCGCGCAACGTAGCTATTATTTCGTTTGAAGAGAGCATCCTTTTAAACCTCACCATACAAATTTTCAGAATTCCAATCGTTTTATTTCCCGAGATATTCTAATGGACGGTCACCGTGAGACACCCTGTATTCACGGTGATTTGTGGGAAACTATCAAAAAAAAATCCCAAGAAAAGCCTCAACAAAACTAGCCGAGTTTCCAAGCATAAAATGTTGGTGAGGATTTTTTCAATCACCCTGTGTATAATGAAGCAACATACATAGTATAGTCCTACAGATATATACAGGGTGATTTATGGAAGAAAATCATTACTTCGTCATCAACATTGAAGATAAATTTTTCAAAAATTCAGTGTATACAGGGTGTTTAAAAAACATTGGGCAAAAATTATAGGAGTGATTTCTGATATAATTCTAAGAAAAAAAGTTCCAATAAACATAGGTCCGAAAACGCATCGTTTTTATGATAAATGGTGGCAAAAGTTTTTTTTTAATAATTCAGTTAAACTTTGACCGATTTGTTTGAGATTTGGCATCGTTGTTTTAAGTAATAAGGGGCTGATTTTGACTTTATAAATAAAATAATTGTGTCCAGTGGCGTTGAGGGCGGTCAAAATAACATCAATTTTTGAAAAAAAAATGTACGCCACTGACTTGAATTGAATTTCGATTTTTTTTTTATACTAACCAAACAAATATCCAACTTTTTATTGTCAGTTTGTCACTTGTTTGTTACTTTTGATTACTGGGTTTTTTGTTATTTTTATCGAATTGTTCATAAAGTTCACGTGCACAAAGATAGTTTTTACTTTTTATCTCGTGAAAGAAGCAAGATCGGAAAAAATTTCAAAAGATTAAAAAGTTGGATATTTGTTTGCTGTGTTTAACAAAAATTTTGGAAATTGATTTAAGTCAGTGGCGTACATTTAAAAAAAAAATTAATGTTATCTTGCCCGCCTTCAACGCCACTGGACACAATATTTTTATCTATCAAGGTCAAAATTAGCCCCTTGTCACTTACAATAACGCTGCCAAATTTCAAACAAATCGATCAAAATTTAACTGAATTATTAAAAAAAAAATTATTAAAAAAAAACTTTGCCACCCTGTATCATAGAAACGATGCGTTTTCGGACCTATGTTTATTGGAACTTTTTCACTTAGAATGACCTCAGAAGTCAATTTTGCCCAATGTTTTTTAAACACCCTGTATAAATCACAACACAGACGGTTCTTTGAATATATAGGGTGATTTATGAAACAATCATGAGTCTACACTAACACCACATCATGAAAAATTCTCAAAACTCAAATGTTTTTACAAATTTTACCGACATATTTAATTAAGGAACTCATCAATCCACACAAAGACAGTTCTCGAAATATACAGGGTGTCTATTTAAGAATGGCAAGGTGCCAGATCTCAGAAACTAGGCATCCGAGAGACTTGCGGAAAAAAATTTACTGGGTAATATGGAATAGAGAAAATGCTGGAAATATATCAGAAGTTCCCATGATCGCCACAAGATGGCGTAACGGTGCTATCAAAACACAAAATAGCTGTTTTTTCGTGATTTTTAAATACAAACAAATACAAATGAGTACCGTTATGAATTCCTTGAGAGATTTCCTTCAAATTTGTTTTTTTGATTTTTTTTCCTAACATGTCAAATAAGACAGGTATCAGCTGTCAAACCTTACAACGCAAGAATGCTCATAACTTTGAAAAAACCCAACCGATTTACGCGATCTTGGTCTCATATGAAAGAGCATGATCTGCACTTCAAAAAACTTTTTTGGTTTTGAATTTTTGACCTTCGCCGTTGACGCTAGATGGCGTTAACTGAAATGGTAGCATGTTTTTGAGTTTTTTCCAAAAAAATCAAATGTAATGGTATATTTATTTTTATATATTTTAAAAGGGGATACATTTTCCTATAAAAAAAAACAAAAAAATTAATGATTTTTTTTTGTTTTTTTTTATTTATTTTTTTTTATTTTTTTTATTGGAAAATGTATCCCCTTTTAAAATATATAAAAATAAATATACCATTACATTTGACTTTTTTGGAAAAAACTCAAAAACATGCTACCATTTCAGTGAATACCTGTCTTATTTGACATGTTAGGAAAAAAAAATCAAAAAAACAAATTTGAAGAAAATCTCTCAAGGAATCCATAGCGGTACTCATTTGTATTTGTTTGTATTTGAAAATCACAAGAAAACAGCGATTTTGTGTTTTGATAGCACCGTTACGCCATCTTGTGGCGATCTTGGGAACTTCTGATATATTTCCAGCATTTTCTCTATTCCATATTACTCAGTAATTTTTTTTCCGCAAGTCTCTCGGATGCCTAATTTCTGAGATCTGGCACCTTGCCATTCTTAAATAGACACCCTGTACATACACAGGGTGCTTCATGGAAAAAACTAACCCAACTTTCTGATTATTGTCAAGCATAAGATAAGGGTAGGGTTATTTTTAATCCTCCTGTCCATGTCCAAATATATACAAGGTGAATTATGGAAGATTGGAAGAAAAGCTTGACTTTGTCATCATAATTGAAGTTATGTAGTAGTTATTTGAATCACTCGGTGTATATAAATCAACATATTAGGTGGTTTTTTGAATATGTATACAGTTACAGTGCATGCCTAGAATGTAGATTTTTTATAAATTCATATACAGAGTGTTCTGTTTACCCGGTAATGCAAATTTTGAAAATCACTCAAAATCGATATTTGTATAAAAAATGTTGAATGAAGCAATATAGCTGATTTTATCGAGCTAACCTAATGCCCTGCACTAAACTAATACCATATACACCATTGGCAGCAAAATACACATCCAATTTCGGCAGGAAAAAGATCCAATATCCGAGGCGCGAGGATTTCGCGCCAGTTCCCGTTCCACATATCACTCCCGGAGTCCCGGCCGCCTCCGGAATTAAGGTGTTCTTCCGGAGATTAGACTCGCAAGCTGTATTTTTTATTTTATTTTATTCGGAGCTATTTATCGCTCCGGGAGATCACGCTCCCCGGAAATGGGATTTTAGTTGTGTATGTCTCTAACGCCCCTAGAACGACGCTATATCATTTCGCACATGGGGGGATGTCGGAATGTGTCGCGGAACGAGCATAAGATATTTCAGTTTTATGTAATTGCTGTTGAAATCGGTAATCGGACACTTATCTTGACAAGCGGATTACGATTTCTCCTACGTTCGGATTAAAAGTCGTAATTAGGACCCGACGGACGTCGCATCATCCCCCCCTGGACTCTGGGGACGTCGTTCACTCCCACTAATTGCCATTAGAACGATCATAAAGTCAAAAGGGTTCGTTATTTTCGTCACACTGCATCATTTGGGGTGCATCATCGACGTGTCGTTTTTCTTTCTTTTTGATTTATCGTTGATTGTTTCCCACTTTTGCCCATAGCTGGTGAAATCTTCTTATATCACCAGAAATTATGCTTATTTGTTTTTTTCTTACAAAAACTGGTTTGTTGTAGTCTATAGAATAGCGAAGAAGCAGGTATATTGATTTTTCAATTTTCAGTGTGCATGGTCTGGAATGCTGATCTGAACTAGTTTGTCGACTGAAGCTTAAGGAATATTTTCAAGATTTCAGTAGAAAAATAGCCCATTTGCGATAAATCGCCAATATGACAACACTGTATCTCTGCCACAAATGACATCACAATGAGATGTGCGTTGGCATATACCTTCTATTTCTACCATGATCTCATATTATTTTGACCGTCCCGACAATGCTTGGCGAAACAACCCGAAAAATACACAGCTACCGAACGTAGCCGAACGGTCAAGTAAATTGAAAGATTGACACGCGGCTAAAATTGGATACATATTGACTTGATAAATAATTGATTGCTGATCGGCAAAATGTATATTGTCTATATTATTAACGATGTATCTTTGTTTTGTGAGGTTAGTTTGGGTTGGTTCAATTAATTATTGTATTTGGTGTACAACTTTTTGAATTTTTATGGTTATAAAAAAAAATATGGATCTGAAGTTCAATATTGTTCAGCACTTTTCCGCCCGCGGCTGAAGTCTAAAAACGTAAAAATACGCCAGAGCTACAAATTGAATTTATTTTCTCAAGATAATAATAATAATTGGCCACGAGCCGCCACTGGACAAACATTCTAAACTGCAATTGACATATGAAAACAAGCAAATAAGTTTTTTGATAAATACATATACAGGGTGTCCTATTAAAAAAAAAAAACAACATTGGTCAATATTTGAAAAACAATAATATCTGGAAAAAAACTTATTACGCCACTGGATTTTACGTAAGAAGTTTTATAAGGCCCGTGTTCACATTTCCAATAAGTAACCAAATAGCTGAGATACGAAGGGTATATACAGTGTGACCCATTTGTTTTGGGAACACCCTGATAAAAAGTATATTTCTTAACCGATTTGGTTCGTTTTTTTTTTGGATTGTAGAGCTCGAAAAATTGTATATTCTTGGCAAAAAGTGACCTTCGCCATTTTGACTTCAAGGCCTACTATGTTAGTTTTTAAGAGCAAAATTTCGGGAAACCATCTTAGCGATTTAAAAAAAAAAAAAACTGTGTGCGCCACTGGATTCAGCATCCTTTAAAACGGGTGTATACAAATTTTCAACCGAAAATATCAAGTTGAAAAAAATTAAAAATTCGCACTTTAACAATCTTTGATTCTATCAAAACAAATGATAAATGCATTTAAGTTGATGGTGGTTTGGTAGAAGTTACAAATTTTTAGTTTTATGTCATTTTTATTTGTTTTGATAGAATCAAAGATTGTTAAAGTGCGAATTTTTAATTTTTTTCAACTTGATATTTTCGGTTGAAAATTTGTATAGACCCGTTTTAAAGGATGCTGAATCCAGTGGCGCACACAGATTTTTTCTAAAAAAATCGCTAATATGGTTTCCTGAAATTTTGCTCTTAAAAACTAACATAGTAGGCCTTGAAGTCAAAATGGCGAAGGTCACTTTTTGCCAAGAATATACAATTTTTCGAGCTCTACAATCCAAAAAAAAAACGAACCAAATCGGTTAAGAAATAAACTTTTTATCAGGGTGTTCCCAAAACAAATGGGTCACACTGTATATCCAAAAATGCAACTTTTTCAAAATAATCCTGTAGTTCAAAAACTAAAAGGCCTATGACATTTTTGATTACTTATGGCATCTTTCGTTTCACAAAACAGTAGCGCAGATTCGTCAAAACCGCAAGGTTATATCTTTCGTAATAATCAAGGATGATCAAAAAAATTGTTTTTCCGCAAACTAACCCAACCTGATCCAAATCCAGATTCAATCAACTTAAGCCAAACCTTAACTAATCCAGCTTCTCCCAAACTTAACTCAAATTAAACTGAACCAATCCAACTTAACCCGATTAGACTTGAACTAAACAAAATCTTGACCAACACATTTCAAACCCATATTAAATCAACTTGCCAAAATATAAATTGTTTTATCTTATCCCAAATTAACGTAAACTACCTGAAACTAAACAAAAACTTAAAATTAAATCCAAACTAATCAGCTCAATCTAGAACCAAATTAAATTAATTGTGAAGTGATTTCACTTATCTCCAACTTATGTTAAATCAACTCAAACTAATCAAACTTGACACAATTCCACTTAAACCCTATGTTTACTAATCCAACTTAATCCGAACACAAATTAAATCAGCTGAACCAAATCTAAAGTAGTCTAACTTAACTGAAACTTACTCAATTTGACTTAAACTACACAAAAACCTAAATTAAAATTCAAACTAACCCAACTTGATCCAAAGTCAAATTAAATCAACATGACCCAAGCCAAAACTAAGTTCAACTTGTCCCAAACTAAACTTGACCTAAACTAAAACTTAACCCAACTTGACTCAAACTGAACTTGAGCCAAACAAAAACATGAACTTAACTTCAAACTAACCAAACACGTTTTAAATCCATTTTAAATGAACTTGCAAAAATCTAAAATGATTCATCTTATCCTAACTTAACCCAACCTTGACTTAACCTCTATTGAAATTGAAACTGAACAAAAACTAAAATTTATGTCCAATTTCAACTTAGATGTAGGTATGTTTAATATGTGGTAATCCAAACATAAATTAAAACTATTTGACTTAAACTCAACTTAAACTAAACAAAAAACTCCAATCCAAGTTTAAACTAACCCAACTTGATCCAAAATTAAATTACATCAACATGACCCGAACCCAATCTAAGTATAACTTAAACCAAACTGAAAACTAACTAACTAACTAAACTTAAAACTAAATCCAACTCAACTCAACTTAATCTAAACTAAAACTCGATCCAAAAGTACTTGAACTGAACTTAAACTTAAGCAAAAACTTTTAACTAACCTAAACTAGTCCAACTTCATTCGAATCAACTTGACCCAAGTTAAAAATAAGTCCAACTTGGATCAACTAAACCTGAAGCCTGAAGTTGATCCAAACTTAACTACACTTGACTCAAACTCAATTTAAACTAAAGTTAACGTTTCGGTTAAGTTGAGTTAAGTTTGTGTTAAGTTTAAAAAGAGGAACGGAAGAAGAAAGGATGAAAAGAATGTTGAGAAAAGTCAATCATATAGAAAAATTTAATAAAAACCATTGAAAAATGGGATGATGAATTTAATAATGAACAAAATAGATTTTGAAAAAATGCATGAAATAAAAAGACAAAAATGTATTTGACAAAAATAAATAATCAGGGACTGTATAAATGCCAAAAAGATCGAAATATAAAACCAAGTGAAAGTTAAATGGAAAATAGCCAAAACTTAACACAAACTTATCCAATTTGAATCAAATTCAACCCAATTAGACTTGACCTAAACAAAAACTTGAGCTAAAGTTTAAACTAATCCAACAACTTCCATATTAAATCAACTTGCCCAAATCTAAACTAATTTATCTTATATATACTCCTATACCAAACTTTTACCTCCAATTAAGTCAAACCAGACACAATTTGACTTAAACTCAACTTAAACTAAAAAAAAAAACTTACTAACTCATATTAAATCAACTTGACCCAAACCAAGTGAACTTAGCCTAAACTAAAACTGGATCCAAACTTAACCGAACTTGTCTTGAACTAAAGTTTAAGCTAACCCAATACATTCTAAACTCATATTGAATCAATTTGCCCAAATCTTAGTTTATCAAACCAGTCACAATTTTACTTAAACTCAACTAAAACTAAACAAAAACTATTAATAAAGTCGAAACTAACCCAAAATAATCTAAACCTAAATTAAATCAACTTAACCCAAATCTTGACTAATTTCACTTATCTCAAGCTTATTTCAAATTAACCTAGTCAAACTTGACTCAATTTAACCTAAACTCAACTGAAACTAGACAAATTCTTAAATCAAAGTTCAAATTAACCCAACTTGATCCAAACTTGAATTTAATCAATATGACCTAAGACCAAACTAGGTTCAACTTGTTCCAAACTTAGTTCAAATCAACTGAACTTGACCTGAACTAAAACTGGATCCAAACTCAACCGAACTTGTCTTGAACTGAAGTTTAAGCTAACCAACTTAAACTGAACAAAATCTTAAATCAAAGTTCAAATCAACCCAACTTGATCCAAACTTGAATTTAATCAATATGACCTAAGACCAAACTAAGTTCAATTTGTTCTAAACTTAACTCGAATCAACTGAACTGGCCCAAATCTTAGTTTATTTTATACCAAACTCAACATAACCCAAACCAGACACAATTTGACTTGAACTTAACAAAAACTATTAATAAAGTTCAAACTAACCCAACTAAATCCAAACCTAAATTAAGTCAACTTGACCCAAATCTTGATTTATTTCAAACTTATTTCAAATTCACCTAGTTAACCTTGACCCAATTTGACCTAAACTCAACTTAAACTGAACCAAATCTTAAATCAAAGTTCAAATTAACCCAACTTGATCAATTTGACCTAAGACCAAACTAAGTTCATTTTGTTCCAAACTTAACTTGACCCAAAACTTGACCAAAAAGTAACCGAACTTGACTCAACTTGACTTGAACTAAACCATCCTGACTTGACCCCACTTGACTTAAACTCAACTTAAACTAAAAAAAACTTACTTACCCATATTAAATCAACTTGACCCAAACCAACTGATATTGACCTAAACTAAAACTGGATCCAAACTTAACCGAACTTGTCTTGAACTAAAGTTTAAGCTATAACCCAACACATTCTAAACCCATATTGAATCAACTTGCCCAAATCTTAGTTTATCTTATACCAAACTCAGCTTAACCCAAACCAGACACAAGACTCAACTAAAACTAAACAAAAACTAACAATAAAGTCCAAACTAACCCAACTTAATCCAAACCTAAATTAAATCAACTTGACCCAAATCTTGACTAATTTCACTTATCTCAAGCTTATTTCAAATTAATCTAGTCAAACTCAACCCAATTTGACCTAAACTCAACTTAAACTGAACAAACTTAAATTTAATCAATATGACCTAAGACTAAAATAAGTTCAATTTGTTCTAACTTAACCCAAACCAAACATAATTTGACTTAAACTCAACCAAAATTAAACAAAAACTATTTATAAAGTCCAAACTAATCCAACCTAATCCAAGCCTAAATTAAATCAACTTGACCCAAATCTTGACTAATTTCACTTATCTCAAGCTTATTTCAAATTAATCTAGTCAAACTTGACCCAATTTGACCTAAACTCAACTTAAACTGAGCAAACTTAAATTTAATCAATATGACCTAAGACCAAAATAAGTTCAATTTGTTCCAACTTAACCCAAACCAGACACAATTTGACTTAAACTCAACCAAAATTAAACAAAAACTATTTATAAAGTCCAAACTAATCCAACCTAATCCAAGCCTAAATTAAATCAACTTGACCCAAATCTTGACTAATTTCACTTATCTCAAGCTTATTTCAAATTAATCTAGTCAAACTTGACCCAATTTGACCTAAACTCAACTTAAACTGAGCAAACTTAAATTTAATCAATATGACCTAAGACCAAAATAAGTTCAATTTGTTCCAACTTAACCCAAACCAGACACAATTTGACTTAAACTCAACCAAAATTAAACAAAAACTATTTATAAAGTCCAAACTAATCCAACCTAATCCAAGCCTAAATTAAATCAACTTGACCCAAATCTTGACTAATTTCACTTATCTCAAGCTTATTTCAAATTAATCTAGTCAAACTTGACCCAATTTGACCTAAACTCAACTTAAACTGAGCAAACTTAAATTTAATCAATATGACTCAAGACCAAAATAAGTTCAATTTGTTCTAACTTAACCCAAACCAGACACAATTTGACTTAAACTCAACCAAAATTAAACAAAAACTATTTATAAAGTCCAAACTAATCCAACCTAATCCAAGCCTAAATTAAATCAACTTGACCCAAATCTTGACTAATTTCACTTATCTCAAGCTTATTTCAAATTAATCTAGTCAAACTTGACCCAATTTGACCTAAACTCAACTTAAACTGAGCAAACTTAAATTTAATCAATATGACCTAAGACCAAAATAAGTTCAATTTGTTCCAACTTAACCCAAACCAGACACAATTTGACTTAAACTCAACCAAAACTAAACAAAAACTATTGATAAAGTCCAAACTGATCCAACCTAATCCAAGCCTAAATTAAATCAACTGGACCCAAATCTTGACTAATTTCACTCATCTCAAGCTTATTTCAAATTGACCTAGTTAAACTTAACGCGATTTGACCTAAACTCAACTTAAACTAAACCAAAGTTCGAATTAAGTTGATCTAAACTTAAATTTAATCAATATGACCTATAAGACCAATTTATTCCAAACTTAACTCAAATCAACTCAACTTAACCTAAAACTTGACCAAAAAGTAACCAAACTTGACTCAACTTAACCTGAACTAAACCAACTTAAACTCAATTTAAACTTAAGTTTGGAGGTTTTAGTCAAGTTGAGTCATAGTTTTGGTTCAAAAAGATGAAAAGAATGTTGATAAAAGAAAGGGTAAGTCAAAAAAATCACGAAATAATAAACAAAATACGTTTAAAGAAATTGCCTAAGATAAAAATACAAAATTAGAAACCTTTCCAATTAAAAAAAAATAGGGCAGAAAGGAAAAGAAACAATAAGAGAAAAAAAGGAAACTGAACCAACTTAAAATTAACAAAACTAGAAAAATAATAATAATAATAATAATAATATATCTTTATTAAGCATCAAGCTTCAAGGAGTACAATAAATAATAATATAATATGATAAACCTTAAAAAATATAAAAAGTATAAACATATAGTTAAATGAATAAAAAAGGACAGAGAGAAAAAAAATACCTACATGGATAAAAATATATAAGTGATTAAAAGTGAAACATGTTAGGTTGTTAGGTTGGCAGGGACTAAAAATTGATAATAATAAAGAACAAAAAATATAGAAAAAAAATTATGAAAAGGAAACTAAACCAACTTGAAATTGAAAAAAGTTGTCAAAAATCACTAAAAAAAGATTAAAAAGACAAAGGATACATTTAATAAAAATTGGCAAAAATCTGAATATAAAAAAGAATCAAGTGAAAAATCAATAAATATATCGATTTTGATGATTTTTGCGTAATTTTATAAAGAATTGTAAGGTTGTCTCTATCATTTATTATTTACAAACTGAATTACCCGATCTAAATGCAAACTGGAAACATTCCAACAAGCCTACATACCAGACAGACTTGGTCAGATTAAGCAAAACGTTTTTCCTCCTCTACAAAATGACTTCTTGGGCGAATTAAGCACATTAGCATATCCAGCAGCGCTATATCATCGCAATCCGGCTGACTTATATTTTGTTTTCGACATTCTATTTGCAATATTTAAAATATTTTACTCGATAATTACTGCTCGAGCTCGATTTCTGTTTGCAGTAATAACATCCGTACGAATGTTATTTTAATATTTATATCCGACGAGCACGCCATATCGATGTTATTTTCTCGCCATTTTCCATTGGCTGCCATTTTGAATGGGGTTTACGATGGAGCGGATTAGCGCAATTAGCCGGCCAAGACGATCCGGTTTCATCCCCTCGAGGTACTAATTAGCGGGGGGGGGGAAATAATAACAATAATAACTGGGATTACACAGATTGACTTGTTTGGCCGCGTGCTTATCAGAGTGGCGGAGGGAAAACGGAACGGTCGGAGAGCTCCGAAAATGATATAGTAGCCGAGCGTGAGAGCGTGCATTGTTTATTGACGAGCCATCACAATCCCCGAAGAGTGAAAAGTGTCAATCAAATCCGAAGCCCATGCAATCATTTTTGAGGGAGCGGAGCGTGTCTGTCAGACCGGGACTCGTCCAGGGATTTACCGTCCTGGATCTCTGGAGGTTTGACGAGTTTTTGTTGAAGTCAATTTTGTTGTTTGTAGCACTATCAGTGTGCGCAAGTCAATTAACGCGGTCAGTTTTCCGTCCGAAACTTTTTCTCATGTCACTTTGTATATTTTCTTATTGATTTCTATGGAAAAATGTCTGAAAAATCCTCTGGTGGCAAAAGTTTCTATTTTTTGTAGTTTTCGTGTATATGGATTACTGTAAATAGATAGTGCGGCTCAAAAAGCTCCCCCCCCCCTCCTCAACTGTTAAACCACTTTATGTGCAAGAATAAAGTTTGTATCCTCAATGAATGAGCATGCATTTTTCAACGTATTGAAGATTTTAAAAAAGGCAACTGGGCCAAAAATTGAAAAATTAGAACGTGACAGCGACTTCAAACTTCCAGCTGCCATTTTGACATTTTCAGCTGTCACTATACTATGTCAAAAAATGCAGAACGTGTGTCCGAAATATTGAATGGTTCAAAAGTTAAAACAGCCGCACTGTATAAATATTTATTTAACACTCTGTATATTGTTTTGTCAATTTGTATTAAGTTTCTATTGTTTGTAGTTTTTGAGTTACGATTTTTTTATTATTAATTGGTTTCATTTGCCTAGAAATATTTTCAATGCAGTTTTAAGGCAATGTTCATGAACTTCTTGCTAAATCCCTCTGTATATATTTTTTTAATTAATTTGATTTAAGCGACTTGAAATTCTTTCAGGTAATTTTTTTTTTTATGTTAAATTTTGTGGAACTGTTGTGGAAAAATGGTTGGTGAATTTTGAACAGGAATTATTCAAAACCTTTATTTTTTCAAAACTTCTCTAGCGGCTTCAAAATTCCACTTACGAAAAAATCGGTGAAATTTTGAAAATCTCATGACAAAATTTATGTTTTTTTTTTATGAAACATTTTGGGGGGCTGTTATGGACAAATGATTGGTGATAGTGGATTGGAATTGGTGGGGAAAATATCTCAAGCCTTTTTCTATTCAAGACTTTTAAAGCGGCTTGAAAGTTTCACTTAGGAAAGAAATGGTGAAATTTTTAAAACGTCTTGACAATTTTTTTATGTTAAATTTTGATGGACTGCTGTACACAAAATGATTGAAGCCATTGAATTGAGTACAGAAAATATTTCAAGCTTTCTTCTATTAGATACTTCTCGAACGGATTGAAAATTCCACTTTCGAAAAAAATGGTAATCTGATGAAAATCATTACAAAATTCAAAAAAATTTATTGAAATTTGTACTGAATATATTTCAAGCCTTTTCCTATTCAATACTTTTCAAGCGGCTTGAAAATTCCACTTACGAAAGAAACGGTGGAGTTTTGAAAATCTCGTTACAAAATCGAGAAAATTGTTTTTTTTTTAATCAAATTTTTGGGGCGCTGTTGTATAGACACATGATGAGGAGATTGAGATTTTTACAGAAAATATTTCAAGCCTTTTTCTATTCCATATTTTTCAAGCGGCTTGAAAATTCCACTTACAAATTTTTTTCTGGTAAATTTTGATGGACTGTTGTGGACAAATGGTTGGTGACAGGGGATTGAAATTTGTACATGAACTATTTCAAACCTTTTTCTATTCAAGACATTTGAAGCGGCTTGAAAATTCCACTTTCGAAAAAAATAGTGAAATTTTGAAAATGTCTTGTCAATTTTTTTATGTTTAATTTTGAGGGACTGCTGTACACAACATAATTGGATCTATAGAGGATTGAATTGAGTACAGAAAATATGTCAAGATTTTTTTTATTTAATACTTGTCGAGCGGCTTGAAAATTTCCTTTTCGAAAGAAATGGTAAAATGGTGAAAATCGTTACAAAATTCAAAAAAAATTGATTGAAATTTGTACTGAATATATTTCAAGCCTTTTTTTATTCAATACTTTTCAAGCGGCTTGAAAATTCCACTTACGAAGGAAACGGTGAAATTTTGAATATCTCGTGACAAAATTTACGATTTTTTTTTATGAAACATTTTGGGGGGCTGTTATGGACAAATGATTGGTGATAGTGGATTGGAATTGGTGGGGAAAATATCTCAAGCCTTTTTCTATTCAAGACTTTTAAAGCGGCTTGAAAGTTTCACTTAGGAAAGAAATGGTGAAATTTTGAAAATGTCTTGTCAATTTTTTTATGTTAAATTTTGAGGGACTGCTGTACACAAAATGATTGAAGCCAGGGGATTGAAATGAGTACAGAAAATATTTCAAGCTTTCTTCTATTAGATACTTCTCGAACGGCTTGAAAATTCCACTTTCGAAAAAAATGGTAATCTGATGAAAATCATTACAAAATTCAAAAAAATTGATTGAAATTTGTACTGAATATATTTCAAGCCTTTTTCTATTCAATACTTTTCAAGCGGCTTCAAAATTCCACTTTCGAAAGAAACGGTGGAATTTTGAAAATCTCGTGACAAAATTTAGGAAATTGATTTTTTTTTTATACATAGGGGGTGTTGTGGACAAATGAAGAGGGGATTGAAATTTGTACAGAAAAGATTTCAAGCTTTTTTCTATTCAATACTTTATTGAAAATTCCACTTTCGAAAGAAATGAAAATGGTAAAAATCATTACAAAATTCAAAAAAAATGATTGAAATTTGTACTGAATATATTTCAAGCCTTTTTCTATCCAATACGTTTCAAGCGGCTTGAAAATTCCACTTACGAAAGAAACGGTGGAGTTTTGAAAATCTCGTTACAAAATTGAGGAAATTGTTTTTT
The DNA here is from genome assembly GCA_958502075.1 of Orchestes rusci. Classification (NCBI taxonomy): domain Eukaryota; kingdom Metazoa; phylum Arthropoda; class Insecta; order Coleoptera; family Curculionidae; genus Orchestes; species Orchestes rusci. Next base: position 20,661,763 of record OY293313.1, on the reverse strand, counting down.
TTTATGAAATTTTTGGGGCGCTGTTGCGGACACATGAGGGGATTGAAATTTTTACAGAAAATATTTCAAGCCTTTTTCTATTCCATACTTTTCAAGCGGCTTGAAAATTCCACACAAATTTTTTTCTGTTAAACTTAGATGGACTGTTGTGGACAAATGGTTGGTGACAGGGGATTGAAATTTGTACATGAACTATTTCAAGCCTTTTTCTATTCAACACATTTGAAGCTGCTTGAAAATTCCACTTTCGAAAAAAATGGTGAAATTTTGAAAATGTCTTTTCAATTTTTTTATGTTTGATTTTCAGGAAATGCTGTTCACAGTGTTTACAAAATGTTTGGAGCTTTAGGGGATTGAAATGAGTAGAGAAAATATTTCAAGCTTTCTTCTATTCAATACTTCACAAGCGGCTTGAAAATTCCATTTTTGAAAGGAATGGTAAAATGGTGAAAATCATTACAAAATTCAAAAAAATTGATTGAAATTTGTACTGAATATATTTCAAGCCTTTTCCTATTCAATACCTTTCAAGCGGCTTGAAAATTCCACTTACGAAAGAAACGGTGGAGTTTTGAAAATCTCGTTACAAAATTGAGGAAATTGTTTTTTTTTTATGAAATTTTTGGGGTGCTGTTGTGGACACATGATGAGGAGATTGAAATTTTTACAGAAAATATTTCAAGCCTTTTTCTATTCAACACATTTGAAGCTGCTTGAAAATTCCACTTTCGAAAAAAATGGTGAAATTTTGAAAATGTCTTTTCAATTTTTTTATGTTTGATTTTCAGGAAATGCTGTTCACAAAATGTTTGTAGCTTTAGGGGATTGAAATGAGTACAGAAAATATTTCAAGCTTTCTTCTATTCAATACTTCACAAGCGGCTTGAAAATTCCATTTTCGAAAGGAATGGTAATCTGATGAAAATCATTACAAAATTCAAAAAAATTTATTGAAATTTGTATACTGAATATATTTAAAGCCTTTTTCTATTCAATACTTTTCAAGCGGCTTGAAAATTCCACTTACAAACTTTTTTTCTGGTAAATTTTGATGGACTGTTGTGGACAAATGGTTGGTGACAGGGGATTGAAATTTGTACAAAAACTATTTCAAGCCTTTTTCTATTCAAGACATCTGAAGCGGCTTGAAAATTCCACTTTCGAAAAAAAAATGGTGAAATTTTGAAAATGTCTTGTCAATTTTTTTTATGTTTAATTCTTAGGGACTGCTGTTCAAAAAATGATTGGAGCTATAGGGGATTAAAATGAGTATACAGAAAATATTTCAAGCTTTCTTCTATTCAATACTTCTCGAACGGCTTGAAAATTCCACTTACGAAAGAAACGGTGAAATTTTGAAAATCTCGTTACCAAATTGAGGAAATTGTTTTTTTTATGAAATTTTTGGGTCGTTGTGATGAGGAAATTGAAATTTTTACAGAAAATATTTCAAGCCTTTTTCTATTTCATATTTTTCAAGCGGCTTGAAATTTCCATTCACAATTTTTTTTTCTGTTTAATTTTGATGGACTGTTGTGAACAAATGGTTGGTGACAGGGGACCGAAACTTGTACAGAAGATATTTCAAGCTTTTTTTTATTCAAGACATTCAAGCGGCTTGCAAATTCCACTTTCAAAAAAAATGGTGAAATTTTGAAAATGTCTTGTCAATTTTTTTTATGTTTAATTTTTAGGAACTGCTATTCACAAAATGTTTGGAGCTTTAGGGGATTGAAATGAGTACAGAAAATATTTCAAGCTTTCTTCTATTCAATACTTCACAAGCGGCTTGAAAATTCCATTTTCGAAAGAAATGGTAAAATGGTGAAAATCATTACAAAATTCAAAAAAAATGATTGAAATTTGTACTGAATATATTTCAAGCCTTTTTCTATTCAATACTTTTCAAGCGGCTTGAAAATTCCACTTACGAAAGAAACGGTGGAGTTTTGAAAATCTCGTTACAAAATTGAGGAAATTGTTTTTTTTATGAAATTTTTGGGGCGCTGTTGTGGACACATGATGAGAGGATTGAAATTTTTACAGAAAATATTTCAAGCCTTTTTCTATTCCATACTTTTCAAGCGGCTTGAAAATTCCACTTACAATTTTTTTTCTGGTAAATTTTGATGGACTGTTGTGGACAAATGGTTGGTGACAGAGGATTGAAATTTGTACAAAAACTATTTCAACCCTTTTTCTATTCAAGACATTTGAAGCGGCTTGAAAATTCCACTTTCGAAAAAAATGGTGAAATTTTGAAAATGTCTTGTCAATTTTTTTTATGTTTAATTTTTAGGGACTGCTGTTCAAAAAATGATTGGAGCTATAGGGGATTAAAATGAGTATACAGAAAATATTTCAAGCTTTCTTCTATTCAATACTTCACAAGCGGCTTGAAAATTCCATTTTCGAAAGAAATGGTAAAATGGTGAAAATCATTACAAAATTCAAAAAAATTGATTGAAATTTGTACTGAATATATTTCAAGCCTTTTCCTATCCAATACGTTTCAAGCGGCTTGAAAATTCCACTTACGAAAGAAACGGTGGAGTTTTGAAAATCTCGTTATAAAATTGAGGAAATTGTTTTTTTTATGAAATTTTTGGGGCGCTGCTGTCGACACATGATGAGGGGATTGAAATTTTTACAGAAAATATTTCAAGCCTTTTTCTATTCCATACTTTTCAAGCGGCTTGAAAATTCCACTTACAATTTTTTTTCTGTTAAACTTAGATGGACTGTTGTGAACAAATGGTTGGTGACAGGGGATCGAAATTTGTAGAGAAAATATCTCAAGCCTTTTTCTTATCAATACTTTTCAAGCGACTTGAAAATTCCACTTAGGTAAGAAATGTTGACATTTTGAAAAATGTCTCCGTCTATTTTTTGTAGTTTTCGAGTTACGAATTTTTGTATGGATTCGTGTATTCTGTCTACAAAACATTGTCCTCGATCACTCTGTATATTTTTTGACTAAAGTCAATATAAATTATTGTTAGCACGTTCCATATATAACATCATGACCGAAGTGCGTTCAGATTTTCCATCCACAATGCCAATCTAAACAAAGCCGCATTTTTCCACTAATCCCCAGCCTCGTAATAATTGTCCGCACCATCGACAAAAGCGGATTTCACACACGAACACCCCGCACCCCCGTTTGGCGCAGGGTGAGCCGCACCCCCTTTGCTCTTTTTAACAACTGAATCGCCAATTATTGTTATTATATTCATTACATCGAGTTGGAGGGGTGCGTTTTTGTAGCCAATTTTATCACTTCTTGTCTTTGGGCCGACTTCGCACCCCATGCCAGGGGGTTGATTGACAGGCTGGCCGCATAAGCGATCTGCAGATGTTTGCCTGTCTATTCACAGATCGGTTATGAATAAATGCATTTGGGAAAAGCCAGTTTGTTTTTTCGGGTGGCTTTTGTTAATGTGTTTGCTTTGGGGGATGATGGGGGTTGCAATTATTGTGGATTGATTTGTTGAGTGCTCGGTTGATGGGTTTATTGATGAAATATGCACCCCCTTAGATTAATCATCCTCTTCAAGATTGTATTTTCAATTTACACTCCAGCACCAACAAAAATATATCACAGTCAATTATCAATGAGTTGTTCCCTCCAAAAATGAGTCCTCCATCAAAAGCCAATAAGCTAACAGCTTCCCGACGGCGGCCCAACAAATGTTTCTGCAAATAATTAGAAAACAATTACCGGTTCCCGCGGGAACCGGATTCATCAATCAAACGCGTGCCTCGTTGAATCTCTGGAGATTACCACCAGTTTTCCGGGACTCCGACTCTACCTCATATAGTTATAACTGTAGCCCCCACGTCCCCAGATGCCATCCCACTTTTTCACTGTCTGAATAGGGGATAAGTCGTGAGAATTGGGACTTTTCTGTTCTATGCTGATGCTGGTGTTCATTGGAAAATAATTTAAATCATATTATATACTTTAAACAAGCAAAGCCTACGAAAGGTGATGATAAAATGCAACAAACTAAATCCATCGTCTTCCTTCTTCGTCGCACATTTTGAGGGATTGTCGAGTAATGTCCAGTCAGCTGATGCTGATAGATTTCTATTGATTTTATTTTGAGGGCGGATTGTTTACATAACATCGGTAATTGGTCGCGATTTTTTTTTTTTTAAATGTAGGATCGTTGTGTTGTGGGTGAAATTTTGAATTTTATGTATAGATGAGTTTTTAAAAAATTGCCAAGTCTTTATACTGTTGCTTTTTACTTTTTTGCGCTCAGTACGATTTATTTCAATTATGTTTTTGGTTAGAGGTTGGGTGGTTGTTGATTTTTGTATGGATAGATTTTCTCCTGCAAATTTCAAGTGTCCAACTAAAAAGGCAAGGTAAATTTGAAACACGATTCCGGATTTTCTGAATGAGGTACAAATTTTTGATTTTTTTTTATGGATCAATTATGGATTAGAGAACGTCTCCTGCAAATTTCGATTTTCCCGATGTCTTTGTCCCCAGCTTTGTTCACTTTTTATAGTACCTACGGTCTGCTGTCAATGACGTTTGATCGATTTTGTCAAAAACACGAAGATTTCGGAGTGGAACCAAAAGAATACGGTCTGCTGTGAATGACGTTTAATCGATTTTGTTAAGAACACAAAGATTTCGGAATAAAGTCAAAAGAATACGGTCTGATAGATGAGATTTCCTCGATTTTGTTAAAAACACGAAGAGTTCGGAGTGGAACCAAAAGAATACGATCTGCTGTCAATGACGTTTGATGGATTTTGTTAAAAACACGAAGATTTCGAAGTAAAGCCAAAAGAATACGGTCTGTTGTCAATGACGTTTTATCGATTTTGTTAAGAACACAAAGATTTCGGAGTAAAGTCAAAAGAATACGGTCTGATAGATGAGATTTTCTCGATTTTGTTAAAAACACGAAGATTTCGTAGTAAAGTCAAAAAAATACGGTCTGCTGTCAATGAGATTTCCTCGATTTTGTTGAGAACACGCAGAGTTTGGAGTGGAACCAAAAGAATACGGTCTGCTGTCAAAGACGTTTAATCGATTTTGTTAAAAACACGAAGATTTCGAAGTAAAGTCAAAAAAATACGGTCTGCTGTCAATGAGATTTCCTCGATTTTGTTGAACACGCAGAGTTTGGAGTGGAACCAAAAGAATGCGGTCTGCTGTCAATGACGTTTAATCGATTTTGTTAAAAACACGAAGATTTCGGAGTAAAGTCAAAAAAATACGGTCTGCTGTCAATGAGATTTCCTCGATTTTGTTGAGAACACGCAGAGTTTGGAGTGGGACCAAAAGAATGCGGTCTGCTGTCAATGACGTTTAATCGATTTTGTTAAAAACACGAAGATTTCGGAGTGGAACCAAAAGAATACGGTCTGCTGTCAAAGACGTTTAATCGATTTTGTTAAAAACACGAAGATTTCGAAGTAAAGCCAAAAGAATACGGTCTGTTGTCAATAAGATTTCCTCGATTTTGTTGAGAACACGCAGAGTTTGGAGTGGAACCAAAAGAATACGGTCTGCTGTCAAAGACGTTTAATCGATTTTGTTAAAAACACGAAGATTTCGAAGTAAAGTCAAAAAAATACGGTCTGCTGTCAATGAGATTTCCTCGATTTTGTTGAACACGCAGAGTTTGGAGTGGAACCAAAAGAATGCGGTCTGCTGTCAATGACGTTTAATCGATTTTGTTAAAAACACGAAGATTTCGGAGTAAAGTCAAAAAAATACGGTCTGCTGTCAATGAGATTTCCTCGATTTTGTTGAGAACACGCAGAGTTTGGAGTGGGACCAAAAGAATGCGGTCTGCTGTCAATGACGTTTAATCGATTTTGTTAAAAACACGAAGATTTCGGAGTGGAACCAAAAGAATACGGTCTGCTGTCAAAGACGTTTAATCGATTTTGTTAAAAACACGAAGATTTCGAAGTAAAGCCAAAAGAATACGGTCTGTTGTCAATAAGATTTCCTCGATTTTGTTGAGAACACGCAGAGTTTGGAGTGGAACCAAAAGAATACGGTCTGCTGTCAAAGACGTTTAATCGATTTTGTTAAAAACACGAAGATTTCGAAGTAAAGTCAAAAAAATACGGTCTGCTGTCAATGAGATTTCCTCGATTTTGTTGAGAACACGCAGAGTTTGGAGTGGAACCAAAAGAATGCGGTCTGCTGTCAATGACGTTTAATCGATTTTGTTAAAAACACGAAGATTTCGGAGCGGAACCAAAAGAATACGGTCTGCTGTCAAAGACGTTTAATCGATTTTGTAAAAAACACGAAGATTTCGAAGTAAAGCCAAAAGAATACGGTCTGTTGTCAATGAGATTTCCTCAATTTTGTTGAAAACACAAAGAGTTTGGAGTGGAACCAGAAGAATACGGTCTGCTGTCAATGACGTTTAATCGATTTTGTTAAAAACACGAAGATTTCGGAGTGGAACCAAAAGAATACGGTCTGCTGTCAAAGACGTTTAATCGATTTTGTAAAAAACACGAAGATTTCGAAGTAAAGCCAAAAGAATACGGTCTGTTGTCAATGAGATTTCCTCAATTTTGTTGAAAACACAAAGAGTTTGGAGTGGAACCAGAAGAATACGGTCTGCTGTCAATGACGTTTAATCGATTTTGTTAAAAACACGAAGATTTCGGAGTGGAACCAAAAGAATACGGTCTGCTGTCAATGACGTTTAATCGATTTTGTTAAAAACACGAAGATTTCGGAGTGGAACCAAAAGAATACGGTCTGCTGTCAAAGACGTTTAATCGATTTTGTAAAAAACACGAAGATTTCGAAGTAAAGCCAAAAGAATACGGTCTGTTGTCAATGAGATTTCCTCAATTTTGTTGAGAACACAAAGAGTTTGGAGTGGAACCAGAAGAATACGGTCTGCTGTCAAAGACGTTTAATCGATTTTGTAAAAAACACGAAGATTTCGAAGTAAAGCCAAAAGAATACGGTCTGTTGTCAATGAGATTTCCTCGATTTTGTTGAAAACACAAAGAGTTTGGAGTGGAACCAGAAGAATACGGTCTGCTGTCAATGACGTTTAATCGATTTTGTCAAAACCACGAAGATTTCGGAGTGGAACCAAAAGAATACGGTCTGCTGTCAAATACATTTGATCGATTTTGTTAAAAACACGAAGATTTCGAAGTAAAGCCAAAAGGATACGGTCTGTTGTCGAAATACGAAGAGTTCGGTGTGGAACCAAAAGAATACTGTCTATTAAATACTTATTTTATCGATATTGTTGAAAAACATCTATGAAAAAGTCAAAAATCTGTAGGTACTGCATTCAGACTTTCCAGACTCGCGTTCCAAATTAACTGTGACATTCTAGTTGAAAATCATACTCAATGCTATAAAAACTAGACTAAACTATTTGGAAAGATGAAATTTCCAAAAAACGTTCATCAATCCATATATAATTAATCTATAAAAAAAATAAAAAATACGTATACCTCATCCAGAATTTCCAGAACTGGGTTCCTTACCTTACTATTTCAATTGAACATAAAACTGAATAGGTATTCTTTTGGTTCCACTCCGAAATCTTCGTGTTTTTGACAAAATCGATTAAACGTCATTCACAGCAGACCGTATTCTTTTGGTTCCACTCCGAAATCTTCGTGTTTTTGACAAAATCGATCAAACGTCATTGACAGCAGACCGTATTCTTTTGGTTCCACTCCGAAATCTTCGTGTTTTTGACAAAATCGATTAAACATCATTGACAGCAGACCGTATTCCTTTGGCTTTACTTCGAAATCTTCGTATTTTAACAAAATCGATTAAACGTCATTGACAGCAGACCGTATTCTTTTGGTTCTACCCCGAACTTTTTTTGTTTTTAACGAAATCGATAAAATATAAAAACAAATCAATAAAATCTCCTTGGTATCAGACCATATTCTCTTGGTATTACTCCGAACTACCTATTATGAGGATTTTTTTTCCGAAAGCTCCAGATCATATTATCATTGTCGAGATACAGCCGTACATTCTATATCAAAGGAAAGATAAAGAACAAATTCACATAGAAACAGAAACATTTTCCAAATTCTCAAACCGATCTAATAAAGCCGAACTTCGACAAGATCTTCACTCTCTGGAACTCATCGCAGCAGGAATAAATCCTTGCCATTTAATGAAAATTTAGAAGATATTGACAAGCTAACTTTACTTTCAAAAGCCTAGCTATCTTCTAAAGATCTACATATAGAAGAAATTGACATGAAGAGGAAAGTCCGGGACCGGTGAGAATCTTCAATTTACCGATGAACCGATCAATTGACAACATTAATCAACCCTTGCAATCTTCTGGAGATTTTGAAGAAATTGTGGAAGCCGAAGCAGACATTGTCAGTTTGTCTTAAAACATCTATAGTATTAGAGGAAGCGAAACTACTCATTCAACAGAAGAAGAAACTTCACCTGGTGAAGACAGGAATCACAACGGAGGTCAAACAAGAGTTTACACTATCAGGTAGGAAAGAAGAAAGTGGTATAGCAGACTGAATTTCTTCTGAAACTAGAGAGTGGGTGATGGCGTGATGGGAACATCCCATTCCACTTTTGCACCATCCACAGCAACTGGCAAAGAATTTGAAGAGTCAGAAGAAGTGGTCAAAGAAGATACAGAAGGAGGGAGAAGGAAGTGCTGAAATATCTCCTTCTTCCAAGATAAAAGAGTGGGGGAAGGAAAAACTAAAAATATCCCTTGAAAAAGACATCTCATGAAACATCCAAAGCAATTGAATAGGAATCTGACCCATAGATGGGGATCTGCTGGAGAAACAGGAATTACTCAAGCAGCGTCCTCTGTGGTGCATGGTACAGGGAAAGGATCTGAAGATAAAATCACTTCCATAGCAACAGGTAGAGGCTCAGAAGAATCATCTTTGTCTTCCGAGAAGGCCACATTATTTGAGGAAATTGCCAAAAAAGGCCCCACAATAAAAAACCAAATTGAAGAAACAGAAAAAGCATCTGGACATGGAACTGGAGGAGCAGGAGAAGAAAAAAGGTCTAGTGCAGTTACAGGTGAAACCTCACAATAGCATCGAGCCAAGGAAAAACACTTCTCCAATAGGGCTTACAGCCCAGAAAAATAGTATATTCTAGATGCAGCAAGAGCAGTGTTGCCAAAGAAACATGGATCCTGGACACCCTCCAAAAAAAATTCCTGCCAGTCAACCTATATTTAATTGCAAAGCTCATATTTATAACCAACCAAAAAAGCAATACCAGGACAGGAATCCACCTTGATCCCTGCACACTCATTACTATGCATAAGCAGGGCAATTACCAGCCCCAACAAACGGGCGTCCAAGTATGAAATATAATAATGAAAGGCAACGACTACAACATGTCTGGTCGGGCGGCTTGTAAAAAATTTTATGAGCTCGTTAAATTTCCACGCATCTGATTGGTTTTTGCCCAGCGAACAACACTGGTAGCCCCGGGACAAGATATGGTGGCTGCATGTCCAATTTTGGTTGCAACTCAAGCTCCGCATTGAGCATCAGGGTTAGAAGTGTTGGTGTCCTTTGTGGACAGTTGTTTTGATGGTGGACGGACAGCGGGAGTAATTTAGTTGAAGCTATAAAAACGACATAAAAACGAAATCAATGGGTATTAAAAATTAGGTTAATAAAATGCAAGATGGTGAAGGTTGTGTTATAGCGATTTTGATGGGCTGTTAAATTGTGTTTTGACTGGAGTGGAATTATTATTACATTATTGACGTGTGTTGCTACATTTAAGGAGAAATCAACTGATTACAATAGTCTGCAGCTTCAACAGATTTGTTTCCTTCAATGGTAGGATCTTTTTGGAAAAATATCCTCAGAGAGTATAACCAAAAGAATACGGTCTGCTACCAGTGAGGTTTCATCGATTTTATCAAGTACACTAAGAGTCCGTGGTGCAACCAAAAGAATACGGTCTGTTGTCAATACGATTTTGTTGATGGTTTTGTATATTGTATCGATTTTGTTAAAAAGTTCGGAGTAGAACCAAGAGAATACGGTCTACTGTCAATGAGATTTCATCGATTGTTTTATATATTTCATCAAATTTGCTAAAAACACGAATAGTTTGTAGTAGAACCAAAAGAATACGGTCTGCTGTCAATGAACTTTTGTCGATTGTTTTGTATATCTTATCGTTTCTGTTGAGAAACACTATGAGTTCGTAGTGGAACCAAAAGAATACGGTCTACTGACAATACGATCTTGTTGATGGTTGTGTATATTGTATCTATTTTGTTAAAAACACGTAGAGTTTGGAGTAGAGCCAAGAGAATACGGTCTGCTGTTCTGTATATTTGATCGATTTATCTTAAAACACGAAGAGTTCGGAGTAGAACCAAAAGAATACGGTCTGCTGTCGATTGCTTTGAATATTTCATGAATTTTGTTGGAAAAAAAACAAGAATTTGGAGTAGAACTAAAAGAATACATTTCGTCGATGTTTTTGTATCTTTAATCGCATTTGTTTAAAACATGGAGAGTTCGAACCAAAAGAATACGCTCTGCTGTCAATGAGATTTCGTCGATTGTTTTGTATATTTTATCGATCTTGTCAAAAACACGAAGAGCTCGGAGTAGAACCAAAAGAACACGGTCTGCTGTCAGTGAAATTTGTATATTTTAGCGATAGCCATCATCCACAGCTGATGCAGAAAACTCTTTCCAATAAAAGTTGCCCCAAAACAAACCCATCTAATCATTTGCGCATGGTCGGACGTTACAGGTTGATCCCAAAGTGACATCAACGTACCTAGCGAATTTAATTTGCATGGTAAAGCGCCGCATTTACGACCCATCAAAATAGTCATAAACCATAAACTGAATCGTCTTAAGGCCGTTTTATTGAATTAATTCGCAATTCGAACTCAATTTTCATTGACAATTTTCGTTTTATGTTTCATAAAAGTGACGCTTTTTATTGGTTGCTAAAAGTGTGGCTGGCTAGCTGGCGCATTCGCCCAAGACGATAAAATCTCCATGAATTTACAGCAAAATAATTCGAAATTTTCCAGTGTGTCCATTTGAACTCAATATTATTCGATTGAAGAATCTCAAACCAAATTTTTATTCCTTATATTATATTATCATCTATATTATGTAGGTATTTCTTATTTTTCATTTGTTAATGCATATTTAGCTTCATTTTTTTTATTTATTTAAAGTCGTTTTTTTTTAATCGTCAATATACAGGGTGATTCATGATCCAATACTTCAGGTACGTATTCAGGGCCCAAAAATAAAAAAGTTTATATAGATATGGGTCCGCAACGGCTTCGCGTTTTCGAAATAAATGGTGTTGAAGTTTTAATTTAATTTTCCAATTTTTTTAAATAAAATCCACCATAAATTGAATATTGAAGGTAAAATTGGTATCCGGGGGTTTTTTGGTATGACTTAGTATGGATGTCTTTTCCACTTTTTGGTTCGGACCCATATTTATATACATTTAATGTTTATTTTTGGGCCCTGAATACGTACCTGAAGTATTGAAATCTCCTCCTGAATCACCCCGTATACTTTTTTTCTTTGTTATAGAATTTATAACAACATTTGTCAGATACATTTTGCTGAATTTCACAATATGTGAGTGAATGTGATGATAGGAACCAAAACAATGCACAGATAAATAAGAAACAAGACAAACAAACAGAAACAACACACATGAGAAAATCCAACAAAACAAACAAAACATCGAAATAAACATGAATAAATGTTGATAAAACTCTGCTTATACGATAATTCGCATGAATAGTTTTTTTTTCAGCGTCAAACTGGACTACACGTGATCAGAGAAAGCGGAACGATTGAAAAGACCACGTGCAGACTGTTCAACCGTTCTGCTCTGTCTGATCACCTGTAGTTTTTTGACAATCAATTTTGAATAAATAATACAAAAAATGATGAGCAAAAAATTTCATTCAGTTTCTAGTACTGACCTCATATGAATAATGAAAAGAAAAGAGTTGAAATAATGCAAATATAAACAATTCACATATAAATTAAAAAACCATATACACATCAAGAAAAATCAACAAACTTATTAAAAAAACACAATGAAGATTAATAAACGTTGATAAATTTTCCTCAATGCGATTCACAATTAATTAACAAATGAACTGATGAAAAAGATGAACAACCCAAAACAATACGCATAATAAAAATTAACAAACGAAACAAAATACACAAATAAACATAAATAAACGTTGATAAAACATCTCTAAAACAAAACAAGAGAGATTTAGAAACAAGAAAAACAATTAGAAACAAAACGCATGACAACAACTTAAAAACGTCACAAAAATCCAAAATAAAATTGAATAAACGTCGATAAAACATCCTTAAAGCGACAATTTTCTCTAAAATAAACAAAAAATTAAATAAATAATTCACAGTTTACACAGCATATCAAACAGTAATGAACTGAGAGTCGCAAAAATGCAAATCCAAACAATTAACAAAGAGATTGAGAAATAAGATAAAAAATCAGAAACAAAACGCATAAGAAAATCTAACAAAATCACTAACAATTCAAAATAAAGCTAAAAAAACTTTACAAAAAAAAATATACATCATGTTAAATACAAAATGGTGAAAATATACGTAACCATTAAATAGAATATGTATATAACCATTGATAAAGCTTCTTTCAAGTGACAATTTTGATTTTTTGTCATGATAAATAAATGAATAAAATTTAAAAGCAAAGAAATTGAGAAGAAATAAAAAGCATGACAAATCAACATTAAAAAAAATACCCAAATTATGAATAAACGTTGAGAAAAGTTTCCTAAAGCGACAACTTTCATTTAGTTTTTTTTGAGTAAATAAATGCAATCAGAAACAAAACGCATAAGAAAATCTAACAAACAATAGAAAAATTACAAAAAAAAATAAATAGATGTTGATAAAACAATCGTTTTCTAAAATGAAATAAATATAAATGAGTTAATGTTTAAACAATTTCTTTAGCTTATTATAAACAATGATGATGCTGCTATAATGCGAATCTAAAAAATGTACAAATAAATAAAGAAATTTGGTAAAACAAACAAAACAAAAATCCCAAGTAAATAAAATAAACGTTGACAAAACTTTCGTAGACCGACAATTTAGAATTAAAAAACAACAAAGGAAATATAAAAATGAAGAAATTGACAAATAAGAGAATCAATCAGAAACAAAACGTAGAAGAAAAAGTAACAAACTTCAAATGATGATCAATAAACGTAAAAAAAAAAGTTCCTTAAATTAACAATTATTTTCAACTAGGTTTGTTTTTTTTTTAAATAAATGAGCAAATTATTCACACAATAATAAATAATAGGTTGAAATAACGCAAATCCAATAATTAGAAAAAAGACAATCAATCAGAAACAAAACGCTTAAAAAAACTAACCAAATCATTAAAAAATAATACAAGTAATCAGAAACAAGAAACGACATAAAAATCCAAAATAAATTTGAATAAACGTTGATAAAACCCCTTCTTGAAGAAATCAAAAAAACACAATCTAAACAATGAAATAAAGATAAATAAACATTGATAAAACCTTACTAAAGCGACAATTTGCACAGAGTATTTTTCAAAATGAAAAGAATTAATAAAACAATCATTATTACTCATACACAGTCTCAATAAAGTAATATACAAACACTGAGTCGAGAGATTAAATAACGCAGATTTAAACAATTTACAAAGAGATTGAGGAATCAGACAAGACACGCATAATAGATTAACACATTCAAAAAACATCCAAAATAAGATGAATAAAGTTTGATAAAACGACAATTTAAAAGTTAAGTGAAGAAAATAATACAAAGAAATTGAGAAATAAGACAAACAATCAGAAACAATACGCATGAGAAAACCTAACAAACTCACCAAAAACTCAAAATAAACGTTGATAAAACATTGCAAAATCAATAATCTCCTTGAAAAGTAGTAGATTATAAAAAATAAAACCAAAACCAAAGTAGAAAAATGAAAAAGAAGACCACTTTTGTATTTTTGCTGCAAACCAACCCTTTTACCCCCTCAGGCGATCTCATCCATTCGATCAATTAAAATGCAAATATTAATTACCTGCGTCTCGATTATAGCGGCTCGAACGGAACGAGCCATCCATTAAAATGCATACAAAAGTTCTTGGTTGTATTATTAAGATGATACGCTGGCCCTGGGCCATCGCAGAGGGCAAGGGGGGAGTGTGCGCTCACTCTTAATTGCCGATCACCGATTTGCCCGGCCAATTTACAGCTCCCAGAATGCCGGAGTAATTAAATACGTATATGGTTAACATAAATTTATCGCACCGGCATCGTTACCGATAATTAGTTCTTTGGTATGGGTTGCGCGATGAAATTGCCGGGGTTGAACATGATTGAGGGTATTCACTTTGGCCTTTTCAAGTAAGCACATCAACCCTTGCCTTGAATTGACAGGGGCGGCTCGTCAATAAGTACGCTCGTGCAAGCGAAAACAAAAAATAAATAAAAACGAGATTAAAAAAAATAATAATAACGGCGCCTCTACCAATCTTTTTTTCAGTCGCATAGTCACAGTCAGTCTGTCCCAGCCTATGTGTGTATTCGTTCGGCGCTCCAGTCAAATGCGAAATGAAAGATCTGGCAACATTGACTAGCGTTATCTGGTCCGCTTTCGTCACAAGAACATACCGTATGAGTGTGTATCGTGGGCATTAGCATGTTGCTGTGGTTTTTTCAAGGTAAGGGCACGTAAATTTCCTATCAAGGTAGAGGCACGTGTCATTTCTGTATCCACATTTTGTACACTGCGCATGCTCTGTATAGCGGAAAACAATGAAAACGTTGAAATCAACAAGACTGCTCCCCAATTTTCGATAAAATCTACAATTTTTGATTTTTCAACATTTTCCTTAATTCTTCAAAGCAGCATCACTTGACCAATTTTGATAAAATGTGCGTCATTTTTCAGGGAATCTGCAATTTTTTTTTTCATAAATGTTTGATATTTTTTTATCTTCACCTACTAATTTCCACAATATTCAATTTTATCAATATTTTTTTAAACAGAATAACAAATCGAACATTTTGATATCCATCACGGATTTGACTACTTTCATCACGGATTTGACTATACTTTCGTCACGGATTTTACTAGTTGATAAATTAATTATATCACGGATTTGGCTACTCCATGATGGATTTGATAGTTTCATAGATCTGACTATCTCACGGATTCGAATATGTTTCTAATTTGATTTCATCACAGAAATGATGACTACTTTTGTCATGAATTTTACTATTGTTTTATTATATCACAGACATAATGATTTGATAACTTCACAGAATTGAATACTTTACAGATTTGACTACAGGGATTTTGATTTTACTATTTCGCGGATTTGACTTTTTCTCGGATTCAAATTCATCACGGATTCGACTATTTTCTTCACGAATTTGAATATTTGACGGATTTGATTCCATCACGAATTCGACTACTCTCGACACGGATTTGACAATTCCATGGAATCCACTATTTCACGGATTTAATACCAACACGAATTTGACTATTTTATGGATTTAAGTATCACTTCATGGATTTCGATCTCACTATTTCACGGATTTGACTATTTATCGGATTTAAGTTCATCACGATTTTCACGGATTTAATTTTATCCGGTATAACCACCATCGACACAGATTTGACTATTTCATGGATTCGACTTCTTCATTGATTTAATTATCACTTCAATGATTTTGATTTTTTTCCCATGGGTTTGACTATTTCGCAGATTTAAATTCATCACTCGATTACTTTTTTCACGGATTTGATTTCATCCCGAATTTGACCACCATCGACACAGATTTGATAATTTCATGAATTTTTATCTCACTAATTCACGGATTTGACTATTTCTCAGATTTAAATTCATCACGTACTTTATTCACGGACTTAATTCCATCACAAATTTGACAAACATCGACACGGATTTGACAATTTGACGGAATCCACTATTTCACGGATCTAATACCATTACGAATTTGACTGTTTCACGGATTCGACTTCTTCGTGGATTTAATCATTACTTCATGGATTTTGATCATAGTATAGTATTCCACGGATTTGACTATTTCCCGTATTTAAATTCATCACGAATTCGATGACTTTCTTCACGGATTTAATTCCATCACGAATTCCAGCACCATCGACATGGATTTGACAATTTCATGGAATCCACTATTTCACGGATCTAATACCATCACGAATTTGACTGTTTCATGGATTCGACTTCTTCGTGGATTTAATCATCACTTCATGGATTTTGATCATAGTATAGTATTCCACGGATTTGACTATTTCCCGTATTTAAATTCATCACGAATTCGATGACTTTCTTCACGGATCTAATTCCATCACGAATTCCAGCACCATCGACATGGATTTGACAATTTCATGGAATCCACTATTTCACGGATCTAATACCATCACGAATTTGACTGTTTCATGGATTCGACTTCTTCGTGGATTTAATCATCACTTCATGGATTTTGATCATAGTATAGTATTCTACGGATTTGACTATTTCCCGTATTTAAATTCATCACAAATTCGATGACTTTCTTCACGGATTTAATTCCATCACGAATTCCAGCACCATCGACACGGATTTGACAATTTCATGGAATCCACTATTTCACGGATTCAATACCATCACGAATTTGACTGTTTCATGGATTCGACTTCTTCGTGGATTTAATCATCACTTCATGGATTTTGATCATAGTATAGTATTCCACGGATTTGACTATTTCCCGTATTTAAATTCATCACGAATTCGATGACTTTCTTCACGGATTTAATTCCATCACCATCGACACGGATTTGACAATTTCATGGAATCCACTATTTCACGGATTCAATACCATCACGAATTTGACTGTTTCATGGATTCGACTTCTTCGTGGATTTAATCATCACTTCATGGATTTTGATCATAGTATAGTATTCCACGGATTTGACTATTTCCCGTATTTAAATTCATCACGAATTCGATGACTTTCTTCACGGATTTAATTCCATCACTATCGACACGGATTTGACAATTTCATGGAATCCACTATTCCACGGATTCAATACCATCACGAATTTGACTGTTTCATGGATTCGACATCTTCGTGGATTTAATCATCACTTCATGGATTTTGATCATAGTATAGTATTCCACGGATTTGACTATTTCCCGTATTTAAATTCATCACGAATTCGATGACTTTCTTCACGGATTTAATTCCATCACCATCGACACGGATTTGACAATTTCATGGAATCCACTATTTCACGGATTCAATACCATCACGAATTTGACTGTTTCATGGATTCGACTTCTTCGTGGATTTAATCATTATGTCATGGATTTTGATCATAGTATAGCATTCCACGGATTTGACTATTTCCCGTATTTAAATTCATCACGAATTCGATGACTTTCTTCACGGATTTAATTCCATCACTAAATCCAGCACCATCGACACGGATTTGACAATTTCATGGAATCCACTATTTCACGGATTCAATACCATCACGAATTTGACTGTTTCATGGATTCGACTTCTTCGTGGATTTAATCATCACTTCATGGATTTTGATCATAGTATAGTATTCCACGGATTTGACTATTTTCCGTATTTAAATTCATCACGAATTCGATGACTTTCTTCACGGATTTAATTCCATCACGAATTCCAGCACCATCGACACGGATTTGACAATTTCATGGAATACACTATTTCACGGATTCAATACCATCACGAATTTGACTGTTTCATGGATTCGACTTCTTCGTGGATTTAATCATTATTTCATGGATTTTGATCATAGTATAGTATTCCACGGATTTGACTATTTCCCGTATTTAAATTCATCACGAATTCGATGACTTTCTTCACGGATTTAATTCCATCACCATCGACACGGATTTGACAATTTCATGGAATCCACTATTTCACGGATTCAATACCATCACGAATTTGACTGTTTCATGGATTCGACTTCTTCGTGGATTTAATCATCACTTCATGGATTTTGATCATAGTATAGTATTCCACGGATTTGACTATTTCCCGTATTTAAATTCATCACGAATTCGATGACTTTCTTCACGGATTTAATTCCATCACTATCGACACGGATTTGACAATTTCATGGAATCCACTATTCCACGGATTCAATACCATCACGAATTTGACTGTTTCATGGATTCGACATCTTCGTGGATTTATTCATCACTTCATGGATTTTGATCATAGTATAGTATTCCACGGATTTGACTATTTCCCGTATTTAAATTCATCACGAATTCGATGACTTTCTTCACGGATTTAATTCCATCACCATCGACACGGATTTGACAATTTCATGGAATCCACTATTTCACGGATTCAATACCATCACGAATTTGACTGTTTCATGGATTCGACTTCTTCGTGGATTTGATCATTACGTCATGGATTTTGATCATAGTATAGTATTCCACGGATTTGACTATTTCCCGTATTTAAATTCATCACGAATTCGATGACTTTCCTCACGGATTTAATTCCATCACTAAATCCAGCACCATCGACACGGATTTGACAATTTCATGGAATCCACTATTTCACGGATTCAATACCATCACGAATTTGACTGTTTCATGGATTCGACTTCTTCGTGGATTTAATCATCACTTCATGGATTTTGATCATAGTATAGTATTCCACGGATTTGACTATTTCCCGTATTTAAATTCATCACAAATTCGATGACTTTCTTCACGGATTTAATTCCATCACGAATTCCAGCACCATCGACACGGATTTGACAATTTCATGGAATCCACTATTTCACGGATTCAATACCATCACGAATTTGACTGTTTCATGGATTCGACTTCTTCGTGGATTTAATCATCACTTCATGGATTTTGATCATAGTATAGTATTCCACGGATTTGACTATTTCCCGTATTTAAATTCATCACGAATTCGATGACTTTCTTCACGGATTTAATTCCATCACCATCGACACGGATTTGACAATTTCATGGAATCCACTATTTCACGGATTCAATACCATCACGAATTTGACTGTTTCATGGATTCGACTTCTTCGTGGATTTAATCATTACGTCATGGATTTTGATCATAGTATAGTATTCCACGGATTTGACTATTTCCCGTATTTAAATTCATCACGAATTCGATGACTTTCTTCACGGATTTAATTCCATCACCATCGACACGGATTTGACAATTTCATGGAATCCACTATTTCACGGATTCAATACCATCACGAATTTGACTGTTTCATGGATTCGACTTCTTCGTGGATTTAATCATTACTTCATGGATTTTGATCATAGTATAGTATTCCACGGATTTGACTATTTCCCGTATTTAAATTCATCACGAATTCGATGACTTTCTTCACGGATTTAATTCCATCACTAAATCCAGCACCATCGACACGGATTTGACAATTTCATGGAATCCACTATTTCACGGATTCAATACCATCACGAATTTGACTGTTTCATGGATTCGACTTCTTCGTGGATTTAATCATCACTTCATGGATTTTGATCATAGTATAGTATTCCACTGATTTGACTATTTCCCGTATTTAAATTCATCACGAATTCGATGACTTTCTTCACGGATTTAATTCCATCACGAATTCCAGCACCATCGACACGGATTTGACAATTTCATGGAATACACTATTTCACGGATTCAATACCATCACGAATTTGACTGTTTCATGGATTCGACTTCTTCGTGGATTTAATCATTATTTCATGGATTTTGATCATAGTATAGTATTCCACGGATTTGACTATTTCCCGTATTTAAATTCATCACGAATTCGATGACTTTCTTCACGGATTTAATTCCATCACTAAATCCAGCACCATCGACACGGATTTGACAATTTCATGGAATCCACTATTTCACGGATTCAATACCATCACGAATTTGACTGTTTCATGGATTCGACTTCTTCGTGGATTTAATCATCACTTCATGGATTTTGATCATAGTATAGTATTCCACTGATTTGACTATTTCCCGTATTTAAATTCATCACGAATTCGATGACTTTCTTCACGGATTTAATTCCATCACGAATTCCAGCACCATCGACACGGATTTGACAATTTCATGGAATACACTATTTCACGGATTCAATACCATCACGAATTTGACTGTTTCATGGATTCGACTTCTTCGTGGATTTAATCATTACTTCATGGATTTTGATCATAGTATAGTATTCCACGGATTTGACTATTTCCCGTATTTAAATTCATCACGAATTCGATGACTTTCTTCACGGATTTAATTCCATCACGAATTCCAGCACCATCGACACGGATTTGACAATTTCATGGAATCCACTATTTCACGGATTCAATACCATCACGAATTTGACTGTTTCATGGATTCGACTTCTTCGTGGATTTAATCATCACTTCATGGATTTTGATCATAGTATAGTATTCCACGGATTTGACTATTTCCCGTATTTAAATTCATCACGAATTCGATGACTTTCTTCACGGATTTAATCATCACGAATTCGAGCACCATCGACACGGATTTGACAATTTCATGGATTCCACTATTTCACGGATTCAATACCATCACGAATTTGACTGTTTCATGGATTCGACTTCTTCGTGGATTTAATCATTACTTCATGGATTTTGATCATAGTATAGTATTCCACGGATTTGACTATTTCCCGTATTTAAATTCATCACGAATTCGATGACTTTCTTTACGGATTTAATTCCATCACGTATTCCAGCACCATCGACACGGATTTGACAATTTCATGGAATCCACTATTTCACGCGGATTCAATACCATCACGAATTTGACTGTTTCATGGATTCGACTTCTTCGTGGATTTAATCATTACTTCATGGATTTTGATCATAGTATAGTATTCCACGGATTTGACCATTTCCCGTATTTAAATTCATCACGAATTCGATGACTTTCTTCACGGATTTAATTCCATCACGAATTCCAGCACCATCGACACGGATTTGACAATTTCATGGAATCCACTATTTCACGGATTCAATACCATCACGAATTTGACTGTTTCATGGATCCGACTTCTTCGTGGATTTAATCATTACTTCATGGATTTTGATCATAGTATAGTATTCCACGGATTTGACTATTTCCCGTATTTAAATTCATCACGAATTCGATGACTTTCTTCACGGATTTAATTCCATCACGAATTCCAGCACCATCGACACGGATTTGACAATTTCATGGAATCCACTATTTCACGGATTCAATACCATCACGAATTTGACTGTTTCATGGATCCCACTTCTTCGTGGATTTAATCATTACTTCATGGATTTTGATCATAGTATAGTATTCCACGGATTTGACCATTTCCCGTATTTAAATTCATCACGAATTCGATGACTTTCTTCACGGATTTAATTCCATCACGAATTCCAGCACCATCGACACGGATTTGACAATTTCATGGAATCCATCATTTCACGGATTCAATACCATCACGAATTTGACTGTTTCATGGATCCGACTTCTTCGTGGATTTAATCATTACTTCATGGATTTTGATCATAGTATAGTATTCCACGGATTTGACTATTTTCCGTATTTAAATTCATCACGAATTCGATGACTTTCTTCACGGATTTAATTCCATCACGAATTCCAGCACCATCGACACGGATTTGACAATTTCATGGAATCCACTATTTCACGGATTCAATACCATCACGAATTTGACTGTTTCATGGATTCGACTTCTTCGTGGATTTAATCATCACTTCATGGATTTTGATCATAGTATAGTATTCCACGGATTTGACTATTTCCCGTATTTAAATTCATCACGAATTCGATGACTTTCTTCACGGATTCAATTCCATCACGAATTCGAGCACCATCAACACGGATTTGACAATTTCATGGAATCCACTATTTCACGGATTCAATACCATCACGAATTTGACTGTTTCATGGATTCGACTTCTTCGTGGATTTAATCATCACTTCATGGATTTTGATCATAGTATAGTATTCCACGGATTTGACTATTTCCCGTATTTAAATTCATCACGAATTCGATGACTTTCTTCACGGATTTAATTCCATCACGAATTCCAGCACCATCGACACGGATTTGACAATTTCATGGAATCCACTATTTCACGGATTCAATACCATCACGAATTTGACTGTTTCATGGATTCGACTTCTTCGTGGATTTAATCATCACTTCATGGATTTTGATCATAGTATAGTATTCCACGGATTTGACTATTTCCCGTATTTAAATTCATCACCAATTCGATGACTTTCTTCACGGATTCAATTCCATCACGAATTCGAGCACCATCAACACGGATTTGACAATTTCATGAAAACCACTATTTCACGGATCTAATACCATCACGAATTTGACTGTTTCATGGATTCGACTTCTTCGTGGATTTAATCATCACTTCATGGATTTTGATCATAGTATAGTATTCCACGGATTTGACTATTTCCCGTATTTAAATTCATCACGAATTCGATGACTTTCTTCACGGATTCAATTCCATCACGAATTCGAGCACCATCAACACGGATTTGACAATTTCATGGAATCCACTATTTCACGGATTCAATACCATCACGAATTTGACTGTTTCATGGATTCGACTTCTTCGTGGATTTAATCATCACTTCATGGATTTTGATCATAGTATAGTATTCCACGGATTTGACTATTTCCCGTATTTAAATTCATCACGAATTCGATGACTTTCTTCACGGATTTAATTCCATCACGAATTCCAGCACCATCGACACGGATTTGACAATTTCATGGAATCCACTATTTCACGGATTCAATACCATCACGAATTTGACTGTTTCATGGATTCGACTTCTTCGTGGATTTAATCATCACTTCATGGATTTTGATCATAGTATAGTATTCCACGGATTTGACTATTTCCCGTATTTAAATTCATCACGAATTCGATGACTTTCTTCACGGATTTAATTCCATCACGAATTCCAGCACCATCGACACGGATTTGACAATTTCATGGAATCCACTATTTCACGGATTCAATACCATCACGAATTTGACTGTTTCATGGATTCGACTTCTTCGTGGATTTAATCATTACTTCATGGATTTTGATCATAGTATAGTATTCCACGGATTTGACTATTTCCCGTATTTAAATTCATCACGAATTCGATGACTTTCTTCACGGATTTAATTCCATCACGAATTCCAGCACCATCGACACGGATTTGACAATTTCATGGATTCCACTATTTCACGCGGATTCAATACCATCACGAATTTGACTGTTTCATGGATTCGACTTCTTCTTGGATTTAATCATTACTTCATGGATTTTGATCATAGTATAGTATTCCACGGATTTGACCATTTCCCGTATTTAAATTCATCACGAATTCGATGACTTTCTTCACGGATTTAATTCCATCACGAATTCCAGCACCATCGACACGGATTTGACAATTTCATGGAATCCACTATTTCACGGATTCAATACCATCACGAATTTGACTGTTTCATGGATCCGACTTCTTCGTGGATTTATCATGGATTTTGATCATAGTATAGTATTCCACGGATTTGACTATTTCCCGTATTTAAATTCATCACGAATTCGATGACTTTCTTTACGGATTTAATTCCATCACGAATTCCAGCACCATCGACACGGATTTGACAATTTCATGGAATCCACTATTTCACGGATTCAATACCATCACGAATTTGACTATTTGCTCACTTCATGGATTTTGATCTTACTCTTCCACGGATTTGATCATTCACTGGACAATTTACTGGAATCGACCATTTCACTGATTAAATACCATCACGGATTTGACTACTTTTGATACCAAATTCGTTGCTAAATTGAATTTTAAAAGTTGAAAGATTTGACAACTGCACGGATTCGACTACTTTCACCACGGATTTGACTACCGCTATCTATTAAATTGAAGTTTTGGCAAATCTTAACAAGAAATCGTTTCTTGTATGACTAGTTATGTGATAATTTATAATACGTCTAGCACGGATTTGACTATAATTTGGCCTTTTATTATTTATTGTCAGATTAGAAACTTGAGTGTTTTCTTATTCAAATATGTATATGAAAAATCACGAACATTTTTGAAAAAAGTGCATCAATGACAATTAATTTCAACAAAATTGGACAATCTACAGGGTGTTTTTCAATTGCGTAAAATAAATCTAAGGGCTTGAAAGTCTTTAAAAGTGCATTGTTTTTCAGATACAGGGTGTTAGACAGTTTTTTACAAATGTCACAAATATCCTCGAACCGATTATTTTGGCATCAGATTTATTTTTAGTAACAGCTGCAAAATATATTTATATATTTTTTTATAAGTGTAAGGTATTTAAAAATATGACAAACGAAGCCATCAGCATACATGGACCAGAAAAAAAGTCATATATACGTCCATTGTACGTACATTGGACGTCATTGTCTGTGAGGTTACAATAAAGATGTATTTTGATGAAGAAGTTGTCATTTTGAAGGGAATTCCATCAGAATACTCGGTTTAACTAGATTGACGGATTTTGATGAACCTTGCGTCATTTCAATTCGTGGTAATACAAGAAATTTGAAACCCTCTCCCCAGCCCAAACAGACCTGTCGCCCCCAAAACCAACCCGGATAAGAGGTCGAATTTTCATCCCCGTATATATTCGCGCAGGCCATAAATAACACTGTCTAAACGTTATTTTTAGAGAGAAAGCTAACGACATTCCAGGCGAGCGTCGTTATCAGATGGTCCCCCGTTCCCGGTTCTCTGTTCCCAATATCACGGTCGGCTGTCAACGCGCGTTGGGGGCTCAAGAATGCGGATATTGCTTCAAGGGAATGTCCTGTCCCCGTGTGTTATTACTGTCATTTTAATAGGGGTTTTCATGAAAAATTTCATTCACAACCACATTTCAGAACATTGAATGACTAGAATATTCATAAAAATGTAAATCTGTATGTTTGTATTCTTATAACTCAAGAGCCACAGAAAGAAGTTGAATGAAATTTTGCAGAGTGATCAGTTTAATCGGGGAATAGTCCAAGGGCATGGTTTTATTCGTCAATTCATAGCTGATTTTGAGAAATTAAGATTTATGATCAAATTTTTGATATAAAATGACATTTGTCAGCATTCGCCATTTTCTTTTAATCAAAGACAATGACAGTAATTTCAATTGACGTTAAAGCATGTTCTTTTGGTACGTACAAAACATAAAGCCGCGTTCACATTAATTAAATATGTATTTGCGTTGGGTGGTTGATGTGAATGAGAAATGGTGGCCGATAATATTGTTTTATATTGACTTATACAAACGGAGTCCTCCAGCTATAGTAATTGAGATTAATTATTGTACTATCCGACCAAGTCCAGCGTGGCCACACCAACCTCACAAACAATAAAATATCGATACGTTTCGCGGATACGTTTTGCTAAAACACCGTTCATCGATCAACGGCGAGGATCAATCACGCCAATATGTATACATTTCTAGCCGCGGCTGATGACCTAACACGCGATTTAATTTTGCAGTTCGCTGAGGCGTTCGGCTGCGCTCTGTAGCTTTATGTTTTTCGGGTATACTGTCGCCAAGCTTTATCGCCATAAGGACAACTCCGGCCATCATCCCAAGGGTATAATGGACGACTATTACGAGGGACGGTCAAAATAATATGAGGTGACCTCAGCAGGAACGATATGACTCGGAACTTTGCAACTTCATTATAATATAGTCATTATTATTGTGAAAAAATAGTCATTTCTATTAAAAGTCATAATTTCTGTAAATTCTAGAACTTTCTTTATAGGAGTATTAATTCCGTGCATGACAACAACAAATTTTGGTAATTCCTGGAAAAAAAGTATTTATTTTAGTAAATAATTACACAGTCGCGCAAAAAATAGTAATTTCCCAAGTAATTTCCATTAAAAAGTCGTGATTCTCGAATGAAATTCCTATAAAAAAGTTATAATTCCTCAAGAAATGCTGGAATTTTGAGAAATTATCAGGTTAATTTCTCAAAATTACCTTGGAGAAAGTTGTAATTCCTAGTAAAAAAATAGTCATTTTTGCAAACAAAATTGTAGTTCCTTTAAAAAAGTCATAATTTCAGTAGAAAATCGTAGAAATTCCTGCTTAGAATAAGGAATTCCGTAACAAAAATGTTCGACACAAACTTGCAACTTTATGTAAAAAATCGTGATTCTCAAAAACAAATGTATTGTTTGCTAATAAAGGTCGTGATTTTGGGAAATAATTCTAGTCTTGGAAAAAAGAAGAAATTTCTATGAAAAATCCTAGAAATTTCTACAGGTAATAATTCTGGGAACTAATTTGGAAATTCTTGAAACAACTTTTTATTTCTTATGAAAGTCGTAATTCCTGGTAAAAAGGTAATGATTTTCGTAAATAATTCCAAACAGTCGTGCCAAGAATAGTAATTCCCATACAGGAGTCGTAATTCTCGGAAGAAATTCCAGTAAAAAAGTTGTAATTCCTCAAGAAATGCTGGAATTTCGATAAAAATTTCCAACTCCATGACAAAAGTCTTAATTCTGAAACAAATTTTGGTAATTCCTGGTAAAAAGGTAGTGATTTTAGTGAATAATCCAGACAGTCGCGCAAAAAATAGTAATTCCCATAAAAAGAAGTCGTGATTTTCGAAAGAAATTCCTGTAAAAAAGTTATAATTCCCCGGAAAATGCTGGAATTTCTAAAATTTGACCTGCATGCATTACCTTGGAGAAGGTCGTAATTCCTGGTAAAAGCAAAGTAGTAAACTTTGGTAAAAGGTAATAATTTCGGGAAAAATCATAATCATTTTTGGAAACAAAATTGTAGTTCCTTCAAAAAAGTCATAATTTCAGTAGAAAATCGTAAAAATTCCTTAACAAAAGCGTTACACACAAGACAAAAATTTAATTTTTGCAAAAAAGGTCGTGATTCTGGGAAATAATTCTAGTCTTGGAAAAAAGAAGTAATTTCAATGAAAATTACCTACCAGTCAATTCTAACCAATCATAGGCTTGCATTTTGTTATGTTGCTATGGCAACGACCTAATTTTATCGGAAATTTCCCTGCTCATAATCACGTGACTGAAAGATTAATAAGTGGAAATCTCCCTGGCTTTGCATCTTTGCATGTAGCTCCCATATGATTACAGTCTTGCCGTCCCCACTCTCCCTAACAATCCCAACCCAACCCAACTTTCACAGACAGAGATCAGGCAAACGGCAACACTGTGGTTGGTGCAAGGGAGCTACATCCAGCCGCGAGTGCTTGACAGCTGTTAAAAACACTGACAAATATTTTTGATAAATGATTTATTTTCAACTTCCAATTCAAAGTTGCAATGTTATCAATTATGGATAAGATTTGGTTATAACTTCCAAATGTTTTATAAAATCCTGATTCCCTTCTTTCTTCCTCAATGGCGAGTAGAGTAAGGAGCCGTTGGTTTCTTCCACCAAATGTGAGGTGAGTCCTGGGTTATGTTTTTTCCAATGATCAGTTTTGGCATGAAATTTTCTTGCCAAATCTCCCGCGAGCTCAAATTAAAAATCCGGAAATTTGTTCTCGTTGCGAATTTTTCAAGAAAACTTTCAAAAAATTCGCAACTCGACAAACAGTGTTGCCGTCCCCACTCTCCCTAACAATCCCACACTGTGGTTGGTGCATGGGACCTACATCCAGCCGCTACTATTAAATCTTCTCAAATAGTTTTGGCATGAAATTTTCTTGCCGAATCTCCCGCGAGCTCGAATTAAAAATCCGGAAATTTGTTCTCGTTGCGAATTTTCTTGAAAAAAACTCGACAAAATTTCCGGAAATAATTCGAGCTCTAGGAAGATTATAAGTGAAAAATCCTAGGAATCTCTACAGGTAATAATTCTGGGAAATAATTTGGATATTCTTGAAACAACTTTGTAATTCTTTTAAAAGTCGTGATTCCTGGTAAAAGGGTAATGATTTTCGTAAATAATTCCGAACAGTCGTGCCAAGAATAGTAATTCCCATAAAGGAGTCGTAATTCTCAGAAGAAATTCCAGTAAAAAAGTTGTAATTCCTCAAGAAATGCTGGAATTGCGATAGTAATTTCTTGACAAAATGTTGATCTGGAAAAATATTGAGCTTCCAAACTGATCAATATTTGTATTAGCCCATTTTGCAATTTGCAAATATAATAAACTAAATGATAATAATAAGAAAAATTTCCAGTGTCAATACCCGAACTCATATAAACACAATATGGATACCTTTTGTTTTTACACCGATTAACATTTCCATCACTATCACATTCACTAAATTAGCAAATTTTGCGATTTTTGAAAACCCGCACGTCTATATATCGACTTAAAGCCGCACTATCACTGACAGTACTGACACTGAACTAAAATAGTACATTTTGTATCAAGGGCGGAAAGTAGATTATTTTGACGAGGGTATAAGTAGCAGCACGAGCGAAGCGAGGGCAGATATTAGCCGAGTCAAAATCATCTTTCGTCCGTGGTGCAAACAGTGCTTTTTGTTCAACCAGTTTGTAATCATTTTAAAACGAATAATCATTATGAAAATCAAAAATAAATAATCGATTCACTGCTACTACACTGCTGACAAGTCAGACAACTGACAACTGTCAATCATGGTTACAATAGGTGTGTTCCCGTATTCTTTTGTGGTGCGGATTCATTGTCACCAAGATTGTCACGTGATTAGTTCCTTTTAGTATGCTGGACTGTCACGTGGTTATTAGATTCAGAGGCGTTGGGATTCAAGGAGCCGTTGCTAAGTGACCTACTTTTGCGCCCGCGGGCGCGAATGTATACTTTTAGGCCCAGCAGCCAAAATCAGCGACTTTCCGCCTGCTTTGCATGCATTGAAAAGTGGACTACGTGACGTGTAGGTTGTACAAAAAAAACTCAAAATAAGGTTATAAGTTGAAAAGATGGCTTTGGAAACCGGGCAAAAAACTAATGCAGGTGGGGTGGTCTTTGTTTACACGTGTTTTTTCGCGACAACTCGATGATATTCCTGTATGTTTTTTTTTATAGTTTATTTTTAGCCACTTGGAAAAAATCAATAAGGCATTGTTTGCAGGTGTTCATGATTATTTCTTGGTTTAATAGCGACTTCAAAACGAAATTATTCAAAGACACCATTTATGTACTGGGTGTTCCATCCACTGGAGGAACATTTAAGCCTTTGTGTTCCTTTTTTTTGTAAATAGAAAAAAGGAAACACAGAGTTGCTTGAATGTTCCTCCAGCGGAAACGTATAGGTTCATATTTTAGCCAATGGATAAGTTTCTTATCATTGGTCCTACACAAATGTTTGAATTATTATTATTAGAGTTGAAGTATAGATTTCATTGGGATTCAGGATCATTTAATCATTTTTTGCACAACCTACACGTAAAGTCCACTTTTCAATGCATGCAAAGCAGGCGGAAAGTCGCTAATTTTGGCAGCCGGGCCTAAAAGTACTTTCGCGCCCGCAGGCGCAAAAGTATAGGTCGCTTAGCAACGGTTCCTTGAATCCCAACGCCTCTGAATCTAATAACCACGTGACAGTCCAGCATAAAAGGAACTAATCACGTGACAATCTTGGTGACAATGAATCCGCACCACAAAAAAATACGGGAACACACCTATTATTGTAACAATGATTGACAGTGTCTGACTTGTCCGCAGTGTATCGATTATTTATTTTTGATTTTTATAATTTTTTTTTTTTAAATGATCACAAACTGGTTGTACAAAAAGCACTGTTTGCACCACGGACGAAAGATGATTTTGACTCGGCTAATATCTGCCCTCGCTTCGCTCGTGCTGCTACTTATACCCTCGTCACAATCATCTACTTTCCGCTCTTGATACAAAATGTACTATTATCTGATAGTCTGTAGTATTCTAAATTTAAATACAGCGTGTCCCAGAAACTTCTTACCAAATGGAAAAAATGTTTATTATTGATTTTAGGAATTTCAATTCCTTTAAAAAAGTCATAATTTCTGGAGAAAATCGTAGAAATTTCTGCATAGAAATAAGAATTCCGTAGCAAAAATGTCAACATTCTATAAAAAAGTGGGAATTTCGATAAAAACTTTCAATTTCATGTGAAAAATCGTAATTCTTCAAAAAAAATTGTAATATTTGCAAAAAAGGTCGTGATTTCGGTAAATAATTCCAGTCTTGAGAAAAAGTAGTGATTTCTATGAAAATTTCTAAACGAATTTCTGCAAAAAAAAATAATTCTGGGAAATAATTTGGAAATTCTTTAAACAACATGGTAATTCCTTCAAAACAAATTTTTCAAAAAAATTGTGATTATATTGAAAAAACCTATGACCCTGATGGAAAGAACTGATAATTCCTTCAAAAATGTTGAAATTCCTTGAATAAATAATTCTAGACAGTCTTGCAAAAAGATAGTAAATTCCTTGAAAAATTTCTAGAAATTTCTGGGAAAAAAGTCATAATTCCATAAAAACAAGGTCAATATTTCTTGAATAGTCTTAAATTCTTGCAAAAGAATATTAATTCCTTCAAAAAGTCATAATTTCTGTTAAAAATCCTAGATATTCCTGCTTAGAAGTTGTAATTTCGTAACAATCCATAAAAAAAACAGGAATTTCGATGAAAATTTGCAACTCCTTAAAAAAAAGTTAATTCTAAAAACAATAATTGTAAAAATTCCTAGGAAAAAGTAGTGATTTCGGTAAATAATTCCAGTCTTGAAAAAATGTAGTAATTTGTAAAAAAAACCCTAGAAATTTCTGAAAAGAAGTAATAATTCTGGAAAATGATTTGGAAATTCTTGAAACAAAATAGGTAGTAATTCCTTTAAAAGTTGTAATTTTTCCAAAACCTAGGAAATCCTGGGAAAACTAATTATTCCTTAGCAATAGTCTCGAAATTCCTTGAATAATGTAGATAATTCCGGAGAAACATCAATTTTTTAAAAAGAAGTATGTAATGTCTTCAAAAAAGTTCGGGATAAAGGTAGTGATTTCGATAAGTAATTCCAGATAGTCTCGCGAAAAATAGTAATTTCTTTGAAAAATTCTATAATTTTTAGAAAAAAAGTCATAATTCCGTAACAAGGTCAAAATTTCTTGAGTATATAATGTCTTAATTTCTTGGAAATTCTTGCTAAAAAATATTAATTCCTTCAAAAAGTTATAATTTCTGTAAAAAATCCTATATATTCCTGCATAGAAGTTGTAATTTCGTAACAATTCATAAAAAAGCAGGAATTTCGATGAAAATTTGCAACTCCATAAAAAAAGAGGTAATTCTAAAAACAATAATTGAAGTAATTCCTGAGAATTTCTATAAAAAAGTTATAATTCTGGAAAATAATTTGAAATATTTTGAAAGAACATAAGTAGTTGGTACCTAATTCCTTCAAAATGAATTGAATAATGTAATTCCGTAAAAACTAAACAATTTTTTGAAAAATAGTATGTAATGTCTTCAAAAAAAGTCGTGTTTCTGGAATAAGGTAGTGATTTCGATAAATAATTCCAGACAGTCTCGCAAAAAATAGTAATTTCTTTGAAAAATTCTATAATTTTCTGAAAAAAAGTCATAATTCCGTAACAAGATCAACATTTCTTGAATAAACTCTTAATTCCGGAAATTCTTGCAAACAAAATAATAATTTCTTCAAAAAGTCATAATTTCTGGAAAAGATTTTCCTGCATAAAAGTAGTAATCCATAAAAAAAACAGAAATTTCGACGAAAATTTCATACCAGTCAATTTTAACCAATCATAGGCTTGCATTTTAACATGTTGCTATGACAACGACCTAATTTTATCGGAAATCACTCTACTCATAATCACGTGACTGAAAGATTAATAAGTGGAAATCTCCCTGGCTTTGCATCTGGATGTAGCTCCCATATGATTACAGTGTTGCCGTCCCCACTCTCCCTAACAATCCCAACCCAACTGGTGCATGGGAGCTACTATTAAATCTTCTCAAATAGTTTTGGCATGAAATTTTCTTGCCGAATCTCTCGCGAGCTCGAATTAAAAATCCGGTAATTTGTTCTCGTTGCGAATTTTTGAAGAAAATTCGCAACTCGACGAAATTTCCGGAAATAATTCGAGCTCTATAGGGAGATTATAAGTGAAAATTTGCAACTTCATGTGAAAGGTGGTAATTCCAAAAGCAATAACTTTTGTAGTAATTCCTGGGTAAGAGTAGTGATTCCTGTAAATAATTCAAGGTAGTCTTCCAAAAAAGTAGTAATTTATTTGAAAAATACTAGGAATTCCTGGTCATAAATAATAATTCCGTAACAAGATTGAAATTTCTTGAAAAAAAAAATAAAGAAAAGAACACAATTGAAGCCGATAATATTATTTCAGGAAATGTGCGTAAATTTGGCAGGCACGATACCGTGAACAAAACCGCCCTCTTGCGCCTGTGTAATGAACTCAAACAAAGTCGTTTCTCTGGTTCTAGTCGTTCAACGTTTTTCGCGCCCATCGGGCAAATCATGGGCAGGATGGATGGGGGCGTGAAATTTCAAAACACTGACCTGACCCACTGTAATAAAATCGTTGTCGAGCGCCATGCTCGAATCAATCAAACAGGCTGTCGCGTAAATAAATATCTCGGCAACGGCACCGAACGGCATTTTTCAACGACCGTCGCTTTTTTCGTGACAGCGGACACCGTGTTCTTTTCAACAGCCTGTCGCGTCACGTCACAAAATATGAATTTCGACGCGGATGCCTCCATCAATTTTGCCGCTTTCCATTTTTGACGATTTTGCGTCATTTGTTTGGGAATTTTATCTTCTTACCTGAAAAAAAAATATTTTCTTGTAAAATAAGTGAAGAAAGTTATGGTCATTATAAAGCGCCCTCTTACGGCCACAATGAGAAGGTGTAGATACGCACTCCTCCAGATTTAACTCATTTATTTATTGTCAATTATTTATGTACATTCACTATTTATACTGCTTATTTACAGTAGCGGCTCGAGGTTAATTCAATTTCCTCTATAGGCAAACGGGAATCATATGCTACCATCTTCATTGATCACACACAAAGAAAAAATATCACTTTTTTGATTTTGGCATATTTGTCTATTGTGTTGCTACAGCCTTGTTGCTACGCTTTCACCTGTCATATGTATTGTCAAATTGTTTATAGCGTTTTCCATTTGTGGTCTCAGTGCGCACCGGAGCTGCACTGGAGCTGTCAAATAGGTATATTATTGTCCAGTGCAGTTCTGGTAATATGGAGAAAAATACCTGATACGACCTCCAGTGACTATCAGTACGAATAATTTCCATCAGGTTCATTTGATAATCATTATTTCTATCAATAAAATAGCAGAGGATTGTAATTACAATACTTACGTGTATAATTTATCGTTTTTACTGTTTTGATGCTGAAAACTGAGGTTATGCAGATGTAAACATCAACTACACTGTTGCCAACTTTGCAGAATTCTCAGTAGTTCCGGTGATTTTGAATGAAGGTCGCGAAGTGGATTTATAGTTTATCAGAAATCCCTATGGTAGGTTGGAGAAATATGCAATGAACATTATAAGGAAGAGACAATAGGCAAAAAACAATAAAGAAGTGGTAAAAAAGGAGTACCAGCCAAGAAACAAAGCCTCTTGAAACGGAAATCCATGAGGGCCGCAAAATAAGGCGGGGCCCCACTTTGAGCTTCATGAGGCGAAGCCCTACCACAAAGCAGAAATCCCCAAAACGAGTTTTGGCTCCATTATGAGACTCGGGGCCCCCGTGAGGCGGAGCCCTACCACTAGGCAGAAATCCCCAACACGAGTTTCGGCTCCATTATGAGACTCGGGGTCCCTTTGAGGCGAAGCCCTATCATGAGGCCCGAGGACAAAAGCGAGGTGGAGCCCCACTATGAGGCCAAGTGGCCTCCAGAGTGGAGGAAAAGGTTCAAATAGCATCAGGAAGGAAGACAGTAAGATGAAGATGAAGATGTATCAAGAAAACCAAGAAAACAAAATGCTCCTCAAAATAGCTGGAATAAATTTAGTTGATTCTCTAGCCTAGTTTACACCGATGACTTGGTCCGCGGACCAAGTACTAAATTCGAACTATATCAGAACCAAATATTTGGTTCGACCGGTGTAAACAGCTGTGGACTAGGCTGGTCCGCTCATAACCACAAATTTTTTGTCAAGGAATTTTGTACCCACAAAAAAAGGTTTCGCATGTGGTACAGACAGGGCTGCATTTAGTGATTTTATTAGAAAGTTTAATTCCAAGTTATTGTAATATACAGCGTGTTGTTGTAAAATCGCGGGCTGACTGAAATATCTAATCAAATATGGCTTTCCTCAATATTTCCCAACCCGTTTTAACAAAAGTCATGGAATTTGGTAAATCGTATCAGCTTTTGATGCTGAATCATAATTTGTGCTCAGAATTTCAAAAATTTTATCTGGAAGGGTTAAGCAGGTTTTTTGATTAAAAAAGTACTCATATTTAGGGGTGTATTGATAAAGATAGAACTTGGCTGTTTTGACATACTAAACAATTTTCAAAAAGTTGAAGATTTTGGAAAAAAAATGACGCTAAATTTATCCTGAAAAATCAAAACACTTGGAAAGTGGAAAAACTTGTAAAAATTGACCAACTTTTATTAATCTTTGTTTTTTCGAGAATTTTTGAGATTTAGAGTTTTTTGAACTTTTCTGATTTTTATACCCCTGAGATTGGTTTCGAAATCTCAAATATTTGACTTTTTAAAATTATCAATTTTCCTTTTTTTTTCAAAACAATAATGACCGATTTTAAAGAGGTAATTTTTCGCAAATATAGAAAATTTTGATTAAATCAAGCTGATAAGAATGAATAAAGTGATTGATTTTTGTTGTGAGTTTTGTACGCTCTTATTTTTATTTATTTTTGTTTTTCATGTTTTTTTGACCGTCATTTTGTAAGAAATTTTATCGTTTCTCCGTGCATTTTTGTAATTTTGTCAACCTTTTCCTTTCATTTTTATCAACTTTGGGGCTAAAGTCCTATAATAAGGAGTTTTTTTGACAATCCAAAAAACCAAACAAGAAACAATTTCATGTTTTTCAAAAAAAAATGCACAAATTTTATCCAGATATAAAATAAAAAATTTTTGAGCCTTGACAGGTGAAAAAACAAGAAAAAATCTTATACTTTTTGAAAATGATTTTTTTTATGGTAACTTTTGAGAGGTTGACCGATTTGAGTCTGGATTCTCATAGTGAGGAATTTGATCTACTTTCTTCATCAAATTTTGTAATTTTTCAATCTTTGGAAATATTTAATTTTTCAACATTTTTAATTCTCCAAAATTTTTAAAACGCTATAACTTCTAAGCCGATTGACCAATTTTGATGAATTTTGCGTCATTTTCAAGGAAATTTGATCCTGTTTTTTAATAATAATAATAATAATAATAATAATGTCTTTATTTAGCTTATATAGCTACATACAAAAACAATATAAATAATAATAATGGCATAATGATTATAAAAAGATAAAAAGTGTATAATAACAATCAATAAATAAGTACAAACATATTTTAAACAATTAAAATTCATGCAACACATATTCCCTCAACAGTTTTTTAAAAGTTGTTAAGTTATCACAGTTCTTAATATGGCTCGGCATTTTATTGTAACCGGAGAGACCTCTGTTTAAGATTGAATTACTCATCATCTGACTAGAATTTCCTCTATTGACTAACATAAAATCATCACAGTTTCTAGTTTGGTAATTATGGATGTTCTTAAAACATTTTACTCTATCACAGATGTAGTTCGGTAACAATTTATTTCTAATTTTATAAATAAAGGTGTTAACATTAAACATTATTTTTTGTCTGATAGACAACATACCACTAACGTCTAACATAAGATTAATTGGAGTGTACCTATTACATTTTAAAACTGTTCTCATCGCTCTGTTTTGAATCACTTGAAATTCTCTAATTTTATAACTTGGTAGGCTGTACAATAAAGAGGAACAGAATTCGAGATGGGGAGCTGCTATACTATTATACAACAATAATTTTGAATACGTTGACAGGTTTTTAGCTACTCTGGAGATAAATCCGATCTTTTGGGAAAATTTCCTCATTGTATAATCAGCATGAGGACGGAAACACAATTCGGAGTCTAGTATAACTCCTAAATACTTAATTTGTTGTTCATACACTAAACATTCATTGTTAATTTCAACTCTCAAATTTGAAACGTCAATAGATCTTAGTTTATGCTTTTTGGCAAAAATACAATATTTTGATTTGGCCGTATTTATGCTTAATCTATTGGTACAAAGCCAATTATACAGTTTCTTCAAGTCATTGTTCATTTCAAGCTGTATCTGGTTCAAATCATCCCCCACCACATACAACATAGTATCGTCTGCGAATAGTTCGATTTTACTGTTCTCCGTGATAGTGACAATGTCATTAATGTATAATAAGAACAACAATGGACCCAGGACAGTTCCCTGTGGTACGCCGTGACGAGTAAACTTCAGGTTAGAAATACTGCCTCCAAATTTAACAGCTTGGGTTCTGTTTGACAAATATGACCTGAACCAATCGAGAACAGAGCCTACTATACCAAACCCCTCTAATTTCTGTAACAGTATACTCCTATCAATAGTTTCAAAGGCTCTCCTAAAGTCTAAGAATACAGCCAGTACATATTTATCACAATCCACATGTTTGAGGAAATCACTACATAAACCAACAATCACAGTTTCACATGAATGGCGCTCTCGGAAACCAGACTGATTTGACACCAGGATGCTGTTCCTATCACAGTGCTGCTGTATTTGTTCTTTAACCACAAGTTCCAAGAGTTTTTCATATGTAGGTACAGTATTTATGGCCTAAACTCCTCATGTCGTTTCGTATTTCTAAACTTTGGCACAGGAATCACAGTTGAGGTTTTCCAATTCTCCGGGAATGTTCCTGTTGAGAGGGATGCATTTATGATGTCCAATAGACGATTTCCGACTACACCAAATATATCCTTTAAAACACGTGTTGATATGCCATCTTCTCCACCTCCAACATTTTTCATATTTTTAACATGTTCCTTAAGTTTTGACATTGTTACGGCTTCAAAAGAGAAAAATTCTGGATACACAGGGCTTTCTAAACCATTATTCTGTATGTATGCCGGTTGAGGTATACTGGACACAATTTTATCGACACTGTCAATAAAATAATCATTGAATTTGTTTGCTATGTTCCCTTTGTCAGTGATTAGGTCGTCGCCAAATAGGATTTCATTCACTACAGATGGGTTTTTTTCCGGAAGTAAAGTTTTTAAATGCTTCCACATTTCCTTCGAGTTATTTTTATTTTCATCAATTACCCCTCTATAGTAATTCTCTTTTTCGATTCTAATTTTATCAACTATTAAATTTCGAATTTGTTTGTAATCATTCCAACTATGCTCACTTTTTTCATACACTGCTCTCTGATACATTATATCTCGTTCTTTCATCATCTGGACTATTTCATAAGTAATCCACTTTTTTTGGGAATATTTGATATCAACATGTATTGTTTGTACAGGACACATTTCATCTAGAAAAGTACGAACATTATTCACGAGTGCATTTGCCAAAATATTTACATCTACGATATTGTTATTCCAAGAGGTGTTCAATATTGAATTTTGTAATAGTTCTGTGTTATACCCACGCATGCATCTTCTCTTCACGGCAATTCCAATATTTTGGTTGTTGGCTCCTTCAATATTCAGTGACAAAATGGAATGATCACTAATTTTAGGGGTTAAGTGGACGGAAGCCTTCAGCAATTTATTATTGGTAACAATGTAATCAATTAATGTTTGACTTCTGTCTGTTATCCTAGTTGGAGATTTCACAATTTGTGTAAAACCATTTGAATAGATGTTTTTCAGTATTTTGTCCCCATAAAAAGAGCTTCTCGAAATATCGAAGTTAAAATCACCCATAATAATGTTGGTGCCATTAAAATCACTAACCTTATCCAAGTAGCCATCGAAGTATTCCAAAAATTTTGCATTCTCCTGTTGCGGCGGATGATACAGGACACTACACAACACCTTTAGTCCAGTCCAGATAGTCTGTATCGACAATAACCACACATAATTTTGAACACATTCCACCGTTATAAGTTTATATTTTAAGTCCTTCCTCACTAATGCCATCACTCCTCCAGTTCGCGGGTTTGAGGTCGTACATTGCTCGATGTTGTAGCCGTCAATTTTCAACTCGCACATGTCAATCTCCTCTGATACGTGAGTCTCCGACAGAAAAACAATTTTTGGCTTCCAATCATTTACAAAAACGATGATATTGTCTTTGTTATTTTTGAAACCCTGACAGTTTAAATACACAAGACCGGAATCCAAAACAGCGCCTTCCTCTAATTGCTATTTATTATATTTATTTTTTTGGATCTGCTCGAAACGTTTATAAACATCACAGTGTTGTACGTCCCAAACTACATGATCCACATTTAGTTTCAATCCGTACTTATTATTTGACACCAGACAATTTATACACTTAGTTACATTACTCGTACAGTTTTTCAATTCATGATCACCACTACATTTAGGACAAGCGAGATTTTCTTTGCAATCGTTCTTCAAATGTCCGTATTTGCAGCAATTAAAACATCTCAGTATCCCATAGTCGTTATAAATTGGACATCGGTTCCATCCTACATTCAGCTTTTCTTTGACTATAATCACACTGTAAGTTTTCGAATCGACTTCAAATACAATATTAAATCTTGTAATAAAGATTCTAGTTTTACGGAGAATTTTTAATTTAAAGTCTTTATCCTTAGCATCGATATCATTTTGCTTGATAATTTTTTCCACAATGAGTTCGTCGCTAGTATAATCATTTTCATCAAGCCCCACTATTTTAATTCGATGTTCCTTGATTTTTGGCCGATCAACACAATAATCATTTCCAAGTTTATTCTGAATCTGGTGCTGAATGTCAACAATTTTTTTGTCGCTGCTGCAGTTCAAAACAAGGCCTCCGGTTTTTGTTTGACGACCCATTGATAAGCCAATTCCCATATCAGTTGGATTCACTTTTTTCTTTAAATCACTTTTCACCTGTGTAACGTCTTTATTTGTCGATTTTTGTGTCACAACTAGGATTTCCTCGTGTTTTTTTACAGCAGAAGAGTATGTTTTAGGCGGTTGAACGGTTTCATTTTGTTTCTCTTCCCTTAGGCGTATAAGTTCATCTTTCAAATTTTGATTTTCGGACACTAAAAAATCTACCTTTTTATTTAATTCATTCGTATTTTGAACCAGAATCTCCAACGTTGAATTGATCATTTCAATTGTACTTAGATCAATTGGTATGTCGTCGGTTCGGCTCCGTTTTCTCGATCGATCCGGTTTATTGATCTCACTGCTTCTAACCTCATTTTTTACATCACAGCACGCCTTGCACTCGCTGACATCTCGACCCGACTTTTTCATGATTGAGATGTTTTATCTCTACGAATTTTGGCAAATTTCGAATCTTTCATCCGTTCCGTTCCATTATCATCAACTTTGTTGCACAATTCTTTAAGAAAGAAATATTTTTTTACAATCCAAAAATCAACCAATAACTTCATGTTTAACGAAAAAAATTGCACAAATTTCATCCTGATATCAAATAACATAAAAAAGTTATGATTTCAAAAATAATAAAAACTCGATTTTTTTCAAAATGGCATAAATTTTAAACGGACTATCCGATTTTGATGAAACTTGCATCATTTTATAAGAAATTTGATCAACTTTATCCAACATCTTTTGTAATTCATTATTTGAAAACCTTTCGACGAAATCCAAAATATTTGATTTTTCAACAATTTTCATGCCGCAAATTCTTTAAAACGCTATAACTTTTAAACGGACCAATTTTGATGAATTTTACGTCATTTTGTAGGGTATCTAATCTATCTACTCATGAGTTTTTGGGATTCCATTGTCTGAACAAATTTTGTCAAAAAATTGAATTCCACTTTTTTCATTTTTGGACTCTACGAAGGATAATTGGGTTAGTTTGAGTTAGAAAAAGAAAGGAAAAACAAGAAAAGGAGATAGGGAAAAGGAGGATAGGAGAAAAAAAAAAGGTATTCTGGAACTAACTAACCAGAACTAACTCCAAACTAACCAAAACCAACCGAAGCTAAACAAAACTGATCAAAATTAACTCAAACTAACTCGAACCAGGTCAAACTAACCAAAACGAATCATAATCAACCCAAACTAACTTAAACCAACTAGAACCAAAACTTAAAGATACCAATTCCAAATCAATCAAAACTAGACCAAACTAACCCAAACTGACCAAAACTAATCGAAACTAACTTTAAACTAACCTAACCTAAACAAAACTAACCGAAATCAACTGAACCCAAACTAAAAAAATCCAACCAAAACTCATCGGAACTAACCAAAACCAACCTAAATCAACCCAAACTAACTTAAACCAACTAGATCTCACTGATACTAATCCAAACTAATCAAAACTACCCTCAACTTAACCAAAACCAAGCAAACTCACTCAAACTAACCCGAATCAACCAAAACTTAAAGATACCAATTCCAAATCAATCAAAACTAGACCAAACTAACCCAAACTGACCAAAACTAATCGAAACTAACTTTAAACTAACCTAACCTAAACAAAACTAACCGAAATCAACTGAACCCAAACTAAAAAAATCCAACCAAAACTCATCGGAACTAACCAAAACCAACCTAAATCAACCCAAACTAACTTAAACCAACTAGATCTCACTGATACTAATCCAAACTAATCAAAACTACCCTCAACTTAACCAAAACCAAGCAAACTCACTCAAACTAACCCGAATCAACCAAAACTTGAAGATACCAATTCCAAATCAATCAAAACTAGACCAAACTAACCCAAACTGACCAAAACTAATCGAAACTAACCAAAACTAACCTAACCTAAACAAAACTAACCGAAATCAACTGAACCCAAACTAACAAAATCCAACCAGAACTCATCGGAACTAACCAAAACCAACCTAAATCAACCCCAAAACAAATTTTAGGAAATTTGCAGGAGACATAATTTAGATAAGAATATACAATACATACTCCAGGACAGATCCTATAGAATCAATAAAACCAAATCTCTTGCAGATAAAATTTATTCACAAAAACAAATCGGGTGATTTTTTACAATAGGGGTCACATCCAGATGGTTGCTGATGGTAGCTGGTCAGTCAAGGTTTTTTTCGTTTTTCCATAAAAGTTTTCAAAATTGAATAAATAAGCGTTCCAAATCTAATATTTTCTATAGCTGATGGGCCAAAGAACCCATCGATCGTGGCAGGATTGTAGCAACTAGCAGGGGCTGAAGGCGACAGATTTATTGTCGGCGAAATTTATCGAACTGTCGCCAAGTGTGGGTCCAAACACCGAATCTTTCGACATCATTATAAGTCACGCCGATTTGACACCCATGATTCACTGGTCGCCCAATTAGATTCTATGTTTAGAGGATTTTTTAGTCGTAAATTAACGAGATTTATCGATTTGGCACTTATGTTTAAAAGTTCCTAGGGCCGAAAACGGGTTTTTCGGAAGCAAGCCTCACGTCTGGCAACGGAAATAAATAAAACAGCATACCTAGCTAGATTCGTTCGGAGTTAAGAAGCGCCTTTTTGGGATATATATCACCCCAGACCGACGAACGGAATGCGCAAACAGAAACGGACGGGGAGATAAGCAGGATACATTTACGTTTTGTTTTGGAAATTATTTCGTGCTTTTCGTTGGAATTTTCATGGACATGTCTTTGGATAAGGGTGGCGGATTTTTATTGTTAAAGTTTGCATTCTATTCATTGGACGAACATTAAACAAACGCTGACATACAACACATAGATGTTCTCTATTCATCTTCTTCATTAGGTCACCTAATACGTACGTACGTACTTATTTGAACAGAATCCCAGCGCTCATGCAATGTATATCAGAATCAAATCTCCCCTGTATATTATCGGTCGTGGTCGAACTCTAGCCACCACCACCTTGTTGTTAACGTAGTGGTAACTCAGCAACTCCCAAAAACAAACTTGCACGTGATCACACATAGCGAAACGATTGAATTGGTCACATGATGATTTTTTGTATTGGCTTCATTCAATTTACTTATTTTTAACGCTGTTTATTTAGCTATTTGTTTTTTTTTTAATGCTGTTTGTTCTCTCTTAATTTGCATACTTATTACTTCCTCACAGTCTTATCTAATTTTGCTTTTACAAAGTTAATATATTTTTTTCTTCACTCAAGTCGTCCTGTCTCCATTGTGAAGCGGAGCAGGTAATCCCAGCTCAGGTCCCCCAACTTCACCCGAGGAATGGTTGCCGCTCCTAAGACCCTCCTCAAGCGACCCCATCTATCACAGACTCCCAGAAGATGGTAAGAGGTTTCCTCCGCCCTTCTACAGGGGCATAAAGCTTGCAGTGTCCTGTCAGAATGCTCAGTGCCTTCCTACTCTTGCCCAGCAACTGGGCCGTCCTTTGTTTGTTGGGTTGTGTGATAATCTCTCTGGCTTGCCTACAAGTCGTGTTATTTCTCCAGTTTTTGACTGTGTTCTCCAAAGCGCACTCATTGAGGACCTCGGAGATCAGTCGTTTACTCAGACCCAGGTATATGACTCTGGATTAAGCTGGGACGATGAAGACCCTAGTCTAGCTAGCTCGGCCGCGCTTTCGTTTCCGAAAATGTCCATATGTCCCGGTACACAAACCAGTTTGACCTTTTTGCTTACGCTCAGGGCGTGCAAAGCATCACTGAACTCTTGAACCAGCGGTCAGCTTGGCTTGCATATTGCCTTTAGTGCCGCTCTATACTATCAGAATAGATGAATTTGTTATCTTCTGTCCCTCTTTGAACCTCTTCCCAAGTTGCCACCTCGAGGATACTAAAAAACCTCTCCTTGGAAGACCGTTGTAAGCTTTCCGAGAAAGGAAGCCTTCCCGGCATTCCTGTCTAGTCTGTATACTCCGGCTCCTGTAGCCTTTGAGCCGTTGGTGATCCAGATCTGCGTGTTATCTGGTGTAGTCCGCCACTTGTCGCTGGATGGAAGGTGTACCTTAAAACTTCTATGGATTCTGAGTCTTCCATCCGCCGCCAGTAACGGTATCTCACGCCTCACAATAGAAGCTAATCGAGTGTGACCGACCTCTGTGCCTCTGTCCTTCCATACTTCCTGAGCGGATATCCCTAACGTATGCTGTGATCGCTTTCCTCTTTATCAAGATTGCCAGCTCTGGCAACGCAAGGAGAATGTTCAGTGCAGCATCTGGAGTGGTAGTCGTCATTGCACCGGTGATGCTCAGACAGACCATCCTTTGAAGTCTGATTAGTCTGGTCTTGTTAGTAGCTTTCTCGGTAGCCGGACACCAATCCACGGCTCAGTATGAGATCCTCGGTCTGATCATGCACGGCTCGATAAAGCCAGTGAACGACTTATGGCTGCCTCTACATGACAGTCTCCTGAACTGTCCTGATGACGCTTTCACCTGGCCATCCCGAAGAGCCGAGCAAAACTCAACTCCGAGGACACGCAGATGACGTCCGTTTTAGCCTTATCAAATGCTCCTTCTACGTCGAAGGAGTCAAGTCAAATTATTACTTATTCTGGAATTGACTCTTGTGAGCGATGATAACTCTTCAGGAACATGATCTGGACTCCCGTCTTACCTCAAAATTTTGATTGACAGAAACTTTGTTCTATGATTGACAGACAGTGGTGGATTGAATACACTCCATGCACGTCTGACTTGAAAAGAAATCAGACTCGGCGGGACTCTAAATGAGGAACATCAAAGAGTGGAAGCAGCTTTCACTCCAAAGAAGGTTAACCAAGGTTTGAAGAAATGAGGCTGTGCTTTCAAGTTTTGCTGCATTAGTTACTACAGCTACAGTTTGAAGAAACGTTGCTGCATCAACATCCAGTAAAGCTTCTAGCTCATGGTCTGTTGTTGAAGCTGCCTCAGCAACGTCAGACCTCATCAGAATTCTCTCTCTTCAACCTGCAGTTTCAACAGCATTTTACCAAAAACTAGAAGCTTCATTGCAGCTTATCTGCGGCAAAGAGGAGACTGAGACAACTACTTCATGTCTGCTGCTTCAGTACCTCTGGAGATACAAGAAGCTTCATTGGAGGGTGATGCAGCATCAGTTCTTCCCCAACCAGTTTCAGCATTTGGCCAAAAACCAAAAGCGTCATTGGAGGTTGATCCTGCAACTTCAGCACTTTGACTAAAAACGAAATTTTCATGAATGGTTGAAGCTTCAGGACTTCAGGTTGGTATTGGATGTTACTTGAGGAAATTTGACCAAGGTCACCGAGGCAGCATTGTTTCTTAAACCTGCAGTTGCAGCAAGAAGCTTCATTGGAGATTGAAGCAGCATTATTTTTCATCCTGCAGCAAAAATGGAAAATAAGGAAGCAGTTTGTGCTCATGCTGCTTCAACAGCTCAGCAAGTAGTGAGGAGTAATCTATTAAACCTCAATAATAGGGAATTTCCTTCTCTTTCCAATGACATTTGACTTGTTCCAATATCTTTTGAGGTTTTGGAGTTATAGACGAAAATGTCAACTATCTACACAGGTATTAGTTCTCTGTTCAAATCCTCAACTGATTGTTGACAATTGATTAGTGATTTTTGAGGGGGGTGAGGAGTGACCTAGTCAACCTCAATAA
This sequence comes from Orchestes rusci, assembly GCA_958502075.1. Taxonomy (NCBI): domain Eukaryota; kingdom Metazoa; phylum Arthropoda; class Insecta; order Coleoptera; family Curculionidae; genus Orchestes; species Orchestes rusci. The sequence continues at coordinate 20,616,820 of OY293313.1, read as the reverse complement.
TAGGAAATTTCCTTCTCTTTCCAATGACATTTGACTTGTTCCAATATCTTTTGAGGTTTTGGAGTTATAGAGGAAAATGTCAACTATCCACACAGGTATTAGTTATCTGTTCAAATCCTCAACTGATTTTTGACAATTGATTAGTGATTTTTGAGGGAAGTAAGGAGTGACCTAGTCAACCTCAATAATAGGGAATTTCCTTCTCTTTCCAATGATATTTGACTTGTTCCGACATCTTTCGAGGTTTTGGAGTTATAGATGAAAATGTCAACTATCTACACAAGTATTAGTTCTCTGTTCAAATCCTCAACTGATTTTTGACAATTGATAAGTGATTTTTGAGGGAAGTAAGGAGTGACCTAGTCAACCTCAATAATAGGAAATTTCCTTCTTTTTCCAATGACATTTGACTTGTTCCAATGTCTTTTGAGGTTGTGGAGTTATAGAGGAAAATGTCAACTATCCACACAGGTATTAGTTCTCTATTAAAATTCTCAACTGATTGTTGACAATTGATTAATGATTTTTGAGGGGAGTGAGGAGTGACCTAGTCAACCTCAATAGTTGGAAATTTCCTTCTCTTTCCGATGACATTTGACTTGTTCCAATATCTTTTGAGGTTTTGGAGTTATAGAGGAAAATGTCAACTATCTACACAGGTATTAGTTCTCTGTTCAAATCCTCAACTGTTTTTGACAATTGATTAGTGATTTTTGAGGGAAGTAAGGAGTGACCTAGTCAACCTCAATAATAGGAGATTTCCTTCTCTTTCCAATGACATTTGACTTGTTCCAATATCTTTTGAGGTTTTGGAGTTATAGAGGAAAATGTCAACTATCTACACAGATATTAGTTCTCTGTTCAAATCCACAACTAATTTTTGAAAATTGATTGGTGATTTTTGAGGGAAGTAAGGAGTGACCTGGTCAACCTCAATAATAGAGAATTTCCTTCTCTTTCCAATGATATTTGACTTGTTCCAATATCTTTCGAGGTTTTGGAGTTATAGAGGAAAATGTCAACTATCTACACAGGAATACGTTTTCTGTTGAAGTCCTCAACTGATTTCTAACCCTCTATGAGTGATTTTTGGGGAAAGTGAGGGTTGAATTACTAGAGGCTTCATTGGAAGTTGAGGCAGCATTGTTTCTTGATTCTGCAGCTACATCTACATCAGCAAAAACGAAAAGCTTCATTGGAGATGGTATGCACCATTATTTTTTATTCTGTAGTAATACCTGGAAGGTTCAATGAAGGTCAAGGTAGCATTTTTTGTCATTTTGCAGCTTCAACCATGGAGCAAGAACTAGAAGCTTCACTGGAGCTGGAAGCAGCATCATCTTTTACCCTGCGGCAAGAGTAAGGAGCTTTATTGGAAGTTGATGCAGCAAAGAAGCCATCACGCTGTGTGTTAGCACTATAATGTAGTCCAGGTGGAAAAACAGGAATTTGTTTTGTGAATAAATTATAGGTTGTCTTTGGTTTTTTTTTATTGATCTCGACCATCATCATCAGCAACCATAACCAGTGATAAGATTTGATTGATTTGCCACAATGTAGGATTCGGACAAGCTCCAGGATTAGAGCAGCCACATCCAATCCCTCACAATTCACCATCAGATTAAGGCAAAACTCATTTCGACTCCATCTCGACCATCATCAATCCAGCCGCTTGTCACCCCCGTCCATATCGGGCATCCATCTTGGTTCGTTTGAGCGAAAAAACGCCGGTCACAAAGCACGGGCCAGGACATTTTCCTTTTCCGCCGATAGAATGATTAAAATCCCCCATGATGTATGTGGCCGTTTAATTGTCTCCCCGTTTCGGTCCGTTTCCAAATAATCAGCTTTGTGGCGGACCGCGGCGCATAAATCTCCCCCCGAAAAAGATTGGACGCGAGAAAAGAGCCAATCAACAATGCCGCAAGACGTCGTTGGTACGTCACTTTGGGGAACCCGCGTTGCCCGGTGCCGCCATGGCCAGTTTGGGGGGTAATTAAATGACCATATTGGGTCGCGTCGTAAATCACCCGCCAAGAGATCGTATCGTGCTCGTAATTAACCGAGGCTTGGTTTTTCGATTTTTCGCAGGAATCTCCAATATCTTTCAGTTGTTGCAGGAATTGATCGGACCTTCTTAATGATGGTTGCTTGACATAATTAGAAATATTTGATGTAATTTATTGAAACTGATCACCAGGAACAATTTTTTCAAGGTTTTATGGTCTTCAGTGATTTTGGAATATTTGCTCAATTATCTCAAAAATTGTAAACAGTTGAAGCAAGTTTACTCATTTCAGTTGAATTTGGCAACAATGCAAGTGATTATTTGACATTATGATGACAACTTTGACAGTCGAAGATGTTGCCACGTCAATATTTCCATGAATAAATCTCACGTGTAGCTTATTTTTTTAATTTCTAAGCCTTTTGCATGTTTTTTTTAATCTTTGAAACGTTTTGTATGTAGTGGTCATCTATCTAATGACAACGTCAATGTTTTTTCGTCAATATTCCCATGATCAAGCTTACTAAAGCGTTTTGTAAGTCATAAAAGTGGTAGATCTTCACATTTAACAGACATTCAGTTGAGTTTGGCAACAATGCGGATCATTATTTGATGGTATGATGACAACTTTGACAGTCGACGATGTTGCCACGTCAATATTTCCATGAATAAAATCTAACGTATCTATAGCATATTTTTTTAATTTTGAAGCGTTTTGTAAACCATTAAAATGATGATTCTCACATTTTATAGATATTTAGTTGAGTTTTGCAACAACGCGGATGATTGTTTGACGGTATAATGATAACTTTGACAGTCAACAATGTTGCCACTCTAATTAGTTTCAGGAAATTTCAATATTTCCATCACTAATTAAAGCATATTTTGTAAAATTGAACTCGTGTTGATGATAAATGTGATAATTCTTTCATTTTACAGATATTTAGTTGAATTTGGCAACAATGCAACTGATTTGACGGAATAATGACAACTTTGACAGCCGACGATGCTGCCACTTTGATTAGTTTCTTGAAATTTCAAGATTTTCGTGAATAAATCTCACTTATTATTATTATTCAAGTCATAAAGATGGTCATTCTGGCATTTTACAGACATTAAGTTGAGTTTGGCAACAATGCTGGCGATTGTTGGACGATTCAATGACAACTTTGTCAGCCGAAGATGCCACTTTGATTAGTTTCTTGAAATGTCCAGATTTTCGTAAATAAATCTCACTTATTATTATTATTATTATTCAAGTCATAAAAATGGTCATTCTTGCATTTTACAGACATTAAGTTGAGTTTGGCAACAATACTGGCGATTGTCAGACGGTCTAATGACAACCTTGACAATCAGCGATGTTGCCACTTCAATTAGTTTCTGAAAATTTCAATATTTTCTTGAATAAATCTCACTTATTGAAGCATAATTTGTAAATTTGATGCGTTTTATTGATAATAAAAGTGGTAATTCTTCCATTTTACAAATATTTAGTTGAATTTGGCAACAATGCAACTGATTTGACGGAATAATGCCAACTTTGACAGCCGACGATGCTGCCATTTTGATTAGTTTCTTGAAATTTCAAGATTTTCGTGAATAAATCTCACTTATTACTATTATTCAAATCATAAAAATGGTCATTCTTGCATTTTACAGACATTAAGTTGAGTTTGGCAACAATGCTGGCGATTTTTAGACGGTCTAATGACAACTTTGACAGCCGACGATGCTGCCACTTTGATTAGTTTCTTGAAATGTCCAGATTTTCGTAAATAAATCTCACTTATTATTATTATTATTCAAGTCATAAAAATGGTCATTCTTGCATTTCACAGACATTAAGTTGAGTTTGGCAACATTGCTGGCGATTGTTAGACGGTCTAATGACAACTTTGACAGTCAACGATGTTGCCACTTAGATTAGTTTCTTGAAATTTTAATATTTTTATGAATAAATCTCACTCATTGAAGCATAATTTGTAAATCTGATGCGTTTTGTTGATAATAAGAATGGTAATTCTTCCATTTTACAGACATTTAGTTGAATTTGACAACAATGCAACTGATTCGACGGAATAATGACAACTTTGACAGCCGACGATGCTGCCACTTCGATAAGTTTCTTGAAATTTCAAGATTTTCGTAAATATATCTCACTTATTATTATTATTCAAGTCATAAAAATGGTCATTCTTGCATTTTACAGACAATAAGTTGAGTTTGGCAACAATACTGGCGATTGTCAGACGGTCTAATGACAACTTTGACAGTAAACGATGTTGCCACTTCAATTAGTTTCTGAAAATTTCAATATTTTCATGAATAAATCTCACTTATTGAAGCATAATTTGTAAATTTGATGGGTTTTGTTGATAATAACTTCTTCCATTTTACAGATATTTAATTGAATTTGGCAACAATGCAACTGATTCGACGGAATAATGACAACTTTGACAGCCGACGATGCTGCCACTCGATTAGTTTCGTGAAATTTCAAGATTTTCGTGAATAAATTTATTATTATCATTATTATTATTATTATTCAAGTCATGAAAGTGGTCATTCTTGCATTGTACAGACATTTAGTTGAGTTTGGCAACAATGCTGGCGAATGTTACACGGTCTAATGACAACTTTGACAGTCAACGATGTTGCCATTTCAATTAGTTTCTGGAAATTTCAGGTTTTTTAGGGTTTATTTTTCATTTGATAGATTTCGGTATTGCATTATTTCCATTTTATTTTATGTTATCAATTGTGGTTTAGCTAGATTGTTTTTTTATTTTCTGAACAATTTAAGAACTATTCAGAAAGAAGCTCAAAATGATTTTAGGCAGGTACTAGGAAAAAATAATTATTGTGAATTGAGAACAATAGTTCTGTAATATTTTCCGCTTTAGAAAACACTTTCCAACTACAACTAATTTATTTTCTGACAATTATTTATGTACAGTCACTTATTTGCCCGTTCGCAATTAATGCAACGATCATAACTAACTCCCTTTCCCAAATGACGGACTTATATCCCCTCGCCAGGATTGAAAGAATATTCTAGTAACACGCAAAACAGCGTAGAAGGTTCGACGCCATCTAGTTTCGCTAGAATGTACCAGAAATGAATCGATTCTTCACAATGTGGTGTCTGTGATACGAATATCCGGCGCCTCCACTACCTGTGAGAAAGGTCGGTCAGCTGAACACATGTTTCGTCACAGTACTGTGTAAATTTTTTCTCATTAATTTCAAATAATTTGGTTTTTGAATGGTTTTAGAATTGTTCAAAAATTAAATACATAAACCTCACTCTGTAATAAGACTAGGAATAATAAATAAATAAAAGAATTTGGAAACATATATTTTTTTCATAGCTTGATCGCTGAATAAAACTTTTTTTTTTATTCTACCATAACTGGTTTTTTGTCATATCAATTTAAATGAGGAAAACTTATTTTAAATAATTATTTGTAGTTCATGTTTCAGTTTTCTGTTAGATCCTGAAAAATTCTATAAAAATGTAGTAGAGCTAGAAAAATTCTGAAATTATTTTAATTTTTCTTTCAAATTTTTAAAGATTTAGGTAGTTATACATTATAATCATTCTCTGTTCATTTTTCAATTTTTCCAATAAATAATCTAAGAATAGTAAAACAAAGTTTAAACAAAATTTGAACACCCACAGCTGGTCACAGGTGCCTCCAATCCCATCCCAGCATTAATCCCCGAAATTAACTCCGCTCAAGAATTGAACCCAACCCGGATGAGAGGCCTCAAAAAAGCCTCTCCTCAATTACTCAAAGTGCACAACCGGCCCCGAGACTCATGTGTGAACGAACGATTCGTCTATTACTCGCACGACGAAGGCCCATATGCCAGCTGAGGCTAATTATCTTACTTAAGCCAGCGTCATTAGCCCTTTTTTGAGCCGCCCCCGAGAAGGCAACCCTTTGTTGGCTCGATTGGGATTAGCTTAAGACATTATTTTTTCATGGGCCCCATTCATCACAATAAACAAAGCCGGAATTCAGCTGACATTATCTCATACGTGAATACATTACAGCACACATGATATACGCCCTTTTGGCAGTCCCGAGGGCCGAATTTTCGGAAACGACTTTTTTTCATGGCGCGCGGCGGCGACGAAAGTAAAAATTGGATTTTATACATAGTTGTCAGGCCGGGGTTATTTATTTCTTTATGTGAATATCGTATGGTGTTGTAAAAGTGTCTGCAGTCTGCGGTGATGGAGATTGCGGATTTACATGGGAATTGCGAAGGGGTTTGTGGATATTGGAAGTGGAATTCAAATTCGCCACACTGGATGGTTTGACGTAAATCATTCATATCAATATCAACCAAAAAAGTTAACAAACAATTATTTGTTCAATTCTGTTGAAAAAACATGCACGAAGAGTCCGGAGTAGAACCAAAAGAATACGGTCTGCTGTCATTGCGATTTCGTCGATTGTGGATCCTGTCAAAAAACACTGTGAGTTCGGGGTAGAACCAAAAGAATACGGTCTGCTGTCATTGCGATTTCGTCGATTGTGGATCCTGTCAAAAAACACGGTGAGTTCGGGGTAGAACCAAAAGAATACGGTCTGCTGTCATTGCGATTTCGTCGATTGTGGATCCTGTCAAAAAACACGGTGAGTTCGGGGTAGAACCAAAAGAATACGGTCTGCTGTCATTGCGATTTCGTCAGATGTTTCATTATTTTATCGATTCGGTCTAAATCACGATGAGTTCGGAGTAGAACCAAAAGAATACGTTCTGCTGTCATTGCGATTTCGTCGATTGTGGATCCTGTCAAAAAACACGGTGAGTTCGGGGTAGAACCAAAAGAATACGGTCTGCTGTCATTGCGATTTCGTCGATTGTGGATCCTGTCAAAAAACACGGTGAGTTCGGGGTAGAACCAAAAGAATACGGTCTGCTGTCATTGCGATTTCGTCAAATGTTTCATTATTTTATCGATTCGGTCTAAAACACGATGAGTTCGGAGTAGAACCAAAAGAATACGTTCTGCTGTCATTGCGATTTCGTCGATTGTGGATCCTGTCAAAAAACACGGTGAGTTCGGGGTAGAACCAAAAGAATACGGTCTGCTGTCATTGCGATTTCGTCGATTGTGGATCCTGTCAAAAAACACGGTGAGTTCGGGGTAGAACCAAAAGAATACGGTCTGCTGTCATTGCGATTTCGTCAAATGTTTCATTATTTTATCGATTCGGTCTAAAACACGATGAGTTCGGAGTAGAACCAAAAGAATACGTTCTGCTGTCATTGCGATTTCGTCGATTGTGGATCCTGTCAAAAAACACGGTGAGTTCGGGGTAGAACCAAAAGAATACGGTCTGCTGTCATTGCGATTTCGTCGATTGTGGATCCTGTCAAAAAACACGGTGAGTTCGGGGTAGAACCAAAAGAATACGGTCTGCTGTCATTGCGATTTCGTCAAATGTTTCATTATTTTATCGATTCGGTCTAAAACACGATGAGTTCGGAGTAGAACCAAAAGAATACGTTCTGCTGTCATTGCGATTTCGTCGATTGTGGATCCTGTCAAAAAACACGGTGAGTTCGGGGTAGAACCAAAAGAATACGGTCTGCTGTCATTGCGATTTCGTCGATTGTGGATCCTGTCAAAAAACACTGTGAGTTCGGGGTAGAACCAAAAGAATACGGTCTGCTGTCATTGCGATTTCGTCGATTGTGGATCCTGTCAAAAAACACGGTGAGTTCGGGGTAGAACCAAAAGAATACGGTCTGCTGTCATTGCGATTTCGTCGATTGTGGATCCTGTCAAAAAACACGGTGAGTTCGGGGTAGAACCAAAAGAATACGGTCTGCTGTCATTGCGATTTCGTCAGATGTTTCATTATTTTATCGATTCGGTCTAAATCACGATGAGTTCGGAGTAGAACCAAAAGAATACGTTCTGCTGTCATTGCGATTTCGTCGATTGTGGATCCTGTCAAAAAACACGGTGAGTTCGGGGTAGAACCAAAAGAATACGGTCTGCTGTCATTGCGATTTCGTCGATTGTGGATCCTGTCAAAAAACACGGTGAGTTCGGGGTAGAACCAAAAGAATACGGTCTGCTGTCATTGCGATTTCGTCAAATGTTTCATTATTTTATCGATTCGGTCTAAAACACGATGAGTTCGGAGTAGAACCAAAAGAATACGTTCTGCTGTCATTGCGATTTCGTCGATTGTGGATCCTGTCAAAAAACACGGTGAGTTCGGGGTAGAACCAAAAGAATACGGTCTGCTGTCATTGCGATTTCGTCGATTGTGGATCCTGTCAAAAAACACGGTGAGTTCGGGGTAGAACCAAAAGAATACGGTCTGCTGTCATTGCGATTTCGTCAAATGTTTCATTATTTTATCGATTCGGTCTAAAACACGATGAGTTCGGAGTAGAACCAAAAGAATACGTTCTGCTGTCATTGCGATTTCGTCGATTGTGGATCCTGTCAAAAAACACGGTGAGTTCGGGGTAGAACCAAAAGAATACGGTCTGCTGTCATTGCGATTTCGTCGATTGTGGATCCTGTCAAAAAACACGGTGAGTTCGGGGTAGAACCAAAAGAATACGGTCTGCTGTCATTGCGATTTCGTCAAATGTTTCATTATTTTATCGATTCGGTCTAAAACACGATGAGTTCGGAGTAGAACCAAAAGAATACGTTCTGCTGTCATTGCGATTTCGTCGATTGTGGATCCTGTCAAAAAACACGGTGAGTTCGGGGTAGAACCAAAAGAATACGGTCTGCTGTCATTGCGATTTCGTCGATTGTGGATCCTGTCAAAAAACACGGTGAGTTCGGGGTAGAACCAAAAGAATACGGTCTGCTGTCATTGCGATTTCGTCGAATGTTTCATTATTTTATCGATTCGGTCTAAAACACGATGAGTTCGGAGTAGAACCAAAAGAATACGTTCTGCTGTCATTGCGATTTCGTCGATTGTGGATCCTGTCAAAAAACACGGTGAGTTCGGGGTAGAACCAAAAGAATACGGTCTGCTGTCATTGCGATTTCGTCGATTGTGGATCCTGTCAAAAAACACGGTGAGTTCGGGGTAGAACCAAAAGAATACGGTCTGCTGTCATTGCGATTTCGTCAAATGTTTCATTATTTTATCGATTCGGTCTAAAACACGATGAGTTCGGAGTAGAACCAAAAGAATACGTTCTGCTGTCATTGCGATTTCGTCGATTGTGGATCCTGTCAAAAAACACGGTGAGTTCGGGGTAGAACCAAAAGAATACGGTCTGCTGTCATTGCGATTTCGTCGATTGTGGATCCTGTCAAAAAACACGGTGAGTTCGGGGTAGAACCAAAAGAATACGGTCTGCTGTCATTGCGATTTCGTCAAATGTTTCATTATTTTATCGATTCGGTCTAAAACACGATGAGTTCGGAGTAGAACCAAAAGAATACGTTCTGCTGTCATTGCGATTTCGTCGATTGTGGATCCTGTCAAAAAACACGGTGAGTTCGGGGTAGAACCAAAAGAATACGGTCTGCTGTCATTGCGATTTCGTCGAATGCTTCATCATTTTATCGATTCGGTCTAAAACACGATGAGTTCGGAGTAGAACCAAAAGAATACGTTCTGCTGTCATTGCGATTTCGTCGATTGTGGATCCTGTCAAAAAACACGATGAGTTCGGAGTAGAACCAAAAGAATACGTTCTGCTGTCATTGCGATTTCGTCGATTGTGGATCCTGTCAAAAAACACGGTGAGTTCGGGGTAGAACCAAAAGAATACGGTCTGCTGTCATTGCGATTTCGTCGATTGTGGATCCTGTCAAAAAACACGGTGAGTTCGGGGTAGAACCAAAAGAATACGGTCTGCTGTCATTGCGATTTCGTCGATTGTGGATCCTGTCAAAAAACACGGTGAGTTCGGGGTAGAACCAAAAGAATACGGTCTGCTGTCATTGCGATTTCGTCGATTGTGGATCCTGTCAAAAAACACGGTGAGTTCGGGGTAGAACCAAAAGAATACGGTCTGCTGTCATTGCGATTTCGTCGATTGTGGATCCTGTCAAAAAACACGGTGAGTTCGGGGTAGAACCAAAAGAATACGGTCTGCTGTCATTGCGATTTCGTCGAATGTTTCATCATTTTATCGATTCGGTCTAAAACACGATGAGTTCGGAGTAGAACCAAAAGAATACGTTCTGCTGTCATTGCGATTTCGTCGATTGTGGATCTTGTCAAAAAACACGGTGAGTTCGGGGTAGAACCAAAAGAATACGGTCTGCTGTCATTGCGATTTCGTCGATTGTGGATCCTGTCAAAAAACACGGTGAGTTCGGGGTAGAACCAAAAGAATACGGTCTGCTGTCATTGCGATTTCGTCGAATGTTTCATTATTTTATCGATTCGGTCTAAAACACGATGAGTTCGGAGTAGAACCAAAAGAATACGTTCTGCTGTCATTGCGATTTCGTCGATTGTGGATCCTGTCAAAAAACACGGTGAGTTCGGGGTAGAACCAAAAGAATACGGTCTGCTGTCATTGCGATTTCGTCGATAGTGGATCCTGTCAAAAAACACGGTGAGTTCGGGGTAGAACCAAAAGAATACGGTCTGCTGTCATTGCGATTTCGTCGAATGTTTCATTATTTTATCGATTCGGTCTAAGACACGATGAGTTTGGAGTAGAACCAAAAGAATACGTTCTGCTGTCATTGCGATTTCGTCGATTGTGAATCCTGTCAAAAAACACGGTGAGTTCGGGGTAGAACCAAAAGAATACGGTCTGCTGTCATTGCGATTTCGTCGATAGTGGATCCTGTCAAAAAACACGGTGAGTTCGGGGTAGAACCAAAAGAATACGGTCTGCTGTCATTGCGATTTCGTCGAATGTTTCATTATTTTATCGATTCGGTCTAAAACACGATGAGTTCGGAGTAGAACCAAAAGAATACGTTCTGCTGTCATTGCGATTTCGTCGATTGTGGATCCTGTCAAAAAACACGGTGAGTTCGGGGTAGAACCAAAAGAATACGGTCTGCTGTCATTGCGATTTCGTCGATTGTGGATCCTGTCAAAAAACACGGTGAGTTCGGGGTAGAACCAAAAGAATACGGTCTGCTGTCATTGCGATTTCGTCGAATGTTTCATTATTTTATCGATTCGGTCTAAAACACGATGAGTTCGGAGTAGAACCAAAAGAATACGTTCTGCTGTCATTGCGATTTCGTCGATTGTGGAACTTGTCAAAAAACACGGTGAGTTCGGGGTAGAACCAAAAGAATACGGTCTGCTGTCATTGCGATTTCGTCGATTGTGGATCCTGTCAAAAAACACGGTGAGTTCGGGGTAGAACCAAAAGAATACGGTCTGCTGTCATTGCGATTTCGTCGAATGTTTCATTATTTTATCGATTCGGTCTAAAACACGATGAGTTCGGAGTAGAACCAAAAGAATACGTTCTGCTGTCATTGCGATTTCGTCGATTGTGGATCCTGTCAAAAAACACGGTGAGTTCGGGGTAGAACCAAAAGAATACGGTCTGCTGTCATTGCGATTTCGTCGATTGTGGATCCTGTCAAAAAACACGGTGAGTTCGGGGTAGAACCAAAAGAATACGGTCTGCTGTCATTGCGATTTCGTCGAATGTTTCATTATTTTATCGATTCGGTCTAAAACACGATGAGTTCGGAGTAGAACCAAAAGAATACGTTCTGCTGTCATTGCGATTTCGTCGATTGTGGAACTTGTCAAAAAACACGGTGAGTTCGGGGTAGAACCAAAAGAATACGGTCTGCTGTCATTGCGATTTCGTCGATTGTGGATCCTGTCAAAAAACACGGTGAGTTCGGGGTAGAACCAAAAGAATACGGTCTGCTGTCATTGCGATTTCGTCGAATGTTTCATTATTTTATCGATTCGGTCTAAAACACGATGAGTTCGGAGTAGAACCAAAAGAATACGTTCTGCTGTCATTGCGATTTCGTCGATTGTGGATCCTGTCAAAAAACACGGTGAGTTCGGGGTAGAACCAAAAGAATACGGTCTGCTGTCATTGCGATTTCGTCGATAGTGGATCCTGTCAAAAAACACGGTGAGTTCGGGGTAGAACCAAAAGAATACGGTCTGCTGTCATTGCGATTTCGTCGAATGTTTCATTATTTTATCGATTCGGTCTAAAACACGATGAGTTCGGAGTAGAACCAAAAGAATACGTTCTGCTGTCATTGCGATTTCGTCGATTGTGGATCCTGTCAAAAAACACGGTGAGTTCGGGGTAGAACCAAAAGAATACGGTCTGCTGTCATTGCGATTTCGTCGATAGTGGATCCTGTCAAAAAACACGGTGAGTTCGGGGTAGAACCAAAAGAATACGATCTGCTGTCATTGCGATTTCGTCGAATGTTTCATTATTTTATCGATTCGGTCTAAAACACGATGAGTTCGGAGTAGAACCAGAAGAATACGTTCTGCTGTCATTGCGATTTCGTCGATTGTGGATCCTGTCAAAAAACACGGTGAGTTCGGGGTAGAACCAAAAGAATACGGTCTGCTGTCATTGCGATTTCGTCGATTGTGGATCCTGTCAAAAAACACGGTGAGTTCGGGGTAGAACCAAAAGAATACGGTCTGCTGTCATTGCGATTTCGTCGATTGTGGATCCTGTCAAAAACACGGTGAGTTCGAAGTAGAACCCAAAGAATACGGTCTGCTGTCATTGCGATTTCGTCGAATGTTTCATTATTTTATCGATTCGGTCTAAAACACGATGAGTTCGGAGTAGAACCAAAAGAATACGTTCTGCTGTCATTGTGATTTCGTCGATTGTGGATCCTGTCAAAAAACACGGTGAGTTCGGGGTAGAACCAAAAGAATACGGTCTGCTGTCATTGCGATTTCGTCGATTGTGGATCCTGTCAAAAAACACGGTGAGTTCGGGGTAGAACCAAAAGAATACGGTCTGCTGTCATTGCGATTTCGTCAAATGTTTCATTATTTTATCGATTCGGTCTAAAACACGATGAGTTCGGAGTAGAACCAAAAGAATACGTTCTGCTGTCATTGCGATTTCGTCGATTGTGGATCCTGTCAAAAAACACGGTGAGTTCGGGGTAGAACCAAAAGAATACGGTCTGCTGTCATTGCGATTTCGTCGAATGTTTCATTATTTTATCGATTCGGTCTAAAACACGATGAGTTCGGAGTAGAACCAAAAGAATACGTTCTGCTGTCATTGCGATTTCGTCGATTGTGATGGATCCTGTCAAAAAACACGGTGAGTTCGGGGTAGAACCAAAAGAATACGTTCTGCTGTCATTGCGATTTCGTCGATTGTGGATCCTGTCAAAAAACACGGTGAGTTCGGGGTAGAACCAAAAGAATACGGTCTGCTGTCATTGCGATTTCGTCGATTGTGGATCCTGTCAAAAAACACGGTGAGTTCGGGGTAGAACCAAAAGAATACGGTCTGCTGTCATTGCGATTTCGTCGAATGTTTCATTATTTTATCGATTCGGTCTAAAACACGATGAGTTCGGAGTAGAACCAAAAGAATACGTTCTGCTGTCATTGCGATTTCGTCGATTGTGGAACTTGTCAAAAAACACGGTGAGTTCGGGGTAGAACCAAAAGAATACGGTCTGCTGTCATTGCGATTTCGTCGATTGTGGATCCTGTCAAAAAACACGGTGAGTTCGGGGTAGAACCAAAAGAATACGGTCTGCTGTCATTGCGATTTCGTCGAATGTTTCATTATTTTATCGATTCGGTCTAAAACACGATGAGTTCGGAGTAGAACCAAAAGAATACGTTCTGCTGTCATTGCGATTTCGTCGATTGTGGATCCTGTCAAAAAACACGGTGAGTTCGGGGTAGAACCAAAAGAATACGGTCTGCTGTCATTGCGATTTCGTCGATAGTGGATCCTGTCAAAAAACACGGTGAGTTCGGGGTAGAACCAAAAGAATACGGTCTGCTGTCATTGCGATTTCGTCGAATGTTTCATTATTTTATCGATTCGGTCTAAAACACGATGAGTTCGGAGTAGAACCAAAAGAATACGTTCTGCTGTCATTGCGATTTCGTCGATTGTGGATCCTGTCAAAAAACACGGTGAGTTCGGGGTAGAACCAAAAGAATACGGTCTGCTGTCATTGCGATTTCGTCGATAGTGGATCCTGTCAAAAAACACGGTGAGTTCGGGGTAGAACCAAAAGAATACGATCTGCTGTCATTGCGATTTCGTCGAATGTTTCATTATTTTATCGATTCGGTCTAAAACACGATGAGTTCGGAGTAGAACCAGAAGAATACGTTCTGCTGTCATTGCGATTTCGTCGATTGTGGATCCTGTCAAAAAACACGGTGAGTTCGGGGTAGAACCAAAAGAATACGGTCTGCTGTCATTGCGATTTCGTCGATTGTGGATCCTGTCAAAAAACACGGTGAGTTCGGGGTAGAACCAAAAGAATACGGTCTGCTGTCATTGCGATTTCGTCGATTGTGGATCCTGTCAAAAACACGGTGAGTTCGGAGTAGAACCCAAAGAATACGGTCTGCTGTCATTGCGATTTCGTCGAATGTTTCATTATTTTATCGATTCGGTCTAAAACACGATGAGTTCGGAGTAGAACCAAAAGAATACGTTCTGCTGTCATTGTGATTTCGTCGATTGTGGATCCTGTCAAAAAACACGGTGAGTTCGGGGTAGAACCAAAAGAATACGGTCTGCTGTCATTGCGATTTCGTCGATTGTGGATCCTGTCAAAAAACACGGTGAGTTCGGGGTAGAACCAAAAGAATACGGTCTGCTGTCATTGCGATTTCGTCAAATGTTTCATTATTTTATCGATTCGGTCTAAAACACGATGAGTTCGGAGTAGAACCAAAAGAATACGTTCTGCTGTCATTGCGATTTCGTCGATTGTGGATCCTGTCAAAAAACACGGTGAGTTCGGGGTAGAACCAAAAGAATACGGTCTGCTGTCATTGCGATTTCGTCGAATGTTTCATTATTTTATCGATTCGGTCTAAAACACGATGAGTTCGGAGTAGAACCAAAAGAATACGTTCTGCTGTCATTGCGATTTCGTCGATTGTGATGGATCCTGTCAAAAAACACGGTGAGTTCGGGGTAGAACCAAAAGAATACGGTCAGCTGTCATTGCGATTCCATCGGATGTTTCATTATTTTATCGATTCGGTCTAAAACACGATGAGTTCGGAGTAGAACCAAAAGAATACGTTCTGCTGTCATTGCGATTTCGTCAATTGTGGATCCTGTCAAAAAACACGGTGAGTTCGGGGTAGAACCAATAGAATACGGTCTGCTGTCATTGCGATTTCGTCGAATGTTTCATTATTTTATCGATTCGGTCTAAAACACGATGAGTTCGGAGTAGAACCAAAAGAATACGTTCTGCTGTCATTGCGATTTCGTCGATTGTGATGGATCCTGTCAAAAAACACGGTGAGTTCGGGGTAGAACCAAAAGAATACGGTCAGCTGTCATCGCGATTCCGTCGGATGTTTCATTATTTTATCGATTCGGTCTAAATCACGATGAGTTCGGAGTAGAACCAAAAGAATACGTTCTGCTGTCATTGCGATTTCGTCGATTGTGATGGATCCTGTCAAAAAACACGGTGAGTTCGGGGTAGAACCAAAAGAATACGGTCTGCTGTCATCGCGATTTCGTCGAATGTTTCATTATTTTATCGATTCGGTCTAAAACACGATGAGTTCGGAGTAGAACCAAAAGAATACGTTCTGCTGTCATTGCGATTTCGTCGATTGTGATGGATCCTGTCAAAAAACACGGTGAGTTCGGGGTAGAACCAAAAGAATACGGTCAGCTGTCATCGCGATTCCGTCGGATGTTTCATTATTTTATCGATTCGGTCTAAATCACGATGAGTTCGGAGTAGAACCAAAAGAATACGTTCTGCTGTCATTGCGATTTCGTCGATTGTGATGGATCCTGTCAAAAAACACGGTGAGTTCGGGGTAGAACCAAAAGAATACGGTCTGCTGTCATCGCGATTTCGTCGAATGTTTCATTATTTTATCGATTCGGTCTAAAACACGATGAGTTCGGAGTAGAACCAAAAGAATACGTTCTGCTGTCATTGCGATTTCGTCGATTGTGATGGATCCTGTCAAAAAACACGGTGAGTTCGGGGTAGAACCAAAAGAATACGGTCTGCTGTCATTGCGATTTCGTCGAATGTTTCATTATTTTATCGATTCGGTCTAAAACACGATGCGTTCGGAGTAGAACCAAAAGAATACGTTCTGCTGTCATTGCGATTTCGTCGATTGTGATGGATCCTGTCAAAAAACACGGTGAGTTCGGGGTAGAACCAAAAGAATACGTTCTGCTGTCATTGCGATTTCGTCGATTGTGGATCCTGTCAAAAAACACTGTGAGTTCGGGGTAGAACCAAAAGAATACGGTCAGCTGTCATTGCGATTCCATCGGATGTTTCATTATTTTATCGATTCGGTCTAAAACACGATGAGTTCGGAGTAGAACCAAAAGAATACGTTCTGCTGTCATTGCGATTTCGTCGATTGTGGATCCTGTCAAAAAACACGGTGAGTTCGGGGTAGAACCAAAAGAATACGGTCTGCTGTCATTGCGATTTCGTCGAATGTTTCATTATTTTATCGATTCGGTCTAAAACACGATGAGTTCGGAGTAGAACCAAAAGAATACGTTCTGCTGTCATTGCGATTTCGTCGATTGTGATGGATCCTGTCAAAAAACACGGTGAGTTCGGGGTAGAACCAAAAGAATACGTTCTGCTGTCATTGCGATTTCGTCGATTGTGGATCCTGTCAAAAAACACGGTGAGTTCGGGGTAGAACCAAAAGAATACGGTCTGCTGTCATTGCGATTTCGTCGAATGTTTCATTATTTTATCGATTCGGTCTAAAACACGATGAGTTCGGAGTAGAACCAAAAGAATACGTTCTGCTGTCATTGCGATTTCGTCGATTGTGATGGATCCTGTCAAAAAACACGGTGAGTTCGGGGTAGAACCAAAAGAATACGTTCTGCTGTCATTGCGATTTCGTCGATTGTGGATCCTGTCAAAAAACACGGTGAGTTCGGGGTAGAACCAAAAGAATACGGTCTGCTGTCATTGCGATTTCGTCGAATGTTTCATTATTTTATCGATTCGGTCTAAAACACGATGAGTTCGGAGTAGAACCAAAAGAATACGTTCTGCTGTCATTGCGATTTCGTCGATTGTGATGGATCCTGTCAAAAAACACGGTGAGTTCGGGGTAGAACCAAAAGAATACGGTCAGCTGTCATCGCGATTCCGTCGGATGTTTCATTATTTTATCGATTCGGTCTAAATCACGATGAGTTCGGAGTAGAACCAAAAGGATACGGTCTGTTGTAATCAATACATTTGAAAATACCGTTCCATTTAGATTTCTATTTAATTTCTCAGGGTGTTTTGTTCATTTAATTTTGTAGTCCTCTGCAAAATATTAAAAAAAAAACATTACTTATATCATTCATTAGTACACCTATTATTTTTGAAAAAAAATTTACAGACAAATTGATGCGACAGAAACTTGACTAAATCTCTTGGAAACCACAAAAAATTACTCTTATATCAAATAAAATAGAATTAATTTGATTTGAAGGCAAAATAAATAATTTTAAATTGATAAAATAGAACAATTTTCTCAATTTAGTATTTAAGATCTTTTCCTCCTCTTAATATAATTATGTACGTATAATTTTTCATTATCTTACTTTTAATCAATTTAAATAATTGAAAAGTAAAGAAGCAAACATCGATTACGATATTAAAATTAATAAAAAATAATTATTAGTTCATTAATAATCATCAATTTAGAAGGATGTTTTTTGCTAGTTTCACTATAAATGGTTATTCAGGTACTCTGTAGATAATTTATTGAAAAAAAAACACAGAACGTTTTTAAAAATTAAAAAATAAAATCAAACAAAAGGATTTAAAAACAAATTTTACAAACTGTGTATTGTTTTTTAAACAGTTTTACTTAATTTTTGATTTTCTAGTCTGGCTAGATTATTGAAGAATATTTGTTAAGGGTCGACCTTTTACTTTTAATTCATTAAGAAAACTGAAAAATGAAGAATAAGGTTTAAATGAGTTTAAAATCAATAAAATGAAATAAAAATAATTTAAAACAGTTTTTCTCATTCTAGAAGGAGTTTTGCCTATAGTCGAGTTTTACTTTAAATAGTTTTTCAGCTATACTTTCAGAATATTTTATTAGAAAAATAAAAAAATGAAAAAACAGGACGATTTTGAAAATTAGTAAGCCAATCATTCAAAATTAAAAGATATAAAAAAAAAAAACAGTTTTTTAATCCTACAGAAGATCGAACTTTTGATCCATTAAGAAACTGAAAAATAAAGAAACAAGCACCCATTGCAATGACAAAATCTATTTATTAAAAATTTTAAAAATGCAGTGTGATAAAAAAACAAGAAAAAAAAAACCAGTTATAGTAGAATTTATTTCTAGTCTTATTACATAATTATGTATATGTATTTAACTTTAAATCAATAATTCAAAAAATTGAATAATAAGGAAACAAACATCGATTACTCTTTAAAACCGATGTATTCAAAATTAATTTAAAAAAATAAAAAAAAAGACTAACTAAATACAAAAAAAAACGAGATAAAATTATTTAAAAACAATTTTGTGAGAAGAATTTCTTCTTAGTCTTATCTTAAATAGTAAATAACTAAAAACTTTTTCGAAAAAGTGTAGATTAAAAAAAACAAAAAACGATTACACGGAATGATTAAATAATTTAAAATTGATAAAATTTAAAAAATAATAATTCAGGAACTATTCCCATTTCACAATGATGTCATCCTAGCATTATAAAAATGTTCAGCTACTCTTTGAATGATTTTGAAATTCCATAGAAAATTTAAAAAAAAACAACCACCTAAATCATAATTAATAAAATAAAATACAATAATCCTGAACTAAATCATCTAAAATTAATAAAATTAAATTCAAATTAGTGGTCCACTGTCAAAGTTATCATTAGACCGTCAAGGAATCACCTACATTGTTGCCAAATTCTTCTTAATGATTGTAAAATGCAAAAATTATCAGCTGTATCTCTTCACGGAAATCTTGACATTTCAAGAAACCATAATCAAAGTGGAAACATCGTCGACTGTCAAAGTTGTCATTATTTCGTCGAATCATCAGTTCCATTGTTGCCAAATTCACGTAA
The DNA here is from genome assembly GCA_958502075.1 of Orchestes rusci. NCBI lineage: Eukaryota > Metazoa > Arthropoda > Insecta > Coleoptera > Curculionidae > Orchestes > Orchestes rusci. The sequence goes on along the minus strand of OY293313.1, from coordinate 20,597,544 downwards.
ATATCTTTAAAATGGAAAAATTGCGACTCTCATTATCAACAAAACGTTTCAAATCTACAGTAAAGCTACTACAAATATGCTTCAATAAGTGAGATAATATGAATAATTTTCCAGATATATGGGAAAAAAATCAATATTACCGGAACGCTTAGTCGCTTTTTTGCAAATATCTCAAAAAGTATGAAGTTGACGCAAAAACCCCTCATTAAACAAATTAAAGCCCGTTAAATTTACCATAAAAAAAGTCCCATACACTTTTTCCATAGTGATTAATTTTACGGATAAAAGGGATTTTAATATTCAAGGAACGCCAAGTCACTTTTAAATAATGAAATCACCCTGTATGTTAAAAACCGCTCGATCCAGAAAGAAAACTATCATTATTTTTTTGAAAAAAATTAAATTATGTATAAGTTTTTTTCATAGTATTTTTGGTAAAAAATAACAGAAGTTGAGATATTCACGAAAAAGTAAAATTAACGAGACAGAATGATAGTCCAGTCAAATCCAAGAAAAAATTGATAAAAAATACAAATAAAAGTAAAATTTGTGGATTATTTTTCTGGGCTAAAAATTGTTTAAGGGAGTTTTTCTCCGCAACTTTGTCATAGTCCAATCAAACTCAAGTTTTGAGCTTGAATTGGAGTTTTACTTAAATCTCTTTCCAATTATTTTACCAGACTATAAGATTTTTAGATGGGTTACTTGTTCGAGGCAAAAACATTCGACTGTCCATGTAAAACGAGGTGATTTGGCAACATTGCGAAATAACAGCTCAATCATATTCAAGAAGAAAGTGATGAAAAATGCATTACACGTAAAATTTCTGGAATTTTTGATAAATATTTTTAAAAATGTCTGTGCGAGTCTTTTCAAAACTGTGAATAATATAATCAAAGTTGATAATTTAGTTGAAATTTCATTTTTTTCAAAATTCAAACTTCACCGGACTAGGGTACCTATTGATGTTAGTTTTTCCCTGAAATCTTACCAAAAATCAACCAAAAACTAACCAAAACTAATTCAAACTGATCCAAACTAACCCAAAATCAACTAAAAACTTACCAAAAAACAACTAAAATTGACCTAAACTAATCAAAATGCCAAGACTAAAATGATCAAAACCAATTTGAGAATAACCAAAACTAACCCAGAATTGACCTAAAACCAACAAAAAATTGACCAAAAATAACCATGCAAAGCTAGCCTGAAAATAATCGAGATTCCGACCTAAACTTACCCAGAACTGACCCAAACTAATTTCAAAACTAACTCAGAATTAACCAAAAACTAACTCAGAACTGACTCTAACTTTGAAAAATAACAAGATACTGCAGATCTCACCAAAACTAACACAGAAAAACCCAAACTAGACCAAATAAACTGAAAGTAGCCAGAACTAACCCTAAAGTAACGCAAATTGGACCAAACTAGCTCAATAACTGACCAAAACTAATATAAAAATAACCAAAACTGACCCAGACTAAACAAAACTGGCCAAAAGTAACCCACAACTGACCTAAACTGATTCCAAAAGAGCCCAAACTAACTAAAAAAAACAAAACTCAACAAAACTAACCTAAATCAAACCACAAATATTATAACGCAAACTAACCAAAAGTTATGAGAACTAACTCCAAAGTAAAGTGTAAATTGAACCAAACCAACCCAAAACTCCAAAACTAACCAAAAACTGACTCAAACTGATCAGAATGGATTCAAAAAATAATGCAAACTTTCAAAAGTAATCAAAACAAAACCAGCCAAAAGTTGAAGCTGATCCAAAATAACTAGAACTGACTAATTAACAAAAAATTGACCAAAATTTGCCTAAAATAACCAAAATTTTTACCAAAACTAACCCAGAACTGAGTCAAGACTAATTAAAACTAACCCAGAATTGAATGCTTGTTTATGTTTATGCATTGAAATCGGTTTATAAATAGCGGAGCTACGCAGCAAATCAAAAATTTTCATAAAACTGTTCTTGAGATATTGACAACATTTTGAAAACGTCATAACTCGGTTATTTATTGATGGATTTTGATGCGAAAAAAGGCATTTTAGAGGGAATTTTGTCCTTTACTGAAATCAAAATAATCAAAAATTTGAATGTAAATAAATACGCCCAAATCAAAGTAGGGAATAATAAAAGTTAATCAGTTGGAAAGACCATAAAAAACCTTACAAAATGCTTGTTTTTGCATTGAAATCGGTTCATAAATAGCGGGGCTACAGCAAATCAAAAAATTTCCATAAAACCGTTAATGAGATATTGACAAAATTTTCAAAACGTCATAGCTCGGTTATTTATTGATGGACTTTGATGCGAAAAAAGGCATTTTAGAGGGAATTTTGTCGTCTACTGAAATCAAAATAATCAAAAATTTGAATGTAAATAAATACGCTCAAATCAAAATAGGGAATAATGAAAGTGGATCAGTTGGAAAGACCATAAAAAACCTTACAAAATGCTTGTTTTTGCATTCAAATCGGTTCATAAATAGCGGAGCTACAACAAATCAAAAAATTTCCATAAAACCGTTAATGAGATATTGACAAAATTTTCAAAACGTCATAACTCGGTTATTTATTGATGGATTTTGATGCGAAAAAAGGCATTTTAGAGGGAATTTTGTCGTCTACTGAAATCAAAATAATCAAAAATTTGAATGTTGATGAATATGCCCAAATCAAAATAGGGAATAATGAAAGTGGACCAGTTGGAAAAACCATAAAAAACCTTACAAAATGCTTGTTTTTGCATTCAAATCGGTTCATAAATAGCGGAGCTACAACAAATCAAAAAATTTCCATAAAACCGTTAATGAGATATTGACAAAATTTTCAAAACGTCATAACTCGGTTATTTATTGATGGATTTTGATGCGAAAAAAGGCATTTTAGAGGGAATTTTGTCGTCTACTGAAATCAAAATAATCAAAAATTTGAATGTTGATGAATATGCCCAAATCAAAATAGGGAATAATGAAAGTGGATCAGTTGGCAAACCATAAAAAACCTTACAAAATGCTTGTTTTTGCATTCAAATCGGTTCATAAATAGCGGAGCTACAACAAATCAAAAAATTTCCATAAAACCGTTAATGAGATATTGACAAAATTTTCAAAACGTCATAACTCGGTTATTTATTGATGGATTTTGATGCGAAAAAAGGCATTTTAGAGGGAATTTTGTCGTCTACTGAAATCAAAATAATCAAAAATTTGAATGTTGATGAATATGCCCAAATCAAAATAGGGAATAATGAAAGTGGATCAGTTGGCAAACCATAAAAAACCTTACAAAATGCTTGTTTTTGCATCGAAATCGGTTCATAAATAGCGGAGCTACAGCAAATCAAAAAATTTCCATAAAACTGTTCCTGAGATATTGACTAAATTTTCAAAACGTCATAACTCGGTTATTTATTGATGGATTTTGATGCGAAAAAAGGCATTTTAGAGGGAATTTTGTCGTCTACTGAAATCAAAATAATCAAAAATTTGAATGTTGATGAATATGCCCAAATCAAAATAGGGAATAATGAAAGTGGATCAGTTGGCAAACCATAAAAAACCTTACAAAATGCTTGTTTTTGCATTGAAATCGGTTCATAAATAGCGGAGCTACAGCAAATCAAAAAATACCATACAACTGTTCCTGAGATATTGACTAAATTTTCAAAACGTCATAACTCGGTTATTTATTGATGGATTTTGATGCGAAAAAAGGCATTTTAGAGGGAATTTTGTCGTCTACTGAAATCAAAATAATCAAAAATTTGAATGTAAATAAATACGCTCAAATCAAAATAGGGAATAATGAAAGTGGATCAGTTGGAAAGACCATAAAAAACCTTACAAAATGCTTGTTTTTGCATTCAAATCGGTTCATAAATAGCGGAGCTACAACAAATCAAAAAATTTCCATAAAACCGTTAATGAGATATTGACAAAATTTTCAAAACGTCATAACTCGGTTATTTATTGATGGATTTTGATGCGAAAAAAGGCATTTTAGAGGGAATTTTGTCGTCTACTGAAATCAAAATAATCAAAAATTTGAATGTTGATGAATATGCCCAAATCAAAATAGGGAATAATGAAAGTGGACCAGTTGGAAAAACCATAAAAAACCTTACAAAATGCTTGTTTTTGCATTCAAATCGGTTCATAAATAGCGGAGCTACAACAAATCAAAAAATTTCCATAAAACCGTTAATGAGATATTGACAAAATTTTCAAAACGTCATAACTCGGTTATTTATTGATGGATTTTGATGCGAAAAAAGGCATTTTAGAGGGAATTTTGTCGTCTACTGAAATCAAAATAATCAAAAATTTGAATGTTGATGAATATGCCCAAATCAAAATAGGGAATAATGAAAGTGGACCAGTTGGAAAAACCATAAAAAACCTTACAAAATGCTTGTTTTTGCATTCAAATCGGTTCATAAATAGCGGAGCTACAACAAATCAAAAAATTTCCATAAAACCGTTAATGAGATATTGACAAAATTTTCAAAACGTCATAACTCGGTTATTTATTGATGGATTTTGATGCGAAAAAAGGCTTTTTAGAGGGAATTTCGTCCTTTACTGAAATCAAAATAATCAAAAATTTGAATGTAAATAAATACGCCCAAATCAAAGTAGGGAATAATGAAAGTGAATAAGTTGGAAAAACCATAAAAAACCTTACAAAATGCTTGTTTTTGCATTCAAATCGGTTCATAAATAGCGGGGCTACAGCAAATCAAAAAATTTCCATAAAACTATTCCTGAGATAATGACAAAATTTTCAAAACGCCATAACTCTGTTATTTATTGATAGATTTTGATGCGAAAAAAAGTATTTTACAGGGAATTTTGTCCTCTACTGAAATCAAAATAATCAAAAATTTTAATGGTAATGAAGGGATTTCTATATGGGAAAAAAATCAATATTCACGCAAAGCTTGATCAGTTTTTGTCAAATATCTCAATAAGTATGAGGTTTACGCAAAAACCTCCCATTAAACAAATAAAAGCCCGTAAAATTTTCCATAAAATACACTTTTCCTATAAATAATTGATTCTCCTGTATTCAAGAGTAAAAATCAACGCACATCCAAACCTGATCGAGTGAAATAAATCACCCTGTATCTTGGAAACCGCTCACTCTACAAAGAAAACTGTGATTATCATTTTTAAAGAAAATTTTATGGTCTATTTTTTTGTGATAGGTATTTTACTCAAAAAATATACAGGGTCCGAGATATTCACGAATAAATCTTGCAATCAATCAAAAATATAAAAGTGAAAGTGGTTCCGCAACAATCACCATCAGCCAAGTAAAAGCAACAGTGAAACCAGCGAAACCCGGAACAAAAAGTGAATTATTCAACAATTTTTAATAACAAAAAAATACAAACATAACAACAACAAGTGACACTAAAAATCAGTCAGAAGGTCAATGATGCCCATGTCCATGGTCGACATACTTTTCATGCTTGGTCTCATGGTACACATGCTTGTAAACGGGCACATGAACAGGATAAGGCTTGTTCACATGCACGGGATAATGCTTCTCAATCTCCACCTTGTAAGGTTTGTTCACATAAACAGGCACCAACTTCTCCACATGAATGGGAACCTTCTTCTCGATTTCCTGCGGCACCAACTTGTAGATGGGAATGGCAACGGGTTGCGGGACATTGATGTGGACGGGATAGGGTTGGGGAACGGGAACCTTGATCACTTGGGGCACGGGGACTCCTACGGGATGGGGCACAGGCACGCCTACTTTCTTGACTACGTGCACAGGTACTGCTTTGGTGCTTTCGAAGGTTTTAGTTGGGGATTCGTGGTATTCTACGCCACCACCACCTCCTTGCCAGCCTTGGTCTTGGATTTCGTGGCCTCCGGAAAGGTCGTAGCCTTGGCCTTCGTGGCCTTCACTCTCTGCATAGCCAGCTGCGGCTGTTGTGATTGCCAGAGCGAATATTAAACCCTGAAATCAACAATAATAATATAATTATATAAACATGTATGTTTGTCTTGTTATAAATCAAGAACCGCAGCAAGAAGTTGAAGGAAAATTTGCAGATATATCAGATTAATCAGGGAATAGTCCAAGGAAATGGTTTTATTCATCAACTCATAGCTGGTTTTGAGAAATTAGAATTTATATTCAATTTTTTGACTAAAAATGACATTAGCAACCGCCATTTCCCTTCAAATGATGACATTGACAGTAATTTCATTTGACGTAGAGGCATGTTCTATTGGTACGTACAAAACATAAAGCCGGGTTCACATTATTAAATAAATAGTAATATCGTATTAGGTAAATGTTTGATATGTGTAATATAAGTTACTTACAAAAACGTTCATCCTGTCTAATACTTAGGAACAAAATTGAAGAAAGTCGTAGCCGCACTGATGATCTGATTTGAATGGTTTTGACTTTTATAGTGGCGGGTGAAAGGTCCATATATGAGCGGGGATTCCCGTTTTTTGGTACACCCTGTATAGGTCATCATTTGACTGAGATTTCATCTAGTTAATTAACACAGTTGCATTATAATTCATATTCGTAAGAACTTTCTTTTCACGTGAATGTGAATGGGATCAGTAGAGGAATTGTTGATTTGACTGATCTCTGCCATTAACCTCCGGATCATTTTACTTTCATTTGTGGCTGGTCAAGTGAGTTGATTTGTTCGCTTTATTGGAGAGTCGGAAGTTATTTATTTATTGGTTAAATTAATGATTTTGTCTTATGACGTGTTTAACTTGGTTTAACAATAATTAAATCTTATTTCTCTTAGTCTCTTTTACAAAGTAAACTTTTTTTGTGTAGATATAAAGGAAAATCATTTTTTTAATAAAAAAAAGTACGAGTGCGTACAAAAAACTTGTATCTATTTTGAATGAGTAAAATTTCATTTCGCATAATCCTCATTGTACCAAATTCCATTGAAATAACTTAATTTTGAAAGTAATTAAAATTTGAACACCATGTAGATATCTCTTTTGATATTGACTTTCGGAATAAAAAAAATGTGGTCTATCGTAATACTGTTTTTTCTCAAGGCTTTTGTTTTTTCAGTCTCAAAAATATGACCAGGGTGAAGATTCTGTTTTTTTAGTTAAAAAAATTCGCAAAATTGTCTTATTTTTTGACAAGAAAAAATCAAGTTGCCACAAATCGTTCCGTTTAAGACACCCTGTATATTTCACTTTTTTTCATTGATTGTACTATTATGTAGCTCATGGCTTTTTAGAATAATTTAGATTAAGACTGGATACTTTTCACCACAAAAAAATTCAATGAATGAAGAAAAAAATAAAAAAATAAATATTGATTTATTGTATTTTTTTAATCAGACTTACTTTTTTGTACTCTTAGAACATTTGATTAGATTATTTATGAAAATATAAATATGCAACACAACACTCAACAATAATAAGGTACCTAATACTCAACAAAATTAATAAAATAAAAAAAAAATCTTGAAGAAAAAATAGAGAAACTAAAAGAAGAAATACAAAAATGTGGATTAGAAAAAAATAAAATGATCTAAATGTAATTTTAATTTCAACACAATATTAGAAATGAGGTTTCTAATACGCCACAAAATAGAAAAAAAATAATTTGAAAAAGTTTAAAACTCAATGAATATTATTTCATTTTTGCGTATTGTTCATTTTTATTGATTATTTGTTTTTTGCCTCAGTCATTATCAAGCATGCACCAATCAAAAAACGAATAAAAACAATAAAAAAGCAAAACAAATAAAGTTAGAGCAAAATATACAAAAACTTATATTAAAAAAATGACTTGGCAGTCAAAATTGAACGGAAATTGTCAAAAACCAAAAATATCGAATACTAAACAATGAAAAAAAAAAACAGTAAATGTAAATTCAAAGACCGTGAAAACAAGGAAAACATTTTTTTTTTGTTTAATTATGTTTGTTTTTTTATTACATATTTGCTTTTTTCTTTCTTCACTATCGAATATATTATGAACTAATAAACAACAAATAAATTTAGATCAAAACATGAAAAAACAAACCACTGAAATTTAAAAAAAAAAAAAAAACAAAAAAGGTTTCAAAACCTAAAAATACGAAACAATTTGAATAAAAATTTAAATTCACAATAAATCAACAAAAAAAACTATTTTTGATCATTTTGTTTCAATATTTGTTTTTCTTTTCTCATTCTGCTACACGAATACACTTCGTAAGAAAGCATAAAAAATAAATGTAATGAAAAATGACAAATACATTTAACAGGGAAAAAATAAATTGGTATCTAATGTGAATTGAGAATGATTATAAACGAAAAATATCTCAAAAACAAAAAAAAATCAAGTTGCTACAAACCGTTCCGTATCAGCTATTGAAAAAATGTCTGTCCAGTTGCGAATATACAGGGTGATTTTTGAATTTTTCTTGAGGATTTTGTTTTTTTTTCTCTCCAAATTTAGCCAAAAAATAACCGATTTATGACTATAAAACTATCTCTCCTGTTACAAATATACAGTGTGATATTTGGATGTTTCTCAACGCTTCTGTCTCTTCAATTTCCAAAATCCGCCAAAAAATGCCTAATGAATTTTTGAAAATGTTCCCATTTTTAAACATAAAAATTGAAATTGTCACGTATATACACTTTTGAAAAACTGTCGGTTGAGCTGCCGATATACAGGGTGATTTTTTTACTGTTTCCTTATGATTTTGTCTTCTTGATTTCCAAAATCCCACAAAAAATAATGTGTTTTGATTTTTTTTTAAATTATCCTATTTTTTAATAAACAGAAAAAATCAAGTTGCCACAAACCGTCTCGTATCAGGTTATGAAAACTCTCTTTGCCATTGCGAATATACAGGGTGATTTTTGATTATTTTTTTTTTCAAATTCTTCCAAAAAATAGCTGAGTTGTACCTATGTATCTATCTATTTATAGGGAATCTGCTGCCACCTTATGTCTTAATCTTTTCAAGACACCCTGTATATTTTTCTTTTTTCTATTGATTTTCTGTTTTTTTTTATCTGATGTACTTTTTGGTACTCGCACAACACACAACAAAAATAAAATAATACTCAACAAAATGAATAAAATAAAAAAAAATACTAAGAAAAATGAACAAATTCAAAGTTCTGGAAAATGTGGATTAAAAAAAATAAAAAGTTTTAATGAATCATTTTCAATTAAAACACAAGAGTAGATATATTATATGATAAGAAATGAGGTTTCTAATATTCTAAAAAAAAAAAAAATACGGATTATCAAAGCAAGGAAAAAAATAAATGTCTTGAAAGTTGGAAAATTGAAAAAGTTCATGCATGCTAAATAAAGAAATGAATGTGCATTTTTCATGTTGTTTATTTTTATTTATTATTTATTCTTTGTCTAAATTCATTGTCAGACAGCCTACAAAGAACTTATAAAAATAATATAAAGCGAAACAAATAAACTTGAAGCATGCAAAAACAAATAACAAATAGTAGAAAAAACCTTTTAAACAACTGTCTCAAAAAAAAAATATGAAAATTTGAAGACGGAAAACAAGAGAAAAAAATCTATTTTTGTTCAAGTACATATTATGTATATTTTTTTGATATTTGCTTTTTTTCTCTCTTCACTATTAACATATTACAAACTAATAAAATCAGTGAAAAAATACAACAGATAGATTTATATCAAAACATAGAAAAACAAATGATAAAAACTGATAATTAAAAAAGCCCATGAACAAAAATGGTTTCAAAAACTAAAAATATGAAATACCAACCAAGGAACAAATTAAACAGTAAATCAACAAAAAAAAAATTTTGTTCATGTTTATTTATTATTATTTGTTTTTTTTTTTCTTATTTCGCCATCAAACATATAAACTAATAAACTCAGTAAGGAAACATAACAAATAAATTCAATAAAAAATTACACACAAACATAGCAAAGAAAAAATAAATTTGTATCTTATCAAAACAAAAAATTTTTTCACATCGAAAATATCTCAAAAACAGACACAAAAATCAAATGGAAATTATTTTTTTTTTAGAAGAAAAATCAAATCAAATGAAAATTTCTAGCTAATTGAATTTCATTACATTAACTTATTTTTGCGCTTTATTTATCTTTATTTATCATAATTTTTGCTCAGACCATTATTTTTAAACATCAACAATAAACCACTAAAAGGTTTATATACAAAGAAATGTTTTAAAAACTGAGAAAAAGGAATATTAAACAAAATAAATATAAAAGTAAAATCCTGAAAAAAAAGCATTAGGTATATATCAGAAAAAAATCAAAATTCAACTTATAGAAACGTAAACTCAAAACGTTGAATGACCAAACGAAGAATTTCAATTTTTTGTTTATTTTGGGTAAAAAATAAGGAAATTGCTTAAAAAAGTGTGACGTCATTCCGCTTGCTATTCGGGCGCAACCGCCGTTTTCCCAATTTCAGCTAATTGAACTGGATTGACGATGATGGTGCGTTTTTTTTTCTTTTTGTGTGTAACCTACCAAACATAATTTTCACCAATAAACTGCAGTATTAACAATAGAGTCACCCCATCTCATCTGGTCAATAGCCATCAAAACCATTGACCCCTAAATCCCATCTTAAAACTCCAGCTATCTCTCCATTACACCCCTTTCGCAAAAAGACTATCCCAAAACAAACTCTAATGTCCGCAAATCCGCCCTCATCCGCTGTGATTTATCGACAAATCAGATTATACCCGAGAGGGTTGATGCTTATTTACATACAGGGTGGCACAAACGCCATCATTAATTACCAGTTGGGTACTGATACAGCAGGTACCATGGCCCACGTACCCGAGCCCAATATACATAACGCATATAATAAACCATGACGTAGGCTACTATGCGTCTTCATTAGCGCACACCGGCCAATATTATTGATGGTTTTCGGTCACGTGATGTCTAATTTGCATAAATAAATGAGCAACGATGGTTGTTTGTCATTTTTGTGGGGGTCTCTTTATCAACATGTGCTTGGGGGGCTGATTGATGATGGTGGGACATGATATCTGTTGTTCTACAACCAGCAGGTCCATTAATGGTAGTTCCGTTACTCCCTCACTTCTAAATCATCAAATTCGTGACCTTGGATGTAAAGGAAGACCAAGGTATGGATATTGATGTAGAAATAACAAATATAATGCGTTGAGTGAAGAAGATTGTCCTTCCTTTGGTAGTTGACTTGAGGAAGTGCAGGAAATCACCACTCCGGACGGTGAATGTACTATACCGTACAACCTATTTATCGAACTAGATGGTACCTAAGGAAATCACAGGGTAAATAATATAAACCAAACATTGAGTTTGATAAGATTTAGATGAGATTTAACAAGATTCACCAGAATTTTGATTTTTGTATCATATTATTTCCTCAAAATCGGCAGATTCAGATGTGATTAAACACGATTGGATAAGATTTATGAAGATCCGATCCGTTTTATTCAATGATTTGAATAAAATTCATGAAGATTTGCTAAGAATTGGTAAGATTTAACTAGATTTAGTCATGATTTATCCAAATTTCATACACGTTGACAAGATTTAATTAGATTTAGATGTAATTCAACACGATTCGATGCGGATTGACAAGTCTTTTTGAAATCTGATCCATTTTATTCCTTGACTCTGACGAAGTTCAGAAAGATTTGCCACAAATTGGCAAGATTTAGACGTGATTTATCCAAATTTCATACACGTTGACAAGATTTAATTAGATTTGGATGTGATTCAACACAATTGAATGCAGATTGACAAGATTAATTGAAATCTGATCCATTTTATTCCTCTATTCTGACGAAGTTCAGAAAGATTTGCCACAAATTGGCAAGATTTAGACGTGATTTATCCAAATTTCATACACGTTGACAAGATTTAATTAGATTTAGATGTGATTCAACACAATTGGATGCAGATTGACAAGATTTATTGAAATCTGATCCATTTTATTCCTCTATTCTGACGAAGTTCAGAAAGATTTGCCACAAATTGACAAGATTTAGACGTGATTTATCCAAATTTCATACACGTTGACAAGATTTGATTAGATCTAGATGTAATTCAACACGATTCGATGCGGATTGACTAGATTTTTTGAAATCTGATCCATTTTATTCCTTGACTCTGACGAAGTTCAGAAAGATTTGCAACAAATTGGCAAGATTTAGACGTGATTCATTGAAATCTGATCCATTTTATTCCATGATTCTGACGAAGTTCAGAAAGATTTGCCACAAATTGACAAGATTTAGACGTGATTTATCCAAATTACACGTTGACAAGATTTAATCAGATTTAGATGTGATTCAACACGATTTGATGCGGATTGACAAGATTTTTTGAAATCTGATCCATTTTATTTCTTGATTCGGACGAGGTTCAGAAATATTTGCGACGAATTGACAAGATTTAATTAGATTTAGATGTGATTCAACACAATTGGATGCAGATTGACAAGATTTATTGAAATCTGATCCATTTTATTTCTTGATTCTGACGAAGTTCAGAAAGATTTGCCACAAATTGGCAAGATTTAGACGTGATTTATCCAAATTTCATACACGTTGACAAGATTTGATTAGATCTAGATGTAATTCAACACGATTCGATGCGGATTGACTAGATTTTTTGAAATCTGATCCATTTTATTCCTTGACTCTGACGAAGTTCAGAAAGATTTGCAACAAATTGGCAAGATTTAGACGTGATTTATCCAAATTACACGTTGACAAGATTTAATCAGATTTAGATGTGATTCAACACGATTTGATGCGGATTGACAAGATTTTTTGAAATCTGATCCATTTTATTTCTTGATTCGGACGAGGTTCAGAAATATTTGCGACGAATTGACAAGATTTAATTAGATTTAGATGTGATTCAACACAATTGGATGCAGATTGACAAGATTTATTGAAATCTGATCCATTTTATTTCTTGATTCTGACGAAGTTCAGAAAGATTTGCCACAAATTGACAAGATTTAGACGTGATTTATCCAAATTACACGTTGACAAGATTTAATCAGATTTAGATGTGATTCAACACGATTTGATGCGGATTGACAAGATTTTTTGAAATCTGATCCATTTTATTTCTTGATTCGGACGAGGTTCAGAAATATTTGCGACGAATTGACAAGATTTAATTAGATTTAGATGTGATTCAACACAATTGGATGCAGATTGACAAGATTTATTGAAATCTGATCCATTTTATTTCTTGATTCTGACGAAGTTCAGAAAGATTTGCCACAAATTGGCAAGATTTAGACGTGATTTATCCAAATTTCATACACGTTGACAAGATTTGATTAGATCTAGATGTAATTCAACACGATTCGATGCGGATTGACTAGATTTTTTGAAATCTGATCCATTTTATTCCTTGACTCTGACGAAGTTCAGAAAGATTTGCCACAAATTGACAAGATTTAGACGTGATTTATCCAAATTCCATACACGTTGCCAAGATTTGATTAGATTTAGATGAGATTCAACACAATTGGATGCAGATTGACAAGATTTATTGAAATCTGATCCATTTTATTTCTTGATTCTGACGAAGTTCAGAAAGATTTGCCACAAATTGGCAAGATTTAGACGTGATTTATCCAAATTTCATACACGTTGACAAGATTTGATTAGATCTAGATGTAATTCAACACGATTCGATGCGGATTGACTAGATTTTTTGAAATCTGATCCATTTTATTCCTTGACTCTGACGAAGTTCAGAAAGATTTGCAACAAATTGGCAAGATTTAGACGTGATTTATCCAAATTACACGTTGACAAGATTTAATCAGATTTAGATGTGATTCAACACGATTTGATGCGGATTGACAAGATTTTTTGAAATCTGATCCATTTTATTTCTTGATTCGGACGAGGTTCAGAAATATTTGCGACGAATTGACAAGATTTAATTAGATTTAGATGTGATTCAACACAATTGGATGCAGATTGACAAGATTTATTGAAATCTGATCCATTTTATTTCTTGATTCTGACGAAGTTCAGAAAGATTTGCCACAAATTGACAAGATTTAGACGTGATTTATCCAAATTACACGTTGACAAGATTTAATCAGATTTAGATGTGATTCAACACGATTTGATGCGGATTGACAAGATTTTTTGAAATCTGATCCATTTTATTTCTTGATTCGGACGAGGTTCAGAAATATTTGCGACGAATTGACAAGATTTAATTAGATTTAGATGTGATTCAACACAATTGGATGCAGATTGACAAGATTTATTGAAATCTGATCCATTTTATTTCTTGATTCTGACGAAGTTCAGAAAGATTTGCCACAAATTGGCAAGATTTAGACGTGATTTATCCAAATTTCATACACGTTGACAAGATTTGATTAGATCTAGATGTAATTCAACACGATTCGATGCGGATTGACTAGATTTTTTGAAATCTGATCCATTTTATTCCTTGACTCTGACGAAGTTCAGAAAGATTTGCAACAAATTGGCAAGATTTAGACGTGATTTATCCAAATTCCATACACGTTGCCAAGATTTGATTAGATTTAGATGAGATTCAACACAATTGGATGCAGATTGACAAGATTTATTGAAATCTGATCCATTTTATTTCTTGATTCTGACGAAGTTCAGAAAGATTTGCCACAAATTGGCAAGATTTAGACGTGATTTATCCAAATTTCATACACGTTGACAAGATTTAATTAGATTTAGATGTAATTCAACACGATTCGATGCGGATTGACAAGATTTTTTGAATTCTGATCCATTTTATTTCTTGATTCGGACGAGGTTCACAAATATTTGCGACGAATTGACAAGATTTGATTAGATTTAGACGTGATTTATACAAGATTTTATCAGACTCAAATGTTATTCAACAAAATCGAATTGGTACATACCGACAAGATTTAGTAAGATTTAGATTTGATTCCACACGATTTGATACAGATGGACAAGATTTAATTAAATTCAGAGGTGATTCAACAAAATTTTATACAAATCGACTGGATTTCATCAGATTTGGACGTGATTCAATACAGATTGACAAAATGTATTGAAATCTGATCTATTTTATTCTTTGATTCGGACAAGATTCAGAAAGATTTGCTAGAAATTCAATCAGATTTGGTCGCAATTTGACACGATTTAAAACGGATTGACCCAATTTATCAAAATCGGATACATCTTATGCTTTGATTCTGACGAAATTTAGCAAGATTTGTTACGAATTGGGAAGATTTCCTCAGATTTAGACTAGATTTAACACGATTTAAATCCAGATTGACAAGATTTATTGAAATCTGATCAATTTTATTCCTTGATCTCGCCAAAACTTAGAAATATTTGCTAAGAATTGACAAGATTTAACAAGATTTAGTCGTTATACAAGATTTCATTAGATTTAGACGTTATTCAACAAGATTTGATATAAATTGACAAGATTTAATCAAATTCGGACACGATTTAAAACAGATTTACAAGATTTATTAAAATCTGATACATTTTATGCCTTCATTCTGACGAAATTTAGAAAGATTTGCTACGAGTTGGGTAGATTTCCTTAGATTTAGAAGAGATTTGACACGATTTAAAACCAGATTGGAAAGATTTAATTAAATCTGATCAATTTTAATTCTTGATCTCGACAAAACTTGGAAAGATTTGTTACGAATTGACAAGATTTAGTCGTTATATACAAGATTTCATAAGATTTAGACGTTATTCAATCAAATTTCATACACACGGCCAAGGCCGAGACTTAATTAGATTTAGATATGATTCAGATTTAATACAGATTTACAAGATTTGATTGGATTTAGACGTGATTCATCAAAATTTTACACAAAACATCTCATTATATCAAGACATTATTCAATAGAATTTGATACACATCGTCAAGAATGAATAGATTTAAACTCGATTCAACAAAATTTGATATAAATTGACAAGATTTCATAAGATTTAGACGTGATTTAACAAAAAAGTGATACAAATTGACAAGATTTAATCAGATTCGGACGCGATTTGACACGATTTAAAACATATTGACAAGATTTATTAAAATCTGATTCATTTTACGCCTTGATTCTGACGAAATTTAGAAAGATTTGCTATACGAGTTGGGAGGATTTCCTTAGATTAGGACAAGATTTAACAAGATTTAAAAGATTCAATGAAATCTGATCAATTTTATTCCATGATCTCGACAAAACTTGGAAAGATTTGCCACGAATCGATAAGATTTAACAAGATTTAGTCGTTATTCAATAAAATTTGATACACATCGTCAAGATTTGAATAGATTTAGAAGCGACTCAACAAAAAATTTTACAAATTGACAAAATTTCATAAGATTTAGACGTGATTTAACAAAATTGGATAAGGGTTACACACGATTCAATAAGATTTGATACAAATTGACAAGATTTCATAAGATTTGGACGTGATTCAACAAAAAATGATACAATCTGACAAGATTTAATCAGATTCGGAAGCGATTTGACACGATTTAGAAACCGATTGACAAGATTTATCAAAATCTGATGCATTTTACGCCTTGATTCTGACGAAATTTAGAAAGATTTGCTACGAATTGGGAAGATTTCCTTAAATTTAACACGATATAAAATCTGATTTGAAAAGTTTTAATCAAATCTGATCCATTTTATTCCTTGATCTCGACAAATCTTGGAAAGATTTGCCACGAATCGATAAGATTTAACAAGATTTAGTCGTTATTCAATAAAATTTGATACACATCGTCAAGATTTGAATAGATTTAGAAGCGACTCAATAAGATTTGATACAAATTAACAAGATTTCATCTGATTTAGACGTGATTCAAGATTTAACAAGATTTGTTACAGATGATTGAAAAGATTTCATAAGATTTAGACGGGCTTCAGCAAAAAATTATACAAATTGACAAGATTTCATAAGATTTAGACGTGATTTAACAAAATTGGATCAGGTTTACACATGATTCAATAAGATTTGATACAAATTGACAAGATTTCATGAGATTTGGACATGATTTATTTAAAAAATGATACAAATTGACAAGATTTCATCTGATTTAGACGCGATGCAAGATTCAACAAGATTTGTTACAAATGATTAAAAAGATTTCATAAGATTTAGACGTGATTTAACAAAATTGGATCCGGTTTCCATGCATGATTCAAAAAGACTTGATACAAATTGACAAGATTTCATCTGATTTAGACGCGATTCAAGATTCAACAAGATTTGTTACAAATGATTGAAAAGTTTTCATAAGATTTAGACGTGATTTAACAAAATTGGATTAGGTGTACACATGATTTAATAAGATTTGGTACAAACTGACAAGATTTCATGAGATTTGGACAAGATTCAAACAAAAAAGGATACAAATTGACAAGATTTCATCTGATTTAGACGCGATTCAAGATTCAACAAGATTTGTTACAAATGATTAAAAAGATTTCATAAGATTTAGACGTGCTTCAACAAAAAAATGATACAAATTGACAAGATTTCATCAGATTTAGACGTGATTTAACAAAATTAGATCCGGTTTACATGCATGATTCAAAAAGATTTGATACAAATTGACAAGATTTCATCTGATTTAGACGCGATTCAAGATTCAACAAGATTTGTTACAAATGATTGAAAAGTTTTCATAAGATTTAGACGTGATTTAACAAAATTGGATTAGGTGTACACATGATTTAATAAGATTTGGTACAAATTGACAAGATTTCATGAGATTTGGACATGATTTATTTAAAAAATGATACAAATTGACAAGATTTCATAAGATTTAGACGTGATTTAACAAAATTGGATCAGGTTTACACATGATTCAATAAGATTTGATACAAATTGACAAGATTTCATGAGATTTGGACATGATTTATTTAAAAAATGATACAAATTGACAAGATTTCATAAGATTTAGACGTGATTTAACAAAATTGGAGTAGAGTTACACATGATTCAATAAGATTTGATACAAATTGACAAGATTTCATCTGATTTAGACGCGATGCAAGATTCAACAAGATTTGTTACAAATGATTAAAAAGATTTCATAAGATTTAGACGTGCTTCAACAAAAAAATGATACAAATTGACAAGATTTCATCAGATTTAGACGTGATTTAACAAAATTGGATCCGGTTTACATGCATGATTCAAAAAGACTTGATACAAATTGACAAGATTTCATCTGATTTAGACGCGATTCAAGATTCAACAAGATCTGTTACAAATGATTGAAAAGTTTTCATAAGATTTAGACGTGATTTAACAAAATTGGATTAGGTGTACACATGATTTAATAAGATTTGGTACAAACTGACAAGATTTCATGAGATTTGGACATGATTCAAACAAAAAAGGATACAAATTGACAAGATTTTATCAGATTTAGACGCGATTCAAGATTCAACAAGATTTGTTACAAATGATTAAAAAGATTTCATAAGATTTAGACGTGCTTCAACAAAAAAATTATACAAATTGACAAGATTTCATCAGATTTAGACGTGATTTAACAAAATTAGATCCGGTTTACATGCATGATTCAAAAAGATTTGATACAAATTGACAAGATTTCATCTGATTTAGACGCGATTCAAGATTCAACAAGATTTGTTACAAATGATTGAAAAGTTTTCATAAGATTTAGACGTGATTTAACAAAATTGGATTAGGTGTACACATGATTTAATAAGATTTGGTACAAACTGACAAGATTTCATGAGATTTGGACAAGATTCAAACAAAAAAAGATACAAATTGACAAGATTTCATCTGATTTAGACGCGATTCAAGATTCAACAAGATTTGTTACAAATGATTAAAAAGATTTCATAAGATTTAGACGTGCTTCAACAAAAAAATGATACAAATTGACAAGATTTCATCAGATTTAGACGTGATTTAACAAAATTAGATCCGGTTTACATGCATGATTCAAAAAGATTTGATACAAATTGACAAGATTTCATCTGATTTAGACGCGATTCAAGATTCAACAAGATTTGTTACAAATGATTGAAAAGTTTTCATAAGATTTAGACGTGATTTAACAAAATTGGATTAGGTGTACACATGATTTAATAAGATTTGGTACAAACTGACAAGATTTCATGAGATTTGGACAAGATTCAAACAAAAAAAGATACAAATTGACAAGATTTCATCTGATTTAGACGCGATTCAAGATTCAACAAGATTTGTTACAAATGATTAAAAAGATTTCATAAGATTTAGACGTGCTTCAACAAAAAAATGATACAAATTGACAAGATTTCATCAGATTTAGACGTGATTTAACAAAATTAGATCCGGTTTACATGCATGATTCAAAAAGATTTGATACAAATTGACAAGATTTCATCTGATTTAGACGCGATTCAAGATTCAACAAGATTTGTTACAAATGATTGAAAAGTTTTCATAAGCATAAGATTTAGACGTGATTTAACAAAATTGGATTAGGTGTACACATGATTTAATAAGATTTGGTACAAACTGACAAGATTTCATGAGATTTGGACAAGATTCAAACAAAAAAGGATACAAATTGACAAGATTTCATCTGATTTAGACGCGATTCAAGATTCGACAAGATTTGTTACAAATGATTAAAAAGATTTCATAAGATTTAGACGTGCTTCAACAAAAAAATGATACAAATTGACAAGATTTCATCAGATTTAGACGTGATTTAACAAAATTGGATCCGGTTTACATGCATGATTCAAAAAGATTTGATACAAATTGACAAGATTTCATAAGATTTAGACGTGATTTAACAAAATTGGATCAGGTTTACACATGATTCAATAAGATTTGATACAAATTGACAAGATTTCATGAGATTTGGACATGATTTATTTAAAAAATGATACAAATTGACAAGATTTCATAAGATTTAGACGTGATTTAACAAAATTGGATTAGAGTTACACATGATTCAATAAGATTTGATACAAATTGACAAGATTTCATCTGATTTAGACGCGATGCAAAATTCAACAAGATTTGTTACAAATGATTAAAAAGATTTCATAAGATTTAGACGTGCTTCAACAAAAAAATGATACAAATTGACAAGATTTCATCAGATTTAGACGTGATTTAACAAAATTGGATCCGGTTTACATGCATGATTCAAAAAGACTTGATACAAATTGACAAGATTTCATCTGATTTAGACGCGATTCAAGATTCAAAAAGATTTGTTACAAATGATTGAAAAGTTTTCATAAGATTTAGACGTGATTTAACAAAATTGGATTAGGTGTACACATGATTTAATAAGATTTGGTACAAACTGACAAGATTTCATGAGATTTGGACAAGATTCAAACAAAAAAGGATACAAATTGACAAGATTTCATCTGATTTAGACGCGATTCAAGATTCAACAAGATTTGTTACAAATGATTAAAAAGATTTCATAAGATTTAGACGTGCTTCAACAAAAAAATGATACAAATTGACAAGATTTCATCAGATTTAGACGTGATTTAACAAAATTAGATCCGGTTTACATGCATGATTCAAAAAGATTTGATACAAATTGACAAGATTTCATCTGATTTAGACGCGATTCAAGATTCAACAAGATTTGTTACAAATGATTGAAAAGTTTTCATAAGCATAAGATTTAGACGTGATTTAACAAAATTGGATTAGGTGTACACATGATTTAATAAGATTTGGTACAAACTGACAAGATTTCATGAGATTTGGACATGATTCAAACAAAAAAGGATACAAATTGACAAGATTTCATCTGATTTAGACGCGATTCAACAAAAAAATGATACAAATTGACAAGATTTCATCAGATTTAGACGTGATTTAACAGAATTGGATTAGGTGTACACATGATTTAATAAGATTTGGTACAAACTGACAAGATTTCATGAGATTTGGACATGATTCAAACAAAAAAGGATTCAAATTGACAAGATTTCATCAGATTTAGACGCGATTCAAGATTCAACAAGATTTGTTACAAATGATTGAAAAGTTTTCATAAGATTTAGACGTGATTTAACAAAATTGGATTAGGTGTACACATGATTTAATAAGATTTGGTACAAACTGACAAGATTTCATGAGATTTGGACATGATTCAAACAAAAAAGGATACAAATTGACAAGATTTCATCAGATTTAGACGCGATTCAAGATTCAACAAGATTTGTTACAAATGATTAAAAAGATTTCATAAGATTTAGACGTGCTTCAACAAAAAAATGATACAAATTGACAAGATTTCATGAGATTTAGTCGTGATTTAACAAAATTGGATTAGGTGTACACATGATTTAATAAGATTTGGTACAAACTGACAAGATTTAATGAGATTTGGACATGGTTCAAACAAAAAAGGATTCAAATTGACAAGATTTCATCAGATTTAGACGCGATTCAAGATTCAACAAGATTTGTTACAAATGATTAAAAAGATTTCATAAGAGTTATACGTGATTTAACAAAATTTGGATCAGGTGTACACATGATTTAATAAGATTTGGTACAAACTGACAAGATTTCATGAGATTTAGACATGATTCAAACAAAAAAGGATACAAATTGACAAGATTTCATCAGATTTAGACGCGAATCAAGATTCAACAAGATTTGTTACAAATGATTAAAAAGATTTCATAAGAGTTATACGTGATTTAACAAAATTTGGATCAGGTGTACACATGATTTAATAAGATTTGGTACAAACTGACAAGATTTCATGAGATTTAGACATGATTCAAACAAAAAAGGATACAAATTGACAAGATTTCATCAGATTTAGACGCGAATCAAGATTCAACAAGATTTGTTACAAATGATTAAAAAGATTTCATAAGAGTTATACGTGATTTAACAAAATTTGGATTAGGTGTACACATGATTTAATAAGATTTGGTACAAACTGACAAGATTTCATGAGATTTAGACATGATTCAAACAAAAAAGGATACAAATTGACAAGATTTCATCAGATTTAGACGCGATTCAAGATTCAACAAGATTTGTTACAAATGATTAAAAAGATTTCATAAGATTTAGACGTGCTTCAACAAAAAAATGATACAAATTGACAAGATTTCATGAGATTTAGTCGTGATTTAACAAAATTGGATTAGGTGTACACATGATTTAATAAGATTTGGTACAAACTGACAAGATTTCATGAGATTTAGACATGATTCAAACAAAAAAGGATACAAATTGACAAGATTTCATCAGATTTAGACGCGATTCAAGATTCAACAAGATTTGTTACAAATGATTAAAAAGATTTCATAAGAGTTATACGTGATTTAACAAAATTTGGATCAGGTGTACACATGATTTAATAAGATTTGGTACAAACTGACAAGATTTCATGAGATTTAGACATGATTCAAACAAAAAAGGATACAAATTGACAAGATTTCATCAGATTTAGACGCGAATCAAGATTCAACAAGATTTGTTACAAATGATTAAAAAGATTTCATAAGAGTTATACGTGATTTAACAAAATTTGGATTAGGTGTACACATGATTTAATAAGATTTGGTACAAACTGACAAGATTTCATGAGATTTAGACATGATTCAAACAAAAAAGGATACAAATTGACAAGATTTCATCAGATTTAGACGCGATTCAAGATTCAACAAGATTTGTTACAAATGATTAAAAAGATTTCATAAGATTTAGACGTGCTTCAACAAAAAAATGATACAAATTGACAAGATTTCATGAGATTTAGTCGTGATTTAACAAAATTGGATTAGGTGTACACATGATTTAATAAGATTTGGTACAAACTGACAAGATTTAATGAGATTTGGACATGATTCAAACAAAAAAGGATTCAAATTGACAAGATTTCATCAGATTTAGACGCGATTCGAGATTCAACAAGATTTGTTACAAATGATTAAAAAGATTTCATAAGAGTTATACGTGATTTAACAAAATTTGGATTAGGTGTACACATGATTTAATAAGATTTGGTACAAACTGACAAGATTTCATGAGATTTAGACATGATTCAAACAAAAAAGGATACAAATTGACAAGATTTCATCAGATTTAGACGCGATTCAAGATTCAACAAGATTTGTTACAAATGATTAAAAAGATTTCATAAGAGTTATACGTGATTTAACAAAATTTGGATTAGGTGTACACATGATTTAATAAGATTTGGTACAAACTGACAAGATTTCATGAGATTTAGACATGATTCAAACAAAAAAGGATACAAATTGACAAGATTTCATCAGATTTAGACGTGATTTAACAACATTGGATCCGGTTTAAACGAATGATTCAATAAGATTTTATACAAATTGACATGCAAGATTTCATCTGATTTAGACGTGATTTAAGATTCAACAAGATTTGTTACAAATGATTAAAAAGATTTCATAAGATTTAGACGTGCTTCAACAAAAAAATGATACAAATTGACAAGATTTCATAAGATTTGGACGTGATTTAACAAAATTGGATTAGGTGTACACATGATTCAATAAGATTTGGTACAAACTGACAAGATTTCATGAGATTTGGACATGATTCAAACAAAAAAGGATACAAATTGACAAGATTTCATCAGATTTAGACGCGATTCAAGATTCAACAAGATTTGTTACAAATGATTAAAAAGATTTCATAAGAGTTAGACGTGATTTAACAAAATTTGGATTAGGTGTACACATGATTTAATAAGATTTGGTACAAACTGACAAGATTTCATGAGATTTGGACATGATTCAATCAAAAAAGTATACAAATTGACAAGATTTCATCAGATTTAGACGTGATTTAACAAAATTGGATCCGGTTTACACGCATGATTCAATAAGATTTGATACAAATTGACAAGATTTCATCTGATTTAGACGCGATTCAAGATTCAACAAGATTTGTTACAAATGATTAAAAAGATTTCATAAGATTTAGACGTGCTTCAACAAAAAAATGATACAAATTGACAAGATTTCATGAGATTTAGTCGTGATTTAACAAAATTGGATTAGGTGTACACATGATTTAATAAGATTTGGTACAAACTGACAAGATTTCATGAGATTTAGACATGATTCAAACAAAAAAGGATACAAATTGACAAGATTTCATCAGATTTAGACGCGATTCAAGATTCAACAAGATTTGTTACAAATGATTAAAAAGATTTCATAAGAGTTATACGTGATTTAACAAAATTTGGATTAGGTGTACACATGATTTAATAAGATTTGGTACAAACTGACAAGATTTCATGAGATTTAGACATGATTCAAACAAAAAAGGATACAAATTGACAAGATTTCATCAGATTTAGACGTGATTTAACAACATTGGATCCGGTTTAAACGAATGATTCAATAAGATTTTATACAAATTGACAAGATTTCATCTGATTTAGACGTGATTTAAGATTCAACAAGATTTGTTACAAATGATTAAAAAGATTTCATAAGATTTAGACGTGCTTCAACAAAAAAATGATACAAACTGACAAGATTTCATGAGATTTAGACATGATTCAAACAAAAAAGGATACAAATTGACAAGATTTCATCAGATTTAGACGTGATTTAACAAAATTGGATCCGGTTAACACGCATGATTCAATAAGATTTGATACAAATTGACAAGATTTCATAAGAGTTGGACGTGATTCAACAAAAAATGATACAAACTGACAAGATTTCATCTGATTAAGACGCGATTCAACAAGATTTGTTACAAATGATTGAAAACATTTCATAAGATTTAGACGTGCTTCAACAAAAAAATTAAACAAATTGACAAGATTTCATTACATTTAGACGAGATTGAACAAATTTGGCTGAAAATTACCAAGATTTATTGCACAAATTCCAGATCGTTCCCCGGTCCACAAATCAAAGTAACTCCATATCGTTTCAATCACAATAGTCGCAACATCAATCCGACCCCCCTCCCAGCAATCCCGTCCTAATTACCCAATCTCCTTGGCTATAAAGATTATACGATTCCCCCCCATCCATTCCCCAGGTTTTGATTGAATGCGGCCCCCGTCGGGCATCCATCATGTTTAGCCGGGAACAAGTCCAGAACGATCTGACTTCTGTTCCGTCTAAATCCCCATCGAATCCCGCGGGATAGCAGACAGCAAATTCCTTTATCTTATAGAATTTCTTGACGTATCTTCTCCCCATTACTATGGCCAGGGGAGTTTTCATAAATAGCTCGAGGCTATCGATTTCTGATCTCATTGATGCGATGTTGTTGTAGGTGGTACGCCGGCTAATTAATAGCGCAATCAAGCCGGTACTAATTAGGGCTTATCGAAATTGAGACCTCGGGTCTGCAGCGACAAATGCGAACCAGATAGGCTTTTGTCACCTTACTTGGGTTCCATTAATTGAGCCCATTTGTACTGAATGGTTGTTGTTTTTTTTTGTTCTTTTGCCCGGGCATCACGTTTTATCTTATCCGATGAAAGTGAAGGTTTTATGAAAGTATGATGGATCGGAAGTGGGTCGCTGGCCGGTGATGGGCTACGTTTATCTGGGAATGTTTGCTTTGTTTCAGTTTTCGAGTAAATGAGGTTTTTCTTTTGAGAGTACCAACATTGATCATGATGTTTTGGTGAATGCGCAGCCCATTTATTATGCAAACTTAATTTTCAACAAAAACCCTTTTCTATACTTGTATCATAAATCTCGAATTTTAAAAGTATGGAGGATTTAATAATTATTCTCAAGTCCATAGTGCTGTTGCGAGTATATTTTAATAACCAGCCATTTTATAGAGAAAATTTTGATTTGTAAAGATGCAGGATGCAGGAAATCAAATTCCTGACAAAATATCTTTTTAAAACTTTTTTGTTAAGTTGAAACTTTCAGATATCGGTACTTTAATTTAGAAGATTCATAAATAAAGTACCTATAATGATTCTTCAGAAATTGTTTTCCGTTTTTGGTGAAAATCTCGAAAAGTATTGATTTAATGGGAAAAAGTCTCATATTTAAATATACAAAAAATCAAATTTCTAACCTAAAATTTCCATAAAGTTCTTCTGTAAAGTTAAAGATTTTCCAGATATAAGGATCTTAATTTTTGGAATAGATCAAAAGTTCCCTTGAATTCATGGAGCACTTCTTGACAAATATCTCCCAAAAGTTTTGATTTTATGAAAAAAAGTCTTCGTTGTGAAGTTGCAGGAAATTGAATTCCTGACAAAAAATCCCCATAACATTTCCTTGTACAGTTGAAGGTTTTGCATGTATGAAAATTTCGTGGAACTATTTTCACTTTTTGGAAAATATCTCAAAAAGTTTTGATTTTAGCAAAAAAAGTATGATCAGTGAAGTTGCAGGAAATTGAATTCCTGACAAAAAATCTTCATAACATTTTTTCCTTGTTAAGTTGAAGGTTTTGCAGATATGAGGATTTGGTGGAACTATTTTCACTTTTTGGAAAATATCTCAAAAAGTTTAGATTTTAGCCAAAAAAGTGTTATAATTGAAGTTGCAGGAAATTGAATTCCTAACAAAAAATCCCCATAACATTTCCTTGTAAAGTTGAAGGTTTTGCATGTATGAAGATTTCGTGGAACTATTTTCACTTTTTGGAAAATATCTCAAAAAGTTTAGATTTTAGCCAAAAAAGTGTTATAATTGAAGTTGCAGGAAATTGAATTCCTGACAAAAAATCACCATAACATTTCCTTGTAAAGTTGAAGGTTTTGCATGTATGAAGATTTCGTGGAACTATTTTCACTTTTTGGAAAATATCTCAAAAAGTTTAGATTTTAGCCAAAAAAGTGTTATAATTGAAGTTGCAGGAAATTGAATTCCTGACAAAAATCCTCATAACATTTCCTTGTAAAGTTGAAGGTTTTGCATGTATGAAGATTTCGTGGAACTATTTTCACTTTTTGGAAAATATCTCAAAAAGTTTTGATTTTAGCAAAAAAAGTATAATCAGTGAAGTTGCAGGAAATTGAATTCCTGACAAAAAATCCCCATAACATTTCCTTGTTAAGTTGAACGTATCGCAGATATGAGGATTTGGTGGAACTATTTTCACTTTTTGGAAAATATCTCGAGAAGTTTTGATTTTAGCAAAAAAAGTCTGATCAGTGAAGTTGCAGTAAATTAAATTCCCGACAAAAAATCTACATAATATTTCCTTGTTAAATTGAAGGTTTTGCAGATATGAGGATTTGGTGGAACTATTTTCACTTTTTGGAAAATATCTCGAGAACTTTTGATTTTAGCAAAAAAAGTGTTATATTTGAAGTTGCAGTAAATTGAATTCCTGACAAAAAATTTCCAAAAACTTTCCTTGTAAAGTTGCAGCTATTCCAGATAGGGGACTATTTCAATTTACTTTCGTGGAACTATTTTCACTTTTTGGAAAATATCTCCAAAAGTTTTGATTTTAGCAAAAAAAGTAATATCAGTAAAGTTGCAGGAAATTGAATTCCTGACAAAAAATCTCCATAACATTTCCTTGTTAAGTTGAAGGTTTTGCAGATATGAGGATTTGGTGGAACTATTTTCACTTTTTGG
This sequence comes from Orchestes rusci, assembly GCA_958502075.1. NCBI lineage: Eukaryota > Metazoa > Arthropoda > Insecta > Coleoptera > Curculionidae > Orchestes > Orchestes rusci. Next base: position 20,569,910 of record OY293313.1, on the reverse strand, counting down.
AAAATATCTCGAGAAGTTTTGATTTTAGCAAAAAAAGTCTGATCAGTGAAGTTGCAGTAAATTAAATTTCTGACAAAAAATCTCGTTAATATTTCCTTGTTAAATTGAAGGTTGCAGATATGAGGATTTGGTGGAACTATTTTCACTTTTTGGAAAATATCTCGAGAACTTTTGATTTTAGCAAAAAAAGTGTTATATTTGAAGTTGCAGTAAATTGAATTCCTGACAAAAAATTTTCAAAAACTTTCCTTGTAAAGTTGCAGCTATTCCAGATAGGGGACTATTTCAATTTACTTTCGTATAACTATTTTCACTTTTTGGAAAATATCTCCAAAAGTTTTGATTTTAGCAAAAAAAGTAATATCAGTAAAGTTGCAGGAAATTAAATTCCTGACAAAAAATCTCCATAACATTTCCTTGTTAAGTTGAAGGTTTTGCAGATATGAGGATTTGGTGGAACTATTTTCACTTTTTGGAAAATATCTCGAAAAGTTTTGATTTTAGCAAAAAAAGTAATATCGGTGAAGTTGCAGGAAATTAAATTCCTGACAAAAAATCTCCATAACATTTCCTTCTTAAGTTGAACGTTTTGCAGATATGAGGATTTGGTAGAACTATTTTCACTTTTTGGAAAATATCTCGAGAAGTTTTGATTTTAGCAAAAAAAGTCTAATCAGTGAAGTTGCAGTAAATTAAATTCCTGACAAAAAATCTTCATAACATTTCCTTGTTAAATTGAAGGTTTTGCAGATATGAGGATTTGGTGGAACTATTTTCACTTTTTGGAAAATATCTCGAGTTTTGATTTTAGCAAAAAAAGTGTTATATTTGAAATTGCAGAAAATTGAATTCCTGACAAAAAATTTCCAAAAACTTTCCTTGTAAAGTTGCAGCTATTCCAGATAGAGGACTATTTCAATTTACTTTCGTGGAACTATTTTCACTTTTTGGAAAATATCTCCAAAAGTTTTGATTTTAGCAAAAAAAGTAATATCAGTAAAGTTGCAGGAAATTAAATTCCTGACAAAAAATCTTCAAAAAATTCCCGTGTAAAGTTGCAGTTATTCCAGATATGGGGACTATTTCAATTTCCGGCGTGGAACTATTTTCATTTTTTGGAAAATATATATAATAAAAGTTTTGATTTTAGCAAAAAAAGTATTATCAGTGAAGTTGCAGGAAATTGAATTCCTGACAAAAAATCCCCATAATATTTCCTTGTTAAGTTGAAGGTTTTGCAGATATGAGGATTTTAATTTTTTTCACTTTCGTGAAACTATCTTCACTTTCTGGAAAATATTTCGAAGTGTTGATTTAATGGAAAAAAATATTACCTTCAAATTTGCAGAAAACTAAATTTTCCACAAAATACCTCCATAGAGTTTCAATGTAAAGTTGAAGTTTTTACAGATATCGAGATTTTAATTAAAATTTGGAATATACATAGATAACGAGCCTACATCGACTTTCACTAAACTGTTGACTGGTTTTGGCAAATATTTCAAAAAGTATGGATTTAATCAAAAAAAGTCTTACTTTCAAAGTTACAGAAAAATAGATTCTCAACAAAAAATCCCGATAAATATTCTTTGTAAAGTTGAAGCTTTTCTAGATATCCAGATTTAAATTTGAAAGATAATAATTATTGACTTTCGTGGAACTGTTTACAGTTTTTGCTAAATATTTCGAAAAATATTGATTCAACCGAAAAAAGCCACCCCTCCAAAGTTGCAGATAACTAAATATCCCACAAAACATCTTGACAGAACTTATTCGTAAATATGTACATTTTCCAGTGATAACGATTTAATTTTTTTTTTCATTCTTAATTGAACCGATTTTTACTTTTTGGTAAATATGTTGGAAAATATTGCTTTTATGAAAAAAACTTTTTCCAGGAAAATTCAAGAGAAATAAATTTGCTACAAAAAACTTTCATAAGCTTTTGTCATAAAGTTGAAGGTTTTGGAGATATGAGGGATTTAATTCTTAGTTGGTGAATATCTCCCAGAATCAATTCTACCGCAAGAACGAGCTTGGCACGCAAGTGACGTCATTGGTAATATTATATCATAACTGCTATGTTCCACGTCACCGCGGCGTTGTTCTGTCATGATATGGCATTGACACTCAATGTGATATGGACAGGAAAGTAACCAATATCGGTATTGTCAGGCAAGATTATCATGTTATAGTGCAAAATCCAGTACTTTCGCATCATCCTTCTTTACCTAATCAGTAAGCACACCCCAAACCATGTCGCTAATGGGCAAAAGGAATTTCCATATTTAAACGAAGTAATTTTAAAAGGGTAATCTCTCGTCGACGCAAAAGGCAGGGTCCAGATAACGGCACGACCGGGAGCATTAATATGAAAGGAGTGTTATCGTCTCGCAAAGAACGCCACGCTTTTCCTCTAATTGGACTTCAAACAATCATGATAGATGATGGCCATTTAGAAAAAATGACTTTAGAAATACTCAAAGAAAATGATTTCCAAACATTGCGAAAGTGGTCCAATCATCCTCCATAATCCTCTGGACTGTTGCATTTTATCGAAATTAAAAATCCGTCGATTGCAAAAAAACTGAATGGGTTCTCTTTATGGCTACTATATCGTCGGAATTAAGAACGAAACATATTGGATGTCGCATTTGCATACCGGTTCTCTTCTCCGATGGCAATCATAAAAATAATATGATAATAATCGGTCGAGTGAAATATGCCCGAGCTGGCTGGCCAACAGAGACAAAATTCCAAACGGGTTGCTGTTTGCTTTTTGCGGAATTTGTTCAGTGGTGTATCTGAAATATTTTCAGTTCTTCAACATTTACCCAATACAATATTACGATTCTACTTACCGTTTCTCATCTACATACACCAAAAAACGCAAATATTCTTTTAATAATGTAAATTTGTAGTACGCACCAATAGAAAATGCCTCAACATCGAATGAAATGACTGTCATTGTCATTATTTGAAAGGAAATGGCGAATGCTGACAAATGTCATTTTATGTCAATAAATCGAATATAAATCTTAATTTGTCAAAATCAGCTATGAGTTGACAAATAAAACCATGCCCTTGGACTATTCCCTGATCAAACTGATAACTCTGCAAATTTTCATTCAACTTCTTGCTGCAATTCTTGAGTTATGAGAGGACAAACATACAGATTTCCATTTTTATATAGAGGATCTCTGCTTGTACGAGAGTTACCATCATTGTGGACGTTGTGGTGGAGGAGATGAATATCTAAAACCCTGCCGCCACTGCAATCCCGTGCAAAATTAATCGGACCTCTCCAAGAATGATATCTCCTGCAACCCCACCTGAGCCGGCAGTCTTTGCTTTGTTATGAAAATTTCAGGATTCTAAAACGGAGCAAAGCTCACTGTGTGTAATTTAAACGCTTACCGGGTATTATTTACAAGGCTCGCATTACAATAAACACTGTTCGTAATAGAGCCCCGTGTGCCTTGTGTCCTTTATTAGCTTCGGTCCCGAATGCAGCAGGAAGCTCGCAAATTTGCAGACTTTGTCGCCAGTCGCAGTCCGAGGAGACAACCTATGGGGATAATTGTGGTTAATTAGGTTTCGTTGATGGTTTATTGGTAAAGTAACTTTCTTATGTTGATCAATAGTTTCTGTAGCTTCACCACAAACGGGTGAAAAGGTGATTTTTGCCGCCCAACGTGGGGTAACATTGACGCTTTTCTACATTGACAACACTGTTTCAGATTTAGGTTGACGAAATTCAGTCAAATCGATTTGGCGCCGGACGTGGGGCGCTTTCAATAGCTTGATAAACTCAAGCTTCCTCCGTCAAGAGTTTTTCAAGCTAGGCTAGTAAAAACGTGATATATTTTTGGCGTACAACGTGGGGCGAGGATAGACACTTTTGCTTAATTAACTTGGTCGGAGTGATTTGACGCCCGACGAGGAGGAACAAAAATTTACCACACTTTCAATAGCCTAAAATGAACAAAAACATTAGTTCTTAGCTAGTAAAAACGTTTTTGGCATCGAACGTGGGGCAACAATCAAATACCAAGCTTTTATCAGTTTAACGAATTCAGACTAACAACAGTGGAAGTAAAGGTTAGGGAATGGGCAAAATATTGCACCAACTTGATCAAAGTGATTTGACGACCCACGTGGGGCAACAAAATACGTGTTCAATAGCTTATAATGAACTCAAGCTCCCAACAAAATGATGAAGAACCATAAGTTCAGGCTTAGCTAATAAAAACAGGATCCAATTTTGGCGTCCAACATGGGGCAACGAAAAAATACCATGCCGCTTTCAATATGGTTTACAATGAAATAAAGCTTTCAACAAAGAAATGAAAAACATTAGTTCATGCTTGGCTAATAAAAACGGGATTTATTTTTGGCATCCAACGTGGGGCAACAAAAATGTACCAATCTTTTATTTGTTAAACGAACTCAATCTACCAACAGTGGAGGATGAGTTCATCGTGAATGAGAGCGTGACAAATGTTTGGCGCCCAACGTGGGGCAACATTTGACAGCTTAGCAAACTCAACCTTGATACATCAACAAAAAATTACTACGCTGGCGCAGGTGCAAATATTTTTTATTGACAATTTTAGAAAATCACAGCAGTCTGGCAACGTTGTCAACTGTCAATTCTACATGCCAGTGTTGCCACTGCTGCAAGGGAGTTTTTTGCAAAGCCTTAAAGCTATACATGGTATAGTTATAAAAAAAATGAAAATGGACAGAGTAAGAGTATGCTATAAAAATGTATGGGAAAACATTTATCAAGACTAAAATATCGGGTAAAAACAAACAAAGATATTACATTTGGTGGTCTGGCAACATTGCGGACTGTCAAATTCACCTGCAATCGGTGCCACAGCGATTTTAACAGCATCTTGCAGTGACACGCGTGATTGTTTTAAACTAATTATTAAAATACCGTTAGTGTTCATTGGAAAAATCCCCTAAAAAGCAAACATGATAACACCAGCGGTCTGGCAACGTTGTCAATTCTCAATTTCAAGTGCCAGTGTTACCACAGCTCTTTTTCTAGCAGATTGAACTGCTGCAATTGTAAGTATAATTTGAAAAAAACTTCAGTCTGGCAACGTTGTCAGAAAACTGCTTCAGATAGTCTTTGTTCAACTGTCAAAATCATGCATCTACTTCATTAACTTGTACTGACGCAAGTACATATGTACCGTGACAATTTCAGAAAAATTCAACAATATTGCATCGTTGCCAGATGATTCTTTTGTGAAAATGTCAAAATCAATACTTGTCACAAGTTGTCCCGAAGCCCGTGATGGCTAAAAATATTTTGTAATAAACATTTTAGACATTTTCCGCTGTTTGGCAACATTGCTCAGGTAATATTTGTACAACTGTCAAATTTATCCACCAGTGTTGCCACAGATGTCTTAATCAGTTACATTGGCGCAAGAAATGACTGAATTTGAGATGACAATTTGAGATGACTACAACAATATGGCAACGTTGTCAGATAGTCTTTGTCTTTGTACAACTGTCAAATGCATCGCCATCACATCCACCAGTGTTGTCAGAGATTATTGAAGTGAGACATTTTCAGAAAATCACTGCAGTTTGTCAACGTTGTCTTCAGATAATACTTGTACTCCAACTGTCAAATCAACTTGCCAGCGTTGCCACAATTCTCTTTGTACTAGCGGAAGTGTTGACTAAATATTTTTTGTTGACCATTTAGGAAAACTTGTGCAATATGGCAACGCTGTCAGATAAAAGCTTCCGTGAAGCTGTCAAATTCACTTATTGCCAGCGTTGCCTCAACCTGTTTTAGCAAATTTTACTGCATAATAAATAGTTTGTATTGACAATTTGGCAACATTGTCAGACATGAGCTCCAGATAATACTTGTAAAACTGTCAAAATCACTTGCTAACGTTACCATAGATAATGTTTGCTGTTAGTTTCGTGACTGGAGCGGAGAGAATAATTTTTAGCAAGTTATATCTTATAGGTGCCCAGGTATTTGTTAGTGACAATTTCAGCAATATGGCAACGTTGTCATAGCTCCATAATAATGACCTCAATCTTCCAACGCAAATAGATGAAAATTGGTTAAAATGGGAACTTTTTTCCAATTTTACCAACCCATACTTCCATGAGTAAAGAGAATAAAAAAGTTTAAGGTGAAGTACATTTTTGGCGTCCAACGTGGGGTACTTGAATCAACGCATTTCATTATGGTCACCTGATGCGTTCATATCCCTATGACTTATATTTTGTATTTTTATGGATAGGTATGTAGTTGAAAAACCAGGCCAGAACCGCTTTAAAAATATGTATTTCCTCTCAATGCACTGAACCAGTTTCAAAATATACGCGCAGCCCGAAAAAATAAACACACATCCCAAGAATATTGTATATCGTCGATTTATCTATCAAAGTGGAACGTAAAATAATAATAGATTTCAAAAAATAAGCGAAAACAAACCGTTTCGAGGTGCGTTAAAATAATAATCGAGTCGGGGTGTTTATGTTTCGAGGGAAAGCAGATATAAAACAGATATTGAAATTTTTGATTACTTGATTACTTGTAACCAAAAATATTAGTAAGGTGGATTTTCATTTTATCGACGTTTTAGTCATAAGCCTAGTTTACACCGAAAGCTCGTTTAGTTCGGTCCGATAGGACCAAGTGGGTGGGGATAGTACGGTAGGACCAATGCTTGCTTCTTGTCCGTTTATACCGCCTTGCAACGCGTGAACTAAATGAGTACGCGCGCTATTCGTCAAACGTCAAAAACAAGTCGAAATTATTTATCAACACAATTCGTAATCAAAAAAAACATAAGTGAGTACTCTCAGATTGCCTTGAGAAACTCAGAACCATCACAATTCACGATAATAACAATCAACATAACCTCATAATTTTGATCTAGATCGAACCAAATTTAGTTCGGTACACCTGCTGGCAAGTACTGAACCAAGAGCGGACCAGCTTAGTTCGCAACTGTTTACACCATTCGAACCAAATGTTTGGTTCTGATATAGTTCGAATTTAGTACTTGGTCCGCGGACCAAGTTGTTGGTGTAAACTAGGCTAAAGTCATATTAAGGCTTGGAGATTTGAACCATTTGACCATGATGATAGACCTAGTATAGACCAAAACTTTATCGTACTTTATAGGTATTATAAGAACTCCAGTGCAAAAGATAATTTTTGGTATTTTCAATTTCAACACATGGCAAAAATAATAAAATTGTCTAAAATTATCCATGTCTTTTGGATTCAATTAAATTTTTCACTGTTCGATTTATCAGAGAAACTTTATCCCTCCTAAAAAGTAACATCGACAACATCGCTCAATAGGAATCGTAGCTCGAATTTGCGGATTGAGCTGCGCAGTGGGCAATAATCCAAAAATAAGAGACATAATGTAGACTCAATCCTGACATTGATGACTGATACCACTGATAATACCGGGTTCAACGTTGCCAAATGGCAAACTTTTTCCAATATGTTAGCGATATTTTATGTACTACCTACTGCTTGATGAGGTGTGATAATAGAAATATTGAAAGTAATAAAATAAATTACTTTCGATGCAAAAAATCGCATTATCATAAACTAAAATGTAATCATCGAGATAAAAAATAAATAATACCCCACCTGTTGGACAAGCACACTCCACGTCCTGGTAGTAAAATCGTAAAATCTGCCGAACGACGTCGTAAACTCGAAACGACTTTATCATTTGCCAGATAAGTAAATAAAACCCGATTATACGCATGTTTGGAACGATCCATAAAAATTACGGAAAAGTGACAATTGCGGTAATCGTGTGTAAAACGTGCAAATTTAACGATTATGTCGATTCTTCCACGGGTAATCGAAGTACGAAAACAGCTCAATCCAGTGCAGCAGATAAATTATCGCTGGAAAAAACCGAGGCAAACTTTCGCCGTAGCAGGAAATCAAACTGACCGAGCAGTAGATTTAAGAGTCGTATACCGTCCCTGTGGTCCGGTTTTTCACCCCCTTGGAATTGAAAACTCCCGGCCAAGTTTATTTACTGGAAAAAGTAATGGGAAATGCTAATGTATGGCTGGGCTATTGATGCTTGGTTTGGATTAGAAGCAGAAAAGTTTTATATTCAAGAGCGGTGGTGATTTATTGGCAAAATGTCACGATGGGTGATTCTCAATTCCTAATCAGAATTCATCTGCCATAGCTCAACTGTTTAGTTCTTCTGTTCCAGTTGTTTGGATGTTTTCTTCATCTTCCTCACCTGTTT